>OX438803.1:18025502-19225502 GCA_949316475.1 Hypomecis punctinalis
AAAGATGCGATACCGTTCGGAGAACTACGAGTACTAGTTATTTTTGGAGTAGAGAGTACAGTGATACTTATAATATACAGGGTTATTTCTAATTAATTAGCATCCTTTTAGGGGCCTATTCTGTACATCAAAACTAACAATTTTTGTTCTGCGACTTTAGTCAAAACTCAAAAAAAAATTTGGTGTTCCATAGAAAAATATCGTTCACCCGCGACGAAATGTATGGAACAGCTGTTTTTTTTTTAGTTATGACAAAAATCACCGAACAAAAGTTGTTAGTTTTGATGTACAGAATAAGCCCCTAAAATGATGTTAATTGATTAGAAATAACCCTGTATACTAGTTAGTAGACTATAGCTAGAGTACAAGTTACCAAAACGAAGTTTACGAACAATTTTGACAGCATTTGCTTCAAAATTCGATAAAGTTAGTAGCTCAATAGCAAAGTTAATGGAAGTTTGACGCAACTTACCGTTTATCAAGCCGATATCGTCTGTGGAGTTGGTTGCTATCGTCAGGATTACGCTGTATCTGAAAATAATATAAAAACGTAATTAGAAACAGTTCACAGTAATATGATTTTCAATCATTAATCATCATAATCATAATCTTTATTGACACCAAAATACATGAAATATACAAAGATGTGTTAGCATCTGGACAAGAAATTCTGATTCCCGGACGCTAACGTCTTTCAACGTGTTAAAAAGAAAAATAAAATTAACTAGCCACACGGTCTATATGAACATACTTAGGTAGTGTAATATGATGGAACACAGTGCTTAAAATTATGATAATGAAGTGAGTAGATACGTCCTGTGTGTTTTATTTAGTCAACCGGCAGAGCAAACCTTAATTAATAAGTATAAGTAAGCGTACTAGGTAGTGGATTATACCTAGATTATGCAATAACTTACCGAAAAATTTCGAGAAATCATTTCAAACAAAATTTGGCTTTAAACAAGATTGACTTCACCCGTGTACATAATTCGCGCAATTTTCTCACGGATCAAAGTAACATTTTTCACATTATTGTTGATTTATCAAAAATGGCTCAGCCGATTTCAATAAAATTTAAATGGGACCAATTTCGAAGTACACTCTTTCCAATAAAAAAAGAGCTCTTGAAATTGGACTGCTATGAAAAAAGTTATGCGTGGTTATACATAAAAAATATACGCGTCGAATTGAATACCTCCTCGGTCGGTTCGTCGGTCAAAAAATGTTAAAGAAAATGATGTTAGATAAGTTAAACGATGAAGATTAACACATTAAAAAGTGAACATTTGTATTTTAGATTTTAGATTATAAAAACAAAATATGTTAATGGATAATTGATAACGACATTACATTGTCCACATGTACCTATAATAACACGGGAATGTATTACTATCCGGTTGTACATAGTTACTGTTACAAGTTATGTACCTAACGTGAGAGCTATCCTGCCTACAAACCGCTTCGCTATTTGGCAGTACTTTTAATTGAACCTCTGTATGTTATATTCAGAACGAATACAAAATAAAAAAATCAATCTATTTAGGTACCTCTGATATTACATAGTAATCATCCTGTAAGAACAAATAACAAAACCAAGGATGCTCTCCTCGTCTGCCGTTTTCTTGGTCATAATCAGCTGTAAGACGTCCCCGCTCGACATAGTCTTCCCATATAGTTTTCTATTAAAACTGGTTGTAAATGCAGGCTTGCAATCAGCGTATTTCTGCGGTATTGACTAGATCATTGGTCCACCTTGTCGGTGGACATCCTACGCTGCGTTTTCCGGTACGTGGTCTCCATTAGAGTTGTTTACGGCCCCGTTGTTCAACTGCTCTATGAACTATCCTGCTCACTGCCACTATACGAACTATTCTGTTCACTGTAACTATACGAACTATTCTGCTCACTGCCACTATACGAACTATTCTGCTCACTGCCACTACACTTGCTAATCCACTGGGCAACCTTGGTAACTTTTGTTTGTCTAAGAATCTCCTCAGTTTTCTTGGTTTCATATTCTTACAACATTGCAGCAAGAAACTAATAGCTAATAGCAAAAATTAAATTGGGGACATCTCGAGATCCATTCGATTGCAACTTGAAATAATTAAATAAATAAATATTTGGGGACATCTCGAGATGAGACACGATCATGTTCTGTTTTTGTGGACAGCGTCCAATTAGGACGTTTTTGCTTGAGATAACAGACAAAAGACATATTTTTTGTTGTTCTAACATGTGATTTTAGTTGGTACTCTTTTAATTTAATTTTTTGTTTCCTGTAATTTTACCAGAAATAACGACGAGAATCTCGACCGCACATAGTTACATTTAAAAAAAAAGTTAAAAAAAAAAACAATTGTGTATGATTCGAAAAAAAAAAAAAGCAAACCTACATATGTTTTTTTGAATGATGACTGGAAAGATGAATTTTTTGCCAAAGTATTTCAATCACAATAAGATTAAAAACAATAAATAAAAATAAAATAAATAAATATTAGGGGACATCTTACACACGATCTCTGACCCCAAACTAAGCAAAGCTTGTGATATGGCTGCCAGAGACTGATATACTACTATATACATATTTTTAAATACATACTTATATAGATAGTATGTATTTAAAAATATGTATATACTAATTTATATTATGTCAATTTTAATGTTAAATTAAATAGAACTGAAATCGTTAGTAAATTGAAATACAGAAATAAATTAACTGACTTAGATAGGACTACGTAATATAATTGAATACAATGTAATTTTCTGATCCCACTTCGTAATTCTAAACAGCCGGAGCGCGAATAAAATAGCTGAAGACCGTAAACTCGTACCTATTACTTGCGCCCTAAATAAAATAGGTACTTAACTAAGACAACATTCCCCATGAGCCTAAAAGCAGCTATAAAAGAACTTTCAGTGTCACAAATGTGCCACTCCGGTTCATTAAACAACGCGCCCGATGCTTCTCACGTATTTGAATATTCTACGAAAAACAAAAGTAAGTCCCCATTTATTATGTTAATTACGTACGTGCCTCTCAATTTCAGCTGAGAATTAGCGCGTTAAGTCAATGACAAACTTTAATACTTACAAAATTGGATATAGAGTCGGTTGATAGAGCCACCATCGAAATTTCCTCGCGAAACGCTTAGATTTCAGATGGAAATTTTAGTGCTGTCTTTTCCGTAGCTGTGTTGGTGATTTGGTTGGTCTGTTCGTACTTCTGCTATAGCTTCATTATGTAAACAGCTTTGGCGATTGGCAACCGATTCAGTGTTACTATTCGGGAAATCGGCCAATGATTGGTTGTCCTAACGTTTCTATCTATTATAGGGAAAAAATATTGTGTGGTAAACAAGGATGTTACGCTTGCATCGTATATTTTTAGGGTTAATTAATTAATTAATTAATAACCCTTAAAGGATCACTTTGTTGTCCGTCTGTCCGTCTGTGTGTATGTCAAGACTCTTTATCTAGGGAACGCGTAAAGATATCGAGTTGAAATTTAAACTATATACGTATATCTAGGTCTCTTGCAGTTGTGTAAAATAAAAACTTCTCAATTATCGTATAAAAAAGTTAGAGCCGTTTATGTCGTAAAAAACCGCATATTTCGACACTCAGAAAAATCAATACCTACATGGTACTTCCCGTTGAAATATAACTATGAAATTTGGCAAAAAGCATTGTCTCAGAGTACACATAGGTATAGGAATAAATCTTAAAACTGTACATTGTTATTTATATCACAAAAAATAGGGCCTACATTCACAAAATATAGGTTCAAATTCAAAGAGTAAATCGTATCATGTAAGGGGTATCACTTCATTGTCGATGATTTTACTTACTTTCCAATTTTGTGAAATTTTCTGGATTTGTACGGAACCCTCGGTGTGCGTGCCAAACTCACACTTGTCCGGTTTTTTTTATTCTTTGACCACTGTTATGAAAATGAAAGACTCCACACTAATCCTACTAATATTATGAACGCGAAAGTGAGTGAGGATGGATGGATGGATGTATGGATGTTTGTTACTCTTTCACGCAAAAACTACTAAACGGATTGAGATGAAACTTTGCAATAATATAGATTATATATCAGAATAACACATAGATTATAAATTATAATGATATTGTGTCAAAAATCAAAATATCATGCGGTCGAAGCCGCGGGTAGAAACTAGTATAAAATATGTTGTAGCTTGTCAATAGTAAGTACATAAATGTATATAGCCATACCAACTCTTGTTAAAGACATATATTTTGTACTCAACGTACAAGTTTTTTAGTTACTTGATAGAGTTAACGTAAATAACAATTTTTATCGAAATATAACTCTAAGAACAGCTAGCACATGCGTTGCCAGGATTGATTTTCGTGGGTAGTTTTAACCCTCAATGTGCCTAAATATTACGCGAGTGCAGGGAGTGGGAAATATTTTCAGTTTTCTTTTCGATCAAGAGAAGCTTATGGGAAATCTTCAGATTTAAGTAAAGAGGCATTTTAGGCAATCCAGGATAGATTCGGCCATAATATCTCTCGTAAAAAAGCGTGGGGTAAGATAGTAATACTATATGAAACATTTGTTATAAATAATAATAATAAATAAATATTTTGGGACATCTTACACGGCCTCTGACCCCAAACTAAGCAAAGCTTGTGATATAGCTGCCAGAGACTGATATACTACATAGACATATTTTTAAATACATACTTACATAGATAGTAACTAAATAACACCCAGACACAGAGCAAACACTTATGTTCATCACATAAATATTTGCCCTGGGTGGGGATAGAACCTACGCCTCTTTGATCCAGAAGTTAGGGTCACTAACCACTGGGCCATCGAAGCAGTTATGGTAGTCTTCAGGCAACGGTAGTGAGAAATATTGCTTTACAAATCCCATTCATAGAATTGTAGTTTATTCTAACCTTGCTGAGTTACCACGTCGTGGTATTGTCCTATAATTTCAAGATATAGGTATAGGACAGTAAAAATATCCACCTAATTTTAGAAGCAATGCCTTTTATGAAGATAAAACTGGTACAAAGTTTAAATGTAAGGTGTGACGTCACAGAGCTGAAATAAGCTGCTGAAACAAACACATTAGTTGATTGAAAAACTTTTGTAAATTACGATTGTTCTCTGGATGCCTCAAATTATCTTGAAAATTTATTTTTGCTTTCACGTATAATTGTTGCTAGGCGAATTTTTTCGAACAATCCTTACGTTTAATATCCTTCCATACTAATATTATGAATTCGAAAGTGCGTTTGTTAGTTTATTGGTTTGTTTCACTTTGACGCAGCAACGTAGTAACGAATTGATTTGGTTTTTGGCATGGGCATAGTTTGACGACGGAAAGTGACATAGGTTACTTTTTACAATTTTGGATTGGACAATCATAAAATAGCAAATTGAAACAAATAAATTGCTCCGCACAATATTGAATATAGATACTAAACATGTTTCTTAAGATAGTTGATTGAATCAGGCGTTACTTTGCGGAAATTCATCTTCAAATCAACGTTTTGAATAAATATTTAGTGTATTTCCGCTATCTTGTTGTAGGCAAATAAGTTTAAGGGCATTAAGGACATTTATAGAAAAGAAAAAAAAAAAAAAAACAATTCTTGCGAGCGACCTCGAAGAGTCAACACGTCCTGAAGATGCCTCGTTGAGAGGCGAAACACGTGTCGAACAGAGTGTAGTGCAGTGAGAATAAGGGTGTTATTTATTAGTGAAGTGTTTTCAAAATTTTGTCATATTATTTTTAAAAGCTTTTTATAATATTTATTTGTTGTTAACGGATTATTATTGTAGTATTTTTAAAAATATACAACAGAGTGTAGTGAAAATAAGTGATATTTATTATTATTTTATCTATTTTATAAAATTAAGTTTTAAATGTATAATTATTGTAATATTAGTAATTGTTTGTAATTTTTTTTTTCTATAAATGTCCTTAATGCCCTTAAACTTATTTGCCTACAACAAGATAGCGGAAATACACTAAATATATTTCTTAAGACCTGCATGTAAATTATACTACATATGATGCAATAAACGATTGATTGATTGATTTATCCTAGAATAATCAAACGTTCCCATGGGAGAGCACAATAATTGTAATACTACGCGGGCCAAGCCGCGGGCTAAAGTTAGTCATAAAATAAAACATGTACCTACATACAGTTTTTTTTAGTATACTATCGTTATTTTACGTTGTATTCCGGTTTTTGAACTCAGAATTTTCTTTGATTTTATAATATTAAATGACGTGGTAGCTCAGAGGAAGAATATACGACTTAGAATTTTAGAAATAGGGTTCAAATCTATCAAATGAATAATTATAATATAATGTTATATTACAATTATTATAATTTTGTACCTATATGTATGTGTGCAATAATATCAAGCTGTCGTTAAAGTCTAAGAATTGTAAGTATGGTGTAAAATAATAAAATATTTTAAAGTTGAAAAAAAAAACAGATTAATTCTTTGGAATGTACTCGTATGTACCGATTTCATTATTTTTTTTAGGTGCAATCAATTTTCGTAAGAAAATCTGCTTAAAGAAGAATTCGATGTCGTATAATAGGTATGACCCCGTCGCTATTCAACGCAAATAATTTTATATTGAGCAGTAAGTAAATTAGCAAATGCTGATGAACATGCTATGAAGTAAGAAAAAATTTACTAGAATTCTATAACTATGCAGGAGCAAAGCAAATCGATGGAGACATTTCAATGTGCGATAAGGGATTCCGATCTACAAATAATTATTCCTCGAACAAAAAACGTAAAACTGTCCTTCAGTCACAACACAATGTTGCTAAAGTGCAGACACTTTAAATACTAGACGCAGGTAAAGAATACCTATGCCGAGTAGAGATGGGCGAGTCAAAAATCTATGTAATATATTGTGTCGATTTATTTTATAGAATCTTTATCCATGGCAAAAATATCGATATTTTTGTCGCATGCATAATTTGAGAAAATATTCGTTTGAAAACTTTGACACATACCTGGGAAATATATATCTACATGCAGTCTACTTTTGCTATCGTGAAGATCAAATTAGATTTCCAGAATGCAACGCACGAACAATTTCGATTTTGTTGGGAATTTGATATTTTTATTACGGAAATTATTTGAGTTTCCACCCATTTTACGTTAAGTATCACCTAGTTAGATTTAATCGTCGGTTAAAGTAAACAAAAAGTATTTTATAGAACTTTTGTGATAGTTTGTCAGATAAATCATAAAAAAAATTGTACCCTTTTTTCCAAGATGGCCATGATACAGAGGTTGAAACCCCGCCAACTTGGATATAACTTTACAGTAGCCAACAGTACAGTACTAAAATTTATACATATTATTACACCCGTGACCCGGAGTGCGCGGGCGTCCGTTGTCGGGGGCGCGCGTATTCCCTGAAGAAGGAGTACTAACTACTCTGAAACCGGTCGGACGCATAGCGGCTCGACCGTTCAAATAATCTTGAGTTGTATCCGGTGTTCATATAAAATTTTAATAATGAATCTTCACGCTAGTTTTAATGAAGTAACAGTACAGTACAATAAAATTATGCCCTGTGACAAATTTATGCTAAGCTATGTAACATTTCAATAGAATAAGAGATTAACAAGATCGACGATATGTGTAAACGTTTGTATATCTATTATCTAGAATTTGTATATTTATTACAAACCACAGTGATTTCTCAAGTCTTACCAAAGATGTTTGGTGGCACGCACTATACATATGATCAAATGTTATTCAATTTGACATAATGAATATCGATATCGATTATTTTCTGAAAACATCGATATCTTCACAAGTCGATTTTTCCCAATCCTAGTAGAAGTAGGTAATATCTCGTATGCAATTACTGCCTAAAGCCCTGGGTACATAAACAACGCCTTCCAAACAAGGTTTCATAAATGCGCCGCGAACGTTTGCGTTTTATTTTCCAAGCCTGGTTTCTAAAGATTTCGTACCTCGCTTTTTCCCTTGAGAGGTCACCATGCGTTTGGTTAATTTGTGGATATTTGTCAATTTTGATAGAAGTACATATCAGAAAGCCTACTCTAATAATTTACTAGTCCTGCCTAACCATTTACTTATTTATCGGCAATCAACATTGAACTTTTCAGTTTACTTGATTAATTTTACTTGAATTCTCTTGGGAAACCTAGAAATTGACCGGAAACATAGAAACATAGAATAGCCGTACGTAATGTACCCGAATAAACTATTTTACTCGTAATACACTTGATTTAGGTTTAGGACAATAGATAATAAAATCTTCTAAAATGGTTACGTGGTTTTTTATGCTCGTAATCTAAACATAACACACTACTTACTTACCCCGATAGTAGGTACGTACCTAAATAACAAACTTGCGTAATACACTAATGGATACATTAATGAACAGGAAAATAAATAAAACACATAATTTTAGGTATATCAAATAAAAGCCAGTTGCTTTTCTTTGATATATAGTTGGTTTATAGATACTCCTTAATTAAATTTAGGATAGTCCAAAATCTCTAGTAAGTATCGTGCTCATCATAATGATAGCAACTAATAGCAACTAAATATTAAAGTGGCGCAGAAAAATATCGTTTAAAGCTCGAGTTCAAATAGAAGATGTGGCTCAATATCTGTGTGTTTTTCCCCGTTTGTGCGAGTTTCTATTATGTTTGTCTATCTATCTTGACGCTTGCGTAGGTATTTTTATATTTTTAGGATTTTTTTTTGTATACGTTCTTCGTTATTTTCGCCAATTATAAACCGATTTAATTTTTTTTTTCAGTTCAAAAGGGTAGAAAGGTTCAAAAGTATTTTATCTAAAGAGTGGTCTCATTTAAATTATGTCGAAATCGGCTGAACCGTGTTTGATAAATCAACAATAATGTACATGGAAGACACATCGATTCGTGTAAATTAAATTAAAGAATTAAATTATTTTAAAGAATTTAAAAACACGGTGGAAATCGGTGGTGCGATTGTTTTGCGAAATATAATTATATCCCTGCTATTTCATAAATCATGGTATCCCTTCCAAGTTGCATATTCTCCGGCACATACTCGTAGATGCTCGGACTAGTTTGTACCGGTCGCTTATCAGATCTGTTTTGCTAGTTGAAACATTTTTTGCAGTAATCCGGTTTAAAATAACCTTTTTTGTGAATTTATTTAACCGGTATGCCGACTCTCTGTGTTTATAGTTCTGTTGTAGCTTTGTGCCGCCTCTGGCTAAAATTAGTTTGTCACCTGGTTATAATTACTGCTTAATAAAATTAATGACATAATACTATTCTGTAAAGCCGTTGAAGCCGTGGTGGTCTAGTGGTAGTGACACCCGCCTTACAATCGTGAGGTCGTGGGTTCAAATCCCGGTCCCGTACCAATTAGTTCTTCGGGATTTATGTACGGAATTTAACACCACTGGCTTTTCGGTGGAGGAAAACATCGTGAGGCAACCTGCATATGTCAGTAGAAGAAATTCGATGGCGTATGTGAATCCACCAACTGGTCCAGCGTGGTGGATTTGGCCCAACCACCCTTCGTGGGTGGGTAGGCCTATGTCCTGCAGTGGACTATTCAAAAAAAGGCTGATTCAGTACAGTACTATTCTTTATTGGCGAACTTGGCTATAACAATTAAAATAACCGTTTTTTTTTCAGTTAATCAACAATTTGATTGCTAGGTTTAAACTTTACAAGCCGGGTGGCTAGCCCTGCTGTCAGAGTTTCTAACTTAAAAGCCTCTGACAGGGTCAAATGGTTAAAATAACCGTGTCTCTACTGCACTGCGTAAAGTTTGATAACTTAAAGCAATATGACTTGAAATGAACATAGTATAGATAGTATTCTACTATTTATACGCGTATAAAATATATTTGTACAACATGTTATTTAAACAAAACAGTGAGCTAAAAACGTTACAACTCAATTCTTTCAATGACACTCATTAGCAATGAATGAGTGACTGCGTATGAATAAGTCCATTCTGAATTCACCACGCCATAGAAATACAGTCGCTAAGCGCAGATTTCAAATATACAGAAACACAACTTCGGACTCATAATAAAACTGAACAAAAACATACAAATCTTTATACGTTTCTTCCTAAAATGCAGTGAAAACTGATTGAATACTCTTTCTTGAAACTCATGAGAAGAAAACCAATTTTTCTTTCTGTATTTCATGGCATTCCCGACACTAGCTAGCCTAGCATACGACCACAAAAAGAGACTTGTCTACGTGCGAAAAAGTGACATATATATACCTACCTCACCATAACTCTGTGTCGTTCGGACAAGTAGAAAGAATTATTTCGTGGTGCTTATTCTAGCCCGGAAGGAATGATATACCATTCTGTACCAGCTTTTAGTAATATCCCTATCTTTGACGACCGATGGGGCTACATCCACCAAGGCTTAGTCTTAATTCAATGGGTCCACGCTATGGAGGGAGAATGGGTGGAGAAGTTACTAGCGTATAGAGTGCGAGAAAAAAGATGTGCTATACATAGTTAGATAGCTATACAGGGTTATTTCTAATCAATTAGCATCCTTCTCGTCGCTTATTCTGTACATCTAAACTAATAACTCTTGTTCTACGACTTTCGTCAAATCTCAAAAATATTTTTGTTGTTCCATAGAAAAATTTAGTTCACCCGCGACAAAATGTATGGATCAGCTTTTTTTTTAGTTTTGACGAAAGTTGTAGAACAAAAGTTGTTAGTTTTGATGTACAGAATAAGCCCCTAGAAGGATGCTAATTGATTAGAAATAACCCAGTATACACGTTGTTATGATTTTATCATATTTAGACTCTAGATAAAAGTAAAAACCTGCATAATACTAACAGAAATGATAGAAAATAGGTAATAGTTCATAAATATGTTGATTTACTTAAGCATCTCATCACAAATTCAACAGTAGTTTTTGACGCGAAAAATTTGCCTGACTATTACGTCTTGGCAGTGCGTAATAGTCAGACAAAAAAACGTATACGCAAATAGAGACAAAAGATATTACTTTCGTCTTGTTCACTCTTTATACTTGCACATCTCGCCTTCTCTTACTTTTGTAATTATTATTATTTAGCGCCCTGTCTATAGTTATACTTTGACAGTGGTACATAGGTATGTGAATCCAAAGTACGCATTGAAATATTCTAACGGATGCAGGCTACCTCACAATACTTTCCTTCATCAAAACGCCAGTGGTGTGTAAAATAGATTCTAACGGAGAATTAAGAGAAATGCATTTAAAATGAAGCGCACTAGAATCAGTAACAAAAGTTCATCCACCCATCAGCCATAGGACGTCCCCTGCTGTACGTAGACCTCCCCTATGGATTTCCAAAAGACCGGACCTGTCCCCCGACCGCCTAAGCAACAGTATGTTTATGACTTCATTTTAGTCATTTGGCACCGCCTATGTGACGTTAGCCATCAAAGTTGTTCATTCCACGATTGCTTTCGCAATCCGCGCAAAGCAATTGATGGCTAACGTCACATAGGCGGTGCCAAATGACTAAAATAAAGTCATAAACGATTGCTATTACGATTGCTATTGCTTAGGCGGTAGGGGGGCTGGAGCAGCTTGCAACCAGCGCGATTCTACTATGAGGTCATCCACCACCATCATCCTTGTGTGTGAACGACGGATGTTCTACGTTTCGTTTGAAGATACGCAGGCTCCACTGAACAGAACTATTATTATCAACATGAAAAGTATGTTCTATTTATCTAAAAGACCAATTTATTATTATTTGATACAGTTTGTGCAAAAATAGAAAGTCGTAACGCGGTCGCCCGTGTGCCATTTTACTAATTTTGTTACGTTGTCAACACTGCTATGTCATTGCTAATACAACTAAAAGTGTTTGATACTTGGTAGACACCAATTCGGTTTTCATCAGAAGACTCGCGTTTACCAAGTAGTCGGAACTTTGGCTGCTGATTAAAATCTTATTGCAACGTAACGCCGCGACTGTTCTGTTTTTGCACAAACTATTATATTTGTATTTTTGTATCTGTTTATTCGTTATCTGTGGCAGCTAGGGCACAGAAGGGCAACGGATGTACGGACGCAGATGCGATCGCGATGACGTAGTGCAGAAACGTGATACATGACCGACAGACGCTTTGATCTTTCAGTTTGATCGACTAATGTTCAGTTACGCTGAAACTGGCGGCTTGTTCGTTTTTGTCGACAGTTAGGGCGTTTTCTGTCAGTTTTATTACCGACCTCCAAAAAGAAGGAGGTACTATGTTCGTCTGTATGTATTTTTTCGTGTATGTTATTTTTTCGTATCATCGATATTTTCATCAACTGTAAACTAATTTAAAATATATTTTTTTAGTTCAAAAGAGTATACCTGCTTTAGATATAGTCCCATTTGAATTTTATCGAAATCGGCTGAGCCAATTTCGATAAATCACCAATAATCAATAATGTACATGGATGTCACATCGATTCGTACAAACTACTTATTCGAATTCTGTCCCAGAACGATGGAAGTCGGTGGTGCCATTTTTTTGCGAATAATAATTATGTTGGAAGTTACTTATATTTGTCTGTATTAATTTATCTGTTGTATAATTTATTTCTTACTGCCTAGTCTAGCTTATTAAAAGTTATTTTTACTTCACAGAGAGAGCTGATAATATATGCTATTAAAGTTACTATAACAAGCACGGCAAGCTGGGTAAGTGGCACTTTCAGCCTACTAGGCACACGCTGTCTACTATAGTCACTCCGTGTATGCACTTGGTTCATCTCTAAACTGTCGGTAGTCTGTGTACGATCTACTTGCTTTGATATTATGTAGATAATGGTCAATATGATGATTAAATAAAAGTACGAAAAGTCATCCATAGTGAAATGAAATATGAAAGCATTTATTATCACAATAGTACCTACATTGAAAACAATAAAATAAAATAATATGCTCATCAATGTTCCTATTAATGGTCTCGTCCAACAAAAGATCACAACATAAATAAATGATTAAATAAACAAATTCAATAATTACTTAAATGATAATAAATTAATAATTTACTAAAAACTGTTTCTAAACCAATCTCATGTCTCAGTCAGAAAGCGACAATACTCTGAAATGTAGGTATGAAAGATATTATGATCTACCCACAAGTGTTCTACCGGACATAGAATCATCGATAATATTATATTTTTCGACTTCGAACCGAAACGGATATCAAAAGAATTCATCTACCGGTCTTCAGTTCATTCCTCTGCAGCTAGATACCTACATTTAAATTCTTATCAATGAATGCACATGTAATAATACCTAGCCAAGCCTTCGACTACACAATACAAATAATAGTGAGTATCGACAATCAATAACACTGTTATGGTGCGAGTAGTTGAATAGTAAACAACACATTATGCATTATTGCGTTATATAACGTGCGGGCGACATGAACATTACTCATTCGTGCAATAAGTGTCCTGAGGTGATACTTAGGATTATAGTTTATTATTATATTCAAACTACAATTGTTTACTCGTAGGTAGCTGGAAACTATTAGATGTTTTATACAGAGTGGCGCTTGCAATGTGTACGGAGTACTACGGAGTCTCATAAGTGAAGAGAGAGAGTTACCTTTTTGCATTTTTACCTTATGTTTTTTTTTCGTTATTTTGCATATGGATATAATATGAACGTCTCTGACTAGCTCAGTGCACTTTTAAACATGCTTATATTAGTTTCACCTGTTTGTTTGCTTGCTTGTAACCAACCCCTTTGAGCTCGATTTTGACCTCCTTTGAGCTCGATTTTGACCTACTTTGAGCTCGATTTTGACCTACTTTGAGCGATCAGTTTTTTTTATTATCAAATAATACGTGAATTGTATTCAGTGATAATTATTTTTTGCAAAAAATAGCATGACCGACTTCACCCGTGTACATAATCATTACATAGTATAAAACAAAGTCGCTTTCCGCTGTCTGTCCCCATGTAAGCTTTTATCTTGAAAACTACGCAACGGATTTTGATGCAGTTTGTTTCAATAGATAGAGTAATTCAAAAGAAATGTTTGTATGTATAATACACCTGTGCGAAGCCGGGGCGCATCGCTAGAATGCAAATATTATGCACGGATCGATGTAACATTTTTCACATTATTGTTGATTTATTAAAAATGACTCAGTCGATTTCGATAAAATTTAAATGGGACCAATTTCAAAGTATACTCTTTCCAATAAAAAAAATATCATAGAAATCGGACTACTATAAAAAAGTTATGCGTGGTTTTACATAAAAAAAATATATATACGCGTCAAATTGTATACCTCCTCCGGTGGTTCGTCGGTCAAAAAGTGTCCTAGGTCTATACTATTCAGCTGTTCTATCCCGATAACCAAGCATACTTACATATACCATGCTTCCATCACAACTTAACGATAAGCCTAAACTTAACTAAGTATCGTGTTACTCGTAGTAAGTACTAATCCTATTTTATAACACTTAAACTTATTAGAATCCTTGTAATAGCCCTAAAACTTAGTTTCGGTGTATCCATACAGTAAACTCTCGGATAATCTAGTTCACTATGAAATAGGTAAACGTGACGATTTGTGTATCAATATAAAAATACTGACATACTTTGTAACGACCCGAATTAAGTGGGCGTCCATTTGTCTAAAAACGAAGTCAATAATTTTATTAAAAGTGTCCAAACAAATATTATATATACCTAGGTAGCCTATTAGGGAAACTCTCATCTTACAAGCGTCTTGTCTTGTTTTGGTATCAAACTCGGTCCCAAATCAATGAGTTCTTTGGGATTGATGTGCAAATACTGTCTTTTCGGTGGCGGCTTTCGGTTTCTGTAAACGGAATTCGATGGCGCATGTGAATCTACCAACCAGCACTGGGCCAGCATGGCGGATTTATGTAATCCAATCACCTTTCATGGATTGACTATGTAGAGATAGTATAGCCCAAACTCAACCCCGATTATTACAAAATTTCCAAGTGTTTTATTTGGATGGGTAAGTCACTAACGGCACGGTTAGTATTTGGATGAGTGAGTTACTAACCGCACGGTTAGTATTTGGATGGGTGAGTTACTAGCCGCACGGTTAGTATTTGGATGGGTAAGTTACTAACCGCACGGTTAGTATTTGGATGGATGACCGCGGGCGGCCTTTTCCAACTGAGCGCTATCGTGGTTCGGATGACACGTTAAATTATAGGTCCCGGTTGTTTAACCGTTTAGCTATGCTAGAGGCCTAAAACTTCTGACACCAGGGCTAGCCACCCGGCCTATACGAACTTACTAACAGCTGAGACGTTTACCACAATCTGTAACCATCAACTAAGTGATTCTCCTCCAACAACGCTTCACTCACACCACATGAAAACCGTACTAAACGTATCCTCATAACTCATATCACAGAATATTTTACATAAACGGAATATTAAATTCCTTGACTGAACAGCCATTGCACACATAAAAGGAATATTACTCACGTAAAATTTCCATTCCATATTAAACACATTAATCATTTTCCCGCCGTGCTAAAAGCACAAAGGATTTCGCAATCATAAAAATAAATTGACGGAGTAAAAAGGATAGTCGGAACGGGCCGTTATCAGTGCGAGACGGATGAATGGCCCGGAGCAATGCCGTCTTATCCTAAGCTCCGTAAAGGTGACCACTCACCGGGGTCACACAATAAATAAAACAATCTAATCATCAAAAGTCAATTATACTCTTTAAAATATAACTTGATTTCTGTGACAGCTGTCAGAAAAATCAAGCCTATGAAGTCCTGAATTTTTTAATACACAATTTTAACACGTACTGTCTGTACTATTAAAAAATTCACAGACAGTACCCTAAAAGCCGTGGTGGTCAAGAGGTAGTGACACCCGCCTTACAATCGTGAGGTGGCGGGTTCAAATCCCGGTCCCGTACCGATGACTTCTTTGGAATTTATGTACGAAATTTAACACCACTGGCTTTTCGGTGAAGGAAAACATCGTGAGGCAACCTGCATGCGTTCGTAGAAGAAATTCGATGGCGTATGTGAATCCACCAACCCGCACTGGGCCAGCGTGTTGGATATGGCCCAATCACCCTTCGTGGGTAGGCCTACGTCCTGCAGTAGACTGTTAAAAAAGGCGGGTACAGTACAGACAGTACCTGTCAATGTCATACTTTATGGGCATGTTGATTAGTGATGGGCGACGAATGATCGTGACCACAGAGTTTTAGATAGAGTTTTATTTAAAATATCGAATTTAAAGTTTACACTAACGATATTTTAAATAAAACTTAATTTATCATTAATTATATCGTATATTTTAATATCATAACATTATTTACATGTGTAATTAAATTAAACACAATTATATGTCACATTAGCATCGATAATAGTGAAAAACGTCGCTAAATACTATCGTAACATTATTATATTTTATTATAAATTATTTAATTAATACTATAACATTATTTACATGTATAGATACTTGATCTTAAATGATAGTAAATAAATAAAATCCAATTTCTCACCTTCAACTACTCATTCGATTACATTACAACATTGTTTGATAATCAATTTTTTCCACCACTATCCCAACACTAAAAATGTCAATCTTCTATGTCAATGTCACTGTCACAGAGATCAAGCTATCTTTTATGCAGTATAAAATATCCAATACTCTTATATATAGCTAACCACAACACACATTAGTTTTCATAGCCTTATCTACTGCCTCGGTGGCTCAGTGGTTAGTGACCTTGACTCCTGGGACAAAGAGGTGTAGGGGGCTCAGGCGCACAATGTCCCTTTCTCAAAATGTCTACCGCTCAAAAAATGTCCCTTTCGCACAATGTCCCTTTCGCAAAGTGTCTCTTTCTCAAAATGTCGCTTTCGCAAAATGTCCCTTTCGCACAATGTCCCTTTCGAAAAATGTCCCTTTCTCACAATGTCCCTTTCGAAAAATGTCCCTTTCTCACAATGTCCCTTTCGAAAAATGTCCCTTTCGCAGAATGTCCCTTGGAGCCTCAGTGACTCTGTTTGACGTGTTGTCAGTGCATATGCATCTGTTGAAGAAATAATATAAATATAGCTTTAAAAAACTAAAAAACAAGCATAGGAGCCATTTTTTTTTGCTTTTTTTAATAAATGCATTGTCATTCGGTCTTTAATAGTTGTGGTTTGAAGAAAATCTGATAGCTCAAAGTAGATCAAAATCGAGCTCAAAGGGGTTGGCACACACACACAGGGGTTGGCACACTCACACACACGCACACACACACACACACACATATATGAAATCTTTTGGCTGATTGGGATGTATACGGTGCTTTTGTATTAAATGATGTATAGGAATGGAGAAAATCGTATGATTTTCGTATATTGATGTCAAACTTAAATTTATTTTTATTCAAGATTACTAAAAAAATATATTATTTTATAATACCAGCTTTACAAATAACGGTCAATAAAAAAATATTGATAAACATATACAGTTAAGTATGTATTATTATTACGTAATTAACTTAAAAATATGCATAAAAACAACTAAAAAAACACTCTTCGTCAACATAAAATGCTGTATAATAATAAAGAAAAGTAATAGTAGAAACATAGTAAAACCAAACTGTTTTTAATAACAAAAATATTTTGAAAATTACTTAAATACATACGTGGACAAATATCCACGTACTCGTTGTACTTATATATTTATTGGCCCGTACAAAAATAGAAAAAATCATATCAAACTTAAATTCCTATTGTCATATTCAGGTGGACTAACAATTTTTTATTGTTTTACAATACCTGCTTTACAATAAAAAAAAAATAGAATTAAAATAATTGCAATTAATAATTTAAAAATCCCATTGGTATAAGCTTACTTTTTCTAATTACAAAAATATTGTATTTCAAAATACATAAATAAATATGTGGATGAACAAACAACTAAAAATAGGTATTTATTTTATAGATTGTAATAAAACAATTTTCTTCAAAAATTGGGGCATGGAAATATCATTCTGTTCCAACTTTACGAGGATTTTTTTGTATTTTCTGTTATATTTTGCAGTCTTAAACAAGTTATCTTTTATTCGTTATCAAGTTATGAGTTATTGTAATATAATTTTCTCTATTTTTGTACGGCCCAAAAACATTTAGGTGAATACGAGTACGTGGACGAGGAGATTATTTGCATATTGTTTGTGTGTGTGTGTGTGAATATATGTGTGGGTGTGTGTGTGTGCCAACCCCTTTGAGCTCGATTTTGACCTACTTTGAGCTATCAGATTTTCTTCATACTTTTCACAACTATTAAAGACCAATGACAATGCATTTATTAAAAAAAGCAGATTTTCTCCATTTCTACACATCATTTAATACAAAAGCACCGTATACATCCCAATCAGCCAAAAAAAATTCATATATGTGTGTGTGTGTGTGTGCGTGTGTGTGAGTGTGCCAACCCCTGTGTGTGTGTGTGCCAACCCCTTTGAGCTTGATTTTGACCTACTTTGAGCTATCAGATTTTCTTCAAACTTTTCACAACTATTAAAGACCGAATGACAATGCATTTATTAAAAAAAGCAAAAAAAAATGGCTCCTATGCTTGTTTTTTAGTTTTTTTAAAGCTATATTTATATTATTTCTTCAACAGATGCATATGCACTGACAACACGTCAAACAGAGTCACTGAGGCTCCAAGGGACATTGTGAGAAAGGGACATTTTTCGAAAGGGACATTGTGCGAAAGGGACATTTTGCGAAAGCGACATTTTGAGAAAGAGACACTTTGCGAAAGGGACATTGTGCGAAAGGGACATTTTTTGAGCGGTAGATATTTTGAGAAAGGGACATTGTGCGCCTGAGCCGTGTAGGGTTCGATTCCCACCTAGGACAAATATTTATGTGATAAACATCTAGGTGTTAGCTCTGTGTCTGTGTGTTATTTAGGTATTATCTATATAAGTATGGATTTAAAAATTTGTATTATGTAGTATATCAGTCTCTGGCAGCCATATCACAAGCTTTGCTTAGTTTGGGGTCGGAGACCGTGTGTAAGATGTCCCCTTATATTTAATTAATTAATTAATAATTCTCTAAGGTAAGTACTATACTGGTTCGAAGCCATAACCAAAGTCTGAAAGGGTTCGTTATAGCGTTCTCGCTTCGTCAGCGGTAGAAAAAGCGAGACAAATGTCAACAAGACTAACATTGAGTAAATGTAAAACCAAATGGAATAGATAGATCCTCGGAGCCTTTCTGTCCTTTTACTGTCCTATAGATCAATTATTTTCAAACAGTTAAAAATCTGTCCAAATTTGATTGCCAATAAGGTATAGTATACGCACATATTTTTTTCGTACTCCTTGTTGAATAGGCTATTTTACTATGAACGAGAAAAAATCTGTAAATGTATTTTTGAGATAGCCTAAGCAAAAAGCAATCGGAAAATGTACCTTTTAGATCATAAAACACCAAAATAATTTTTAAAAATCAATACAAAATATTCCGTCTTTTTAATCTGTGTATAAAATAGTCGCAGCTCCGTTATGACGTCATCCTTTAATATCCAATCCATTATAATAACTCATTTTCAACATAAATCTCAAACTTACAAACAAAGACACTATCGTGAAAAATATTTGCGTGCATTGTTTACATAGCATAGTGACGTGATTCATGACCACAGAGTAAAATAATGACATCCATCGTTTTACGTAAATTACGCGCGAATATTTGAAATTGTAAAATTAAAATGCATTTTTAAAACATTTAACGATTAAAAAATTTTTTTTGTATTTTTTTAGTGGTTTATTAGACCAACAGGATCTAACTGAGATGCTTTTCAAAAATGACTGTAATACCCTATTACCTATAGAAAGGTATGAATTTTAATAACGGGATATATGCTTTTTTATTGGACAAAAGTATCTTTATTAACAACAACAAAATACAATACTATTTTATATGCTAAAACTACCTACACTACTACTTCATAACAAGCAATTGGATCATCCACAAACCCTTGAAGGTCTAAAGATAATCCAGATGCTCAAGCGCTCTGCCAGTACATCAGGCAGTATGTAGTCGAACCCAAATCTATACAGAATAAAAAAAAAGTTGTCAGCGTGCCCAGCATGCTGGCTGCATTGACACGCTGAATGGCAATGGCTTATTCTTTATGCGTCGAGTCAAATAAACACCAGCATTTTGGTCACGAGTCGCGTCCACCAGACGCTCAGAGACTTTTGACGGGATATATTGTATAGTAAGAAAAATTATAAACTAGAGCATTTTTTTATTTAATCTTAGTATAATTTATTACTAGGTAGGTAATCTTACCCTAACTTATCTCCATATTAACAAGTGATGACGTGTAACTTATTGTTATAAATGAATGAGTATGAGTATGTAATGTAACGCAGAGTTTTCTACTACAACAGCTCTAAGTTACGAATTGTACCAACGCGGCAACGTAGAAATTGACAGTTAATTTTATTTTTTGACCGACGAACCACCTGAGCAGGAGTATACAATTCGACGAGTATATTTTTTTTTATGTATAACCACGCATAACTTTTTTCGTAGTAGTCCGATTTCAATAACTTTTTTTTTATCGGAAAGAGTATATACTTCGAAATTGGTCCCATTTAAATTTTATCAAAATCGGCTGATCCATTTTTGATAAATCAACAATGATGTGAAAAAAGCTGCATCGGTCCGTGAGAAATATATGCGAATTCTGTACACGGGTGAAGTCGGTCATGCTAATTTTTGCAAAAAATAATCTTGTATTTACTTAGTAATGCTCGCTTGGATCACTCACTCGTACAACGCAAGCAAAAGGTATCTTCTAGGTCTACATGCTCCATCTTCGGCAACAACTTCGCTTTCCATCAGGCGATTTGGTGGCCAAATGCAACCTTATTCTTCATAAAAAAAAGCTCCCGGTGAGTGTGAACCTTCAAGTTGATACCGCATCGTACTTGGTAGGTACTTTCCCTTCTTTTCCCTTTGTCTGCAGCGCGCGGAGATAAAATGGTGCTCAGCACGATCGCCGAAGGGTAAGGATTACAGGATCGGAGCGGCCCTGACGCTCCTGACCTTGGGAAATATATTGAGCTTGGCCTTATTAAACATTAGTTATTTGTTACTGCAAATAAGTTTTGCCACTCGTAGTCTTCGTCGTTTCAGCCGTTGGACGTTCTCTGCTGGACATAGGCCTCCCTTATAGGTAGGTACATCTCCAAAAAGACCGGTTGGAAGCGGCTCGCATCCAGCGCGATCCTGCGGAGTTTTGCCACCAAATGTAGTTAATCCTTTGTCCAGGAGAGCTACAAACGCGGCGCGAGGCGACGTGATGCGAAAATATCAATAATCGGCCAAGTTCCATAAGGTTGCCTGGTAGAAATCGCCAAAGGCGATAAGGCCGCCATTGTACAACATCTGAAAAAATCTACATTAATGTATCTGTTATATGGTGTACAATAAAGATATTGTTTGTTTGTTTGTTCGAGTCGGGCTCGCGCACCCAGGTTTCAGGTTTCCGTATCGTATGGAAGCCCCCTTGATATATTTTATTATATTTTAATTTAATTATTTATTTTTGAAGAAATAAACAACTCTATATTCTGTGAATGTGATATTCTGTGAAGATGCTTGATATTTCTGTTGCCGTTATAAATATCAAGCAAAAATCACGTAACTTGTATAGGATCCTCGATAAATATTTATTTTATTTTAATTATTTATTTTTAATGCGCATATTAAAGTGGCGATAGGCAGGTCATATAGCTAGATATAAGGACAAGAGATGGACCTCCGAATCGACGAAATGGAAAGAACCTATGGGAAAAAGAAGAAAAGGCCGTCCAACAAAAAGATGGACTGACGACATAACAAGCATAGCGGGAAACGACTGGATAGACAAAGCAAAAGATCGAGAGACTTGGAGTAAGCTGGTGGAGGCCTATACCTTAGAAGCCTATTTCCAAGATCAGAACAAGAAAATCTGTTGTGATTCTAATGTATAAGGACAGTTATCAGTGTTATTTGTTCTCAAAGAAGTATTTGTAATTTAGTTAAGGATTTTGAAAATAAACAGGCTTATTATCATATTATATTATATTATCATTAATGCGCATATTTAAATAATATTCTGTGAATATTTCAAGTATCTACCTGTCGCCGTTATTAATATCGAGCGAAAAACGGCTTAAAATTTGGATTCGTTGTATGGGAGCCCCCCTTAAATATTATTTGTTGCTATTTAGTTTTGTTTCAACTTCTCCATTTATATAAATCAGTTAAGGTTAACTCATTCGATTTTACCTAATCACCGTCTAATAAGTTCCATTCACTTCAAAAACAAAATTTACTAGTTATATACAGCTTTACGGAAATTAACGCGAAGCGACCATGTAAACCTAAGACTTAATTACTACCGAACGACCTAACTCAGCCCACTCCAGTGCGGAAGTACAGTAATGGCTAACATAAAGCCTAAGTATAACCTCTAAAAACTATGAATTACGGCTGCACATTAAAACTGAACTCACGTGACTATTACAGCTCGGGTAATTATGTTTTGGGCATAGTTTACCTACATTTTGTTTGTAGTCTATTATGAATTGTCATAATAGACTACAAACAAAATGTAGGCATAATGTATAATCATTACAAATATTATCAATCTTAAAGTGTGCTTGTTGGTTTATTACTTTTTCATACAGGAACAGATAAATGAATTAACTTGATTTCTTGGCATGGATATAGTTAAAGATTAGAGAGTAACATAGTCATATTTAAGATGAGACATCGGGCCAAGAAACACGAAAACGAGTACTTTTGAATGAGCGATGTGAAAAATCAAAATCAAAACTTGCTTTATTCTTTAGACATATGGAAATGCGCTTAGAATCGTCTTTTTTACAAAGGTTTTCGATAACATAATTACTAATTACAGTTGAATTAATTAGGTACATAAAATAATGTATTACAAATTAGAACACTCTAACATAAAATAATCTAAAGAAATAAAATAAAAACAATGTGTATAATAGGTATCTGCAATAGCATCGTCATAAAAAGATCAAAAATAATTAAAATTATATAAAATTAAGACAGCATTCAGTCAAATGTATTGTGTAGTCAGTGAAAAGACGAATGATATTGATTCAAATTTAAAAAATATCATAGATAATGGAAAATCTTAAAAATTAATGAACTGGACAAAATTTTAAAAGTAACCGGCTTTATTAAAAGAAACTTACAAATTTCTCACCAAAAAAGAGTTTAATAATTCGAATGCTCAGAATTATCAGCGACAACACACCATTGGTTTTTTTCGAATAAAAAATAGCCAGACCGCTATTCTATTTCATAGACCGAAAAGTTTTTTTTTAATGTGCACATTATGAGTAATTAATTAAAAACTCACTGCCGCCCGCCGCTCTGGCGCGATCCTGTCGAGCGCGAGCGCAAAAAAATTGTCCGAGTAAAGGGAGAATTTTTGAAACAATAGTTTATCAATGCGTCACCTTAACACGATTTTATTAGTTTCACCTGTATGTTTGTAACCATGCAAGCCCTTTGAGCTCGACTTTGACCTACTTTGAGCAATCAGATTTTCTTCAAACTTTGCAAACCTATCAAAGAGTGATGACAATGCATGTATAAAAAAAATACTCCTAAGCGTGTTAACATACGTTAATACGTAAAGCACGTTAACCTAAGGAATAACATTTGAAAGATAGTTTGTGTCATAAACCAACTATGCCAACAAATATGCCAACAAAAAAGAGGGACATTTTTGGCGTTAGTGGATCGAAGTGCATATCTATGCCATTATCATGTTACCCAAACGAAAGATCCGACTGTGGATCGTGGATCGAATTGACTTTTGTGTATATTTCAGCTCACAAAACCTAAACTACTGATCATCAAAAAATACCTAGCAACAGCAAACTTACGATCTTCTTCTACGAACTCTAGATTATTTCGATCACTGTTTTTCTTAACAGAACACCATGAGAGCAAGAGCGATAGATATAATATCTAGCTTTCAAGAATAGCAGCCAAGTCGTCGATCGCCGTCTCCCGAGGGTTCAGATCCTGCCCTTGTCGCAGCCATCGGCCTGCCTAATGAGGCCAGATAAGCGAACACACACTGATTTCCCTAGCGGGGTATAGATACATGAAAGACCCAGTCAAGGGCGGTAATGGCGAGCCTCCAGCCACACTCGTGCAAGTTTCGCTGAAAGCTTGCCACGCCTTGTTTTTACTCACATTTTCTTGTATATCCTATTTGTTTTCTAGAATGAGAAATTTTTATGTACTAGCGTGACTACCAAAACGCGGCGTTGGTCTAGGTCTTACAATCTTAAGGTTGTGGGTACCAATGAGTTCTTTGGAATTTATTAACGGATTTTCACAGCACTGGCTTTTCGATGAAGGAAAACATGAATGGTGGATATGGCCCATTCACCCTTCATGAGTAGGCTTACGTCTTGCGCTGGACTATTAAAAAGGCTGGTACAGTCATCGAGCAAGTATCTATAGAGTCACAATCGTGCAAAAAAGTGTCCAAGCCAAACCTTGCCTAAGCTACATAGTGGGCAGGCTTTTTAGTTAGTTGTAAAGTGATTTCAAGCCGAATACAACGCCGCGCGATGCCAAAGTGCTCGATTACAAGCACAAAATAGGTGACAACGTCGAGAGTCGAGAAAATGGGTCATTGTGAATTATTTAATATATAATTGCCTATCTAATTAGGTAGGTATACCGCCAGGGACTGGAGTTACTTACTTACCATTGTTACTTTCCTGAGAATTACAATCTGGATATCTTTAAGGCAAGAGTTAGGTAATAAGTATCTTCAGGGTTAACATACTTCATCTTTGGCCAAAACGTCGCTTTCCATCGGACGAATCGGTGGCCAAATGTAGCAGGTACTATTATGTATAAAAATCTAATGCTTTATTTTGATGAAATTGATAATAATAGTTTTTCCTACATTAGTGTAGGAACAAACTAAGTTACCACGAGATTTTTTTTGTCGAAGTCGAAAAAACTTAATTTTAGACATGACTGAATTAAATAATGATAGTAAGTAACAATATTCGATAATTTATAATAGTGCGCACAACATGTTTTAATTCGAATACATATTCGTAGTCTTTAGGGACTTTTACCAGTAGGTAAAAATTGTAATAATTTGTAGTAACAAATTATTCCTATGGCAAACTTACGATATGAGGCTCAGAGATCCCAGTGAAATTCCGACGGGCTTAATATGGTATCAAATCCAAATTAACCATAGATTTAAGTGAACTGCGTTTGATCTTTCGTCAAGAAAATAATCTGAGAAGCATCAACAAGTAAGTAGTTTGATTAAGTCTACGAAATTCTCATTTACTACTCTCACAACTATCTTTGAACCCATCTCTTTCAGCATGTTTAAACTCAATAAACTATCTGATATTGAGAATAAAGGTAGTTGCTCACTATAACGTACCATAGCATAGCCTCAGACCAAATAAAAAATCAAGACAGAATGTTGAACAAACAAGTGAGGCCGGCTAAACTACGCCTCGCCGTGTACAGATACAACTACACACACGATCACGTACAACGAAACAACGCCTTGGCTCGTCAAACTCTGGCCGCGCAACACCGACGCACTCACCACATGTATAAAAAAACCGGTCTCACTTGTCTGTTCACGACGTTCTGTCTTGATATTTTATTTGGTCTTAGCATGACCGTGCTAGAAACGTGTCAAACAAACATATATTATTCGTATTGACAATTATTACTATGCCCTAGACCGTTCCGTCATTGTTGTTTTTAAACTTTCGCGATTTGAACACATTATTATTTTATACTACGGGACTAATCGCGCACTAAAATTACGAGATAAATAAATACCTCCTCATCCCGACGTTTCGGCCGAGTTGCAACGACCGTAGTCACGGGTAGACTGGAATGTAGAACAGCTGGTACCGCCAATTCAATTTGAACTTGAAAAATTGTCATTACGACACACAACACTGACGGTATCTAACAATGTCCTTCTACCTACACTACGCGATTTGCATTTGTAGACAACAGGATTCCACGACACCGATAACTTAAATCCATCCTCCCGGTTGAAATTCTTATATTTTTTGATTTCTACCGCTTCACGAACTATTCTTGAAAAATAGTGTCGATCCGTGGAGAGGACTTTTGGGTCGTGGAGCTCGATCCAATGACCAGTACATCCGTCAAGCAAATGCTCAGCTATAGCAGACTTCTGTATCTGGCGGTTTTTGACTGCCGCGATATGTTCTTTGATCCGTTCAGCAATAGTACGCTTCGTTTGACCTATGTAGCTGTTCTACATTCCAGTCTACCCGTGACCACGGTCGTTGCAACTCGGCCGAAACGTCGGGATGAGGAGGTATTTATTTATCTCGTAATTTTAGTGCGCGATTAGTCCCGTAGTATAAAATAATAACGTTCCGTCATTGACCAGCAACGTCATGTACTATGCACGAATCATTTCGGCTCGGGCAAATATTATATACTTCTTTGAAATATTTAAATACTCCGCGCCTCCGCGCCACCATTGAAGTCCCACGGTAATTAATGAAACTAAGTTTGGAAAGGTACTTACTAACTTTTTAAGTTTATCAATATTTTATTAATTATACGACTTATTTAATTATCCATAACATCGACTGCAGACAAAGTCGGCTAATGCTTAAAGGACATGTCCACAAAATGTATGGAGGCTGGTATAATAATAATCAAAAATTCTAACCACAACACTCGTTACATTTCGAGAAAGTTCATATTTTTCTGAGTCTATTACATCAGTTAAAACCAAAACTGAGCCCTCCGTTTTTCTTTTAAATTAATTTTGGATCTATTAGGATAAATAAATATATTTGGCTCAATATGTAGTTTATCTCTTGCAACCCTGGTTTAGCAACCTCCATTATTGTTAAATGGAAGCATTATTACAAATTAGACACAGTTTTTAAGTGTTTTTTGTCACATTGTACCTCCTAACTGGTCACACTGGTAGGTTATAATTTTTAATTTTAGCAAATTAAGAGATGAATGTGGAAGAATCAGCTACGAATGCAAGTAAAATAACGATAGAAGCACTTTATTATTGCTAAACTAGAAAAAAATACAAAGCTGTATTATTATTTTTTAAACAATTTATTTTTCACCTTTAAAAAAATGGCGGGATAAAAAAAAAACAAAATTAAATATTTTTGAGAAGCCCATATATCAAGCTTTCAAATGATGTATATATCATCTTGGTTCGATTTTTCTCTGAATAATATACCACTTGTGGACGTCACCTTTGTAGAAATATATCTGAAAAACTATGTTTCAAAAGCAATTAGGTATAACGCCTCATCTAAAAGACTTCAGTGGTAACCTGGAGTCAATTCTCGAATGTAGAAATACGTTGTAACTTGTAGTGGGCATAAAAAAGTAAGTTCGTATAAGACGGGTGTCTAGCCCTGGTGTAAGAGTTTTTAGGCTGCTTGAAGGCCTCCTACACGGTTAAAACAAACGAGGCCTACAATTTAACGTGTCATCCGAGCCACATTGGAAAATGCTACCAGCGGTCACCCATCCAAATACTAACCGTGCGGAACGTTGCTTAATTTCGTTGATCATTACAAACACCTAGTCAAACTACGCTACGAGCGCATACATAGGTATACTACAGTGGGTATAATAGATCGTATCGAGTTGTTTTTAGTGCCTGGTATATTCTTAGTAGATACAGGCATGGTATAAATTGAAATGATTGAATATTGAATATACCTAGTACTACATACTTTAGAGTGTACAGTTACCTTAATTAGCTACTTCCATTCCAAGGATTTCTCAGCGTCAATATGCTTACCAGTCTCTCCGTATACTCTAATCTAACTATTTTAAATTTAAAAAATACAAGAACTTACTCTAGGGATGCAATTTAAAGCAAACGTTCATCCATCCAATTCAATTACTAAAGAAAATACCAGCAGCGAAAGTGGAACTTTCTTATTCAAATAACCCTTTGGTGCGGTGGAACAAAGCGGCTATTCATTAAAATAATCCTAGTGCAGTTGTTGCATAATGCACTTGGAAGCCAGTTACTAAACTGTTGCAGATTTGATCAAAGTAGTACACATGATTAGCTGTCTGTTCTTTTGATGCGTCGGAATTTCACAGCTTGAATATTTTTTTAAGATTCTTTAATAACCACTGTTTACAAAGATAATGAAGTAGCATCAGTCTGGTGCAGAGTTACTAACAAATATTTTGTTTGTAACACAAATCTCGGGCCTCTCAATGTTGGCTACGACTTCATTTGTGCCTCCAAATCCATTGATGCCCTTTTCAAAAGCACGGGCCTAGGCGGTGATGTGAAAACAAAAAAAATACGAATAATATATTAATATTTAATCGAATAACCTTTAGATTTTCGAGGGTCTGTGGATGATTCGATTGCTTTTTATGTAGTAGTAGTGTATGTAGTTTCAGCTAATAAACAAGTGTTGTATTTTTTTTTGTAGATAGGGAAAGACGATGAAGTTTTTCATCAATAATCCTATACCAATCATCGTCATATCCACAATAGAAAGTCCACCGTTAGATATCTATAGGCGTTTCCCGTGGATTGCCAATGAAACCGGTAAGACTTGAATTTAGCGTGCCATGTTTTCGCGGTATACCTATCCTTACATATTTTCTGTGGAGGTCCTACACTGCGCTTGCCGCATCAACGAGAAAAAAATCCATATTGATGATGATTGATATTTATCATTTCAAAATAGATGAATCAATTTTCTCAGAATGAGATCTAGGTGCCATTATTCTCTATCCTGGGCCAAACTCATCCACTCCTGACCAGCGATGGGTCTGATGTCATCGACCCATCGGGCTGGTCTGCCTTTAGAACGCTTATCTGCTATTGGGGGCCACTCAGTCAGGGATCTACTCCAGCGGGCGTCAACACGCCTAGCCACGTGTCCTGCCCAGCGCCACTTGAGTCTCGTAATAGGGTTTCCAATATCTGTGACATTCGTCCTTCGTCAGCACATAAGAGAGGAAGCCTATAACCAGCAGTGGGTCGACACAAGCTAATGATAATGAGATATAGGTATGGTAAGTTAAGTCACTGTTTCCAACTGCGTTTAATGCCAGTAGCGCTAACTGAGGGCTATAATGCGCTGCACCCGGCGTATTAGGGAATAGAAGAGCGCCGCGGTTCTTTAGGTATTTGGTTTGTTTGTGCTCGTTACTTCGGAGTAATTCCCTCCTCAGAATTTGCATTTTGCATCAAATTGAATAAGTTAACAGATACCACACAGAGAATCGTAAAGTATGAAATTACTTTAGAAGTTATGAGAATCGCGCCAAATCATACACAACTCCTCAGCAATAAATTAGAATCACAATAATAGAAACGTTAAAATAATAATTTCAAATAATGTGACAGAACCGTAGATTTTTTTTTTTTTGTTTTTTATTTTCTATTTTTCTCCAGACGTGATCAGGGAGCTGATTTACATGTTCAGTCATATATCCGAAAAACTGTGAAGTTATGATTTAGCCTTATGCTTTCAAATTATCAGCGTATTTTCTTTGAATGAACATACTTATGAGTCATTAGACCCATAAATGTTGAAAGCGCTGCTGATAAGCATATTGAAGATTTAAAAAATCTGGAAAAGTTTAGTATATTTTTGAGAACAAAGAGGCAATCGCAGCGTAAGACGTCCACTTACAAGGTGACCATGACCTCATCAAGACCACATGATCGTTCTCGACCTTGCCTTCTTACTGGTATTATTGGATATCAGGATAGCATAATAATAATTTCTAAAAAAGTTTATTGTATTTTTGGCCGCTTTTCTACACGTTTACAATTTTTTTTGAATCTGTTATTTATGCACATGAATTGAACTATGACTTTCATCCATAAAATTTACTAAAAAGTGGTGATATCGATTTTATATTGATTTTTGAATGCAAAAATTGGGGGAAACCGGGGGTGTATTGGTCTTCACCCGCTCATATGAAAAATTACGCTGATACTATGGCGCCTTAAAGTTACCAAAGTGAAAAAAGTGGATGTTATATGACTCTTACACTGGAGTGGTACTAAGAATAGACCAGATCATGGTGGATAAGAGATAACTAGATTACCTCTAGAAAGTCCCTAACTTATTTGTTCAAGAGAAAGATTCCAGGAAAAGTAATTAAAGGACGATGTAACGCAAACTGCATCAGACAAGATACTCCAATTCTACGCGACTTCATAAACAGACGTTCAATTATAAAGCCGTAGTGGCCTGGTAACGCTAGCCTTGTAACCGTGAGTTCGAGGGTTCATATCCCGGGCTCATACCAATGAGTTCTTTGTAACTTGTGTCTGAATTTTCTCATCAATAGCTGTTCGGTGGCAGAAAGCATAACGAGTAGGGTTGCCATCTCTAAAATTTGGCAACTAGGACAAGTCGCGTGAAAACCTCGGATTTTAGAGCTCAGAACCTGGGGCCTTATTGTGTAAACGCTCTGACCTTCGCCTTCACTTTTTCTCCTGCTCGCGACAGTTACTCACGCCCTCAGAGCAAATAAAAAAATCAAGAGGGAACATCGTTGAACAGTCAAGTGAAGCCGGTTTTTTATACATGTGTGAGTGCGTCACAGCTGCGCCGCCATAGTTCGACTGACAAGCCAAGGCGTAGTTTCCTTGTACGTTGATGTGTGTGTGATTGTATTTACACGGCGAGGCGTAGTTTTGGTCGGCCTCACTTGTTTGTTCACAACATTCTCTCTTGATTTTTTTATTTGCTCTGAGCTGACGCCACTAGAGCAAGCGGGAGGAAAAGCGAAACCGATCGTCATGATCGATGATGTTGAGCAGATATGCGGTTTTTTATCGTTTTGTATCAGTCAAGATTTTTTTACCATGGCAGCTCCCCGGACGCCCTCTAAACTAGTACAAATCTGGGGAAACCCGGACGGATGGCAACCCTAATCGCGAGGCATCCTTCATACGTTAAGTAGGTAGTTGAAGAAATTCGATATGTAAATGCATCATCGATCTCACCATCACCATCACCCAGATCAAGATTATAATCGATAAAGTGATAACTTGTCTATCTCCCGAAGTCCCAACTTGTTTGCTCGAGAGAAAGTTGCTAGTACCAGTAAGTAAAGGACGAAGTAAAGCAAACTGCAGCAGACGAGGTACTCCAATCCTACGTGACTTCATTAAAACAGACGTTTAATTATGAAACTTTTCCTTTCTCGACTCCTACTAGAATATTGTATAATTTTATGACACAACTTAGGTAAATCTTCAAGTTTTTTCCTTGAAGCAAAGGGACGGATTACAATTGAATACTTTTTTTTATTAATTTAGCTGATGTCGAAAACCGGAAGTTTTACGTTATCATTTGTCGAGTTTTGCTAATGACAAACTCAATTAGTTTGAAACTTTAAGTCGTGGAAGTTAAATTTTCTTTCAAATTTTGATAAGTACTAAGTAGGTTAAAAATAATACTTACATCCAATGACTTATAAATGGTGGGTCCTTTGGTTACTTAAAATCAATCATTTCTTTCGCGTGACCATTGATCGTTGTTTTTGACAATCAAATAATTTCATTTCAAATCAAGTAGTAGTCATATTTGCCTGAAAAAGTAAATTACATTGTAATGTTAAAGAGTAGGACAGAGTCGTATTTTGTATGTCACTGGTGACAAGTATATGCCACTACTTGTAGTTTATATATCTATTGTTTTTCCTTTTACAGTAAAAAGGAAATACCGAGTCATCTCTATTTTTTGACTTTGAAACAACTGACTTAGCACATAAGGCACAACTAAGTACAAAAATAACTCTTAACAGCGTAAGAATAAGACTTCCTATTGCTCACCATCATAACTTCAAAACAACCGACAGTAAACACAGGGAAGCAAACAAGGTCTGCAAATCCATACTTTTAATCGGCCGTTAAAGCATACAGGCAACGAAGGCACAAGATCATCGGGTCATCGACCTTCCTGTATCATTTGAGTCATGACCAAAGAGATTTATAGAGACGCCTTCTTTTTAATCGCCTCGCGAGATACTTTGCAAAAGGGTTATAAAGCCAAATGAGGCTGATTGTTATCAACAACTTTTATTATGGGGTCAACTCCGGGATTCGATAAAAATATCAATAAAAAATTCAACGCTATTGCTATGGTTGGTCATATATATAGCCCTATAAAGTGTAAATGTTGCCTGTTACGATGATGCGAATTACCCTTTTGGCTTAGCTCATCATAGTGCTCAGCATTGCTCACATCTTTTACTTTGAAACCAAATACCTAACGATATTTAAACGAAATAACGAAAAGAAAAATAGATGATATACATTTTGAGTCAATAAACTTTTTGTAAGAAACAGCTGGTCTCTTATCAAAAGTTGTTACGATGACCATTTACACAACTGAAAGTCCTTGCACTTTGTAGCATCCTGTATGTAGCAAAAAATCATGCACCACAAAATGCATGTTTACAGAACATATTTTAGAGTATGCAATTTTGTTTGAGCGAATTTGAATAAGTGATTAGGTACTTATGGTATGTGAATAATAACAGTACTTTTGTTGTACTTATTATTGACATTACACGTTTGTGTAATTTTAAGCAGAGTTTCGTGTGTTGATATCATTGACTTGACATTTTTTTCTGTTTTAAATTTTACTAGCAGTCAGCCCCAGCTTTTCACAACTTATAAACCTTCCTCTTGAATTATTCTATTAAAATTACTGCATCAAAATCCGTTGCGTAGTTTTTAAGATATAAGCTGTCTTACTTGTCAGACAGACAGGGAAGCGACTTTGTTTTATACTATGTAGTGATATTGATGGTTGACATGATTATTAGGAATAGATACAAAAGACAACGACAGTAAAGAAACTTAAGAAAAATCTTAGTAAAGAAGATTTTGTTCCCGCTAGATCGAAACATAACCCATCTCATGAGATCTGGTGGTGGTCATGACTCGTGACTCACTCAAATGCAGTTTTGGATTATTCGTAGAAAATAGAATGTGAGTCAGGCGTCTTCTACCAAGGACTTATACACTAACTGGTGCAGCGCGACGTTGGTGACAGGCTATTTTCACATGCGAGTAGGTTACATTCACTTTGTGTATTGGCAACACCGAACAGCTGAATGAAATGTATTCACAACTGAGTTGAATAGTTTACGTAATATTCATTACTACTAGTACTATAGATGCTTGAGAATGACCATTACTTAAGTCTTCTCTGACGTAATGGACCGATGTAATGTTTACATCGGAATGTTTTTACCCGACTGCCAAGGGTATTGGGTAGTGGTAGGGTAATGTTTTGCGCGCGTACTTATCTTGTATGTTTGTTTGTAATTTTCTTTATTCCCAGTAATCTTCCAAAAAACTGGATATTTTCACAATTAGGTATCGTCAGATTTCTCTCAAAAACCCAAGTGTCCTCATCAAAACCAAAATGGCGGATTGTTGGCGCCCATGGATGTATTAGAAAGTATACAAAATCCTTGTTGGCGCCACATCGTAAATAGTTTAATTTTTTTAAACCAGACCTGTCAAATTGGGTATCAAAATGAGGGAATTAAAATAAGATTAAAAAATAGTCGTATTTAACCAGAAATAATTAGAACCATTTCAATTTTTCGATCTTATTAGCGCATTTTTATGCGTTGATTTTTTGTTTTTGGGTTTTTTTAGAGTGCCATAGATATTCTTGTCACATGGTATATTTTTATCAGTAAGTAACTTTAATGTTCTTCAACTACTAGTAGTAGATATTAATAGTACTTAGATACAAAGCTTATTAATTATTAAAAATAGAATAACTCGTTAGTAGATAAGTATGTATCTAAAAGATGATTTAACATTTTAGAATACTTAACATTCATTATTAAATACATAATATTTATACATATTTTCTTCGTTTCAAAAATACAATCTTAATATCAAAAATACAAACTAAAAAAAAAATAAAGTGTTTTCGGCATTTTCACGAAGATTTTTCTTTGTGAGCGTGGCACATGCGTTTGCGCAAAAATATTGAACTAGTCTAGATACATATCTGGTGACAGCAAAAACATTTAAAAAAAACCGTGTTCACAAAACTTTCATCCACATAAACGTTTTTAAGACAAAATAGCATCGTACAAAGTAACATGTACCTAGGTGCTATGTTACTTCAGATTTCGCGTCATAGGTACGGTAGTTCGTTATTTGGTCATTGACCGCCGACAGAAAGACGCTAATAATAGGTAATAAGACATTTTGGTATTTGCGTGCGAACAAGGAAAAATAAACTGTGAATTAGCATACGCAGAGCCAAATCTGTGCAACTTCAGAAGTTCTTTTTGTATCGAAATTCCTCATGTGTAAGCTATTTTGCAAAAAACGTCATCGCCTACAGTTCTCGCAGTATTGATTGACTAGGTTTGGACTCTACTAGATGTGGTCGAACGTGACTGACATAAAGGTGACGTCCACAAGTGGTATATTATTCAGTGAAAAATCTAACCAAGTTGAAATATACATCATTTGGAGCTTGTTTTAAGGGCTTCTGAAAAATATTGAATTTATCTTTTTCATCACTGCATTTTTTTTAAATGTGAAAAATAAATTGTTTGAAAAATAATAATACAGCTTTTTTTATTTTTTCTAGTTTAACAATAATAAAGTGCTTCTAGCGTTATTTTACTTGCACTCAAAGCCGATTCTATATATAATTCGATAATTTGCTAAAATTAAAAATTGTAACCTACCAGTGTGACCAGCCTCCCGACCGCCTAAGCAATAGCAATCGTAATAGCAATCGTTTATGACATCATTTTAGTCATTTGGCACCGCCTATGTGACATTAGCCATCAAAGTTGTTCATTCAACGATTGCTTTCGCAATCCGCGCAAAGCAATTTGTGTGATAATTGGTAAAAATGCTTTTATTTAACAATTTGGGGGTTATTTAATCAGAGTCCCTACAGATAAACTACCTATTGAGCCAAATATATTTATTTATCCCAATAAAATCAAAATAATTAAAAAAAAATCGCAATGCTTTTTTTTGTTTTTAACTGATGTAATAGACTCAGAAAAATATGAACTTTCTCGAAATGTAATGAGTGTAGTGGTTATTAATGTACTTATAATTATACCAGCCTCCATACATATTGTGGACATGTCCTTTTCCCTAAGATAGTTGTTATTGATAATTATTTTTCGCAAAAAGTCGCAACACCAACTTCCACCATGTACAGAATTCGATGTATGCAAACTATTGATGTATATTATATATGTAATATATTTTATTTTATTATTATTTTATTATTTATTAAATGGGCCGTCCTCCAACACGACGGCGCGATGAAATCGAGAGGTTTAAAAAGGATTAAACGGAGGTAGCACAGAATAGAAAAGAATGGAAGGAATTGGGGGAGACCTTTGCCTAGCAGTGGGACAGTACAGGTTAAAAAAAAATTTATAAATAATTATTAATTATATTGATTGATGTATTGAAGATTCACCAAAAACGGCTCAACTGAATTCGATGACATTTAAATGGGACCACCTTGGAAGTTTACCCTTTCGAACTATAAAATATTTTTAAGCCGGTTCACAATTGACATAAGTACACAAAAAATACATACAGGCGAACATAGTACCTACTCCTTTTCGGAAGTCGGTAAAAAGTATAATGTAGTGAAGTTTATGACTCCTTGTTGTATTGAAGTTAAACTACATTTTTTTTAATCTCGACGTTTTTAAATTTTTATTAGAATTTGACGTATGTACCTATATGTCTACATTTTTTTATTACCTCAAGTTAAAATCTTCTAATTTAACATTACAAATCTTAGCAGCACAGGACATTACATTTTAGAGGAAAAGAGCCACGAAAGTACGCCTTTTCCTCGGTGGTTTTGGGACTTTTATACATCGAATAAAAACCCCAAAAGTCATGAGTCACACCCATGTGTGTCGCACTTTGTATATATTATAGTTATGTTAATGTGGTGATGTTACGAATAGATATTATTTTGCACATAAGTATCTACCAATATGCGATGAATTCATGAATGGATCAGAAATGAGGAAATCCTCAGAAGAACCAAAGTTATACATAGCCCAGGGGATTGACAAGTTGAGATAGCAGTGGGTAGGACATATAGCGCGGACAACTAATGACCGATGGATGTACAAAAGTTCTCAAGTGAAGACCACGTACCGGCAAGCGCAGCGTAGGACCCACAAGGTGGACGGATGACATCAACTTGGCATTTTTTCTGTTTTAAAACGGATTTCATTAAGACCGCATAGGATCGTGTTGGATGCAAGCCGCTACCAACCGGTCTTAAGATCTATAGGGGAGGCCTGTGTCCAGCAGTGGAAATCCAATGGCTGAAACGACGACGAGCGATGAATTCTTCTGCTCTTAAAACAGTTATATCGCTTTTTCTTACATTTACTTCGCACATATTATAGCATATCCAATAAACTACTAATCATCTCTAATAACATAACTAAACAGCAAGAAACATCGTAATTAAGTTGCCAAGATAAACAAAATGATTATGAACAATTTCCGCGTTCGCAGCCCGGAAAATTATAATTTAAGCAATCTCTGGAGCCTTAAGAACTTAATCTTGTTACTCGTGTTAACACATCACGTCGACGCGTTAGGTGAGGAGGCGAAGTATTTTTCTGTAAGTACCTACTTTGTATAATAGACACGAAATACATAAGGTATTTGAGCTTGATAGAGGAAGAGTAAGGGATCTTTTACCAATGTGTCACCAGTGTCATAAGACACCGTTTTATTATCTCGATACAATATATACTCGTACCTACTTATCGATATATCGATATCGTGGTCATGGCAAAGTCGATGGAGGAACTCGGCACGATGCTCAAAGGCCTATATCGAGTATCTCAACAGGTGGGTCTTAAAATGAACATGGACAAGACAAAGGTCATGTGTAATTCCCATGTTGTACTCACTCCTATTTCAGTTATGAACTCGGTTCTTGAAGTCGTTGACACGTACGTCTACCTAGGACAAGTACCTAGTAGTAGGTAGGTCCGACTTCAAGAAAGAGGCCAATCGCCGAATCCAACTCGGCTGGGCACCGTTCGGAAAGTTGCGTAACGTCTTCTCGTCCGACATACCTCAGTGCTTCAGTCATGACTTATGGCACAGAAACGTGGTCTCTCACTATGGGCCTTATTAGTAAGCTCCAAGTAGTCCAACGAGCTATGGAGAGGGCTTTGCTCGGAGTCTCTCTGCGGGATCTAATAAGGATTGAGGAGATCCGTAGAAGAACCAAAATTACCGACATAGCCCAGCGGATTGGCAAGTTGAAATGGCAATGGGCAGGGCACACAGCTCGAAGGGCTGATGACCGGGACGAAAAGTTCTCGAGTGGAAACCACGTACCGGCAAGCGCAGCGTAGGACGTCCACCCACAAGGTGGACGTACGACCTAATTAAGACTGCAAGATCGCGCTGGATGCAAGCCGCTACGAACCGATCTTATTGAAGATCTTTAGGGGAGGCCTATGTCCATCAATGGACGTCCTGTGGCTGAAACGAATACCTACTTTCCCTATAGTGCTCATAACGTAGTTTGATTTGAGCTAGGGATTGTGGCTAGGGTTCGTAGGGTAGTAGTTGGCGACCCTAACTTCTGGGTCAAAGAGGCGTGGGTTCGATCCCCACCCAGGGCAAATATTTATGTGATAAACATAAGCATTTGCTCTGTGTCTGTGTGTTATTTAGTTACTATTTATATAAGTGTGGATTTAAAAATAAGTATATGTAGTATACGAGTCTCTGGCAGCCACATCACAAGCCTTGCTTAGTTTGGGATCAGAGGCCGTGTGTAAGATGTCCGAAAATATTTATTTATTATTTATTTCAAATTATCGCAATTGGTAAGATCGTGGCTGACCGCGGGAAGGATTTACAACTTAGCGCTGCCGTGGCTCGGATGACAAGTAAAATTTAAAAAACGAGGCTAACCAGAGACAGCAATTTTATGAGGAATTCAAGTCACAAGGTAGTTTTATCAGTTTAGCCATGTCAAACCGCAAAACTCTTACAGCAGGGCTTCATAGACTTACTTCCTTTGTGTTTCCTCTAAAAGCCCAAAAAAAATTGTAACAGCCAGTATTTTGTGGAAGATATAGGTGAAATCAAGCTAAATAGCGTCTATGAATTTAGCTCCAAGTTGCATAGAACTCCATCTATCAACAATGCTGCCAAAATGGTAGTGCACAACGACTCGTCTCGTGTTAACAGCCGACACTAATTTTGAACCGTATTATGCCTGATATGACTTTTCATAATACTTAAGGCAAGGCATTTTCGCGCGAACTAGGATTTTAGGAGGTAAGGTATGGGGGGCCGCCCGCGCGTCTCACGCGCGTGAATGTATGAACAGGCGGAGAAAATTTGGCAAGCGCCCGATTGCAAGTGACGGGGTAGCGGGCGGCGCGGCGTCTTGTCAAGTTTTGAGATAAATATTTAACTCAAAAATATATTAATTTAATTGGAACCCAAATTTTAACAGGTTCTCTGTAGTATTTAAAGAGAAACATTTCCATATAAAAATGATGTAGAAAGTCAGAAATTTCATTATTAAGTAATCCGATTTTAGACTTTTACATTAAGCTGTTTTTAGATTTTTTTATGATCGAGTAAAGTACACCCAATCGTGTAACAAATTAGCACATTACTTAGACAATATCCTTAAGTATATCGTATATTTTTGCCAGACCGATATTTAGTAGTAAATACCTAAAAAAATTGATCTAACAAAACGTTTTTCTCCGCTTCTTTACTCGTGGCTCGCCTTAAGAGTATCATAATATGTACTTAGTTTCCTTCTTCCGCATAATGATTAACAAACTCTGCGTGAACAAAACTTGAGGCGGGATCTCTGCCTAAGAGAGGCAATTTGATACTCCAATGGTTTCCCAATATTTTGATGCTCTTACCTATCAAACGGATTTATGATCTGACAGCTAATAAGGTTCGAGATGTTTAACATCACATACGGGGCTTAAAATATATCATGCGAACATTGAAGTATTGTATGCATCTAGAGATTCCAATACGATCTTTATTTTTGACCGACGAACCACCTGAGGAGGTATACAATTCGACGCGTATATTTTTTTTTTATGTATAACCACGCATAACTTTTTTCACAGTAGTCCGATTTCACTAATTCTTTTTTTATTGGAAAGAATATACTTCGAAATTGGTTCCATTTAAATTTTATCGAAATTGGCTGACCCATTTTTGATAAATCAACAATAATGTGAAAAATGCTACATCGATCCGTGCATAATATTTGCGTTCTAGCGATACGCCCCGGCTTCGCACAGGTATATTATATAGGTACATATAACAATTTCTCTTGAATTACTCTATCTATTAAAACAAACTGCATCAAAATCCGTTGCGTAATTTTAAAGATATAAGCATACATGGGGACAGACAGCGGAAAGCGACTTTGTTTTATACTATGTAATGATTCTGTACATGGGTGAAGTCGGTCATGCTATTTTTTGCAAAAAATAATTATGTACTAAAGGCTTATTGCATTAAGGACCCCCCGTCCTTATGAAACAATGTATTTATGTCTATGCATGCAAATCATGTTGTTCGAAGACTCTCCCACACATTTCGTGGTTATAGGATTACAGAGGATTCGAATGTCAATTACCTTACTTTGGATTGAGATTAGATTCGAGAAATTAATTATTTATAGACTGTATTCTGAATGTAACAAACATCACCTCAGATGTTACATAACGTCTTTTTTCTTAAATGATAAAAATTGATGATTTGTTTAGGGCATAATTGTATAATAGTCCAGTTATACCTATGGTTTTATTATCTTTTGAAATAAAACGCAAAAAAGGTTTAACAAAAAGTCATTTAAATTAATATCATTCGTGCATTAGTTTTCTCGTTCGAAAATTAATATAAGGTGGAGTTAATATAGGTATGCAAGGATGATAGAGGCAGCAAAGTTTCAAAGTAGGTAGATACAATTTTCAGATCAATCCTAACCAGATTTCAGTAATAAATAGGTAGGTAGGTAAACCTTAGGTTCTGAACAAACCCTTAATTCTTTAGCATCTTTACATTGTGATCACTCAGGGAGCAAACGGCAATATGGGCAGGCATAGTGTCTGGGTAACTAATAAAATTAAGTTGTTTTTAAACTTTCGCGATTTGAACACATTATTATTTTATACTACGGATTTCGGAAACACGGTTTCGACGTTGGAAGGCAGCCGGCTTTCATGCCTTATGTTAAAGGAGTGACGGATAAGGTGGGAACTTTGTTAAAGGATTACTCCATCAAGACAGTGTATACTCCCTTATCCAAACTAATGGGCCAAGTCAGAACGCCGAAGGATGTCATTCCGTTTCAGACTCCTGGTGTATATATGGTGGATTGCAGCTGTGGTAGTTCCTACATAGGTCAAACGAAGCGTACTATTGCTGAACGGATCAAAGAACATATCGCGGCAGTCAAAAACCGCCAGATACAGAAGTCTGCTATAGCTGAGCATTTGCTTGACGGAGGTACTGGTCATTGGATCGAGCTCCACGACCCAAAAGTCCTCTCCACGGATCGACACAATTTTTCAAGAATAGTTCGTGAAGCGGTGGAAATCAAAAAACATAAGAATTTCAACCGGGAGGATGGATTTAAGTTATCGGCGTCGTGGAATCCTGTTGTCAACAAATGCAAATCGCGTAGTGTAGGTAGAAGGACATTGTTAGATACCGTCAGTGTTGTGTGTCGTAATGACAATTTTTCAAGTTCAAATTGAATTGGCGGTACCAGCTGTTCTACATTCCAGTCTACCCGTGACCACGGTCGTTGCAACTCGGCCGAAACGTCGGGATGAGGAGGTATTTATTTATCTCGTAATTTTAGTGCGCGATTAGTCCCGTAGTATAAAATAATAATAATAAAATTATAAAAACAGTTTTGGCGGGAACGCGAGAAAATCATGTCGCCGCATTGTATTATTTTCTAAAATTTGTGTTTTTATCAGTATTAATAGTGTAAAAGTTGTGGTGTTTCATTTATTAATAGCTGAAATTTACATGCATGTGGGCAATGTAATGTGGTGGAACATTTCTTTTCGTGTTGTCTTCAAAACTCCATCGAAGCTTCTTGTAAAGGCTCCACTGCTTTATTAAGAAGAAAAAGAGCCAAGAAAAAGAAAACGCTTTAGCCTGCCAAAAAATGGGCGAATTTAAATAAAAATATAGTCCATCAGTTTTAGATTTTCAAAAAATATTGGACACGTATTTATTCTTTTGTTAATCAAACCATAAATTACAAAGATAAACCTTGTCAAAGTTCGGGAGTGGGGGCTCGTAACGTCACTTCTCTGTCAAAAACCTATACTTTTCTACTTTTCTAGTCTAGTCGTGAGTCTTGACGTTACATGGAGGTTTCCTCGGCTATATCTTCATCAATTTTTGTTTGACAAAAGAAAAAATACTTGTCTCACGTTTTTAATAATCTATCTGACGGACTAATTACCTAATTTTTTTTTAATGTTTTTGGTGCCAATTCTTTTTTTTTGCACTACTCAACTGACCTGGTTTCACCAATAGATAGGTATGTAAATGTTAGGTTCCGACGCAATTCTTGACCGACGAAAAAACGGAGGAAGTACTCAAGTCAACGCGTATAAAAAATATTTTTTTATGTACGAGTATAACCACGCATAACTTTTTACATAGTAGTCTGATTGCGATAATTCTTACCACGCATAACATTTTACGTAGAAGTAGATTTCAATAATTATTTTTTTATTTGAAAGAATATATTTTGAAATTGGTCTCATTTAAATTTTATCAAAATTGGCTGAGCCATTTTCGATAAATCAAAAATAATGTGAACAACCCTACATCAGTCAAAAATATTCGCGAGTTCTGTACAAGGTTGAAATATCATACTATTATTTGCGAACAATAATTATTAGTCATTGTTGTTATAGCGGCAACAGAAATACATCATTTGTGATAATTTCAACTTTCTAGCTACCACGGTTCATGAGATACAGCTGGCCGGTGACAGACAGACGGACAGCGGAGTCTTAGTAATAGGGTTTTACCCTTTGGGTACGGAACCCTAAAAAGCAGCAAAGTTTCAACGTAAGTAGGTAGATACAATTCTCAGATCAATACCTGACCAGATTTCACCAATAGATAGGTATATAAATGTTAGGTTCTGAACAACCTCTCACTTCTTAAGCAATTTTAATCACAATGTGATAACTCAGGGAGCAATTCCAATCTCCCGCAGGTGCATATTCCGTGAGCGGGTGAGGGCGGTGCGTGCGACCGGGTCGGGGATCTGGGTCACCGCTGCCAAGGTCCCCGCGACCCGGTCACCCGGGAACACCCGGTGCCGGATGTACTGCATGGAACGGGGATGAAGCCTGAAGATAGAGCTCCTGCTATCTCGTTCGGCATAACCGTTGTCGTTCCATATATCTACTTATATACTTCAGTCTGTCTAAATGACAGAACATGTTTTATCTGTGTACTTGCAATTTCAACTTTTCAAAATTTGCCAATATACACCAAAAAAGTGTACATTAGGCCCAATTATGAAGGCGCCTTCGAAGTCATAATATTAGCAATTTACAACATTTCTGTACATTTTTCACTATAGACAATCGATAGAGAGAATACTTTTTACGTTGTTATTAAATTAACGATAGCGCCTTCATAATTGGACCTATTGTAGACAATTTTGAAGGCACCATCATAAATTTAGTTGCATTAAAAAATATTGTTCTCTCTTTTAAATGCATTAAAAAAAAGAAACGGTAATGTTTTAAGTTACTAAATTTACGACGACGCCTTCAAAATTAGCCATAACGGCTTCCAAAACTTAATTCCAAACGAAAAAGTTACTACCCTCAACAAAACGAAGTTTGACGTATGTATTTGAGTCTTTATTGTTGTCTAGCATTAGGTATATGTAGCTCAAACGAATGGAACCATTTAGATCGGTCGAGAACACACAATGCCGGATGTACTGCATAGAATGGGAAGAAAGCCCGAAGATAGATGCTCCTGCTCTTCCGCATTTGCATCTAAGTAATATACTTATTTCGCGTAACGAAAAGAAGGACATTTATAAGAGATCGATTACAAAAAAAAAACAAATTACACCTACATAAGTGCATATTGGCCGGTACAGAAAAAGTCTTGTGAGTGAAAGAAAAAACTGTGAGCTTCCAACCGGTCTTATTGGAGATCTATTGGGGAGGCCTATATCCAGCAGTAGACACCTTAGTGCTAAAATGAACCAACCGAAATAAGCTTCTCTATCTAGTTAATCTGTCTACAGGATAGAAATAGTTTATCCATGCACATATTATATACATTTTAAAACATTTGTCAATATACACCTAAATAAGCTTGTCTATCTAGTTGTAGGTATAGTTATTGGTCTGTGTTGTACTAATTATACAGGGTTATTTCTAATCAATTAGCATCCTTTAGGTTCTTACTAACAACTTTTGTTCAGCGACTTTTGTCATACATCGTAAGCCAAAATTAAGCTCCAGACTGGTACCAATCAGTTAAACCTCTCAACGCTGATACCGTCCTAGATATCGAGACAGCGATTATCCGTAGGATTCAGTTTATCGTTGACACAGTAATTGCGGGACGTTAATCTGCTCTGGTCGAGATCAACACGATCAAATAACGCATCGATGTTGCCAGAACTCCAAACTTTATTTTCGAGTTATGCTGGTCCTAGCCTAAATGTTTAGTACAAAACTTTACGCCAACGTCGCGTAATTATAGATATATCTACGTTCTAGATTAACGTTTCATTTAACTATTATAATGCGGCGCTTACGAGGTGGGTAGAATTTGTACTAGGTGCACTGTTTTTGAATTGAACGTACAAGTTCTCACCCCTAAGCTCAGAGATGAATTTCCTCGTTTCGCGGTCGTCTGGTAGTGTATTCATCTCCCTGTACAACATGAAATCTATCTTCTCCTTTATCTAATTTAGGTTTTAATGTCCTTCGTGGCCTTTTTCTTCATAGTTATAGAATAGGACGTTCACTGATGGCCAGAATGAGAGCTCAAAGCGGCTCGTATTCAGTCCGTTCATGCGTTTCATCAGATAGATAGATATTTAACTTACAAGTTATTTAGAAAGCGGGCCTTTGATTTTATGATGTTCATCATCATCATTTTTAGCCGTAGGATGTCCATTGCTGGTCATAAGCCTCCCCTATGGATTTCCAATAAGCCCTTGGAAGCTGCTTGCATGCTCAGCGCGTTCCTGCGGTCTTATATAATAATATCGTCGGTCTACCTTGTGGGTGGACGTCCAACGCTGCGCTTTCCGGTGTGTAGCCTTCCCGTCCCAGCCCATCGCGATGGGGCAGTAAAATTCTCGAGTGGAGGCCATCAGTTCTCCGTGCTATGTGCCTTGCCCAATGCCATTTCAACTTACTAATCCGTTGGGCTGTGTCGGTAACTTTGGTTCGTCTGCGAATCTACTCATTCCTGATTCGATCTCGCAGCGAGACTCCGAGCATAGCCCTCTCAATAGCACGTTGGAATACCTTAAGATTATTTATAAGGCCCGCAGTAAAAGACCACATTTCAGTTCCATTGTCATCACTGGTAACACACAATTATTATGTTGGCTGGATGGAAAACCACAGGATATAAAATGTATAAGTTTGCATTTAATGAATTTTTATTGTAGGTAAGTGCCCTTTAAAACAAGTCGCGTCCACTCTGCTACTTCGTTACGCTCTGTGAAAGTCGGCCTCAACTGTCCATAGCTTTTTTGCTCCGCGATAATTGACCGAGATCACGAAATTGCACGCTAATAAAACACCGCCCGTATTTTATACCACTTAATTATTTTAAAATTTCCGTTAACTAATTGTTTTTTTCTCAGCAACTCATCTTTAGTCTTCTATTTTATGTCTAAGTAATCTCCATCTCAAAAATATTTTGTTCTTAAGCAGCCAGTAAAATGTGTAGTATTTTGGTCATCTGTTCCCCTCATACACTGAACAAACAGGGTTATTCAAAAAAAGGCGTACTAATCCGAAATTAAGGGCGCCAGCGTAAAAAGCGTTCTCTCTATCTAATGCCTAAAGTGAAAAAGAAACAGAACTATGCTATTTAGCTTTTTTAATTACGATGGCGCCTCTGTAATCGGGCTTATTGAGACCATGGTTTTATTAATGAAATAATATGTTAATGAAATTATTTTTATCGTGCTTCACACACTAGGTGTATAGAAACTTTCTTTTTGTGATAAACATTTCAAAAATTGACGCGTTCGCAGGATTTCGCAGAGAGCGTTTTAGCTTAATTGGCCAAAGCATCTGGGCCGGAGTCCCAGAGGATTCAGGTTCAAATCCTGCGAACGCGTCAATTTTTGAAATGTTTATCACAAAAAGAAAATAATAAGTTCTTAATTAGTTAAATTATTCTATTCCGTATGGTAATTTTGTACGGGATAGCTAATTATTTTATCTCGGATTCTGGATTGGCTTCACAGTAAAACTTGTTCATTGTTTTGGATTGCATGATCCGTTTTCGGCTTTGTGAAGCCCTTCTTTATTTTACGAAATTCTTTACAACGCAACTGCGGGTATAATTTATGAATACCTATATATTAATCTAGTAAATACATGTAATACATACTTTTTCTCCCAATTTTTACTTGTGTAGATATTAATGTCCATTTTAACTATTTTGTTTCAAGGAGCAAAAATAATAGTTTAAAAAACCTTTTAAACCAACAATTTATAAATAAAAATCAATTACACATCTTGAACATAATTGAAACCCGTAACATACGGCATTAAATATGTTAACTGTCTCTGAAAATCGTAAAAAAACCATAAATCATCGTATATAGTAAACAAAATCAACCTCCGAAGACCTTGCCAGTATTTATAGTCTGTGGATAGTTACCGATTACGACCTATATGAGACATTGTATCGTTTGAGTTGGGACAAATAATGCATTCTCTTGGGGCTCTATAATTGAATCACTAGAATGGCTGAACGTATGCCAAAATGGTATTGATACCTAGAGTTCTATTTTTCACCTTCGAACGGCACACACGGAACTTGACAGTTTGATAACCAGTCGCCTATTTATTTTTGTAGTTTTTTTTATTAACGTTCCATTTCACGATTTACCCAATGGCAGATCACCAGTTAAAAAAAATATCCGTGTCTAATGCTAAATGCTGGGTGAAATGGATAATTTTAAATAAATTTCGTAATAAAAGTCGTCCGTAAAGAGAAGTATAGGTACGAGTACGTCCAATGAAGTTCAAAAATAGAGCGCCTAGTAAGAGCGGAAAAAATCTACGCTTGTGCGAACTGGAGAGCGTTGCATGCGATTCTTTACGAACGTTAGACATTATTCTTACGTTTTAATAATTGGGTTTCCCATGCTGCACCAAAAATAGAGTTTGGGTGACATCGGATCTCTTTGAACACACTCGATGAATTATTGCAAACATAGATTAAATTGTGCCAGCACCTCAAGGCGAATGGACTGGTTGGAGTTCTGTGTAAATATTATACAAACTTTTATTAGTTAGATAGATAAACTCTTTATTGCACACCAAGAAATAAACAAAAATAAGAAACAAAGACACATAAACAGTGTAACAATGGGCGGTCTTATCGCTGATAGCGATCTCTGCCAGGCAACCTTAGGATGAAGAGGACAGAAAGCGTATAAATAATGGACGGGGTGCGCATTAGTTAAAAATATAATTAAAATTATACAACATAAACATACATACTAATAAAAATGATATACTTAAAATACCTAAAAATAAAAAAAACATACATAAAAAATTATAAAGAAACCTATGACAAACAATAAACTAATACATAATAAATCTCAATATACTACTTAACTTACATAGTTAAAGAATTGACAAATTCTAGAGGTAATGATTTTAACCTGACTTATAAATAAAAGGATGTAATGTTGGTACAGTGCTACGAAACCTTTCGTGTGCGAGTCCACTACTGTTTTCTATCTACTTCTATGAAATACATGTTGATTTTCCTACGATACATACAAAACTATTTGACTCAATGTTACCGATCCGTATGACCAGAGAAACAAACTGTCGGCTTTCCTATTCCCTGAGCTATAAAATATGAAGCTTTGAAAGTCAGAGTGAATAGGTATTTTGAAGTCTGCATGCGTTGCTTACCATCAAGCGAATCGGTAGTCAAGCATGAACTGATTCGCGATTGTAAAAATGATAGCGACGTGTACAGCGCCAACGACACCAATAACACAATAGCACTAGTCTGCTGCTGCAACGTGCAGCACGCTATGGATTTTAACACGCAAAATGTATCGACATCATCTCTACAGGTATATGTATGTTTTCTGAGATCAGATCTCGTTCGATCCAATCAATCCGCTGCAACACAGATACAAACAAAAAGGTCAAAAGCCGTCGACCCAGTTTCCTGCAGAAAGGTCACCGAGACTACACCGCTCCGGGAAGCGGCTGATAACGAGCTTGTTATGCAACATCCAACATCAATTCGCACGCGATCTTTTGCTACTAGAATCTAGATAATTAATCTCTTATAAACAACCAAGCCTACAAATGTTTTGAACAGTATCGAACGTGCCGAAAATGCTACTCAACTGCAGAGATTCTAAATTCAGGTATATCATGCCCTTGCTTCATTAAATAGTAATCAGATTTATCAGCTAGAAACAGTTGTTGTATTGCGAATAGCAGCAAATTTCGTAGGGTCTCATAGTAGTTTTGAATGAGTAATCTTGTTATAGATCTAAAAGTTCCGTCACTTTTCAGAGCAAATAGTATCTGATAAATCTTACGAACAAAATAAGTATAATAAGGTACTCATTCCCGAATTTCTACAGACATTTCGGTTGAAATGGCGTGACGTCAACTGCTTTACCAATAAACGACTATCTTGGAAATGCCATATCTTTGGTTTGTTTTTGAGACCATGGTAAATACCCAAACACATAATAAATAGCCGGAAAAAATCCAACACCAGTAAAAGCTACTTTTCTACCCCAGCTATGAGTATAGTACAATGAGGCTACATTATTTTTTGCAAAAAATAGCATGACCGACTTCAACCGTGTACAGAATTCACGAATAGTTCGCAAGGATCGATGTAGCATTTTTAACATTATTGTTGATTTATCAAAAACATAAAAGCCGATTTCGATAAAGTTTAAACAGGACCAATTTCAAAGTATACTCTTTCCAACAAAAAAGAATTAACAAAATAGAACTTCGAAATACGGGTCGAATTGAGTACCTCCTCCATTTCGTCGGTCAAAAACCAGGTTTCGTAAGAAAAGGTGTCGAAAACAAGGCCTGTTATGCAACATTTGCCAGCATGTGCCTACACGCGATCTATTACTAAGAATCGATTAAATCCCGTTAGAGAATCCCGAACCGAAACTAAGGGAGCGTGAGACATTCAATTTACACACCGTTCACCATCGATTTAAGAATCGTGAGTTCATTCTCAGAAACAGTCGATTTTATTTTCATTTCATTCAGTAGTATTTGATACGAGTCATATTTTTTTTATTATTTCTTCTTTTCGAGTCGATGTTTCGATGTTTTTTTGTTTTCAGGTAAAATATAATAAAAATAAGACGCTTTGTGTTTATATTTTGTTTGACCAGAATGAGGCCACTCCAATGGCCTTCTCCGTGGCTTTGTGAAGATCGTTAGATGTGCACGTATCAGGGCAGGCTGCACAGTTCAGTAGGTGGGGCATTGTCTGTGGATTAAAGCCACAGATGCATGCTGTTTCCGAGCTGTCTATAAAGCCCCACTTGGCAATGGAAGTTCTTTTATTAATTGTAACTATATAACATGAGATTAATGCACACAAGCTCGTTACGTATTTTTATTCCTTTTCTCTGATTAGTAAATGGACGAATAGTGGTGCATGAAAACTATTTGATCAATATGTCACAGTTATAAGCCGTTTTAGGGAGAGTGCGGTTTCCTTAACTAAGACTAGATATAACGGAATGTCTTTGCTACAGGGGACCGTTAAAGTATTACGTAAGCACTATAGGGGGGTTGGAGGGGTTTATCATTTGCTTATTTTTGATGACTTGGGGGGTGGCGGGCCTAAAAGGTGATTACGTCAGTAATAGTTATTTATTTCTTTTGGCATATGTGTGTTAAAGTACTCTGCTAAATCTATTTCCTTATTTCTAGAATAAATTCTGCTGCTCATGAATCCATAAAAAAAGAAAAATAGCGTAAACATAACGTAAACATTGGCGTTGAAACGTTAACCTGACTAAAGTTTACGTAAGAATGAGGGGGAGGGGTAAGAACTTTGCTTGCTTTTGCTGACAAGAGGGAAGGGGGTACATAATTGTTATAATTCTGCTTACGTAATACTTGAACGGCCCCAACACGTTTTTCTTAGTTCCCCGTTCTCCCTAAAATCGGGTCATAATGGTAACATATACAACTCATAGACAAAACACCAGAACATTTGTCAATGCATCGAAAACTTACAACTCCTTGTCCGAGAGCACAGCAGTGCTATACACTATGTCGATGTCGAAGGTCACCATTCCTATAAAAAAAGTTCCCTCTCTGTAAAGTCGGTTTACAAACTAATAATTTTCGGGATAATATTACGTGATAACGTCTTCAGAAAACATTGTTGATTCAACAATTGAAACAAGCCGAACGCTTAGGCCGATTGTGCCTCGCTTGTTACGCGCTCTCGCCAACACGCTCGGCTCAAGCGAAACTTTACACTTTTTCGTGCGTGCAGCCGAAGTTTATCGATTTATAAGAAGTTCCTTCATTAAAACTAGCGTGAGGATTCATTATTAAAATTTATATGAACACCGGATACAACTCACGATTATTTGAACGGTCGAGCCGCTATGCCCGCGCACTGTGGGCGTCCGTTGTCGGGTTGTCGGGGGCGCGCGTATTCCCTGACGAAGGAGTACTAACTACTCTGAAACCGGTCAGATGCATAGCGGCTCGACCGTTCAAATAATCGTGAGTTGTATCCGGTGTTCATATAAATTATAAGAAGTTATTATGACAAAAAATATCATACATTGCACACGCCGTTTTATAATTATATACCCCAAAAAGATGCCTTGTAGAGGTATCTGGATGCCAATTGGTACACACATACACATAAGATAAGAACAACTAGCACAGACCAGAATCGGAAGTGAAAAGGGTTTTAGATGAAACGATGTTATTGTGTGACAAACGCCAGTTGTAAATTCTGTTTGTACTGATAGATTGGTAGTTACGAGCGCACTGAGCGGCGTTTACTGCCGCCCGCAATACGGAGATTTACGAGACACCAATCAGGGAGGATGTGTGATGTCGTCGGTTCGCAGAACTGCCATGTATTTCGCCAAATTGGAAACGAGTATTCTACTGACCGCTATAACGTAACATAGTATTGGCCGATGCTGAATCAAACTTCTTGGCGGGTTTGAAGTTAGCTACAAGCTGCGAGAAACCCAATCCCCCCGAAACTCCAGCTGTTGAGTGAGCTTCAGTCAGGATTAGGTTATGCGCGGCTTGTAGCTAACTTCACAACCGAAGTAGTGCGTTAGTTAGTAGTTAGTTTATTGCTGAACACAGACCTGCCTACAAAGAGCGATTAAGGTGACGCATTGATAAACTATTTTTCAAAAATTCTCCCTTCACTCGGACAAATTTTATGCGCCAGAGCGGCGGGCGGCACTGAGTTTTTAATTAATTACTCATAATGTACACATTAGAAAAAATAACTTCTTGGTCTATGTAATAGAATAGCGGTCTGACTATTTTATTCGAAAAAAACAAAGGTGTGTTGTCGCTGATAATTCTGAGCATTCGAATTATTAAACTTTTTTTTGGTGAGAAATTTGTAAGTTTTTTTTTTAATAAAGCCGGTTACTTTTCAAAATGTTGTCCGGTTCATTAATTTGTTCAAGATTTTCCCTTATCTATGATATTTTTTTTTTATTTGAATCAATATCATTCGTCCTCTCACATCGCGCATTCAAAAGTACTCGTTTTCGTGTTTCCCGGCTCGATGCCTCATCTTAAAACATATCCACTACACTGGCCCAGCGTAGTCTAGTAGATTTAGTAATAGAATATTCACAAAAAGTTAAATTAACCTGTTCATAAAACAGGAAAATTTTGACAACACTTTTACTGACCGAGCGAAAAAAATATGAGATGTCTCCACTTTAACTCCACGATTTTGGTTTCGTCTGTCTGGATGTTGATTCTCCTCAACAAGTCACTTTTTCCAACAAATTTTGACTAAAATAGAATCACAATTTCTATAAATATTTTAGATTTCTTTGTTGTCAGTGAATTTGGATTGCCCGGGGTTTTCTCTCAAAAAGGAAAAAAAAATGTTGTAGCAACACTGTTAATCAACTGATTTTGATAATATTTGGCAACATGTTTAGTACTTGAATTCTAACCCATTTGTTCGCTTATGGCCAAATTAGCAAACCGTCCACTATTTTTCACGACTTCGTAATCGGTAAACTTCGCAATCAGTCAATTTCTTGATCGGTCAACCCAAATTTGCGAGCATAGACGAAATTGGTCAAAAGCGAGTCAAGATATAAGCTTATGAATATTTATAAATATTCGATTACATGAATGTAAACAGATGAGAGGATTGAGATTGAACTACTAATATTAGGTACATTTAGAATCACTAACACGATCAAAATATAAAAGTTAAAGTAATATGACCCAGCCCAAAATACAGTGTTCAATCATAGTAGAGGCCGTCGGTTTATTCGCATACTTATTGTAAAGTCAAATGTTTGATGTTGGCTCTGCCTGGCCTCGACATAATTCGCTTCCCACTTTTATGTGTAAGAAACCTTGTTTTTTGTGTTTTTTGTTCAACAGAAAGCATCTGTTGCTAAGACTTAAAAACTTATCAACAAAATGCTTTCACGTAGGTACTGAGAGATGGTGAAATAGAGCATTGCGAATTACTTACCAGTGTGATACAACGTAAAGGTACTCTATGACTATGACCAAAGTAGAATGAAGCTTTAAAATGTCTTGGACACCAGATGTGCATCAAAGAAGTGGACATTTAAGTAGTAGGTTATATACTCATCATAGGTTAGAAACTATCAACTTACTTCAATGCGCACATATAATTTATCAGCTTTGAGCAGAACAAGTGAAAGTTATTAAACAACATTATAATTAAAATAAATTGATAAAACGTCTTTGTCTTAAATTTAGTACAGAAACAATAACGTAGATTTAATGTATAATTTTCTACGTAGTTTGTTCAGTTTCGTAAAATGGTTTTCTAATAAATTATTAGGTAAGCATGTAGGATGTAGACATCAATCTAGAATGTATCTTTCAAACACATCAGCAAAACTAAATGCACAAAATTTATCATAATATTCCGGAACTTTAAGTTGGTAGATAACTACTCGCGCATAGGTTTGCTTTTCTAATTTGATTTGATACCTAGTGCATCCGTCTAGTGTTATTTTCCAGAATTCTGAAAACACAATGTTAGGAACCAACCGCTAACTAAATCTTTTGTTGATTAAATGTAAACATTGAGTCAGCAAACAGTTCTTTAACCTTTCTATACCAGCGTCAAATTTTGTAACACCTATACCCGCACGGTGTCACAGACCGTAACTTCGGGACCCTAATTTTATTATTATTAGCAGTAGAAGTTACTTTTCGGTGAAGGAAAACATCGTGAGGCAACCTGCATACGTCCGTAGAAGAAATTCGATGGCGTATGTGAATCCACCAACCCGCACTGGGCCACTTATTGTAGGTCCCGGTTGTTTTAACCGTTTAGCCATGTCAGAGGCCTTCAGGCGGCCTAAAAACTCTGACACCAGGGCTAGCCACCCGGCCTATACGAACTTACTTACTTACTGGGCCAGCGTGGTGGATATGGCCCAAACACCCTTCGTGGGTAGGCCTACGTCCTGCAGTGGATTATTAAAAAGGCTGGTACAGTACAATACAGTACAGAAGTGACTTAGGTATTTTTTCCGGTAGAATAATTTAATAACCGAATAATTTAATTAATCGTACCAATAATTTATTATTGAACCGTCTATTATACTTCGCGTAACAGCCTTCAATAATTTCAAATTTTTGTTCAAGTATAGAAAAAACTAACTTAAATCTGTTCTCCTAAAAAAACAGTTTAGTACCTTATGTAGGGTTACTATGCGAAGGCTATACTCTATCTCATTCCAACATGTAATGTTTGCGAGTATTTCTCTTTCCTTCACGTTGTTTACATTATGGTAAAATACCTCTTTGTTCTATGGCTTAATCGCAGGGCTTAGATAATTTGGGCAGCATAGCATTAGGACTACTAGACGAAGTAGACGGCGCTCGTGCCTGTACTACAAAAGGCATATGATATTTTAAATAATTACACAACGGTTTAAATGGTAGATATATGTAACTCATAATAATAATATAATTTATAATTTAATATAATTTATTTCTCTCAGTACAATTAATACAAGACATATGTAGCCATGGCCATCAAACTAGGTGTGAGAACACCTGTATTTTGATGGATAGCCTTCCAAATAGTTACATCATTATCAATTGCACAGTATAATTAATGGTATCTGAAAATTCTTGACTTCTTAATTAAAAAAAAAATAATAATGTTAAGTTTAAAATGGTCTGAACCTACAAGTAATGTCACAGTGTTTTTATTTTTAAATTTTGTTTTTCAAGTAAAATTAATTAAATAGCACATATACAACACATGTTACTTAACAAGAGTAGGTACAGTTAAAAACAATTCATTAATACGTGCATACGTGCGTGTGTGTTTGTGTGTGTGTGTGTGTGTGTGTGTGTGTGTGTGTGTGTGTGTGTGTGTGTGTGTGTGTGTGTGTGTGTGTGTGTGTGTGTGTGTGTGTGTGGGTGTGTGTGTGTGTGTGTGAGTGTGTGTGTGTGTAAGCGTCTGTAAGTATCTGTGCGTATACGCTTCGGAGGTATCAATGCGTACTCACAGACATCCACAGTCAGTACCAGTCCAGATTTAAGGCATAATTTAATCGCTCCATTGGTCTAAGCAAAGCTTCGGTCTCTTCGTATGTTAGGCTTTTCAGCCATTTAGCTAGAAGAGCTTTGCAATCACAGTCAGACAATAATCTCATATACTCATGTATAAAATGGAAAACCTGACCTTAAGATAAAACTTATGAGTTGATACTCGAGATGTAGCTATCAATATTTTAGACTACAAAATGCCAATTAATATATTATAATCCATACAAACATTTCATACACATTTTTGTTGCACGTTTACCCGTGTCGGTCTCACGGACCGATTGGCGCCTAATACCCACACGCTGTACTTACACAAGCTTGTTCAGCATACTGAAGTGAAGCTATCAACAAATGTGGCAGCTAGCAAAAAGCTCAAAGTCGGTAGATTGTTTGAATATAAAACAAATGCGAAATACTATTTGGTCGGTCTCACAGACCAACGCGCGGGTATAGGAAGGTTAAACCAACCTACAACCAAAAAGGGGTATTTAATTAAGGATGCTGAGCTGCCACCTTATTAATATGAATGATAAGATAACAGTCGTAAAATCAATATTTTATTAAGTCATAAAGTTTAAAGGGTTTTATGTGGTTTTTATTGAGGTCTGTTGCTATACCCGCATACGGAGGTACCGAATTTATATAGGTACCTGAGTGAGACCTTGTGGTAAAACGCAATTTATTTTAAAATTACCTTTAAAATAAACACACATTTTACACTCTATACTAAACAGGAATTGTTCCAAAAAGATTCTTATATTTTGGAAAAATTAAGGGGTACGGAGTAAGTTTATGGAGTCAGAATTTGATTGAATCAGGCGTTACTTTGTGGAAATTCATCTTCAAATCTTTGTTTTGAATAAATGTATTGAGTGTAGTTCCGCTCTGTTGTTGTAGGCAAACAAGTTGAAGGGCCCTATTAAATAAAATAATTAATAATTTTAAAAAAATGTGCCTACAACAACATAGCGGAACTACACTAAACATTTATCCAAAATTTTGAGTAAGAATTTCTCAATAGAATATAATTATATATTTACATACAAATGTGAAACCCAGTGTACCAAGTTTTTTCGATGTAATTGTTTTTGACCGACGGACAACCGGAGGATTTTTTTATGTATAACCACGCATACCTTTTTTCATAGTACTTAGTTCGATTTCAATTTTTTTTTATTGGATAGAGTATACTTCGAAATTGGTCCCATTTAAATTTTATCCAAATCGGCTGAGCCATTTTTGATAAATCAACAATAATGTGAAAAATGTTACATCGATCCGTACATAATATTTGCGTTCTAGCGATGCGCCTCGGCTTCGCACAGGTGTATTATACATATAAAAATTTCTCTTGAATTACTCTATCTATTAAAACTACATCAAAATCCGTTGCGTAGTGCATTTAAATTAGATTGAGATTAAAGATATAAGCATACATGGGGACAGACAGCGGAAAGCGACTTTGTTTTATACTATGTAATGATTCTGTACACGGGCGAAGTCGGTCATGCTATTTTTTGCAAAAAAAATATTATAAGATAGCATATTTTAAAATAGCTTGTAGTGTTACAAACGGGGGAGCCGTTTGCAGCACCACAAGTTAAGAGAGGATTAGAGAGGAACCTGTAATGTGGCAAGCGGGGGAGCCGGTTGCAGCACCACAGGTTAAGAGTATCAGAGTAAACTGTAATGTTACAAACGGGGAAGCCGTTTGCAGCACCACAAGTTAAGAGAGGATTAGAGAGAGAAACCTGTAATGCGGCAAGCGGGGGAGCCGGTTCGAAGAAAGGAGATTAATATATAAAACTAACCATACTGTTTACACATTTATTCATTACACCATATAAATAACACTGCACTTATAGTCTGTATGTTTTTCTTGAAGCGAATAGTGAGAGAATTTTGAAAAGAGTCCGTGGGATGTTAGCCTAACAGGGGAGGGGTAGCACGCAAAGAAAACACACTGGAGGCCGGCCGAGGTTGGAGCGTAGACAAGCTGGACCCGCCGATAGACGTAGCGCCAGCAGGGCGCTGGAGATAGAAGCGCCTGTAGCGCCAGCTGTGCGTTAGCGTGTATACGCCCGTGATGTTGTGGCGCTTGAGGTGGAGGCGCTTGTGCGCTAGCTGGGCACTAGCGTGAAGACGCCCGTGGTGTTGTTCTGGCGCTTGAGGTGGAGGCGCCTGTAGCGCTAGCTCGGTACTCCAAGGTAAGTGGCAAGGTCAGTGGCCCCAAAAGATGAGGTCCTCCTGTAACAAGGTCAAAGAGACCGAAGCCTCGCGAAGAAAAATTACCAGACGCTCATGCTGTCTTCTCTGCAGGACCCGTCACCACGTTCAAAGATCACACGTTAACATGAACTAACACCACATATACTTTCATAAAAATACCACAAGACATGCACCATCTTTCGTGTCTACCTGATGACCTCCCTCGCAAGACTGACCTGAATTTTAAAACAAGGATCGCTGATCCTGTCAAAAGCAATTTAAAATTTTCGTACATAGAATAATTGTTAATTGGCAGTAATATCGTTAAAAAAGTTTGAATGTAGAGAAGCTAACAAAAAGGTTAGTTTCTCTACAAGCTATAGATAAATAATACATTTGAAACAATTCAAATCAAAATTAATACCTCATCATCTAGCAAGTGAAATAATCATTAATAACAATAGTTTAAATAGTACAACTTTGATTTTATTTACATAGTTTATACAAATACCTACATGAACTCATTTAAACGGAAATCACTCGTAATACCCACTTACTGTTTTACCATTACTTTGCTATTTTTATTGGCCTTTTTTAAAAAGATTAACTAATTATGCTCTTACCAAAAAGCAATTAGTTTTACAACCATTTAGTTGACACTCAAATCTAATTTAATTGAGTGTAATTTGTTTTATGTATTCTAATTTTAGTAATGGCCAGGTGAGTCAGAATCGGGCCGTAGCAACTTTGTATTGGTATGTAAGATATGTAAATTATTTTGTTTGTGAAAAATTACCGTGTTTGTTGAGCTATTGTGCATGTGTCAGGTAAATTGATGTGGTTTGTTTTGTAGATGGTTATACGATAAATAATACCATTTTGATTTTATTGAGAATGATTTTAACACTCGCATTTTCTCATTGCCTGATTTTTAGGATTCCGTACCTCAAATGGAAAAAAACGGAACCCTTATGGATTTTAGAATCACTTTGTTGTCCGTCTGTCCGCCTGTGTATATGTGAAGACTCATTATCTCGGGAACGCGTAAATATATCGAGTTGAAATTTAAACTGTATACGTATATCTATAATCTCTTGCAGTTGTGTAAAAGATAAACTTATCCGTTATTTTTTAAAAAAGTTAGAGCCGTTTATGTCGTAAAAACCACATTTTTGAAACTCACAAAAACCAAAACCTACAGGGTACTTTCCGTTGACATATAACTATGAAATTTGGCGAGAAACATTGTCTTAGAGTGCACATATAGGAATAAATCTGAAAACTGTACATTTTTATTTAAATCACAAAAAACAGGGCCAAAGTGAGTAAATTGTATCACTTAAGGTATCATATAAAATAACTTCATTAGCACATGCTAAAACAGGTTTTAATTATTTTAATACATATTTTGAATTTTGAACCCATATTTTGTGAATTTTGAGGCCCTATTTTTTTGTGATTTAAATAAAAATGTACAGTTTTCAGATTTATTCCTATATGTGTTCTCTGAGATAATGCTTTTTGCCAAATTTCATAGTTACTCGTATATGTCAACGGGAAGTACCCTGTAGGTTTTGATTTTTGTGAGCGTCGAAATATACGGTTTTTTACGACATAAACGGCTCTAACTTTTTTAAACGATAACTGAGAAGTTTTGTTTTACACAACAGCAAGCAACCATTTATAATAATAAATAATAAAATCTTTTTATTTCAGACAGTACTAAGTCCATATTACAGCAGTAATTTATATTAGATATTATTATCTTAAGCCTAGTAAAACATTATTCCAATGTCCCTGTATAGGACAATCTGTGTCGGCGATCGACTCTAATTCGAACGTAGGATAGATTAAGTTTCGATTTAGAATTAGTTCAGAATAGTTTTTTAAGTATTTCTCGCCGTTCGATCAAATTCGATTTAAAGAACTTTGCAGAGATGTGTTCTAGAAACATTGTAACCTACTTAAGAAAGAAGGGAATGTTTTCGAACACTCTAGCTAGATTCATAGAATAATCCAGAAAGGTGTTCTAGAACCTTCCCGATAAATTGTAACCTACTTAAGAAAGAAGGGAAGGTTCTCGAACATTCGAGTTCGATTTATAGAACAATCTAGAAATGTGTTCTAGAACCTTCCCGTTACATCGTAACCTACTTAGGCCCCGAAGAAAGAAGGGAAGGTTCTCGAACATTCAGAGTGTTCTGATTGGTCAGTGGAACGAGAAGGAACAAGTAGTTGATTTTGTATATAAGGGCACGCAGATCGCCCGATAGTCAGTCTTAATTTGAACAGTGAACAGTTCTAATCTACAATCCGATCTCGGCAAGTTAACGTAGTAGTGATAAGTGTTTGTACAGTTAACGATTGGATTGTAAAGAATTATTTTGGAATAAAAGGGCTACTTAAAGCCAAGGAATAATTAAGATTCAGGAGTTTTACTTCGAGACCCCTGCACCTCGTCTGCAGATCAGCTACTTCAGGCATCTTCGAGTAGCAAATCCTCGCACTTCACACAGACAGCGTCTTAAGGGGCGAGTACACCAGCGCGTACTTAGGCAAGAGAGACACGCAACACCACTGAGTTTCTCACCTCTCTCTTGCTCAGTATAAGTGCTCGCCACGCTAGCGACTTACTTAAAGACTTGTCGCCTTCAGCTGGTCCTTCGAGCCGGATCGACGCAGATCTACGTGGGAAACATCATCATGATCAACGTGTGAAATCGAGGATTAAGATGCCTGTAACGAGAAGCAATACGGGAAGCGGTCAACGGAAGACATCGACCGCCGCCGATAACACCGAGGGGAGTGTCATAGCGGAGAGCATCGCGGAGGCCGTCGTGAGGGAAGTCACGGGTGGCATCGGGAAGGACGCTACTAAGGCTGCCGCGAGATTTTGTGCGACATCGGGTATCACGGAAGGTACCTTACCGTCAAGGGCGTCGTACGTAACCGTCTCTGACACTGTGAAGGGAGAAACAACTCCGACCGGGGGCGATTGCCCGAAGATCTCCAAGGCAATGTCGAAGGCTTCAACTTCCAGAAAAAGGAAAGTAGCGGAAGCTGGCGTCGAGTTAGCTCGCCTCAAACTGGAAGAGGTACAAGCCGCATCTGCCCTAGCTAGGGCACGCTTGGAGATGCTTCAACTTGAAGAAGAAGATGACTCAATGATAAGCCAAACAATCGACCGAAAGAAAAGTGTGGACAAGTGGGTCAGCGACACAGTCGAGAGGATGTCTGGAGAGGGTTCACTACCAGACAAACAAGGCGAGGAAGCCTTTAAGGACCGCGTCAAGCATCAACCTGAAGAGTCTACAGCGCTCGTTGGTGGAACGAAGGAATTAGCCGAAGCCATTATCAAAGCAATAAGCGAATCATCAAAAAGCGCAATAGTACCCAACTACATAGACGAGTTACCGTTCTACGATGGAACCAGCAACGAGTGGTTGGCTTTCAAGACCGTTTATGAAGATACAGCAATGAATTTCTCTTCAATCCAGAACATGACGAGATTACGAAAGTCCATCAAGGGAGCAGCAAGAGAGGCAGTCAAGAGTCTCTTGTATTCAGATTGCGAACCCGACGAGGTCATGGAAGCACTTCGTCGTCGCTTTGGAAGACCAGATGCTCTGGTGCTGGCCGAGATGGATAAGCTGAGGAATCTACGGAAAATGGGTGACAGTGCAGAAGACGTTTGTGTATTTGCGAGTCAAGTCAACAATACTGTGGCTACGATCAGAGGCTTGAAGAAACCGCAATATCTGCACTCGCCAGAAATGTTGAAAACCATCATTGACAAGATGCCAGCAGTGCTTCGTTTCCGGTGGTATGATTATTCATCCAGCACTGAAGACCCTGACCTGGCGTTTCTGGGAAAATTCCTCGACAGAGAAGCGGATCGGTGCGGACCATACGCTATGCTGGAAGCTGTGACCAAAAAGATTTCGTCTGGAATAAGAAGAGAAGCTACTCATGCAGCAATGGAACTAAAAGCTGAAGACTGCCCTCTCTGTGAAGGAAGGCATCGTATTTTCGAATGCAATAAGTTCTTAGCAGCATCAATCAAGGAACGTTGGGTTATCGCAATGAAAAGAAAGCTTTGCTTTAAATGCCTGCAGGGTCGACATCGAAAAGAGAACTGCAACAGACCCGTTTGCAATATGTGCAAGAGATGGCATCACACCCTCTTACATGAGAACCGGCAACCAGAGGCGGCACAGAAGGCAGAAGTTAAAGAAGTCACCAACAACGTACTTCAGGTTAATACTGCGAGAGCAGTGAGGTCGTACCTGAAAATGGTACCAGTAGAAGTCTACGGCCCGAAAGGAGCCACCAAGGTTTTGGCACTACTGGATGAAGGCTCCACGGTGACTTTGATAGACGCATCCATAGCCAACCAGCTGGGGCTACGAGGACCGAGAGAAGCCCTGAAAATTGAGACTGTTGGCGGGAAGCTCATCACGATAAAGGACTCCATGAAGATTAACTTGAGGATAAGTGGACTCCATCAGACAAAGAAAAGATCCATCACTGGGGCGCGGACAATTGACGAGCTGCGCCTTACACCCCAATCGGTGGACAAAAAGAAGATCGAAAAATACCCTCACCTGATTAAGATTGCTGAACAATTGTGTTATGAAGAAGGACGGCCGAAGTTGCTCATAGGGCAAGACAACTGGGAGTTGATAGTCTCCAGAGGAACGCGCAAAGGCAGAAAGAATCAGCCTGTCGCATCACTTACGCACTTGGGATGGGTGCTACATGGATGCGACTCGGGGCCATCGAATTCGGTTAACTTTGTGACATGCGCACACGTCTCTGTCCGAGAAGAAGAACAGGAAAAAACCATCAAGGAGCACTTCGCTGTAGAATCCCAGGTGATCCAACCTAACACAGACAGCAAAGAGCGGGTATTCGAGAACGTAGTGAAGGCCAACCGAAAAAGTGAAAATGGAACATCCGAAGTTGACCTTCTATTGAGAAAAGACGATGAACAGATGCAAGAAAACTCTGCAGGCGACACGAAGAGAGACATCTCTAAGCAGTTGACAGAAAAGGCAAAATCTTGGTCAAAACCAAGAAGCTTCAAGGCGGAACCAACAAAAGTAGATAACAGAGTACTCTCAGTCGCCACGAGGCTCTCTGACAAGTACTTGACTCCGGACTCAGCACCGCTCTTAAGTTGGAACCGGCTAGGTCAAGCTACGAGAGTGATGCAGTTTATTGATTTTTGCGAGTGGATTTACCCAGTCAACCTACCAAGAAAGTGGAAAAAGTCTGACTGGAGAAGATTCAAGAAAAAGGCAGCAGACTACGAGTCTCAGCAACGGGATCGCCTTCCAGATGTTTGTGCAGAGCACGAGGGGGAGGATGTCGGCGATCGACTCTAATTCGAACGTAGGATAGATTAAGTTTCGATTTAGAATTAGTTTAGAATAGTTTTTTAAGTATTTCTCGCCGTTCGATCAAATTCGATTTAAAGAACTTTGCAGAGATGTGTTCTAGAAACATTGTAACCTACTTAAGAAAGAAGGGAATGTTTTCGAACACTCTAGCTAGATTCATAGAATAATCCAGAAAGGTGTTCTAGAACCTTCCCGATAAATTGTAACCTACTTAAGAAAGAAGGGAAGGTTCTCGAACATTCGAGTTCGATTTATAGAACAATCTAGAAATGTGTTCTAGAACCTTCCCGTTACATCGTAACCTACTTAGGCCCCGAAGAAAGAAGGGAAGGTTCTCGAACATTCAGAGTGTTCTGATTGGTCAGTGGAACGAGAAGGAACAAGTAGTTGATTTTGTATATAAGGGCACGCAGATCGCCCGATAGTCAGTCTTAATTTGAACAGTGAACAGTTCTAATCTACAATCCGATCTCGGCAAGTTAACGTAGTAGTGATAAGTGTTTGTACAGTTAACGATTGGATTGTAAAGAATTATTTTGGAATAAAAGGGCTACTTAAAGCCAAGGAATAATTAAGATTCAGGAGTTTTACTTCGAGACCCCTGCACCTCGTCTGCAGATCAGCTACTTCAGGCATCTTCGAGTAGCAAATCCTCGCACTTCACACAGACAGCGTCTTAAGGGGCGAGTACACCAGCGCGTACTTAGGCAAGAGAGACACGCAACACCACTGAGTTTCTCACCTCTCTCTTGCTCAGTATAAGTGCTCGCCACGCTAGCGACTTACTTAAAGACTTGTCGCCTTCAATCTGGTTTACTAATAATTATGTGTAGGATACTGTTACTGCTGCCACGCATTCTTGTCAGCAGGGAGTATACTTTTTACCTCATGATGGCATGAAAACCATCGGTTCGAGCTTGTGTGAACATCCCTGATGCGCTACAATAACGTGGCAGCCCCAACAGTATCCTAAAACCATTATTGTACTGTACTCTAAGCGAATTTAATGTTTTTTTGGTGTACGACACCCACAGGCTGCTCGAATAAAAAGACTGGTAGAAGGCTTTAAATAAAGTTATTTTAACGTCATTTGTACATCGAGCAAACCTGCGGGCAATCATATTACAACTCACTGCTAATGCTCTGCGTTCTCTTTCTATATCTTGATCATCTTTGAAATCATCTGTCACGATATGACCAAGATATTTATATAGGTATACAGTTTAAATTTCAACTCGATAGCTTCACGCGTTCCCGAGCTAAAGAGTCTTGACATACACACAGACGGACAGTCGGACAACAAAGTGACCCTATAAGGGTTCCGTCTTTTTCCTTTTGAGGTACGGAACCCTAAAAATATCAAAATCGGACCATCCTGTAAAAAGTTATGCGTGGTCAAACATAAAAAATATACGCGTCGATTGTAAACCTTCTCCGTTTCGTCGGTTAAAAAAGATGTAAAGCTAAAGATCTACAAATTTAGTACAAAATGTTTGAAAACGAAAATGCATCTTACGAACAGAAATGAGGTAAAAAAACATTAAATGGAGAATTATCTTAATTTCTATACGTAGCCTGTTAAACATTGACTGTGCCTACAATGTAGTTAAACGAGACTGGACCACCACAGAGAGCTTCTGTAGTTCTAAGATCTTGTACCTTCGGTACAGTACAGATTCATAAAAAAAACCTTAGGGCACCTTTTAAATGCTAGAGAACTTAATCATAGGTACATAGCAATGACTCACTATTTTGTTTCGACATTTCGCTCATTCACAAGAAGCACGTCATAACTCAAAAAAAGGTGATTTTGAGTTGTATATACACAAATACTCAGAAAAGTCGACTTTATTTCGTGTAAAAACGCCATAACTCTAGGGCTTTTAATGTGTGAGTGAGAAACGTTGTGACACTCTGTGTCCGTGTGACTCGAGCGCGCGTCGTGATTCGACAGCGACAGAGCGACACATTTCAGTTGTTGCGAGTACGTTGAGACGATTGCACGTGCTTCTTTCCATCAGCGACGACATATTTCATGTTATGACGATCTTCGCGAAAAAGTAAGTGATAAAATATTTTAGAATCTAGTGCAAGAACAACAAATCTTGATTTACGACTATAAAAAAATAAAGATGAGTATTAATAAGAGTAGTCATATTTTGTGTTGTGTCATTGTTCTTTCTTAAAAAAGATAATTTTTAGTAAATTATTTGACTTGAATCGTTATTTACAATCAATAAAACAATAAGTACAATTTCACAAACGACATATTTGTTAATACATCGTTTTAGCTATTAGAAGCAAGTTGTGAATGCAATTATTGTTGTCGTACATTACTTTTTATGTCGTTACTAACAATAATATTTATTTTTTTAGGCGATTATTAATACGTATTACCTAAGATGGCTTTAAGTAGAAGACGAAAAATATTGGGCTTAATTGTTTCCAATGACCTGGGTATGATAATTACACCGCCAAATGTAATAGGTGGGCTTATAATAATTTCCTTTTTATTGATATTGATGGTTATTTTCTGAATTATTGTGAATAAATTTCATAATTATGATTATGCACTTCCACAGATAACAACGAAGGTCGTAAAATAAATTCTAATATTTCTGTAGAGACTGTAGGAGATAATAAGGGTACTTCTACGAAGACAAAATTTTGGACGTCTATGGGTTTTTTTCTGAAACCAACAAACAAAACAGTGTGTAATTTTTTTTCTACACAGTTTACCTTTAACTCTACCTGGGACAAGTGATATTTTTCAAATCATTGCAGTCTAAGTATAAATTAAAAATATTTGAAGTTTGTTCTCCTGATTCATATACCGCGTCCGCTTGCCATTTTTCGAAAGAAAATGGTCGATATCGCATTTTCCCTTTGGTAAATCATTATAAATTATAATTATATCAAAAGGAAATGAATTGCACTTTTACAAAAAAAATGTGTATTAGTTATAACTACCTTAGTATGTTTATAAATAGGCTAATAAGAAGTGTCCGGCATATAATACTGATTAATGTGGCTTATGCTGCGCTTGACCGTGCTTGGTCGGGTGATGCTGATGAGAGCCTGACTTCTCGCGCAGGGGGAAGCCAGTCGTGCAACAGACGAGCCAGAAGGTGGATATACGGCTGGTTCGCTTGGATCCCGGAGTTACAAAGATAAATGTCTGATTCATCTGTGCTTAGTTCAGGTGGCATTATGATTACAATGCCTGTTTTATAAAATTTATTTTATGGTTTTACAACTTCAATCTGTATTTCGTGTAATGCTTTTGGGTTATAGATTCAAGTAGTCAAATGACAATACTGAATTCAGTATGTATGATGAGTTATGCATGTATTACGGCAAAATCCTGATTCATCTGGCCTGATTCATATGGTCAAAACGCCATATCAATCATAAAATTCATACTGGAAAAGCTTTGAATGTAGCTTATATAGCCCAACAAGACCTCGATGACGACAGTTTTTGGATAGAAACTTCGTCAATCGATGAAAAAATTATTACTCCAAAATTCACCAGAGATGTCTTATCGACCTTTCTTCAGAAAAACGTGGATGATTGTTCAGATTCAAACGATGAGGGCATTTTTGTGTTTAAAAAGCTTCAGTAAAATAAACTTACAAAAGAGTCTCACGCTGCTGGTGAAGGTATGATTACTCAATCTTCCATTAAAAAATCAAGATCTCGTCAACAAGAAAAAGGTTTTAAAGATGACATTGAAAGTAGCTCGGGCCCTTGCAAAAAGCTAAAGATTTATTTCTTGTAGTACTTAAATGTGACTTCATTATTTATAGTTAACGATACTAAGAAAAAATATGTTTCTGTGATAGTTACCAAGGAAGATTACTGTCAAAAATTCCATTTAATTGAAGTTAATCTCATGTTTCTTACTTTAATCTTATTTTTTTCATTATATAATAAACAGGATTCGTGAATTGTACATGGAAAAAAATAAACAGAGAGAATAATATAATGTACCAATTACTACACTTCCTATTAGTTCAGTTCAGTTCATTTATTCTCACATAAGTACAATAATGCACACTTATGAATGTCAAAAGTAAACAATAAATATAAATTAACATAAAACAATAAAACTAACAGAATGAATACATTTTCATTTACAAATACTGTCACATGTCAGGTTACGCAATGAATTTTTGTCACACATAAAATCTTTTACACTATAGTATGCTTTTTGTATAAGAAAATCTTTGATAATATTTTCAAACATTGTTTCATTTTTCTTAATTATTAACTTTCATGTACCTATTTATCAGTAACAAATATTAGTAATAGTTCATTTATGTAATTTAAAATGTTTTCGTCTACCCAGGTAATATAAGAATTATAATGAAGTATTACAATTTTAAGATTTCTAAAATGTAATACAAGAAATATTGTTCATTCGTCAACTTTTTTTCGTGCTATAGTGTTAAAATTTTATGTACGTATGTAAAATATGATTAGATTTCCCTATAACACAGCCAAATTACATAGTTTTTCATTTTCAGTTCTGTTCTGATTCATCTGTAATCAATTCTGATTCATCTGGGCACAAAATATTTGAACGTATATATCTTCAAAACTACTTAATAAAAACATGTCCCTCATTGAAATATATGTTCTTTAGTTACCTTTTTTACATATGAATATGTGCGACAGAGCTGAAAGTGAAATAAAATTTTGGCCAGATGAATCAGTCAAAGAATGAAATTTCGAAGAAGTACCCATAACCAATTTAAAACTGCTCAACGTTCCCGTTCATATAGTTTTTTTTTCTACCAGCACTACCAGATCTTCGTTGTTGTCGACTAGTTCTTCGTCTTCTTCATTTCGTGAAGGTATTAAATTATTCTTCTTTACATAAGTCACTGTTTGCAAAACTTGTTAATCTCACAGTCAAAATTTATTTTAATTTGCAGACAGCGATGACTCCATAATGGATCCTTTTTATCAACCAGAAGACTACGTTCCGCCAGTGTCACCACCAATCCCTATCCAACATGTTAGCGTCCAACCACCAGTATTGCCATCCATTGTCATATTCAGAGTTTAGAAAAGCAGATGTTATAAAAAAGAAAAAAAGGGCAGAAGTATAACTCAAAAATATTTACAATCAGCGTCCGGGACGGGACGACTTGTTGGGCTTACTCGTACTTAAAAAAATGCTATACCGAGTTATTATGCTCCATTTTATAATTCTCTATAGGTACGAGTACCTAACTAAGAACTAAACTGAAATAAGTAGCAAATAGTGATTTATAAGTAACCTAAAGTCTGATTTTTGTGCCATTACAATTGATATTTGATGCTATATTTAATAGTTTGTAGTACTTTGCAAGATAGAGACTGATTAGCAAGTTTGAATGTTGTCATAAGAAGTAAATAAATAAGGTATAAGTGTTCTAGAATGTCATATTTTATTTAAATCCTGTTATTTTAAGAATATTTACTATCAATAATGACACAAGATGGATAGGCAAAAACATTTTGAATATATATTTTTTTTGAAAAACGACACAACTGTTACCCTGTCTTATTCAAACACGAATTAAATAAAAACTACTTTCACTATAGTTAAAGGCGACATTGTTTTAATAAGGTAAATATATAAGAAATAAAACAAATGTTGTAAAAGTCTCTATTGATTTATAGTTCTTTTTTAATTCAAATTGCAAACTTAAAAACCTCGTTTCCCAAAAAATACACTTTTTTAGTTGTGTCGTGCTTGTTGCGAATGAGCGATTTGTACGCCACTGTGTGCAAAAACATGCCCTTTCAACAACTATCTAGGTATATTAAGACCTTTGTATGTTGTACACGATTACCATGTTTTAACAAATAAATTATGTTGAATGGAATAATTGGTGATTATAATATCAGTTCGAGCAGTCAATAAGCTTGGCAACAAAAAGCTGGTTAGCATTGAAGCTGATTACGATCAATATGTCATCAAGTTTCGCGCGCACGTCTGTTCTGTTCGTTTAGCTGTCAAACTTTCCGCAACAATGTTGTTACAAACTCACTTACTTACGAGTACATACTTTTATAAAAGACTAGCGACCCGCCCCGGCTCGCACAGGTGTATTGCGCATGGTTCCGTACAAACACGTTGTTAAAATAATTAAAAAAATATTTTAGCATGTGCTAATGAAGTTCTTTTATATATGATACCTTACATGATACGATTTACTCACTTTGAATTTTGAACCCATATTTTGTGAATTTTGAGGCCCTATTTTTTTGTGATTTAAATAAAAATGTACAGTTTTCAGATTTATTCCTTTATGTATACTCTGAGACAATGCTTCTCGCCAAATTTGATAGTTTTATGTCAACGGGAAGTACCCTGTAGGTTTTGATTTTTGTGAGTGCGAAATTTTTACGGTTTTTTACGACATAAACGGCTCTAACTTTTTTAAACGATAACTGAGAAGCTTTTTCTTTTACACAACTGCAAGATACCATAGATATACGTAAACAGTTTAAATTTCAACTCGATACCTTTACGCGTTCCCGAGATAAAGAGTCTTGACATACACACAGACGGACAGACGAACAACAAAGTGATCCTATAAGGGTTCCGTTTTTTTCCGTTTGAGGTACGGAACCCTAAAAACGCATCAAAATCAGTTGTGTAGTTTTAAAGATATAAGCATACATAGGGACAGACAGACAGCGGAAAGTGACGTTGTTTTATACTATGTTATGATGATAATGATAGTGAAGTAGGCCTTTGTGAAACGAAGAAGGGGCATTGATAAAACGAAGACGGATGTTTTATTGACACAGTTGCTAGTAAAAATCGAGTCAACCATTTGCTCCGTTACTGTGTGAAGGGGGAATAAACCAACAAGTACACTTTCGGATTTATGATATAATGAGGATTAATTGGCACTCTTTTCCGAGTATTTTGGGTGTATATCTCTAGCCGACTGTACGGAAAAGCAGAAATCTAATTATACTGTCGCCTGACACAAATAGAGAGACGCTGAGGAGAACTACACGTCGGTGACTAGGGAACATTCAAGGAAATACATAGAAATCAGTAGTGTCGTGACGACACTAGTTTTCTGTTGCTGCGTACAGTCTCCCACGGAATTTTACCTTAATTACTGTACTGTACCAGCCTTTTTTAATAGTCCACTGCAGGATGTAGGCCTACCTAGCCTAGTCTCCAAGACTATGAGTCGTGTGTGCGATCCGCAATGAAAGACAAGCTTTAAATTAATTAACTCTCTACATAGTTTTAATTACATTATTAATTGATAAGCAACAAAACCGGACAAGTGCGAGTCAGGCTCTTACATCGAGGGTTCCGTACAAACACGTTGTTAAAATAATCAAAAACCTGTTTTAGCATGTGCTAATGAAGTTCTTTTATATGATACCTTAGATGATACGATTTACTCACTTTGAATTTTAAACCAATATTTTGTGAATTTTGAGGGCCCTTTTTGTGATTTAAATAAAAATGTACAGTTTTCAGATTTATTCCTTTATGTATACTCTGAGACAATGCTTCTCGCCAAATTTCATAGTTTTATGTTAACGGGAGGCACCCTGTAGGTTTTGATTTTTGTGAGCGTTGAAATATGCGTTTTTTACGACATAAACGGCTCTAACTTTTTTATACGATGACTGAGAAGTTTTTCTATTACAACTGCAAGAAATCATAGATATACGTATACAGTTTAAATTTCAACTCGATATCTTTACGCGTTCCCGAGATAAAGAGTCTTGACATACACAAAGACGGACAGACGGACAGACGACAACAAAGTGGTCCTATAAGGGTTCCGTTTTTTCCGTTTGAGGCACGGAACCTTAAAAAAAGCCTCCAAAGCTAGCTCCTAACAACATCAGGTAATATGCAAATGTATTTTTTAAGTAAATCTCGGGAATCGTGCTCGAGACTAGATAATGAACATAGATAGCCAGTACGTGAGCTCTGCCTAATTAATCGCCACCTAGAGGCTTCCTTAATTAACGTACTGGTACATACAATGTTTACAGCCGCTAATTCGTTTAATGCGACATTCTGGGAACCGGAATTCTGTCTAATTGAGTTATTAGCGAAATACAACCTTAAAACAAATAAGCCAAAAAGGAATGCAATAAATACAACTTAGACTAGAATTTAAATACACAGATTTTGGTTAGAAGACTCGATTTTATCTTTGAGATCCGAATAAACTTGCTTGATTAAAATATGATTAAATACCGATTAAAGACATTCTGTTTACGGTTTTTTTTTAATGTAGAATAGGTCTACATTTGGCCACCAACTCGCCGGATAGAAAGCAAAGTTGTAGCCGAAGATAGAGTATGTAGACCTAGAAGATGCCTATTCACTCTTGACTTAAAGATATCCATGTTGTAATTTATTGTAATTGTCAGGAAACAATGACGAAGGCAAGGCATTCCAATCCCTGGTGGCATTTTCTGTAAAATAATGTTTTTGGCATAATGCAACTTAAAATACGCTGAAATTGATACTACTACGAAACTTGTAAATTAACTGAAAAAGAATGTCATAACACTATTGGACTACAGCTTGAACATAGAGTAGACTAGACGTATTGAGCTGTAAATACTAATACTATTTCATTGAAGACCTAAATTCTGACTAAGTGACTTGATTGAGTTATTAGCAAAAATACAACGAGTGTAAGAAATATAGGTATAGTTGAATGTCCAATTTTACTAATAAAATAAGTTGAAATTAGTTTTCAGGATTGTATAGGCTCACTGATATAATAAATTACATAAAATATTTTGTTAGAAACCTGAATATTACTCAATTGGGTCCCCCAACTATTTTAGTACCTACTTATATTGAAAATAAACTTGGAAATTGCTCTACAATTAATAACAGAATTTTGTCACTGACCTGTCTATTACCGGAACACGTCCCACATTCTTGTTCGATGGCGTTAAGTTCTCCACTTTGCACACTTCACTGAACTTAAGTTATCCACAAAAGTTAAGCTATTCTTAAACTACTTATTGCATTTATTCGTTACTCTTTAATACTATTCTTACTTTATGTACTACTTATTTTATTATCAGCACACTAATCCTCGCGTTAGGATTTAGACCTGCAACAAAAAAAAACCATTTCAATAAAGCAGTTAAAAAAGAATATAACAAATATTAAGTTTAGCCAGTCACGATTCCATTTAGATATTAAAAAAAAGTTTTCGCGGCGAATAATAAAATCAAAACCTCCAATGTCATGCGGAACATTCTGCGGTTCTTTTAATCAAGGCGAATGCATATTAAAGTCTATTTCAATCCTGAACCAAATCACGAATATTGAAAGTGATGACGGCACAGAAACAATAGGTCCGACCACGGATTCATATCGGCCTCGGCTAACAATAGCGAATAAGTCTTTCGGAGTCGAATCGGTCAAAACCGAGCGAATAATTTGTATTCGTACCCTTGCCCTTGAGTGTGAAATGCACGGTCGTTCCGAACGAGTGTCGAATGCAATCCTGACGATCGTGAAGCAGCGAAAAGAACTCTATCTGCTTTGTAATTTGAGCGGGATTGGCTTAGCAGAGATGCAGTCCGTCAAGTGGATACAGCGATGCAATGAGTTAGCTAGGTTTGTCTGAATGTCAAAGCAATGATCGGCTCCGTCTGCTGCACCGACGTACACAATAAAAATATAATTTATTAGCGTCTCAGCAAACAGCGTGATCGTGCGAATTGAGATTTGGGGATAGGGTTGCCAGACGAGACAATTTAATTTCGGAGAAAAAGTATGACTTTCTTTGAAAAATACTGAATTATCCTAATGATCTAAAAGAAAGGAACCACTAGCGACTAAACTCTAAATTGTACGAAGATTAATCTCAGTAATCAAAAAGTAGTCAATACACAGAGGGAGGGTAGGGGGAACTTCACAAATTTATTTTAGAAAAACTACCTTGTTTCACCAAAAAACAGGACTGAGAAGCTAATAAATCGTATTTACTGGTGGAGTTGTGAAGGATTTTTACGTATTTACTATAGCCCAATCAAAATAGTCTTAATTACAACCAGGTAAAAGGCAGAATTGGCAAATTCTAAAATTTCTGTGATTTCCAGAAATGTGGCCCTTATCCTGAGAAACCTAAGAATCCCAACATCTCAGGACAAATCCTGAAAATCCTAATATGGCAACCCTATTAGGGACCGAATTGCAAAATAAATAACACTACAAGGTTTAGGTATTCGGTTCGCAGCTTGATTTTACTAATACTGGTTTTGGAGGACGGCCAAAAGCGAGACGAGTTTTGATGAAAATTGAAAATGTTTCCGACATCCAACGACTGTTAATTAACTTTGAAAATATTTTCCATTAATTTGTTTGATATTTTCCGGAAATTTACTCTTCGAACCAATTTAAGTATCTGTTATGTAAATATTTATTTACGTCCAATGACTGTCCACTTTTTGTAGCATCTATATAAAAAGTGTATTGGCAATAAATTAAAAAATAAATTTAACGCCGTGATCCGAAACTAATTTTAATTTATACAGGCACTTTTAATGACGCTTAATGGTTATTTTGTAATCGATTATTATCACATCTCACTGATTAGCATAACTAGAAGTTATTAACAAAAATAAACAGGTTCTCTACAATCTACGACAACTTTTGTGACTAAAATAAAATAATTTAGATTCTAAACCCCTAATAATTATATCTTCGATATCGGTATTGTGTCCAGTCATGAATTAAGTGATAATATTTCATGTAGAAAGACTAAGATAACTTTTGTGACTTAAAAAATAACTAAATTAGATTTAGGACATAATAATATACCAATATACGTAATTATTGATATGGTGTTCCACTTATGGAGAAATAATAGCTAGTACACATACTAACTAAATAGTATAGTATCCTCTACTCTGTTGTGCAAATACATATTTTTATCACGAAAAAAGTTTAGCCTATCAAGCTAGTCAAATGCAATTTTGCAAATCTTTGACACTGTTCTGAGGATAATTGATTGAATAAACAATACAAAAAAACAGCAGAGAGGAAATACACTACAAAAGTACGCAAAACACTCTCAGATATGTACGTTTTTTCGTGATGTTTTCCTTCATCATTGAAATCTGATGATAAACAAGTACACGCTCACTCTTCGAAGAGACAAAAGTCCGTATTCTAAGATTTGCGATATCCTCTGATATTTGAACTAAATTTCTATAATTCCAGACACATTTATACCTTTATTGTTAGATATATCACACGATAAAAGAACCACGACATCATCAATCACAAACTTACGAGAAATGACATTCCAAAATAAGATCGATGGTTTTTGCCCCCTGTCTGCTAACAACCCCTCTGTCTTGTCAAGATAGTAAGACACTGTAGATATAACAGCTTGATACGCTTTGATATAATATGTACCTAAAGTATTAACTTTTGCAGTGAAATCCCAGCGAGATTTTATCAAGTGTTAATTTCCGCGATGGATCTAAAAGCTTCGGAAGAAAATTCTCACCAAGTACTCGTAACGCGTGTTGTTTGTGCATATTATAATTTTATAATCTAGATAATACTTAGACACGGTAGTGAATCTATTCACACAATCGACTTCAGAATAAAACTAGTATCATAAATCAGAAACTACAATTAATTTGGCACGCCCTCGATCTTTGAAAACATAGTAAAGATGTGGAAATTCAAAATTTCGGCATCCATTGCGGGTTTGTTAAGTTTGATGGCTTAATTAGTGTGAGACAATGCAGCAATCGTTGGAAAGTTTTGGAGTTTGGTCGGCAGCTGGTCGGGTGTCTATGCGTCGAATGCCCGAAGGTCATCTATTGAGGCGGTTCGAGGCATTGAACTATGGAAAAGTGCCGGAAACGGGGCCGATGACTGATGGACGCTAATATGCGGATACTATTGATACTAGACTAATCTAATGATATACTAGATCAATATCATATACATATTAATTACAATACACATGCGTGTACTACTTAAAACAAATTTTATAAAACCTGAAACCAACTTAAGTGGCTTCAAATATAGAACAAGCCCAAAACCTTTCATGTGAGCGTTTGATCAATCTAGATCGCATAACGTCTTATAAGACAGAAAACAATATAGCACAAAGCAATTCTCAATAATAATAAAATAGTTTATCTACAATTTAATTTCATCTTTTCAAATTGGACACAAAAAAAGGTAAGAAACACAAATTCCACATAATCAGATCTAAAAAATTGTTACTGCGTGTTTAGAACTTTCAATTTCGTTTTCATAGACTCTCTTGATCTGTTTTAGTTCTTATTCTGAGTGTTGTCACGTGAATTCTTTTGTTCTTTGTGGTTATTTAATCACCTTAGGCACATGCCACACGGGCGTTGACGCCGCGTAATTGCACCGCGGCGTCACCGCCGCTGCACCGCCGCGGTGCAGCGGCGGTGCTGAGCGTCGTCGCGGCGACACCGCGGCGCCCGGTGTTGCCTTAGACACTGATGACATCTAGACAGTTAGCGGAAAAAAAGGTTTTAGGGATAACCGTTCAACCTTAAACTGAAGATAAGTAAAATCTCTCATATACATTCTGATTTTGTGTGAGCCAACCGCGAAATCGGATCGTGTGTAGCGTCAGCGGTCCAACTTTGTCCTCGCTAACTCTTTCTAATATTATAAATCAGAAAGTGTATTTTTTGTTTTTCGTTTGATCACAGATATACTAGAGGAATAATGTGATTTATCTTTGTCATTATCGATTCTACACTACTGCTGTCTTCACAAAAGTGATAGAGCTCAATGAGATCTACATTTCAGATGACAGCTGTCAAACTTCAACGTGATTTATCTCGGTTATTATTGATTTTAGACTACTGCTGTCTTCACAAAAGTGATAGACCTCAATGAGATCTACATTTCAGATGACAGCTGTCAAACTTCAACGTGATTTATCTCGGTTATTATCGATTTTAGACTACTGCTGTCTTCACAAAAGTGATAGAGGTCAACGAGATCTATATTTCGGATGACAGCTGTCAAACTTCAACGTGATTTATCTCGGTTATTATCGATTCTAGACTACTGCTGTCTTCACAAAAGTGATAGAGGTCAACGAAATCTACATTTCGGATGACAGCTGTCAAACTTAAAAGTGATCCGAAATGTAGATCTCGTCGAGCTTTATTACTTTTGTGAAGAGAGTAGTAGTCTAGAATCAATAATTACCGAGATAAATCACTTTTAAGTTTGACAGCTGTCATCCAAAATATAGATCTCGTCAAGCTCTATTACTTTTGTGAAGAGAGCAGTAGTCTAGAATCAATAATTACCGAGATAAATCACTTTTAAGTTTGACAGCTGTCATCCGAAATATAGATCTCGTCGAGCCCTATTACTTTTGTGAAGAGAGCAGTAGTCTAGAATTGATAATAACCGAGATAAATCACTTTTAAGTTTGACAGCTGTCATCCGAAATGTAGATCTTGTCGAGTTCTATCACTTTTATGAAAACAACAGTAGTCTAGAATTGATATTGACCGACATAAATCACTTTGAAGTTTGACAGCTGTCACTTGGAAAGCTGTTACTGTGACATTCGTCGTGACAAATTACACGATCTGATTTCTAACGCGTACGAGGGATTTTTCTCATCTTCAGTTTAAGATTGTCTACGATTGATTACGGTTGTCGTCAAAACCTTTTTTCCCGCTAAAATTTCATAGAATACTTCGAATACTCTAGATTTAATGTCTAAATCGCTACCGGCAACACTGGTCGCCGCGGTGACGCCGCGACGACGCTCAGCACCGCCGCTGCACCGCGGCGGTGCAGCGGCGGTGACGCCGCGGTGCGATTACGCGGCGTCAACGCCCGTGTGGCATGTCTGTTACTCTGCCTGACAATTTGGACTTTTTCAAATCTGGGTAAGTGTGCTATATTCTAGACTACACCTCTGACACCTCTCTCTGATATTAACATGAGGCGGAATTGTGTGGCGTTTTTCTTTTTTAGTTTTAATCCTTCAATAATAAAACAATACCTGAGTAGTTCACAAAAAAATTCCACGGTCACACGCGAATGCTATGTCTCAAAAGTAAGGGGTCCATACTCTACGCCAATGTGACCTTTATGACATTAAAGCACAACGTCAAAAATTCAATCAAAAATCCCGTAGTTGTACAAATTCATGCCCTGCAGTTGTCTTAAGTCCTGTTGTAGCGGTAGTTTTGTACCTAACGTGTCGGCAAATTGTCATAAATATGAAACCACTCTACGGCATTGAGAAAATTTAATGACATTACAACACAACTACAAAAATTCAAACAGCATTCCGCAGTTGTCTAAGTTCTTAGTCTTAAACCCTGTAACCTCAATTCCTTCTCGGCGAACAACAAGAAAATACGACGTCCATAAATTCCATCTTAGATTGTTTACGATCGTTTTTTTAAATAGCTCATCTGTTTTTGCGCTTTCGGTGAAATGATTGAGAGTTTGCTCGAAATTGAGACGTTTATTCGGATTCCTCGGGTGTTCAATACAAAAAGCAAATGGTAGGAAAGGTTTCGGACCATGCCAGTGCGTTGACCGCGAGGTGCTTTGTTTGATTTATGTATGACTAGTTTTTACCCGCGGCTTCGCCCGCATGATATTTTGATTTTTGTGCTATCCCATAGGAACCATTTATTTATCCGGGATAAAAAGTAGACTATGTCACGATCCATCTTTCAAACCTGATCCAAAATATTAAACAAAAAACGATTTGACGGTTGTTCGATTCGACAGTTGATTTTTTTGACATTTCTTGAAGCGCACTCTAGAATAGCTTCTCAGAGTTCTCAGATCTTACTTAACACTTATCGTTATATTATGAACAATTTACGCAATATCATTATAATTTATAGCCTATGTGTTATTCTGATATATAAGCTATATTATGGCAAAGTTTCATCTCAATCTGTTCAGTAGTTTTTGCGTGAAAGAGTAACAAACATCCATACATCCATCCATCCATCCATCCATCCTCACAAACTTTCGCGTTTATAATATTAGTAGGATATGTGCCTGGAAGTTGTGGGCTTTTTGTGTGATAAAGGGACAAACAAGCCGACAGCCCTTGCGATGGTATGAGGCTACTTCTACCTTTAGACAACTGTTACATATAGTCTTACTGTTTTAGGATTTGTCTGTGCGTTGGTTACTATTTATAACTAACTGCATTTTTTTTTATTCGAATTTTTTTTTATATATACTTAAGTTTTAATGACAATACTACACTACTACTACATAGAAAGCAATTGGATCATCCACAGACCCTTGAAGGTCTAAAGATAATGCAAGTGCTCAAGCCCACTGCCAATTGGCAGCGTGCCCAGCCACGCTGAATGCTTATACGTTGAGCCAAATAAACACCAGCATTTTGGTCACGCGTCGCGTCCACCAGACGCTCAGAAAGACTTGAAAACGAGATGAGCTCCCGGCCCCCACGGACCCAAAGTCTCAACTCCAAATGGCTCAAATATGTAACCACTACCGACTCCGAGGTTAGCATATTTGCGCCGCTTGTGCTGCTCAGCCGAATTGGCCGCCGCTCCAGACCTACTCTGAGTCTCAGGAAGATGTGACGGTGCCAAAGTATCGACGCAAGTTGCGTCCCATACTAAGGGCCGTCCACACCTCCATGGGACCAGCGTCATGCCGTCAGGCTTTTTGCCATCACCACGCGCCAACCCACTCGGTTCGAGTACGGCTGCGATATTGGCGGTGACAAAAGCCCTGCGTATGACATCGTTAAGGCTGGCGTGGCGAAAGAAAGTCTATAAAAAGACTATATAATGAAAGACTATATGCATTGTCTTCTGATACCGTACTTTATCCTTTGATTTGTTTCTGTGTAAAGGAGGAAAACCCAACCCATCAAACGCTTTTTTCGAATTTAAATTAACGTTAAGCATTTAGACCCAAAAAGAGACTAACTTAACTCAATTAATTAGACAAAACGCAGAAATTGAGACTTATCTAAGTGCTAGCTTTTTCTCGCGGCTTGATATTAGGATTTTTATGCTGTAGTACAGCAAAATAAATGGTTTTGATGGTACAGCTGCTATAGCAACCTTAAAAAATAAATGGTTTCGATGGTATAGCTGCTATAGCAACCTTAATAACCATTTATTTTTCCGGGACAAAAAGTAGCATAAATGACATTATTTAACCTACTAACTAGGTATACCTATGCAAAAGATCCAAGTCAATCCCTCCCTCTATTGCTGCGTAATAGAGTAACAAACAAATCAACAAATACACTTGCAGATTTATAATATCAGTAAGAATTAACACTTATTTATCTTACCTAGATTGTTATTTATGACTCGGAGAAGATTTTCGTATCTGATTAAATATTCTAATTATTAAAGACCGATGCCCCGAACAAAACAAAACAGACCTGCCAGTCCTGCTACGGGTCGGTACGCGCCTAATTTATGTTTTTTAATCTCCCTTTGAATCCGAATTAGTTTTTCGTCCGACGCATTCATATAAGTCAAAATAACAATTAGTCGACATAACATCCACAATCACTGTTGGCCGTGACGTATGATCTCACTCATTAAGGCGCTATAGGCTCGAACATATTTGGTTGAAAGTTCGACTTAATAGCAGTGCTGTTGGTCGATTAAAAAAATTCAGGAAAAATGGCCTAGATGTCTGAAATCAATTAGCATCCTTTTAGGGGCTTATTTTGTACATCAAAACTAACAACTTTTGTTCTACGACTTTTGTCAAAACTCAAAAAGTTGTTAGTTTTGATGAACAGAATAAGCCCCAAAAGGATGCTAATTGATTAGAAATAACCCTGTATAGTATAACTTATCTTGAATATCTACTTCAAAGTCAAAGTTCCTTTATTTCGTAGACATAACAATTGCACTTAGTATCGTCAAATAACAATGTTTCAAATACTTATCTACAATTACATATTACATTCGATACTTGATATAGGAATTGATTTCTTCATATAAATTTCTATGTGTCTACCAAAAATATTAATCCAAGCGTGGTATATTGTTGAAGAGTAACCTACAACTTAAAAACCAATGGATCGTCCACAGACCTGATTAACATCAGGCAGTGTGTAGTGAAACGCAAACCTAAATGAAATAAAAAACCCTTAAAGGTCTAAGGATAAACGAAATGCTCAAGTCCACTGTTTTTTGGCATAGGTACATATGACCTAAACTATCGCATATTTTTGAATATCATGATTTTAATTGACATATTTTACTTGAGTCATTTTTGCATTGTTTCAAATATGGTGTCTTAGTTGTAGTTTACATTTGATTCGACACTTAACATTGTTATGTCTTGGAAGCCGTAGTCACACTACCCCAGTTATGAGTTAGTTGTTTCACATACGCCATCAGAGTTTTCCTCCCGTTGTTCGCTTTAAGGTCACTATATGGTGGTCTTAGCACATTGTTTCAAATTCCGATCACAGGGAGAACTTTTGGTTAAAGAAAACATATAGTAATACCACCATAAGTATTTTCTCACTAGGATACCAAAGCATGTCGCGCCTTAAGCAGCCTACAATTTTCATTTGTTCCACACTCCGGTGTAACCTTGACGGTACAGAGGACGTCTCCAATTTTTTGTTTGTGACTTTTTGCCTCAATACATAATGTCTCACAATGATGCTTGAAAGGAATACATTAACGGGCAGGTCGATGCCTTCGACGGCTCAAGTTTAGGCATTAGGCTTGGACTTTACGCCTCCAAGCTAAGATATGCGGTGATGAAGAGCGTTGTAGTTCGTAAGCCTATTCCGAGAATGCCATATTTTCTTAAAGAGAGACAAAACATAGCAATCGTGACTGTGAGTACAGCAAAGTTTTTGTTTATTTCTTTGACAAGCAAATAACAATATCCACATGTGTAGTTTGTAAAATGGATGGGCGATTAGGACGCAAAGTAATTTACAAAGATTTTGTTACTTTTAAACTTTCGCGATTTGAGCTACATTATCCTATATTCAATTTCAATTTGAGTGGTACGGCGTCGCATCTAGTCTGCCCGTGACCATGACCGATGCAACTTGGTTGAAACGTCGGGAGAAAAAGACGTATTTAATTACACATGTTTTATTGCGCGATAAGTCTCGTATTAATATGGTAGGATAATATACAGAAACTTTGTTTTTCTATACCTTAATTATATGGTGGGCTACTGGCAAGGTGGACTGACAAAACGTGCGGAATGAAAGCCGCCTCCAATCAGCCATAATGGAAATATATTGGGGAGGCCTATGTTCAGCAGTTCACCACAGCAGTGGTGATTCGTATATGATGCTAAATGGAATTTTGATATTTCTGCAATGCTTGTGGAATACAGCGCTCTGCCCAGCTCCTCGCAGCTTTTGTGGAGTGTAGACCTTTGCTGGGCCAAGTTTAGGCATAAGAATGATCAGATAAATCCACGCAATAATGTATCAGTCCTAATGGGCCGCTGGGGCTTTTAACACCGGGAAACTAATGCTTTTTTATTTGTACTGACCCTTGGGCTTAAATTACTTTTGAAATGGCTGCGGTAGAAACTTGATTCGTACGTTGAGGCCTGTGTTTTTATCTTAAGGACCGTATCAAGCGATCTGATCAAAATATGAATGAAGACTGATTGTCTGGTGTAGGTAACTACGATGATTGTGTTGTTTTTCTGCGTAAAAATATTGTGGCGTAGGTATAAAACCCTTATATTAAAACGGAATAAGTACTAAAAGATTATTTTTGTCCGTTGCCAACGAATTTAGGTAGAGTTGCCGTTGTGATTGGCCTAAACCACAAGGGATTTCAAGTGCCCTAAAAGCTTTGATTAATTGGCTTGGGTGGTGGATATAGCCCAATTATTTATTTATTAACAAGGATATTGCCTCCAAAGATAGTGTATTTACATAGTGGCTTTATTGTTCTGTCAATTTTAACTCAATGATTTAGCTTTCGTCAGTCCGTATGTGGATTATCTTCTACATGTCTATATTTTTCAACAATTCTCGCCGAAACTTCGTACACAAGTTCTTATTAAGTAATATATTTAATTTCTATTAAAGTATTTTTTGTCATCGGCGATTTTAGTATGGGGTTGTTCCCTCAAATACAGGGAAAATTTGCAATCGCGCTAATTAAACATTCAGAAGCCAGGATCGTTTAGTATCTAAATAAAAACAATAAGTATGAATCAAATCGGTCATAGGGAGTTGAGATGTAGGCTTATGAAGATTCAGTTAAAAAGAAGTATCGCAAGATCTACTGTTCGAAGAACTACTAGTTTTATTAACATTAAAATTGACTACACTACAATATTTCGAGACATCTTACACATGATCTCTGATCCCAAACTAAGCAAAGCTTGTGATATGGCTGCCAGTTACTGATATATTATACTAATTAAACATATTTTTAAATACGTAATAGATAATACCTGAATAACATCCAGACACAGAGCAAGCCCCTATGTTCATCACATACATGCTTATCCTCGGTGGGAACCCACGTCTCTTTGACCCAGAAAAACATATAAGATGGCCACAACCGGTGCAACCGTCCCTACAGTTCATGAAGACACGTTTAAAAAGATTTAAGATCAATCGACGTCCTTCAGATTGACCATCAAATAGGCGTGAGACCTTTCTCCCTGTCCTTGGTTCGGCCACCGACCGCGAAATCCAATTAAGTTATTCCGCAGATAGATCGCCGAGCCCTTATTGGAGGGAATCTGTCTCTGGGATTAATCAGAACTACCTCACGCACAATTTATGGCCTAACCTTGAGCAAATTGTATCGGGGAAATGAGTTTACAGCGTAATTTGTGTTTTAGGTTATTAACACCTGTTATTCGTCGGGTAGGAAGGTAATTCATACTACACCTGCTCGGAAAGCACCTTGATACTTTATCAAATTTACGGTAGAAAGTACGTCATTGCATATCGAACAAATATGCGGCGAGAAAACGCATCTGAGCGGGAGAGAAAAGTGTATGAAAATCCATTTCTTACGTGGTTTTTCTTTTTTAATTTTGATTTTAATTTTAAGACTATGCGCTGGTAACCTAAATATCAAAAGCCAAAAAGTTTTTACATTGAGTTTTTATCTCCAAGTTCGCAAAATGACACTGGCCACTAGCTGTGTATTGGATGATGTCAAACAATTTGAAAAAAGAACATGTGAAAATTGCAGACGCCATTGGCGCCATTTTCAATTTGTGTGTTGTTTGAGGATTTAGTTTTTTATTTTCCTCGTAGGTGTAGTATAAAGCACTATGTATCACTCGAGAGAAAGTGCGATTCCCGATCTCGGGTGTTTTAAAGCCCTCGCCTGCGGCTCGGGCTTCAAACGACACCCTCGACGGTAATCGGTCACTTTCTCCTCTCGGTGAACAATGTACTATTGTGACCTACGAGTGTTTTGTAATGTCCCGCCCGGCTTTTTATTTACCTTCACCTATCCCGTTGTCTGTCTGTATGTAATCAAATCTTGCAAGTTAAAGGACATGTCAACAAAATGTATGGAGGCTGGTATAATAATAATCGAAAATTTTAACCACAACACTCGTTACATTTTTATTTTTATTGTATTGTATTATAAGAAGTATCTGTGTATGCCTATTATTATGTAGTGTATTTTATTGTTTTTGGATATTTATAGCTTTACTTTATTCATTTATGTTTACACCACCGTCCACGTCAATCACATGTTTCCACACAGTAGAGGTTGTCTGGAAGAAATCGCTTTTAGCGATAAGACCGCCTTTTGTACCATTCTTCTGTCGTTATTTCTTTTTCTGTAATGTTTTACTACTTGTGGTGTCAATAAAGTGTTTTTGTATTGTATTGTATTGTGTACATTTCGAGAAAGTTCATATTTTTCTGAGTCTATTACAACAGTTAAAAACAAAAAAGAGCTCTCCGGTTTTTTTAATTAATTTTGAATTTATTAGGATAAATATATTTGGCTCAATAGGTAGTTTATCTCTAGCAACCCTGATTAAGTTACCTCCAAATTGTTAAATAAAAGCATTTTTACCAGTTAGACATACTTTTTAAATGTTTTTTTTTCACATTGTACCTACTAACCGGTCACACTGGTAGGTTATAATTTTTAATTTTAGCAAATTAAGAGATGAATGTTGAAGAATCAGCTACGAATGCAAGTAAAATAACGATAGAAGTACTTTATTATTGCTAAACTAGAAAAGTAATAAGCTGTATTGTTATTTTTCTTACAATTTATTTTTCGCATTTAATAAAAATTGGAGCGGTGAAAAAATGCAAATTAAATATTTTTGAAAGCCCATAAATCAAGCTTTTATATGATGTTTACGAGTATATCAGCTTGATTCGATTTTTCTCTGAATTATATACCACTTGTGGACGTCACCTTTGATTCACTTACCGGTTTCCGAATGAAGTGAAATTTTGCATAGATGTGAAAATTGCGTGACAATGCGTGATCTAATGATGGAGCTGGAAGGTGGCCAAAGGAACTTTGCAATGAAACAACACAACCTCATCGAGTTTGGGCTCATTTGAATCGTCTTGACGAGTAGTTTGTCTTTCAATGGTAACCAGGGTGTGATGATGGTAGGAAAAAAAGGGATTTTTTATTTATTCTTTTAATAGTCCACTTCTGAACAAAGGCCGACCAACGAGGAGTGATTAGGTCATATTCACCACAAGGGCTTAGTGCGGATCAGTGGATTCACATACCTACGCCATCGAATTTCTTCTACAAGCGTATGCAGGTTGCCTCGCTAATTTGTGAGTATTTTCCTTCACCAAAACGCCGCTAGCTTAAAAGCCCGTACATATGTTTAAAAAAACTCCTTGATTTTGAAAAACCGTGATTTGAACCAACGACCACACGCATGTAAAGCGGCTGTTACTACCACTAGACCACCACGGCGTCAGTGTTTTAGATTAGGTATAACTTTTTCATCCATCCATCCATCCATCAGCCGAAAGACGTCCACTGCTGGACATAGGCCTCCCCTATGGATCTCCAATAAGACCGGTTGGAAGCGGCTTGCATCCAGCGCGATCCTGCGGTCTTAATGAGGTCATCCGTCCACCTTGTGGACGTCCTACGCTGCGCTTGCCGGTACGTGGTCTCCACTCGAGAACTTTTCGACCCCAACCGTCATCAATCCTCCGCGCTATGTGTACTGCGGCGGAGGATTGATGACCGTTGGGGTCGAAAAGTTCTCGAGTGGAGACCACGTACCGGCAAGCGCAGCGTAGGACGTCCACAAGGTGGACGGATGACCTCATTAAGACCGCAGGATCGCGCTGGATGCCCTGCCCATTGCCATTTCAACTTGCCAATCCGTTGGGCTATGTCGGTAACCTTGGTTCTTATACGGATCTCCTCATTTCTGATTCGATCTCGCAGAGAGACTCCGAGCATAGCCCTCTCCATAGCTCGTTGGGCTACTTAGAGCTTACTAATAAGGCCCATAGTGCGAGACCACGTTTCTGTGGCAACACACACTGGCCGAAAACTTTCGACTTGAGGCACTAATAACTTTTTATGGAGTTGAAATTATTTACCTACGATGTGAAAGTACAGCAGTCTAGCTCCAGACAGGACAAGAAATACTTGCCTTGATTACTACGGCTATTTGAATTGTGAAATGTTGATAATGTTATTGTCGGAAACATTTATATTGTCAATAAAATCTATTGAAAGCCAAAAGCGGGGCCAAGTAACTTCACAGAACAATATCAAACCCACAAAATAAGTACACGTTTCTCTTTGAAAAGCGGCTATAATCCCGATCAAAGTAATCGGCATTTTGTTAACTATTATGAAAGGTTTCGCATTGTAGTCGTTTTCTTAGAAAATATCCTTTGTATGCCGCCTTTTGTATGGGGAAAATTTGGCGAAATTTGAGACTAGTAAAGGGCATGGTTTGAGTAGAAGTAAATAGAGGAAGCAGGACATTTCTGGCATAATAATTCCTGTACCAGCCTTTTTTTTAACAGTCCACTGCAGAACGTAGTCCAATCCACCACGCTGACCCAGTGCGGGTTGGTGGATTCACATACGCCATCGAATTTCTTCTACGGACGTATACTTACAGGTTGCCTCACGATGTTTTCCTTCACCGAAAAGCCCGTGGTGTGAAATTCCGTACATACATTCCAAGGAATTCATTGGTACGGGATCGGGATTTGAACCCACGACCTCATGATTGTAAGGCGGGTGTCATTACAACTAGACCACCACGGCATAATAATTAACAAGGGAAATATAATAAAACGAAACCTATAATAAAATATCCTAGTTAGTGTAATCCAATACCTAAGGTACCTAGACCTTCTTGAACCTATAATGGATTTTGATTTTCGAAGATTTTTAAAGATGTCAGTTAGTTCAAAATAATTAGGTAAAACAACTAATATGAGAAACGAAATTGAATTGGTTGATCATTTTCTAGTTGCGTGTCTACGAAATAATGTACATAATTTCCGTTTCAGACTGAACTATTCTAATTTGAATGATGATTTTAATATTTAAATCATTTAAAACATATACTTATTTATACTCAGATATGATTTATTTATCCACAAATATCTGTGTATTGTTCGTATTGTTCGTATATTATACATACAATTGGTGAAGTTTGTGTAAAACCAAACAGATGTAGGTATATACGAAATCTTCATCATCTTTGAAAACATTCAGAATTGACGAAATCCAAAGAGCTTTTTCATTGAAAGTCAACTTGTATATTCAAGTTGATATTATAATCAATCATTTTTAAATCTGAAAACTTAAAGGTATGACTTTGTCCTTCAGTATAATAATAGAATAGAGATATAGTAGAATAGATTAAAATACAATAGATATCAATAAGAAACCGTCACGTCATTGACACACTATAGTATGTTGGTGAAAATCAAGCTTTCCCTATCCATTATCATATTTATAGCATTTATGATAACCCATCGACGCTGTTGCTTGGTGACACCCCAAGCAACTGACCAGGGGCCTTAGTGTGTGAGAGCTCTGATGTTCGGCTTTACTTTTTCTCCTTTTCGCGCCAATTACCCACGCCTCGAGAGCGAGCGGGAGGAAAAGCGAAGCTGAACGTCAGAGCGCATACACAATAAGGCCCCAGTTTGGACAATAGAACGGGTTTTTTTTTTAGATATTATATTTTCGTCGATGGCTTGCGTAGGAGTGTCTGAGAATCGAATAAAATGATAATAAAGTCGGTAAATTATTGTGTTATTTGCATAATAGAGCACAAATCATTATAGTATGAACCGGAAACCGATTTAGTGACTTATATTACTAAGCTATGAGTAATGAGGTAAGAAACTCAGTTTTATCTGTAATATATGCTATTTTTATTTATTGCTTTGTTTTCTTTTACTCCTTAATCGTATATTCTCAATCATTCAAGTCGACGGTAATTAGTTTTTCAAAAACAGCTCTGCCAATTTCGATATAATTTAAATGGGATCACCGCGGGAGCACATCCTTTCGAACTAAAAAAGAGTTTTTTGATTCGGTTCACAATTGACAAAATTTAGATCGATGAATATACTCAAAAAATACATACAGATGAACATAGAACCTCCTCTTTTTTGGAAGTCGGTTTAAAATAGAATGTTTGTTGACTTTACTTTTATAATATGGTAGGCAAAAAAGATTAAAGAGTTGGCAAGGCCCGCCCATCCTCCCCTGCTTTACTTATTATTAAAAGTTTTTTTTAGTTGTTTTTTTTTAAGATCTGATTAAGTTTTACCTATACCAAAAAAAACCGGACAAGTGCGAGTCAGGCCCGCACACCGAGGGTTCCGTACAAATCCAGAAAATTTCACAAAATTGAGAAGTAAGTTGTTAAAATCTCTATACCATAACCATCGACAAAAAGGTTTTTATTTTCTCTTTTCTCGTCATACATCGAAAATTACTGAAAATGTTGATGAATGAATTAAAAAAAAATGAATTATTATAAATTAAAAACCTGTTTTAGCATGTGCTTAATGAAGTTCTTTTATATGATACCTTACATGATACGATTTACTCACTTTGAATTTTGAACCCATATTTTGTGAATTTTGAGGCCCTATTTTTTTGTGATTTAAACAAAAATGTACAGTTTTCAGATTTATTCCTAAATGTGTACTCTGAGACAATGCTTTTCGCCTAATTTCATAGTTCTATGTCCACGGAAAGTACCCTGTAGGTTTTGATTTTTGTGAGTGTCGAAATATGCGGTTTTTTACGTATATTACAGATAAACGGCTCTAACTTTTTTAAACGATAACTGAGAAGTTTTTCTTTTACACAACTGCAAGAGACCATAAATATACGTATATAATTTAAATTTCAACTCGATATCTTTACGCGTTCCTAAGATAAAGAGTTTTGACAGAAACACAGACGGACAACAAAGTGATCCTATAAGGGTTCCGTTTTTTTTCGTTTGAGGTACGGAACCCTAAAAAAACATCGCACCAGTCATATTAATGTACTATTAGTTAACTTTTTATAAATCTTCATGTAAACTGACTAATTTATTGAGAGTTTTGACATACACACAAACGGACAGACGGACAACAAAGTGATCCTATAAGGGTTCCGTTTTTTCCGTTTGAGGTACGGAACCCTAAAAAAACATCGCACCAGTCAGATTAATGTACTATTAGTCAACTTTTTATATAGCTTCATGAAAGCTGACTAATTTATTGCTTCAGCACCAGACTGATCATTTTAGACTTTGAATGTCGTCGCCAAATCTAAGTAATCTAAATAATACCGACACCTACAAAAAGTAGGCACGTGCTATCTACAAAAGGTACGTATTACTACGTATACCAATCTCAATTCAACAACTTTTTATGAGGTCAAATGTTTCAGGCTAAGTGAAGTGTTTTAGATGTCAATGAAAGTCACAGCAGGAACTCAAGATATTAAAAATGAACTCGAATTTTATAGCTTTGAGAACGTAAAAGTTAGTAGCATTTGAAATCTGATATGATGTTTTTAGGACGCCCATTTTAGAAGGTGACAAACAACCTAATAAGCCTTTGGACCAAACTGGATGTAAAACGTTTCCAAAAAGCTATTGAGATTTAAAAAGAAGGCCATGGTGTTTTACATTGCTATTATTGTAAACAGGTTTGATTATTGTTGCAAAAAAAAATATTTTTTGCAATAAATAGCATACCGACTTTACCCGTGTACAGAATACGCGAATATTTCACACGGATCGATGTAGCATTTTTCACATTATTGTTGATTTATCAAAAATGGCTCTGCCGATTTCGATAAAATTTAAATGAGACCAATTTTAAAGTATACTCTTTCCAATAAAAAAGAATTATTGAAATCGGACTACTATGAAAAAACCGGACAAGTGTGAGTCAGGCTCGCACATCGAGGGTTCCGTACAAATCCAGAAAATTTCACAAAATGTGCTAATGAAGTTATTTTATATGATACGATTTACTCGCTTTGAATTTTGAACCCATATTTAGTGAATTTTGAGGTCCTATTTTTTAGTGATTTAAATAAAAATGTACAGTTTTTAGATTTATTCCTATATGTGTACTCTGAGACAATGTTTCTCGTCAAATTTCATAGTTCTATGTCAACGGGAAGTACCCTGTAGGTTTTGATTTTTGTGAGTGTCGAAATATGCGGTTTTTTAAGACATAAACGGCTCTAACTTTTTTAAACGACAACTTAGAAGTTTTTCTTTTACACAACAACAAGCGATCATAGATATACGTATACAGTTTAAATTTCAACTCGATATCTTCACGCGTTCCCGAGGTAAAGGGTCTTGACATACACACAGATGGACAGACGGACAGATGGACAACAAAGTGATCTTATAAGTGTTCCGTTTTTTTCCATTTGAGGTATGGAACCCTTAAAAGTTATGCGTGGTTATACATAAAAAATATACACGTCGAATTGAGTACCTCCTCCTCCGGTGGCTTGTCGGTCTATTAATGTGTATGTAAGCCAAAAGTTTCGTTTTTGATTTCTTTACTTTAAAAAGAAATCAATATTTTGATTTTTTCATCCATACTAAAAAAAAAGCAAGTTTTTCTTACTAAAATCTTAATTCTGGCAAGCGGTTTTATTAACAGCCCGCACTTATAGAGATAACATTAAAATTAATAAGTAAGTAAAGTAAGTAAGTAAGTTCGTATAGGCCGGGTGGCTAGCCCTGGTGTCAGAGTTTTTAGGCCGCCTGAAGGCCTCTGACATGGCTAAACGGTTAAAACAACCGGGACCTACAATTTAACGTGTCATCCGAGCCACGGTAGCGCTCTGTTGGAAAATGCCACCCGCGGTCACCCATCCAAATACTGACCGTGCGGAACGTTGCTTAATTTCGGTGATCGCTGAAAATCACCTAGTCAAACTACGCTACGAGCGCTATTAAAATTAATTGGACACCATTTTATCGTCATTCATTGAAATCAATTCATTGTCAATTGTGAGTTTTCTATTTGCATCGGTATTTAAGGCCACTTAATGATTTTGTACTTTTCCTGGAACCGTCTCAGTTTTACTGCCACATAAAATAAATGATTCTTTAAAACATGTTTTGTTTGTTTTAAAGCTTTGCAACTGATTTGCATTAAAATTCAAGGTGGAACAGCTAATAAACGCAGCTTTATAGGCTCTTTAGAAAATATTCTTGATGCCTAGTAGAATGTCGGCCGATGCTATTTTTACCCCATTTAACAAAAAGAAGGGTATATGACGATTTTTAATTGTGTTAGGGCGGCCACCAAGTATTATGGCAGATCGCGCGGGACACAAAGGGGGTGCGGGAAGACGACGACTAACCTGAAGACTCCGGGTCGGTGAGCACAGCTGCAGAACCTTGATCCTGGTTGCTCCTGGGTCTCTTCTTCAGGCAGTCGCGAAGCGGCTTGAGTGGACTGTATTTGCGGAATGACACTACGTCCAGGACACGTATCACAATTACTTGTATAGGTAAGCGGTTTTACGAGACGGTGCTAGGCACACGTCAAGTGCGTGGCGCGGTGAAAAATGCACCCTGTCCGGCGGTCAAGGGCAGACTGTTCGCCAAAGCAAACAGCGCGTCTCACCTATCCACGAAACGTACCTAGGCGGTCGTCGTCTAGGAAAGATGAGGGTAGGACAAAGGAGTCGGTAAATGCGGGTGGATAGAAAAGTAGGCAGCTCTAAGGCGCCGTAACAATCTGTTTTTTAAATATAATTATGTCGAATGATATTTTTTAGTTCTTGTAATGTTAACACTGCTCTGGTTTATGATTGGCCGATTTAATAACCGGCCGGCAATTTAACCAATAAGGACTGTTTCGGGAGCGGGTAATCTGGAAACGAGAAAAGAAACTGAAATAATCTTTAGGTGTGGAGCATTCACGATTTGCGCGTCGTGGCGAAAGCACATAATTCTTAGTCAATCCGAGTTGTGATAATTATTCAAGAAACTAATGCAAAATAGTTTATGGTGACCAAATACACATCAAAATGGATTTATTAGGCACCTATACCTTATGATTTGATTTGTTGTTGTCTATTTATAAATGAGTTTAGTATTTTGAACTCATTAAACACACAGACTCAGTATTTTAAAGTCGTATATTATCTATGGTTTTCCCCTCATATCTTTAAAATATCTGAGGCACCAACTAAGCCAAAAAAAACAATTTTTTAAGCAAAATGTAACAAATCTCAGATGTGAACGACAACCTGAGTAATCAGGCATAGTTTATCATATTTTCTAATGGTATCCAAAGAAACTTTTCATTCAAATAATATTCAAACAAACAGGTAAATGAATACATTTTAAAAAACAACAAAACTTCAATCTAGGTATATTAACTTTTTGCAGTACCTACGCTTAGTAAAAGAAAGTCATGATTTAAATAAGAGAATTAGAAAAAGAAAGAATGTCGACGGGGATTGTCAGATAGGACTCGGGAAAAATTATAATAATAATTATTTTTGGGAGTTTTGGCGGGAACGCGGATAAGTCATGTCGCCTCATTGTATTATTTGGTTAAACTTGTGTTTTTATCAGTGATAATTAGTGAAAAGTTGTGGTATTTCGTTGATTATGAGCTGATTTACGTGCATGAGTGTAGGCAAGTGATATAATGTGACGTATCAGATCGTTCCGTGTTGTCACAAAAACTCCATAGACACCTCTAGTAAAATATCCACTGCTTTACTGAGGTATGACTTGGACTATGTTTGGACTTGACCGCGACTTTATTGGACTATGACGTGTTACGACAGTGACTATTTTGATAAAATATGAAAAATTATTAAAACCTAATACTTGACAAATGCACAACAATGCGACGCCAAACAAAAGAAGAAGAAGAATTATTTTTGCAGTTGTTTTGTTCAAGATATTTCAGTGATTTTAGCTTACAAAGTGATATAAAACAGCAAAAATTACCTGCGGGGAAAAAGTAGGTTCTTCTCCTACTAGAACAACGGGGAAACAGTCCCGGACCTTAGAATTTAAAAAAGAAACAAGGACGTTTCCAATCCAAAGAAAACAATGTTCTAAATGTGTCTGGTATCAATTTTCCCTTCTTTAAATACGCGAAGAGCTATTAAAAACTAAGTAAGTTCGTATGAGCCGAGTGGCTAGTCCTAGGGTCAGCTAGTTCAGTACTGTATTGACCTTTTGAATGATTCGTTGTCAAATTAAGGTCTGCTTAAGTAAGATAGGCCTATGTCCGTCATGCTGACTCGATGCGGTATGGATTCTTATGCATAACTATTCTTTTACGAGTATGAGCTTGTTGCTACGAAGTTACATCACATTATAGAAGCAAGAAAATATTATCTACGCTGCCCGTTGCGGGTTGATAAATATACATACGTCTACAGGTTCTTATGGTGGTCTTGCTTGGGTTGTCTTACGAAGTTTCCTGAAGGAGCAGAATATCTATAGAAATAGAACCATATGAATGAAATGAAATGAAATGAAATAATGAAATGAAATGAAATGAAATAATATTTATTCGACATAAAATACACAAAGATTAAACATTAGGTATAAAACCAAAATTGTAAAACAATTAAGGAGTTAAATGACAGAAATGTCGAAAATAAATACAGTGGTCTAATGCAAGATGAAGGAAATGAATACAGTGGTCTAATGCAAGATGAAGGATTCATACTCGTATGTCGTTGCATCTGCTCTATTTATGTTACCGATACACGATGTTTTCCTTCTTCCAAGCTGCAATGATGGTATAGTCCAAATACTGAATGTAATGGATTCATTGAAGTAAAATAAAGTATCTGATTACTTTCTAGATTATGAGACGAGACTTTCAACCCTATACCTAATCTCTTTGAAGTTCCACATGTGATTTACAGGTATATTAATGTTTTTACTGTTTCAGCTCTAATCATATTATGTGAACATGCAACCGATTTGAGGAAGTCCACGATACTCTAGTCTAAATCCTATAGTAACGCGATATTATTACCAGTTTTAACGATATAGAAACTTGTGAAGGACAGAGTGTTCTTTTAGATGGATTATATTTTAATTTTTATTTGTAATAAGGATAACAGAGTCGTCTAATGCTAGATCTCAATACTTGCTACAACACATTATTTGAATATCAGCCGTTAGTGTTACTTGATCAATGCTGTATTTTCATCAGTGTGCAGAACTCTTGAAGCCAGATTGAGCTTGGGCCTGTGTTTCTCATTTACGTAATGGAGGGATAAGCCATGTCCGTATTAAGAGTGTAAATTCCTCTCACTTTGAAATAAAGTTATTGATGGCTTATTATAATATTAACTTATGCATTAGACTGCAGACCATGTGATATACCTTACAACTAGATAAAACTTTTTACAAAAATAATTGTAATGATTTTTATGATTAGTTTTTTGTTTGGCAGATCATAATTAAGTATGTTTGTTCCATCGTAATACCTAAAGTATCCTATTTGTTTCTTCAGTGTCGCGCTAGAGTGATGTCGTGCTTCAGTGTGTCTACTGAGCGTGCAAGCGAACTATGGTGTGTCACAGTTCACTTTTGTCGAACTAGCGTTATTCACACAAGCGAATGTCGATGTCAAGTAGTGCACTCTATTTTGTATGGCGAAGTCGATTCTCAAACCTTTACCTATAGTAGTCTTGGAACTTTTCTTGTGAACACTCTGAAATTCATGCAAGTCTTATGATTTTCCTAACATTATGAAATAAAGTAGATAAGTGGACAAAATAACTGTCTACGTTCGGACAAACACACGCGACGCCTGGTTTTCTTATGCCTTCTTTTTCCAGGAATGCGTTAAATTTCCGAAGGCATGGTAGAGTCATTTTTTCATGGTTTTTAGCTCTCTCGAGCACCATGACTAGGTAAACAATCAGAGATAAACATAAAATCATAATAATCTCTGACAAATAAAAATTAATAACTTTAAAATAACTAACTTTCAGAAATAAACTATTCTTTCTGACACGAAATCAACTCTTTTATTTATTACTCGTAGTTTGACAATTAACATTAGATCAACGTTAGAGTTTCTTTGTTAACTAGAGTTCAAGTCTTAATAGAATTTATTTCTCATCAAGTCTTATATTTTCACACGTAACCAAATCAAAAATCTGCCTAGCTTTATAGAGCTATATTATATTTAAAACAAAAAAATATTCTTAATAAACTACACATAAAACAAAGAAGCTCTAGAATCAATATTTCTATAGCTCTTGTAATTAGATACTTCAGTTCACTAAGAGATTAGAAAAATACTTTCAGGTTCATAGAACGTCAATGTAGGTAAAATATACGAACAGGATTATAGTTCTGAACTTAGGTAATATACGAGTATTAGGTAGATAGGTATTTCGAATCACCTTTACCCAGGGTTTATGCGGTCTATAACGCAGGATCTACCACATGACGAACACTGGCCAACCTAACGTACAAGTAGATAAGTAGATAAGATAATTAGGATAGGAATCTCAAGAAAATCTTTTCAAGTTAACCAGAAGCAGATGGCGCTAGTAATGCCTGATTATAGTATGAACCTGGGAGGTTCACAGTTAAGTTTTGGTATTTTTTATTATCTTTCCATACGATTTCTTGCCTAGGATCTTATTGAATGATATAATCCTAATCCTAATCCTATCCTAATAATATTATAAACGCGAAAGTTTGTGAGGATGGATGGATGGATGTATGGATGTTTGTTACTCTTTCACGCAAAAACTACTGAACGGATTGATATGAAACTTTGCAATAATATAGCTTATATATCAGAATAACACATAACACATAACAAAATATCATGCGGGCGAAGCCGCGGGTAAAAACTAGTCTATTATAATATTTAATGCGATCTTATTATCTTAAGATTTTTCTTTCATGAGGTTCAATTTATAATTCCTTCATAATTTTACTTTAGTCAAGATGTTTAAAATAGTTCGTACTCTTAGGTTTATAAATGAGGTTAATTAGGCAGGCTTGGCTAGGAGATTGTTACAAAAAACTTGGCTAAAAAGTATATATATACTATTTTTTTTTCTGAAAATAATGCGTAAGAGTGCGTGCAATATTTTTTACTGAAGCGATTGACTCAAAAACCTATTATTTGGTTCATAGAGCTATTACAACTGAAACTTTGTGATTTTGTTTCAATTTATGGGGTCAACAGAGTTTTCTCGCGGAACATCAATTTTATTAAAAACGTACCGGAAATTATTGATGTTCTACAGAAAACACGAAAACAGTGATCGATTCACGATCCTCTTAATTTTGACAAAACTCAAGTGTCCTTTAGCAGTGATTTTGACAGTTTTAGTAATTTTCTTGCCTTGAACAAATTACACCCATTTTACATAATAGGTTGTGTCACATAGTGTTTCTAACTGCTCTAACATTCACATAGTATATTTAAATCAAATATTTGGTATATTGAATGGTGTTATAACATTCACATCATAAATGTAAGTTCGAAATAACTTTCCTTCTTACTTTAGCTACTACCTTTAGTTTTTCGTCACAAGCTCACACATTTTCTCCGTTGACTTTTTGAAATCAACTAAATTAGATTTAAATATTTTAGCTGTAAATCCGATTGTCGGTTATAAAATACCGGAGGTTTTAATCATTAATTTCACTTATTAGGTACTAGTTTTAACTAATTTGAACATGCAACGGATTAAAAAACTGTTTCTTATGCTCTAGTTTCTTAAAAACACGAATAACTTGAAAAGTAACATGCCAGCTGCTGTACCCTTTTTTACAAAATAGGTTAGCGGCTAGTTTATCAAAACTATTCTTAAGTAGACGAGTTCTGAACAAAAGCTAGACTCGTTCTTGGACTAGCCGATGCATTCAGTTGGATACAGGTTATTGGTCGTTGGTGAAGAGCGATTTATCACATTGCGAGCGTTTCTCTTGTACAATGTTTTTAGAAGTTTTTTATACTTAGTTTCACCCAGGAATTTGCCAAATTTTTCAAAATATAATTTTACTCTGTTCAAAATGTGTTTGAATTGTTTCTGCAAGGTTAGAAGAAGAAATTTAATAACAATTCAGCAGTAGACAACATATACCTATGTATAGACATCCCAAAAAATATACATTACTCTCAGTAAAACGTTGATAAGAAACCAGTGAAGACAGGTTAGTTTACCATTATTCTAAAATACTTCGGATTTGAACTAGGTATATTTTACTGCAACATAGGAAATTATAAGTATTACTGATAAATTTTAAAAATCATGATGATTTTGATGCTGCTCATTTTATCTGTCAAATTTCTACCAAAACCGTTGTATGAGCCAAGTAAGACATCCTGTGAATTGTACTGTATGATTTGTATATAATTTTGCAATTATGATTTATTTTAATATTTTTTTTTTGTGATTTATCATTAGTACATTATTGTATTTAATGTTTACCCATTTATAACTAGACGTGTAAATTGCCATTTTACCAAGAAATGACTTATGATTTATGTAAGTGTGAAGCCAAGAAAAGCAGTTTCCTCCTCTTAACGAGAATATGCGCCGGAACCGGTTGGAGTGCGGCATCGGAAATGCAATGCACATGCACCTTCACAATCCGCGACCATGAACTTGCCCTATATTCTCACGGTGGCGAAGGGCAGCCACAAAGGGGTTATGCAAAAAATACAGGGTGCTCCAACTCTATTTTGGAGTAGAAAAAGAAAAATAATGCCTATATTACTAGTGAAAGGATCGAATTGTTTTTGTTCAATTTGCATAGGCATTTTATAAATGATACAGGACAAAGGAAATAGGCTAAGAAAATAAAATAGGCTCATAGAAATTTAAAAATAGGTTTTCTCATTGACCCGGCTCGAGATTTTTACACATAGAAAATTCGCTAGCATCGCAAAATGCTCATTGGAACACACATTTCCTTGTGTGTTGTGTTACATATGAATAAGTGATTTGTTGTGCACTGTAATTATTGTTGAAGTGACGCGTAGTTGTAATTTTAAACAGACTTAAAAAAGGAGGTTCTCAATTCGTCTGCATGTCTTTTTTTGTTCGTATGTTACGCGATTTCTTCTCCAATTGGGAACCGATTTTGATGATTATTTTTTTGTTTGGTAGATCAGACTCCAGCGGTGACATTTCATTTCATTGAAATCGGCTCAGCCGTTTTTGAAAAATGAACAACAATGCGAAAATTACATCGATGACACATTGCATTGATTGGTGCGAACTATTCGAATTATGTACGCGGTTGAAGTCGATTACGCCATTTTTGGCGAAAAAAAAATAAAAAATATTAAATCATAAGCTAAGAGTTTCATGTGAAATTAATTCCCCGTGAGATTGGTATGTCTCATCTCGCGAATATAACGGATTTGCAATCCGAAAACTTACACCCAAGCCATGTACTTCTTTTTCTACTTTAAAACGTTTTGAAGAAACCACAGCGCTGAGATGAATTACTCCAGTGTTCAACTGGCTAGTTGAAAAGAAAATCTGTCTCCAACTCCTTACAAAACTTCAATCACTTTTCCTCGATCTTCATTTAAATTACGTCGCGCACAACTCCAATTTAGCAACTACCCTGTATACCCAGAGCACACAATGCATACAAATCATCATGTATGCACTGGGGGTTGGCGGAATAATGCGCAATGCATTCTTCAACAATGAAGGGCTCAGTGTTATAGCATTGCATTTCCGAGGGAGACGCTGTGGATTTTTAATTTTTATTTTCACTATTTCTATCTATCCAGGGTTATCTAGAAGAAGCCTACTGAATAATCCTGAAATAAATCGGCACTCCACTACCACTACAACTTACATATACACTTGAGTTTACCGATGCATAAACTCAATGTTCGATCGATTTTTTAAATCTTTAAATTAATGCATTTGTCTCCATCTCAAATTTTCCTCCACCTTGAATACCCAGAAGGCAACAAATCAGCATTTTATGCAACGGGGTTGATGGAGTAATGCGCAATGCATTCTTCAATAATACAGGGCTCAGTGTATATGGCATTGCATTTCCGAGGGAGAGAGAGTTTTGTGGATTTTTCATTTTTATTTTCGTCATTTCTACACAGAGCTATTCAGAAAAAGCCCTTTTTTACAAACATCTCTTACAATAGGGCCAACCCCGAATTGGAGGAAATAAATCGGCTCTCCACTATTACTATAACTTAGTAATACATTTGAGTTTACTGATGCAGAAACTCAATGTTCGATCGATTTTTTAAATAGTTGAATTAATGCATTTGCTTACATTTCAAATTTTGCTCCACTCTGTATAACCAGAGTATACACAATGCATACAAATCAGCATGTATACATGCACCGGGTAGATGGAGTAATGCGCATTGCATTCTTCAACAATGCATGGCTCAGTAGTTATACCTAAGTATCTAGTATTCCGTTTCCTAAGGAGAGGTATATATGTATTGATTGTTGTATTGTCATCATCATCGTCAGCTTATTTCGGCCCACTGCAGGGCATAAGCCTCCTCCCCCTTACGCCAACTATCCCTGTCCTATGTTGTTGTATTGTGGAAAATAATAAATAAATGAATGTGTACTTCGTTCCTTACATTATTAATTCTTTATTTATAACCTTTTTTTATGTATACAAGGTTATTCACAAAGGTTATGTTAAGCCGAAAGGGGGTAATTATGAATATTATAACAATTTTTACTATATGGCCAACCCGGAATTCTAGAAAATAACTCGGTTGTCCACTACTACCGCAACTTATTAATACACATGTCAGTGAGATACCTAGATCTACTTTTGAAAATGTATTTATTATTACTAAACTATCTAAGTAGTATGCACTACCAAACTGTTGTATGAGTCACTTAAGTGATTACGTAAATTAAATTTAAAGAAAAATGTATGCACTTTTAAATAAGTAGTTACCTAATATAATATGTAGTTATGAACTAGAATGTTTACCTATTTCAATCATAATATGCTACGATGCGACTATTAGTTAGACTAGTGCGTCACAGAGCTTTGGGCGCACCTTCTACTTATATAGGGCAAACAAACTACCAAGCACGGCATAATAGTAAGCAATACAGCCTACGAATGAATACCTACTTAAGATTTCGTAGAATACAGATAATAAGCAACGCACTGTCAAATGCTAATAAAATCAAGGCAACTTTTCCCGATTATTATCGATTTTAACTGCACGTTGCACCGCTCTATCAGAGTCACTTTTACTTTTTAGGTGTGAAAGTTAGAAAAGCTTTTAGCATAACGTATCATACGTACTGCATAATCATCAAAAACTATGTAATAGTGCATTTTGGCTCACCAAAGACTAATAAGATAGGTATTGTAGCGTTAAAAATTGCAGTTTATTTTAGAGAGTGCTCCCATTCCGGCGCGCCAGCGAAAGTACCCCGCTCGCGTCGCCTAGTTAATATAATCGAATCGAATCACAATGTTGATCACAAATAATCAAATTCGAAACTCACCGCTCGGCTCTTCGGCGCCTCCTCAATGATGTTATGGTGACAATAACAACAGGCGGGGGAAGTCTCGGGGTATTGACGAACTTGACGATGAGTTTGAGGTTAGGCTGGCTTTTCAGGTACTAAACACGCGTGCACGTGACGTCGCGGATACGTCAGAACGCGTTTTTTCGTGAATTATGGTTTATTATGGTGGGATTGTTGTGAGGGAAGGGTTTTTGAGAGTAAATGCGGCGACGTAGTGGAGCACGGAGCGTGCGCAATCGAGTCCGAGGCGGTACTGGAGGGGGCCGCCAGGCGGCGCTGTTCGTATTGATAAAAGCGTAAAGGGCGCGCTGCCCGGGCGGGCTGAAAGGATGCGCGATGCAGCACCCATACAAACTCACAACTAATCTGCTGTCAATCCTATACAAACTGTTACGTTATCTGCGTTCGCCTACAACCAGTGAGACGAATGCGAATGACGCATACTATCATCTAGTTTATTGACGCGATCACTCGACCAACCTTGAACCCGGTATCGGATATTAGATAATAAGGGATTAGATAAAATAATGCCGTAACGATTCGCGAATGACAGGGGGATATTTTATTGAGAGCGAGTCGAGAGGCTCTTGTGAATGCGGTCAGGTCTGTCTCTATTGCGTTTTTAATCTCGCATCTATTCGACTGGTTATGTCTGCGTGTTTATTTTTTTTTTAATTAAAAATACTTAGCGAAGGTTTCATTCAAGTATCGGAAATGTTATTTTTTTTTAGATTATTTATTTGTAAGAAAACATGGTAATGCAAACAACATACAAAGTTGTATACAGATGTTCAAAGCGATATATACATATATAGAGCGCATGTTCTTGCCTTGGTGGCGTACAAATATTCAATTATACGTGTTGAAATTCATAATGTAAATAAAATGTCAAATATACTTAGAATGTCAATAACATAATGTCAAATTTAACCTACAAAATGTGAAAATACACTAAAATATATTCGTAAGTCAACATGTGAAAAATCAATAAACAGACATAATAATAACAACAAAAAATTCAAATAATAAAAATTAATCGCAATTTAAAAACATTTTTATCGCCTAAAAATTCCCAGATTTCATAGTAATTTTTTTTGGCTAGCAAGGCATTTAATTTACGTTCAAACATACCAATGTTTAGGTCTCGTACCTATATCTTTTTATTTATACTTGCTTATTAATATTATGTTTATTAAGCATATACCTAAAGAAAAACCTCCAATTATATTACAGGCATTAGGCAGTCTCCGAAACCATAGTAGGTATCTATTTGAAAATATTTTCGCTATTTGAGAATCTGTTAATTTATTTGGTTGTAAAATTCAATCCGTACGAAATCAAAACTAACGAAAACGAGCCGCCGTGTAAAATATTATTATGGTATCGAGATAAAAAAAATGTTTCTATAAATTAGACGAGACATAAATATAAATAAAAAAACCGGACAAGTGCGAGTCAGGCTCGCACATCGAGGGTTCCGTACAAACATATAGTTAAAATAATTAAAAACCTGCTTTAGCATGTGGTACTCGTAATGAAGTTATTTTATATGATACGATTTACTCACTTTGAATTTTGAACCCATATTTTGTGAATTGTGAGGCCCTAATTTTAAGTGATTTAAATAAAAATGTACATTTTTTAGATTTATACCTATATGTGTACTCTGAGACGATGCTTTTCGCCAAATTACACAGTTCTATGTCAACGGGAAGTACCCGATAGGTTTTGATTTTTGAGAGCGTTGAAATATGCGTTTTTTACGACATAAACGGCTCTAACTTTTTTATACGGTAACTGAGAAGCTCTTCTTTTACACAACTGCAAGTGTTCATAAGTATATTTGTAACGAGAAAAATAGTTTAGCCTAATAGTTTTGTATAAAAATAAGTTGAGTTCACACCTGCTATTTAATCTAGCACTAATCTAGTTTGTATTTTCTCTCATAAGTGAATTTTATGTAATTCTTTGAGAAAATAAATATCTTAAACCATAAGTATACGTATACATACAGTATAAATTTCAACTCGATATCTTTACACGTTCCCGAGATAAAGAGTCTTGTCATACACACATACGGACAGACGGACAACAAAATGATCCTATAAGGGTTCCGTTTTTTCCTTTTAAGGTGTGGAACCCCAAAAAATAAAAATAAATGTAGTATAACATAATATACTAACTGACCCGGCGAACTTCGTTTCACGCAATATCTTTGTATTTATAGTTGTTGTTATTATGATGTATAAGCATTATTATTGCAAAGCTTCATCTCAGTCCGTTCATTAGTTTTTGCGTGAATGAGTAACACAAACATCCATACATACTCACAAACTTTCGCGTTTGTAATATTAGTAGGTTAATGTAAATAAAGGTGATAACAAAGTATGAAATAGGTAAGTGAAAAGTCTTACAGCAAGCGGTCAAGTATATTATAACTGCAGCTTAACATGAGTAAGTCTAGTAGTCAGTCTAAGTGGTCTGGTCCCACCTGTCCCTTTCTTCTATCGTACGGCTAGACAGACGCGACCGAAGCGCCACCCTTTTATGGTGGACATCCCGCGCGTTAGTAAGCGTTTCGAGTCCACATTCCTCATACGAACCGCCAGAATGTGGAACGCTTTGCCAAGGTCTGTCTTCCCGCTAAAGTGCAATGTAGGTGTCTAAATCCCGATTATATAGGTATCTTCTAGGTAAACGTGCTACACCCTAGACCGCATATCTGCAGTATATAGTCAAACGCAAACCTAAATGGAATAAAAAAGTGCAACGTCCAACTAAAAAGCTGAGCAGAAGCGCGGCGAACTTTAAAAATAGTAGGGTAAGTCCCGGATAGATGCCGCACTTTTTGAAAAAGTCTCACAGCTTCAATAGTAATCACAATATTTAAAAACTGGTTAGGAGGTCGCAAAGTACGGTCTTTAGACTACAGTCTAGTATACAAGGTCAGTAGTCAAATCCACGAATAATAGGAAATAAGACCATTTTTGTCGACCTCTAAAATTTCACGGATACATGCCCCACCCCGGATTGTCGCCCCGCCTGATAAATTAGACCGGAGGATAGATGCCACTTTGAGAAATACATTAATAATTAAAGTTAGTTATGCGTAAATATGATCTATAATGGATTTATGATACACCTAAAGTACATAGATAAATATTGAAAGGAGCATTTACTTTGTATCAAGGTTAAGGATAGATGCTCCAACGAAAAAAACACATTCCACCTAATACTCGTTGTAAATACTCATGTCAAGTAAAAGCATAGCTCACTTATAATAATGATAATGATAACTTGGTATTCTCTCTAAGGTGAGACGGTATTTCACACCTGAGCAACTGCTTAGTCTTTATAAAGCGCAAGTCAGGTCTTGCATGGAATACTGCTCTCACCTTTGGGATGGCTCTGCCAAATACCAGTTGGAGGCTTTGGAGTCCATTGAAAGGCGAGCCAGGAGGCTGATAGGCAACGAAACCTTGACTGAGTCGAAGCTGCAAAGTCTTGAGCATCGACGTAGGGTGGCGTGTCTGTCTGCCTACTATCGGATACACTTCGGTGAGTGCGCCCAGGAGTTGCACGATCTAGTCCCACCTGCCCCTTTCTTCTATCGTACGGCTAGACAGACGCGACCAAAGCGCCACCCTTTTATGGTGGACATCCCACGCGTTAGAACAAAGCGTTTTGAGTCCACATTCCTCATACGAACTGCCAAAATGTGGAACGCTTTGCCTAAGTCTGTCTTTCCGTTAAAGTACAATGTAGGTGCCTTCAAATCTCGAGTAAATAGGTATCTTCTAGGTAAGCGTGCTACATCCTAGACCGCATATCTGCTTTACATCAGGCAGTGTGTAGTCAAACGCAAACCTATTTGAAATAAAAAAAAAAAAAAAAAAAAAAAAAAAAAAAAAAAAAAAAAAGCTCAATACTTTCGTTCGAAACGCCTTTACTTTACTTTTTTATAATAATTTAAGTATATTTAAACGTTTGTGTTGGGGCATCTATCCTCTATGTTGTTTGTTGAAAATCCATATTATGTTATAAAACCAAAGGATAGATGCCCTATCATATGATCTAAAAATATTTAAAAATGAATAAGATAGCGACAGTAAAACACATTTTTATGATTACGAGTAGCTACCAAAATTAAACTGCTTAATATTTTTTTAATTAATAATTTAAATTTACTCTCAAGAGATTCTTAAAAAAATCTAAATGAAAAACTGCTAAGGCAGCTTCCAAATCATATTCATTCTATTTTCTGGCACACTGCTTATGGCACCTGGTTTTTGTATGTATTTTCTAGGCATTTATACACCGCAACACATTAATTCTTATGTGGGTACTTACTATTTACAAGTCAAGTATAGATGCCTTAGTTGAAGGTTATGCGCCTCTAAAGGCATCTATCCCAACTTCAAACGAGGCATCTATCCGATTAGTGAAGGATAGATGCCTTTTAAAAATACTTGAAAATTAAGCAGATTTTTTTTATAAAATACATATTAAAAGCTAATATAATAGTTTAACTTTATCATTTACAAAGAATTAAAGCAAAACATTGATTAGAAAAAAAATACTCACCTTTTTAAAACGCGTTGTTATAAAAATGAAGGATATTTCCGCGCGTAATTTTTTTTCGTGTCACACAGAGTTGCACACGGTACTCGCACACGCTGCCGAGCGACTGACCGGCGGGGGGCAGGGTAAGAGCAAGGTCATGGCATGCATTAGAAGTGATAGGTAGTTACGCATATTGGAGTTTTTGAAAACGTGGCGTCTATCCCAGTGCGGCATCTATCCGGGACTTACCCTAAAGCTTTTCACGGCTTCGATTACACGCCGTAGTTCCACCTATCCATATTATCAATGGGCGTGTACTTGAATGCCTTTAATCCACTACCTACTGAATATAGGATGATTAGGTCACATCCACCTCGCTGACCAAGTACGAGTTAAGCTGGAAACATACTATCGGACGCGACTGACAGCCGCGACTGATAGGTGCCGTTCAAACTATCGGACATCAGTCCGCGGACGTCATCTTGGGCGTTCGGACGTCCGAGAGAGATCTGGCACGCCGGATGTCTTAAGACTGTGCACACTGCTAAAGCCCGAAACATACTATCGGACGCGACTGACAGCCGCGACCTAGACTATGAAAGTACACTGAGCCGTGCCCCCTATCGGACATAAGTCGCGGAAGTCACCTTCGGACGACCTTGAGCGTTCGGACGTCCGAAAGCGATCTGGCAAACTGGATGTTTTAAGACTGTGCACATTGCTAAGTCGCGTCCGTTAGCCGCGTCAGATAGTATGTTTCGAGCTTAAGTCCCGACCGTCTGCCGCGTCCGTAAACCGCATCCGATAGTATGTTTCCAGCTTAAATCGACTTACACACGCCATCGAATTTTTTTCACACACCTACATTATTTTCTTTAGTCAAAAAGCCAGTGCACAGTAATGCAGTTAGCATTACATACCACTGGCTTTTACTTTCCTTGATTGGGTTTAAACTCACTTCTCACACTTGTATGGCGAGTATTCTCTCATTAGGCCACCGCGGCATGCTAGCGAATCTATTAAAAATTTGAATCTTTTATGCAAAAATTAGCATGACCTACTTCACCCGTGTACAGAATTCGCGAATATTTCGCACGTATCGATGGAGCATTTTTCACATTATTGTTGATTTATGATTTATCAAAAATGGCTCAGCCGATTTCGATAAAATTTAAATGGGACCAATTTCGAAGTATACTCTGTCCAATAAAAAAAGAATTACTGAAATCGGACCACTATGAAGGGTTGCCTGGAAGAGATTGCTGTAAGCAATAAGGCCGCCCTTTGTTGCACTATTTTATGTTTTTTTCCCTTTCTGTGTATTTTTTCTGAATTGTATTTTAGTGTTAACAATAAAGTGTTTATCTATCTATCTATCTATGAAAAAAGTTAAGCGTGGTTATACATATACGCGTCGAATTGTATACCTCCTCCGGTGGTTCGTCGGTCAAAAATTGACGAACGTCGGCTGCATGTACAAAAAAAATGTCACGTTCCGCATGAACCAAGCGCGCAAGAGAGAGCGCGGAACAAGCGATAGAGAGGCACGATCGTCCAAAGCTTTCGGCTTGTTTCAGTTGTTGATACAACAATGTTTTTTTTTTTTCAATATTTTTGGACGTCTTACACACGGCCTCTCTGACCCCAAACTAAGCAAAGCTTGTGATATGGCTGCCAGATACTGATATACTACATTTATTTTTAAATACATACTCATATAGATATATAGATAGTAACTAAATAACCCCCTTTTCCTGCCCCTTTCTTCTATCGTACGGCTAACCAAACGCGACCAAAGCGCCACCCTTTTATGGTGGACATCCCTCGCGTTAGAACCAAGCGTTTCGAGCCCACATTCCTCATACGAACTGCCAGAATGTGGAACGCTCTGCCTGAGTCTGTCTTTCCGCTAAAGTACAATGTAGGTCTTCAAATCTCGAGTAGATAGGTATCTTCTAGGTAAGCGTGCTACATCCTAGACCGCATATCTGCTTAACATCAGGCAGTGTGTATACAAACGCAAACCTATTTGAAATAAAAAAACCAGACAAGTGCGAGTCAGGCTCGCACATCGAAGGTTCCGTGCAAAAATATTGTTAAAATAATTAAAAACCTGTTTTAGCCTGTGCTAATGAAGTTCTTTTAAATGATACCTTACATGATACGATTTACTCACTTTGGATTTTCAACCCATAATTTGTGAATTTTGAAGCCCTATTTTATGTGATTTGAATTAAAATATACAGTTTTCAGATTTATTCCTATATGTGTACTTTGAGACAATGCTCTTCGCCAAATTTCATAGTTCTATGTTAACGGGAAGTACCCTGTAGGTTTTGATTTTTGTGAGCGTTGAAATATGCGTTTTTTACGACTTAAACGACTCTAACTTGTTTACACGGTAACTGAGAAGCTTTTCTTTTACACAACTGCAAGAATTCATAGGTTTACGTATACAGTTTAAATTTCAGCTCGATATCTTTACGCGTTCCCGAGATAAAGAGACATACACAGACACACAGACGGACAGACGGACAACAAAGTGATCCTATAAGGGTTCCGTTTTTTCCATTTGAGGTACGGAACCCTAAAAAAAAATAACACTTAGACACAGACTATGACGTTATCACGTAAAATTATTGTCCGTAAGCCGTCATACTCGTAACAGGCAACCAATATTTTGGGTAGTTCTAAGTAGGTAGGTATTTTAAAGATTATCTATTCTACTCTAACCTAGAAAACTTTAAAATTAATTTGTGGGTCAAAAGTTTAAAACGGTTTTAAAATAAGGTTGCGCAAAGTCTAGGCAGACTACATAACTTATATTAAAATACGGTAAGTACTTGGAATTTTAATAAAGCCCTAAATCTGCGATAGCTATTAAAGTTTATACATATTCATGATGGCTACATAATAACATTTCACGGAGTTGAGAGCACTGTGTATTAATTAATTTACTCGGGAACAAAATATAACGTTTTGTGTTGCTTTAGTAAGCTTTTGTACAATAAATTTTAGTTACAATTGAGTGTGGCAACGCTGGACGTAGTATTATTATATCTTCTTTGACGCTGGTAACAGTTGGAGCTGGACACTGGCAAAAAAACTGAAAAGTAGTTGAAGAATATGCTTAATGAAATAAAATAAATAAAATAAAAAAGCCTCTTATTCTTACAGTAAAATTAATAGTGACAAGTTGTTACATAAATGTTTTAAAAATATATAATTATATATATATATATATATATATATATATATATATATATATATATATTTTTGTGAATTTAAATAATTTAAATGTATATAATGCTATTTTTGTATTTTTATAAGTTTTAGTCTGTAAGATTCCCTATACAGGTGAAGGCCTCCTCCAAGGATAGCCACTCCTCTCTATTTTGTGCTACTTGGAGCAAATTTGGTCCTGATGTCTTCTGGATTTCGTCTACCCATCTGGTATAGGGTCTCCCTTTCTTTCTTTTGCCTTTATAAAGAAGAATATACTTAGTTGATCACAATTTTTTTTTCAATGTTTAGTTTAATGGTATCAAACTATATGTTGTTAACAGTCTATTAATGACCATAGGCCAACTCTAGGTCGCATCTTATCCACAATGACCTAGATTCGGGTTCAAGAAATTTGTGCATACGAAATTATTTCTTTCGCTGACTTCAAAAAGAAAGTTCTTAATTCGACCATTTTATTTTTATTTGTTTTTCTTTTTTGACCATATGTTACGCGATTACTCCGCCGATCAAGAACCAATTGTTAACCGATTTCAAAAAAGGAAAAGGTTCTATGTTCGTTTGTATGTATTTTTATGTGTATGTTTATCGATATTGTCTCTAATTGTGAACCGATTCAAAAAATATTTTTCAGTTTGAATGAGTATACTCCCATGGTGTAAAATTTAAATGGGACCACCATTTAAATTTTATCGACATCGACCGAGCTGTTTTTAAAAAATCAAAAATAATGTAAAAATTGTATACTTCAATTCCAGCGAATTAATCGAATTTTGTTCACGATGGATGTAAGTTTCGCCATTTTTTGCGAATAATAATTATGTATGATGATTATGATGCTCATTCCTCGCACAGAGAATCTCTTCAACCATTCAGCGTGGGAATGCAGCAAGCGTTCTTGCACCCTACCACACGGACACAGTTTGTTTCGATTTTTAGCCTTTTTTTTGTATATAGGTAGGATAATATTTATATAGGTATAAATAAGGTAGTTAAGAATTGAATTTCTATGTTTTTTTAAGTTATGTAAATAAATATTTTCTACAAAAAAAAATTGTAATAATTTTTTTTGTTTGGTAGGTAGTTCATGCTTCCAATTTAATGTTATTGAAATTTGAGGAGTCGTTTTTGAAAAATCAACAGTAATGTGAAAATTACTATGTCGATGTATCCCTTCCGACAGTTTTACAGATTCTGTCATCTAAATCTTGCAATAGTTTTAGATGGAGATTTTTACAGCTTAATGTACATTTTTTTATTGAACCCTAGCAATGAAACTTCAATTTTTATTTTCCTCTTTTGGAGAGTTGGCTAAAACTCCACGGTCGGTGAATAAGAAAGGTGAAGTGGTAGCGGCGAGTCGAGACGCAGCGACCTTGAGATGTTGCACGCCCACTCTACACCCTACACCCTACCCCCCCACTAGGGAGATAGTGGGGGATCCATTGTGTAAGTTAGTGTGGGAACGTCTCCTAGGACTGTGCTAAGTTAGATTCAGCCATATACAAATACAGTAGACATTATTCACAGATAGAGAAGCGCCATTAGCCTGTCAAGGAATGTAACCAAAAACACATCACTGGCTAAAACAATTGGGCTCTAGTTTTTTGTTTATATTTCCTTGCAAGCCAACAAAATGCTACTAAGCGGTAATTATGTATTATTTAGCTACTTAATCAAATTTAAAATTATTTTTGGATTTATGTATAGTTAAGTGCAGTGATAGAGTCATCTTTTCTAGATAAAAAGCAATCCGAGCCTCTTAAATCCGTTTAAAATGCAGCACATTTTATTAGTGATTAACTTGACGGCAAATTTTATTTTTTGATGTCTTTTGCATCTTGAACTGTTGTTTTATGTTAATAATATTACAAACGCGAAAGTTAATGAGGATGGATGGATGGATGGTTGGATGTATGGATGTTTGTTACTCTTTCACGCAAAAACCACTGAACGGATGGAGATGAAACTTTGCAATAATATAGTTTATATATCAGAATAACACATAGGCTATAAATTATAATGATATTGCGTCAAAAATCAAAATATCATGCGGGCGAAGCCGCGGGTACAAACTAGTACTACAAATGTACTCACATATTATGATTGAATTTCCGGGCATTGATAGAAAAATCAGTTAAAAGGTTGCTATTTAGACTTTTGGATCCTTTTTGCATGCAATAGGCATGCTGACTAGGTAATAAAATCATTATCATAATAAGTCCGTGAGTTACATTATAAAAAAATATTGGACATGTATTTTTTTCTTATGTCAATCAAAGAACAAATAACAAAGATAAATCTTGTCAAAGTTTGGGAGTGGGGGTCGTGACGTCACTTCTTTTACGTCTTAAGTCGATACATTTGCATGGCACTTGTGACGTCACGTGGAACTTTGACGGGCTATATCTTCATCAATTTTTGTTTGATTGGCAAAATAAAAAATACGTGTCAAATATTTTTGATGGTGTATCTGACGGACTATATTTTTTTGTCATCATGCCGATTCACCACACTATCGGACAAGAAACTTTGGAACAATTTGTTCGTGATTTCGCAACCCTTGGAATGCAAGAAAGTGCACATCTTTAGATATATCATTTGTGTATTTGTACTAAGTTAGCTTGAACAGACGATGTTTAGTATCACTTTATCACGTTTACAGTGGACAACTGGGGACAGTAGCTTGCAACGGGATTTCACCACCAGATTTGGGATTTGAAAAGTAATACGACTAGCTGAAAGTCTTTTGTTGCTGTCCGGAAAATATAGATACGGAAAATGTATTTGAAGTTCGTAACCAGTTTGGCTAGTGTTTATTCAAGGTTTAAAATTAAGTACCTACTATAAATTACATATTCAGCGTGGTAACTGACAAATCTGATATAAACCTTCAGTAGTATGTGTATGTTTTACTGAATTTTATTTTTAAGTATTGTAATAGTAATTTTAGTCTTAGTAGTTGTATTGTATTACTTTGTAATTATTTAAAGCACTTGATCATTACAATCATGATCATTCAGCTGTAGGACGTTCACTGCTGGACTCAGGCCTCCTCTATTCTTACTAATATTATCAATTCAAAAGTGTATTTGTTGGTTCTTAGTTACTTTTTCACGAAGGTACAGAGCAACGGACAAACTTGATTTTTGACATGTATATAGTTCAAAGGTTAAATTTGTACGCTACGTTTTGCCCTGAAAAAGAGGTCCCTATGGAATTACCCAAAAACGCATCACGCAGGCGATGCTGCGGGCAAAATCAAGTAGGTCATAGCACTTGCTTGTATGTAGGTATATGAAGATAGATTGAAGCGATTTCACTGAACTAAATAATTAAGAAGAATTATGTTCAGTAAGCCATTTCCAGTATTTTAGCATCAACACGAAACTCTGTTAACATAAAACATAGGTACCTATCACTAATAGAGATGAATTATGTAATAAAATGTATTTAGGTACATGTGTGGTAAATTAAACGATATAATCTCCTTTTTTGGTTATTATGCAAATCTAATCTCAGCAGTCATTATAATCCAAATTGTTCTCGACAGGATATTATTGTTATTATTTAAATGGCCAAAGCGAATTTAATGTGCAAAAAATCATATTATTATTCATGTTTTTAAAATTGTTGAGTTTATTGCCCTGAATGAATGTTTCCGTAAGTTACTTAAATTGTACATCAGGTAAAATATTTTTTTCATCACATCGATCGAAAAGTACTTTCGCCTTTAAATGCGCCCAAAGTTGGTGTTTTCTATATGGAACTTTATAAGTGCGCCGGAATCATCTTAACCGCGCACTTTTTGAATTTGGAACAAATAAGTGCGACGGAATGAACTTTGCCGCGCACTTTTTGAAAATGGAACAAATAAGTGCGACGGAATGATCTTTGAATTTGGAAGTATGTATTTGTAATGTTAGTGTTCAGCGCCAAGAAAATGAATGTAAATATACTCAAGTTTTTATTTGTTTTATTATTAGATACTATTTAATTTCAATTTAGTTGTTACTCTACGTTTTATTAAATAATAATAAATATGAGGCGCCTTTTATTTTCTCATAGAGGTGATGATAATAATAACTTGACAACATTAAAAATGCCATCTGGCAACGGAACAATCACTTATAAAAATTGTTCAAATTTCTATAACTGCTTTAACAAGTAATTAAAGATTTATTCGTTTAAGAAAGTCAGAGTTTTATGAATTTCTTGCTTTGAAAATTACAGCCTCTGCTTCCTTATAGCCCTCGCCTACGGCTCGGGCTAGCAATATTGCCTCTGCTGTAATTTTCAACATACCGCACTTATATCATAATGTACTATTAGTTTTTAGAATTCCGTACCCAAAGGATAAAAATAGAACCGCTAGTAAGACTCCGCTAACCGTCAGTCCGTCCGTCCTTCTGGCACCAGGCTATACATCTTATGGACCCTGATATCTAGACAATTAAAATTTTTACACATTATGTAGATATTTCTGTTGCTGCCTAGCAACAAATACTTAAAACAGCATAAAATAAATATTTAAGGGGGCTCCCATACAACTAACGTAATTATTTTACCGTTTTTAATTCGATATTAAATGACGGCAATAGGAAGATGCTTGAAATGGGGCTAAGAGGACTCCCGTACGCTACGGAACCCTTTGTGCGCAAGTTCGACTCGTGTTGGCCGTTTTTTTTTTTATTAATCCAAATTTCATTCATCATTGCTTATGAGTTTCACTACGCCAACAAAGCAAACACTGGTTTAGTACCAATAATAACCAAACTAAACTTAGCAAATTACTTGCTTTTTTAATAATTTAAATTGTCAGAACTTTTACTTCAAAACTAGGGCAACTTGACAGACAGCGCGGAAGTATTGCATTCTTAGGCCGATCCAGCTCTGGTCCAAGTACACGGCTTTTAGAAATCTATTATTTACAGACTTCCTAAAAGGACTTCCTCCTTTATGACTTGTGTGTCTATAATATGTATTTTCATCGATATTTTCGCCGATTGTGAGCTGGCTAATTTTTTTTAAGGGTTCCGTAAAAGTAATAAATGGAACCCTTATAGGATCACTTTGTTGTCCGTTTGTCCGTCTGTGTGTATGTCAAGATTCTTTATCTCGGTAACGCGTAAAGATATCGATTTGAAATTTAAACTATATACGTATATTTATGGTTTCTTGCAGTTGTGTAAAAGAAAAACTGCTCAGTTACCGTATAAAAAAGTTAGAGCGGTATTTGTCGTAAAAAAACCGCATATTTCGACACTCACAAAAATCAAAACCTACAGGATACTTCCCGTTGACATAGAACTATGAAATTTGGCGAGAAGTATTGTCTCAGAATACACATATAGGAATAAATCTGAAAACTGAACATTATTATTTAAATCACAAAAAATAGGGTCCTAGATTCACAAAATATGGGTTGAAAATTCAAAGTGAATGAATCGTATCATGTAAGGTATCTTATAAAAGAGCTTCATTAGCACATGCTAAAACAGATTTTTAATTATTTTAACATTTAGTAATTTTTAATGTATGACGAGAAAAGTGAAGAAAAAAAAAAACTTTTTTGTTGATGTAATAGTATATAGATTTTAACAACTTACTTCCCAATTTTGTGAAATTTTCTGGATTTGTACGGAAGCCTCGGTGTGCGAGCCTGACTCGCACTTGTCCGGTTATTTTTAATTTTGATTATACCACTCTTGGGTTCATCATCATCATCATCCACAGCATTCTTTATCTCACTGCTGGGTATAGGCCTCTCTCTTATAGTGCCTAGTAGAGTGGTTGAGTTGGTCCTATTTAAATTATATCGAAACCTACTTTTAATACTACTTTTGATAAAATAAATTTACAGTAATGTACATGGATGTCACGTTAATTCAGGCAAACTCATCGAATTCTGTATACGGTGGAAGTCAGTATTGCGATTTTTTGCAAAAAAATAATTATTGCATTTTACAGTTGGTACTAAATACAGTGAGCCAGCCTTCTTTCAGGTACCTCTCTAAATGAGCTTTGAGCAAATGAATCGGGCTCCGAGCGATGATCTCCCCTGAATAATTTCCCACCGAGCTCGAATTTATCAAACTGACGAGGGTCCGGAGATACTGGGATCGGCGCTCACCATCACGCAGGACATTAGCAGGGGGCTTGATTAATGGTTATTCAAATTAGAGCTATGCCACACTATCGTTTTTCAATCGCATCGAACAGTATGTTGAATGGACTGTGTAGTATAATTACTTTCGCAACTACGACTTCCACCGTGCACATTATTCGAATAGTTTGCACGAATCCATGTGACATCCACGTGTATTTTTGTTGATTTATCTAAAGTAGATTTGGATATAATTTAAATAGGACCACCTCGGAAGTGAAAATGAACTCTGAAGAAAAAATGCTCTTTTGAACTAAAAATGAAGTTTGAATGCCTCGGTGGCTCAGTGGTTAGTGACCCTAACTTCTGGATCAAGGAGGCGTGGGTTCGATCCCCACCCAGGGCAAATATTTATGTGATAAACAAAAGTCATTGCTCTGTGTCTGGGTGTTATTTAGTCAGTATCTATATAAGTATGTATTTAAAAATGAATATATGTAGTATGTCAGTCTCTGGCAGCCATATCACAAGCTTTGCTTAGTTTGGGATCAGAGGCAGTGTGTAAGATGTCCCAAAATATTTATTTATTTATTTGTTATTTATAATTGTTCACAATTGGCGAAAATATCGATAAACATACACAAAAAAATACATACAGACGAACATAGTACCATCTCCTTTTTGGAAGTCGGTAAAAAAGAATCCAGCACTTATTGTTGGTGCGCCTCAGCAAAGTAAACAATTTTATAATCATCAGTAAACATTTCCATAACCTTCAAATCCTACCTGCTTCCTTATACATTAATATATGTACCTTGATAGTCCTTTACGTAGCCTCCACTTGAGATTTTTTATCTATGGGTCATAAATTACTCCATCCATTAATCCATCAGCCATAAGACGTCCTGCTGGACAGAGGCCTCCCCCGTGGATCTGATTGAAAGCGGCTTGCATCCAGCTCTATCCTGAGGTCTTTACAAGATGTTCTATTCACGTCCTAGTACGCTGGGCTTGTTGGTACGTGTTCTCCATTCAATTACTTTTCGACCCTATCGGTCACTAGTCTTCCGTGCATTGTAAACTGCTCACTGTCATTTCAACTTGCTCGTCAATAAGTTACTCAAAATAAATAAAAGCACAAGTGTGATTTGGGCCTACTTTTGTCCAGCACGAGGCTTTAGAACTTGGGATTCGTACCTCGCAGCGTTTTTGAAATATTTCGTTTTATTTAATGTTGGTATTCTGACGGCATCATCAGTCAAGGCGAGATTGAATAAATCAGCCAGCTCGGAGGCCTTAGTACGAGATTATTGTAATAATCTCGTAAAAGATAACTACAATAATCTCCGTGTTTCCATACTACGTTTTTGTAAAACGCCCCTGTCGGAAACGAGGAAGAATTAACAAAACATTCTATGACATTAACATATAAGGCTATTTTTTAATTCAAATTGGTCGAGCGACAGCTAAGCTCTCCGTTTTAACACAGCGATTTTACCTTCGTCTGTCTAGATGTTGGATTTTTGAACCTCATGTACAGGTTGTATTTTTCAACGAATCTCGACTAAACTTGCAGGAACCCATGTCCTATTTCCATCCATCCATCATCCACAGGATGTCCACTGCGGGACATAGGGCTCTCCTATAGATCTCCAAAAAGGTTGGTTGGCTTCAGCGCGATCCTGCGGTCTTAATGAGGTTATCCGTGTACCTTGTGGGTGGACGTTCTACGCTGCGCTTACCGGTGCGTGGTCTCCACTCGAGAACTTTTCGACCCCACCTGTCATCAGTCCTCCGCGCTATGTGCCCTACCCATTGCCACTTTAACTTACCAATCCGCCTATCCTATCATGTCCTATTTACTTATGATATTTTTTGTCGTCGGCGATTTTTGATAGGGGTGTAAAAGAAATATTACATTTCTTTCAAAAAGGGGAGAAATGACGTTACGCTATTTATCAGCCGATTTCGATAATAATTAGCAAAATTGTTTAGTATCTATAACCGAACAAGATTGACCAAATCGGTCGAGAGTGAGTCGAAATATAGGCTTTTCATTCGGGGCTCTTCTTTTCATTCGGGGCTCATACTGGTGGGAGTCAGGTTCCAGCTTTAAGGTGACCCTGAGATATAGGCTTATGAAGACTTAAAAGATGTGTCGCGAGATCTACTGTTTGGATAACTACTAGTATAGAAAACATTATAATAAACCGTTCCGCACCAACAATGAAATTGCCTTACCCTGATAGGGTCGCATGTTTAACTACATAGAGTCATAGAGCGTGTAAGTTAGTAGTGAGCCGCACGAAACTGTAGTAGTTTTCGTTTACTGTACAAATTCATACTCGTACTAATACCTCTGACCTTGGTAGTAATTAGTTTGTGAATACGGAGATTTGGAAGATGCCTCGGGGTTTTTAGTGTGATAAATGTTACATTTTGATATCTCTTGCAGTATAAACTGCGTCAATCGATTGTGTTATTTTTATTTTTGTTCAAGTCAGAAAAAATACGCAGATAAACTTGCCAGTCATATAAAAAGCTACATTGGCTGGATTTTAAATGTACGAACACAATACCCATAAGCTTTTTACCGACTTCCGAAAAAGAGGAGTTACTATGTTCGTCTGTATGTTGTTTTTTGTGTATGTTCGTCGACATTTTCGTCAATTTAGAATGGACTTAAAAAAATATTTTTTAGTTCGAAAGAGTATTCCCCTGAAGAAAGAATAAGAAAGATTTAAATTTTATCGAAATCGGCAAAGTATTTCGAATAGATTTTGATAATTATTTCAATATTGGAAAGGGAAATGGAAAAGGAATATATCTCAGAGTTGGTCTGAGAAAGCGTATAATTTAAGAATTAATGCAAATCACAGCTCTAAAAAGAGTCAAGAACGCGAACAGATACTCAATGCAGAATGACGAATCCTTACACCAGTTTTATATATCCAAAGTCAACACACATAGCCCTCTACAACTCGCAGACCAGTCAACAAAGACCCATGCATTTCCACATCTTCGAAGCTTCTCCAAGCAATTTCGGAATGAAATTGTAAGCGCCAGAGGTTTTGCAAGACTGGTGGCTAATACAAGTACTGGTTAAATGGTCGTTGATTGATATTTATGACTTTGGAAACGCTGGTTCGTATCGCATGACACGTCCTAGCGGATGGTGCTATGCCTCAATCAGCCACGAACGCCAAACCCTCATTAGTAGCATCTTAGTGCTTAATCTATGTAAAAAGCACCCACACAAACACACACTTAACGCCTAACTTTAGATTAACTTAAATTTATTAGGCAAAGTTAAAACGAGTTTGCTTGTGTTCAAGATAAATTGCGAGAAAAACATTGCCCTCGCTTAAACCACAGCAAATCGTATTACACAGCAAATTCAATTTAGAAAATATTTTATTCTTACAAAACTTATTTTCCAATACTTTATTTACTTGTAGAAGTTAATCTCTTTTGTGTCCGTCTACAATTCGTAGAGCCTCCTACGCCAATATCTACGAAATTTATAGTCTACGCTGCGTAACGGCGAAAAAAATATTTTATCTTCCATAAATAACTTGATAAAGGTGTCAAATCAAAAATAGCACAGGGAGAGATAATTATATTATTTTTTAGTTAAAATCTACCGGATAATGCTGGTGTTTATTTGGCTCAACGCAAAAGCATTGCCATTCAGCGTGGCAATGCTGCCAGCATGCTGGGCACGCTACTAACGGGCATTGAGCTTGAGCATTTGGATTATAGACCTTCAAGGGTCTGTGAATGATCCAATTGCTTTTTATTTATAATAATAATAATAAATGTTTATTTCAGGCACACAACCCATATGAACAGACACAATTACACATTAGAAAAGAATAAACATTACAATAACACAAAATTATCACAGTCCAAATATTAATTTAAATTAGTGTATGTAGTTTTAGCTTATAAAGTAGTATTGTATTTTGTTGTAGTTAAAAAAGGTTAAAATCGTGTTCGTAATATTTTATTGTATCTCGGTAATATATATGTAAGTAACGGTTTCTTTATATCAACGGGAAACAACTCACTCACGTGAGGTTGACGTTGATTTTGGCCATATCGAGAGGCTTCATCAAGTACGAGTTCTGGATCACTGAGTAATTTTCTCGTGGTAGTATTCAAAATAAAATCTATGATTTGTCTTGTGTAGGGTTTTTAGCACATGACAACATTTTCAATTTGTCTGCTTTTTACCATTTGGCCTCATTAAATAACGGTAGGAGGTAATTCTTGGTAGGAGGTAAAAAATACAAGAAATAAGTGTTTTGTGTTTTTTTATCGGAACGCACTATAATCGTTTCACTCCTCTTGCGTCCTGAGATAGACCGAGACTTGAGAGATTGTCATCATGTAACCCACTTGACCATCTTCAAAATTGCAATTCTTAATTCTACGACTTTTACGTGGTTAGTGACTCTGACTCCTAGGCCAAAGAAGCGTGGGTTCGATTTCCACCTAGGGCAAGCATTTATATGACAAACATGAGTGTTTCCTCTGTCTCTGGATGTCATTAGTTGTTATCCATGTAAGTAAACATATGTATATGTAGTATATCAGTCTCTGGCAGCCATTTCACTAGCTATGCTTAGTTTGGGGTCAGAGACTGTGAAATGTTCCGTAATATTTATTTATTAATTATTTATTTCATTTCGATCGAATTTGGCCTGCGATATTGCATAGCACATCCGCTCGTGATATATGTCATCGGTCCCCATGCGCCGGCGCAGTTCCCGCGCTACGTCACTAATTGCAATTGCAGACGTCTTACAAACTGTCACTGTCACCAAAGACAGTACCAATTTGAGAGCGGTCACTATCACGTGGTGGCTGGACTACCACGACATTAGAATTGAAATTGAACTGGGTTAAAGTGACTCTTCTTTCGCAAAACCGACTCCCATCGTGTAGGCACAAAATTCGAATAGTTCGCTAGAATCAATGTCTACAATTTTTACACTATAGTTGATTTCGAAGCGTTTTTTTAAAAACGGCTCAGCCAGCATTTCTTTGAAATTTAAATGAGCCTACTTCGGTAGTATTTCCTTTCGAATTTAAAAATCATTTTTTAAATCGGTTGACAATTGGCGATAAATCGATGAACATACACAAAAATAATACATACAGACGAAAATAGAACCTCCTCCTTTTTGGATATTTTTTTATTTGTTTCAATTTATATTTTGTAAATTTTAATTCATATAACATTTATTTTTAATAAATAAATAAATAAATATTTCGGGACATCTTACACACGGCCTCTGACCCCAAACTAAGCAAAGCTTGTGATATGGCTGCCAGAGACTGATATACTACTTATACTTATTTTTAAATACATACCTATATAGACAGTAACTAAATAACACCCAGACACAGAGCAAACACTTATCTTCATCACATAAATATTTGCCCTGGGCGGGGATCGAACCCACGCCTCTTTGATCCAGAAGTTAGGGTCACTAACCACTAAGCCACCGAGGCAGTCAAAAATCAAGAATAGCCCAACTTACTAGGGAGAGGACCGTGCTCGGAGTTTTTCTATGAGATCGAATCACGAATGAGAAAACCAAAGTTGCAACCATAGCCCAGAGAATTAGCAAATTCAAATGGCAGTGGGTATATATCTCGAAGAACAAATGGAAGATGGTGAATGGAATCTCAAATAGAGACCACATACCGTCCAGCGCAGCATAAAACGGTCCACCGGTAAGTTGAGCGACGATATAATTAAGACCGCCGGATCTCGCTGGATGCAAGCCGCTTCCAACTGGGCTTATTGGAAATCCATAAGGGAAGTGTATGTTCAGCAGTGGACATCCTATGCCTAGCGGATGGACGGGTGAATAAACATTTATCAAAAAGCATAAATGTTCAACAACGAACTACTCAGTACAGGACATACCTAATCACCTACGTCACTCGAATACTGTTGCAATAAAATTTTCACAGCAAATATGTACCTATTTGACTATGAAACTATTGAAACTAAACAACATTTGGTATATTTTTATCTGCAGAACTGAACTGCGCATCGATTGACCTGAATCTAGCCTCTTCGCTTGACTGCAGAAGCTCCTCACTGGAGCACTCTTCAGTTAGGCTGCTTTGTACCAGCCTAGTCAGCCCTGTCCTTACCTAATAGGCATGATGACTGGGTAATAAAATCATTATAGTAATTTGTTCGTGAGTTAGATAACCAAAAAATATTGGACACGTATTTTTTCTTTTGTTAATCAAACAACAAATGACAAAGATAAACCTTGTCAAAGTTTGGGAGTGGGGGTCGTGACGTCACCTTTCTTACAGAAGTCTATACATTTGTATGTCACGTGTGACGTAACGCGAAACTTTGACGGACTATATCTTCATCAATTCTAGTTTAAACAAAATACGTGTCTAATATTATTCTGACGTCTATCTGACGGACTATACTCTATAAAACTTGATCTCTGCGACAGTGACATTGACATAGAAGATTGACATTTTTAGAGTTGAGTTAGTGGTGGAAAAAATCGATTTTCATACAATGTTGTAATGAAATCGAATGAGTAATTGAAGGTGAGAAATTGGATTTTATTTACTTACTATTATTTAAGATCAAGTATGTACACAAGTAAACAATGTTATGATATTAATTAAATACTCATAATAATGTAACGACAGTATTTTCGACGTTTTTCTATGTCTATGTCTATAATTGGGTTTAATTTAATTACACATGTAAAAAATGTTATGGTATTAAAATATACTATAAAACTAATGATAAATTAAGTTTTATTTAAAATATCGTTAGTATAAACTATCGATATTTTAAATAAAACTCTATCTAAAACTCTGTGGTCATGATCATTCGTCACCCATCACCAATCGGCATGCCCATAAAGTATGACATTGACAGGTACCTACTGTCTGTACTATTAAGAAATTCAGGACTTCATAGGCGCGATTTTTCTGACAGCTGTCGCAGAGATCAAGTTAATTTTTTTAGAGTATAATCATATTTTTTTCATCATTCCTATTATAAAATGTTGTTTTGAAAAGTGTATTTTTGATATAATTTTGTTACAAAAAATGTCGTAAAGTTAAGTTTCTCGTTATTTAGACATTTAATAGGGATTCAATTTGATTCAACAGCGAAGAAGAAACTTTTGACTACATTTTTAATAATTCAAAGTTTTTCAGCAAAATGAAAAGCATTCAAAATGTTTTATTTCTTTTTTATGGAGTGAATAAGAAACCAGCTATACATTCTTTATATTTTACGTTTATTTATAAAACCACCGCACTTGACCCATACTTGCTTCATCTGTCTTTTTTTCTCCCTCCAGCTCGTTTAATTTATTCGTCTCGTTTTCAAAAGGCTTTTGAGCTAAGAATAAATTATTAATACTCTATTCGTAGCTCTGTGGTGTTGAATTTCGTTCACAAACTAAAAATCGCAAATGAGTTAATTTAACGGAAGCCGCCGCCGCCCTAACTAGAAAACGAAAATACGGCCCTTATAGACTACCGTGTGCGACTCATTATAAAACAAAATGTGGCGGCACGCTCGTTTGTGATGGGCCTTAGCTAATCAGGAATATAAACAGGGCAGCACAGTATTTCACCGTCATTGCCCAAGCCCCTGTGGCCTAATGGATAAGGCATCGGCCTCCTAAGCCGGGGATTGTGGGTTCGAGTCCCACCAGGGGTAAAGCTTTTTTTTTGGCCTTGGTGTTTTGAGTTAATACTCACGATTATGTGTCTATTTAATACATCGACTTGACAATTTTTAATTTAATAGTATTATCCTACTAATATTATAAACGCGAAAGTTTGTGAGGGTGTATGGATGTTTATTACTCTTTCACGCAAAAACTACTGAACGGATTGAGATGAAACTTTGCAATAATATAGCTTATATATCAGAATAGCACATAGGCTATAATGATATATTGCGTTTGCGGGCGAAGCCGCGGGTAAAAACTAGTAACCACTCATTTTAATTCATAGTATTGATCGTATGTGTTACTTGACTTGGTTAGGTGGGTGTTTTCTCTTTTCAGACTAGCCTAAATTTCTTTAGGAACATCATAGATAAAAATGAGAGTTCACATTGACAAAATTATAGGTACGTCTTGCATTGTTTGCCTAGAAACATAGTATCTCTCTTAGCGATAAGGCGACGTTGCCTGTGATACTACAGTCCTACGGTATTGTTTCGACTAGCAAACTCGAGATAGCCAAACGAACTACTAGCTATGATATGCTCAAAATTTATCTGCGAGATCGAATTAGCTAATTACGATTTTCCGATCTCATCCAGAGAACCAGTTAAGCCGGAAACAAACTATCGGACGCGGCTTACAGACGCGACTGACAGCCGCGTCTGATAGGTATCTAGACTATGAAAGTACACTGAGCCGTGCACACTATCGGACATAAGTCGCGGACGTCACCTTCGGACGACCTTGAGCGTTCGGACGTCCGAGAGCGATCTGGCACATCGAATATTTTAAGACTGTGCAAATTGCTAAGTCGCGGCTGTCAGTCGCGTCCGTCAGCCGCGTCCGATAGTATGTTTCCGGCTTTATCAACATAGCCCAGCGCATTACACTGGGAGTAATAACACATACTCGCATGTACCGATAGGGTGAAAAATTTCTCAAATGGAAATCGCGCACTGACAAGCGCGGCACAGGACGTCCAATACAAGCACAGATACATACTAATATTTCAAAACTGCGCAGTATCTTGTACGATAGAATTCGCTTTGAACTAGTCTTATTGAAGATCTATAAGGGATGTCTACAAATGTTTTTCATGGGACATCTTATGAGTTTTGACTGAAAACGTTACGTTACGTTATGTCATTTAAGCTAATAGGAACTCTACCATCCACTCAAATGCACAAAAATACAGTCAAATCAAGAACTTCCGATTTAGAAATCAAATGCAATACCTTTGAATTAAGAAGTTCTCTGGAAGTATGTTTAAATTATATGGTAAATGATATCTGACGATATCTGACATTGGAGATTAAAGGCCATTCAGGTCTGGAGTGTGTGCGTGAGTGAGGACGAGTGTGCGTGCCCTGTACGTGTGCGGGTACATAACACAAATAAACAAATGTATGGTCTCATTGCATAAAACTCTTCTACAGGTTGTAAACGTAACTATACGAATCGGCTCACAAATATCGGAGAAATCTAGCTACACAGCCACTAAAAGAACTAGCCGATAGATTTGAGAACCACCGCACCCTTTTTGAAAATCGAATGAAAATACATTTGACCTCCTTTTGGAAGTCACGTGGCAAGTAATAACTGACATTGGAAAAGATTAGAGGCCATTCTGGTCTGGAGTGTAACGGCCTGGAGCCGATGCAGGTACGAGTGTGACTGCATCAAAACAAACAAAAAAATAATGGGCTCATTTCTTATAACTTCTTGGAGTAAAAATATTGTAAACGAAAGCACGCAAATCGGTGCACATATAACGGAGAAATCGAAAATAAGGAGGCTGTTTAACAACAAAGAAAATATTTACTCCTGTACTGTACTGTACCAGCCTTTTCAATAGTCCACTACAGGACGTAGGCGCACCCACGAGGGGTTATTGGGCCATATCCACCACGCTGGCCCAGTGTGGGTTGGTGGATTCACATACGCCATCGAATTTCTTCTACGGACGTATGCAGGTTGCCTCACGATGTTTTCCTTCACCGAAAAGCCAGTGGTGTGAAATTCCGTACATAAATTCCAAGGAATTCATTGGTACGGGACCGGGATTTCAACCCGCAACCTCACGATCGTAAGGCGAGTATCATCACCACTAGACCACCATGGCTTTTCAATTTACTCCTACTTCCGTAGAAAAAACAACGAACAAAACTTACCGATTAATGGATTAATGTTGTTGGGGGTTGGTTGCATTTGATTTTAAATACTTTTCATATTTTCGTGGTCTTCGATTTCACATTTTCATTTTTCACCCTGTAAAATACTTCTTTCGCATAAACAACGTTACGCCGTGTTTACAAGCTATTTATGAAAACCCTGAAAACTTGGTACTTTTTAATTTTTGTGTTATATTTGAATTGAGTATACATATCCGTTTCCTGCTGATGTTACGAAGGTGTTGCCACATTATTAATTTATATAATGTATTTTATTTAACTATTGGTATCATAATATCGAGCCCTGTCGCTATATTACGCTGACTAAATATTTATAGGCGGATGTATAGCGGCGTATGTATGGCGGATGTATAGGATATAGCGGATGGCGGATGCGAATCCACCAACCCGCACTGGGCCAGCGTGGTGAATGTGGCCCAATCACCCTTCGTGGGTAGGCCTACGTCCTGCAGTGGACTATTAAAAGGCTGGTTGTTGTCTTATCCTCTAAACTCAGAATTAAAACAAGGATTTTAAGTATATTTAGCACTTTACTTTTCAGTTTCTTTGTATTACACAGTTGATAAAATCAAAAAGCAATCTTCCTGTCACTTTGGCAGACGCGAGCATCTGTCTGTGTTACCAGTAACCATTCTGAAATATAACCGCATCAGACAGATGCTCGTCACCACAGATTACAAATATAGAAGGTTACTGCTAGAATTTACACTGTGTTTTATATTAATAAGTCTGTAATCTTACATCTCGGCCATCCGTTAATTAGGTAGTGTGTCCTCACAATTAACAAAATTATTTGAAAAGAATAGATAAGAAAAATATATATATATATATATACTGCAGGTAAACTGGATGACTGGTACAAGAGGTAGTACTAAACTTATATTTATGATATTCATAAGTAGGTATGTAAACTTACAAAACTAGTACAAATTAATTACCACGCAGTAAATAAACCAACAAAATTGATTAATTGAGTTACGGCCATCAGTCTTCATTCGGTTGGAATGCATAAATTAATTTCGTATTTTTTTAACATTTCTGTTTCCAAGTTATAGCAATTATTCAGTTAAATTTTAATGCATTATCAAAATATTGAGAACACACACAACTTATTATCAAAATATTGAGAACACATTGCAATATACACTGCTATTTTAGACATGAACTAATAAAGTCTAGAAATTAACTATACAATTTCAATTATTAACAAATATTAATGCGATTGAAAGCTGTTCATCATCCATACAATTAATGTGACCGAATTACAACTGTTAGTTATAATAATCGCATTTAGTATAAATTGATAACATTATTTTTCTTTGGCATTCATTGATCCAATAAGTTATTAAAAACATTGGAGCTAAGCTCTCATTGGCAGAACAACTATTACGCTTCATGGTTCTATGCTGTTTTACTTTCCCTTACGACATGACATCCACCTCATCCTTATGTTTTATTTTTCTTTTACTATAACGTTTTTCATAAAATGTCATGTCGTATAAGGTGGCCAAACATTTGTGCTCTTTACTTATTAGTATCGTAATATTAATACAGTAAATACGGTAATTACTTATTCACTTTTATGCATAGTCAGATACGATCTACGAGTACAATCATCTATGCCTGGGCACTGATTGCTCGTACCTTACGCATCTATTGCAATACAATAATACAGGGAATAATTATTATCTATTTTACACAGTCTGTTATGATTACAACCATCTATGCTGGTGCACTGGTTGGTTATTTATGACTCACGCATCTATCGAATATAATAAGCAATATCAGTATCACTGGGTAGGCCTACGTCCTGCAGTGCACTATTAAAAGGCTGGTACAATACATTAATAATAATTATCTATTTGCAATCATCTATGTTCGTGCACTGATTGCTCACAATTTACACACCTTATTTATGTATTTATATATTAATTATACATTTTAGGACGCATTGACATCGACGTACTTAACTATAGAATTATTATGGTAATTCGTAGTATATAAAAGCATTTCTTAAAATGAAACAAGGTAGGCAATGTTGTTTTAATTTTGCTTTGTAAAAGATTAGGATTTACCCTACCGTCCGAATTAGTTTTAATTATGTCTCGGACGGCAGTTTTTCTCCCATTTATTCATTAATCAGTTCGAAAATATGTGAACAACGGAGACAGACGACGTCAATGGGTTAATGAATTGTTAACATTATCATACATAGTTTAAATATACAAAACAGATAATAATATTTGAGCGTCGGCTCAAGTAAATTGAACTGGTAAATTAGTGCTTATAAAATATCTAGTCGAATAAATAATCAAACAAGAAAATAGAAGATGGTATCACAAAATCTGTAATAAATATTATTTATCAACCTTGCAGTCTGTTACGATCTACAACCATAGCATAGATATGCTTTTGCACTGATTGCTCATAACAGTCTGTTACGATCTACAACCATAGCATAGATATGCTTTTGCACTGATTGCTCATAACAGTCTGTTACGATCTACAACCATAGCATAGATATGCTTTTGCACTGATTGCTCATAGCAGTCTGTTGCGATCTACAACCATAGCATAGATATGCTTTTGCACTGATTGCTCATAACAGTCTGTTACGATCTACAACCATCTGTTCGTGCATTGATTGCTCATAACCTGCGCTTTAGGCATCTCCGTCATAACCTGCGCCTCTGTAAAACCACAGAGCTAGTACAACAAAAGAGACAGCGCTGTTGTCGCTTGTGGCAATTCTCAACCGCAAAAATGTATGGACTACCACTAGTTGTCAACTGTCGAATATATGTATTGGAATTTGACACTATCGGGACAAAACACGGTAAATAGCCACTGAATCAAGATATTTTTGTCTCTTTCTAACTCATGCCAAATTAAATCAACGCATCTCTTTCTATCATTTCTCGATCGACCACATTATCCCTCTGGGAACTCTGTGTGTAAAACAGAATTATTAATATATATATATATATATTATTATTACAAGATACATACTCAACGATATAGTGAATGAAGGTTATTACCTTTTGGGGCTTATTTCAGATCTATACTTAAGTGTTCGCAGCAATGTAAAACCACCCATCCTGCACTGAATTGAAGTTGATGAAATATATTATTCCCCCATTGCAGAACAAATAATTATCATTTCCGAGCTAACAATGATCATTAATGAGGTTGATATCATACACTCGGCTTATGCATTGCCCTTCTCTTTTATTACAGCATTTCCGAGACTTACAATCTGTAACCTGTCGGATACAAGTACCCTCAGCTAGCCAGCATAATATTGTTTGATAAGACTAACTACGGATTATAGCCCAGAGCGCCCCTTGGTTTATAGTCCAACCGAATGCTACTAATACCCTCGTCGAACTATGACTCTTGGTGTTCAAAGCAGCTGCATTGTACTATGGTTACGGTGCATTATTTCCATCGAAGACAGAGACACCTGTATATACCATAATCGTCGACCTTACGGCACAATTATGTACTTCGCTGGCTTGATAATTTCGTGTCAGACACCGACAACCAGTCACGTCGTCTAGTGTTTCTTCATTAAACATTAAAAAGGTAGTAGTGCCATACGATACGATCGTAGTAGTGATTACTTCGATTTTTAGGGTTCACTATGTTGTCCGTCTGTCCGTCTGTGTGAATGTCAACACTCTTTATCTCGGGAACGCGTATATATCGAGTTGAAATTTAAACTGTATACGTATATCTATAGTATCTTGCAGTTGTGTGAAAGAAAAGCTTCTCAGTTACCGTATAAAAATGTTGTCGTAAAAAACGCATATTTCAACGCTCACAAAAATCAAAACCTACAGGATACTTCCCGTTGACATAGAACTATGAAATTTGCCGAAGAGCATTGTCTCAGAGTACACATATAGGAATAAATCTGAAAACTGTACATTTTTATTAAAATCTCATAAAATAGGGCCTAAATTCACAAAATAAGGGTTCAAAATTCAAAGTGGGTAAATCATATCATGTAAGGTATCATATAAAATAACTCCATTAGCACATGCTAAAACAGGTTTTAAATTATTTTAGCAATATGTTTGTATCTTTATATTAAGCAATGTTCCGTACCGTCAGTTTTGGATGGGTAACCGCGGATGGCACTCCAAACTGTAGGCCCCGATTTTGTAAACCGTCTAGCCACATCAGATGCTTTCAAAATTTCAAACAGCTTAAAACTCTAGACACCCGGGCCAGCCACCCGGCCTATACAAACTTACTTTATCTTCATTACCGGTCCCATAGGAAAAAAATGTCTCAACCCCTTAATTGTTACTGGCCTTCTAATATGCATACAAAACTGCAATAAATATAGTCTCATTATGTACCGCCTTACATATTATGTTATTCAAAAATGTATGCAAATACTAGATATATCCTGTGACAATAATGAATCAAGTAACTATTGAAATCACAAATGTTTTTGTAAGTTAGACTCTAACTAATAATAAAATTATGCTGCCATAACTAGTAACCATTATTAAAATCGTTCTACTTGAGATAAATATATTTTGCAAGAAGTAGGTAATATACTCAAACGCTTGAAACATGAATAAGAAATGTAGTTTTTAAAGGACTACAGATATTTGGAATACTTTAGAAGATAGTCATATCTCATAAACCTTAGTTTCTGTTACCTCAATAACATCATTGCAAGCACTGGGTTCAGAATTTCTGTAAACATAAACAAAATCAACAAACACATGGTAAGCATTTGATCCTCTTCAAAATATCTGTAAACATAAACAAAATCAACAAACACATGGTAAGCATTTGATCCTCTTCAAAATATCTGTAAACATAAACAAAGTCAACAAACACATGGTAAGCATTTGATCCTCTTCAGAATATCTGTAAATATAAACAAAGTCAACAAGCACATGGTAAGCATTTGATCCTTTTCAGAATATCTGTAAACATAAACAAAGTCAACAAGTACATGGTAAGCATTTGATCCTCTTCAGAATATCAGTAAACATATACAAAGTCAACAAGCACATGGTAAGCATTTGATCCTCTTCAGAATATCAGTAAACATATACAAAGTCAACAAACAAACATGGTAAGCATTTGATCCTCGGTGGCAGTATTTGTAAATATCACTAAATCTAGACATGGTTCTGCTGAAAATTAAAAAAAACAAAAACAATCAAGCATCAGATCTAGAACAGTTCCAGATAGTAATAAGATGACACAAGTGGTACCTTATTGTGATGTAACATGATGTGACCAAATGTGTGATAATACAATTCTCTGGCACCGTTAAAAATCAATAATCTGAAAATGATTTTCTCACTAAGCATGAGCTAATATATACCTGCTATTTGTAGAAATATGTACTTACATATATCTACCCACAGGTTGCAGGTACAAGCGAGTATCCATGTCAGTCATCTGCACTGCTGACGAGGACAACCGCAGAGGCTACTGTAGCCGCAGTTGCGGCCGCAACGTCCGTCTGCTTGCCTGCCTGCCGTAGCCAGCCGTGTTGGTACGCGAGGCGCCTGCGGCGGCAGTCGCGGGCTCTGCAGCAGCAACCACGAGCCTTCGACCCGTGCCGTGCCTACGCGGCGGCAACCGCACGGTCTGCAGCGCTAGTCGCGATAGCACAGCGCCCGCCAGGCCGCCGCGGTACAGCGCCCGCTAGGCCGTCGAAGCACTAGTGTTAAGATCACTGACTGATCCTTTGATCATCAGAGGCGCCGTTACACTATGGGTCATCAACAGATTCCTTCCAGTCCATTGCGTCGACTTGCACCGGCGCCGGCTATGACTCTTTATTTTCTCTTTTCTGAAGTTGATCTTATCCCCTCGTTTTTGCCGGAGTGAGGATACGGACTCGAACTTCTGCTCTCTTTCATAGTTGGACAACTCGGGTAGCAACCCGGGGCAATATTGGGAGGATGCGAGTACCCGGGACGCCCGCGAGGGCGAACGGCTTCTCTCAGCACCCTCACTTAGCGCACTCTACGCGTCAACTTACTGCGTGTCTCCCTCACTAATAAATCTCTTACGTTTGGAACGTTCAGTTTCATTCGATCTACGGTTGCTGATTTCGTATTTACGACGATGGTTACGTGAGACGTACAAATCCATGGATGTTTTTTTTAAAGTAACTTCTCTGCGTCACTACGTTTAATCTCTTTGCCTTCAAATATCTTCGGAAACGACTCCTTCGCTCATTAAAGTTGTTGTGTTGACACAGCTTACCAATATCATAATAAGATGGTAAAAAAAAATCCTTATTACATCGTATTTGGTACAAACGTGGGTGTGTTTTCTTTATCCCGGTTCTGAGTTGTTGTCTTATCCTCTAAACTCAGAATTAAAACAAGGATTTTAAGTATATTTAGCACTTTACTTTTCAGTTTCTTTGTATTACACAGTTGATAAAATCAAAAAGCAATCTTCCTGTCACTTTGGCAGACGCGAGCATCTGTCTGTGTTACCAGTAACCATTCTGAAATATAACCGCATCAGACAGATGCTCGTCACCACAGATTACAAATATAGAAGGTTACTGCTAGAATTTACACTGTGTTTTATATTAATAAGTCTGTAATCTTACATGATACAGTTTAAAACCTCCGTTTTGAAAATGGAATGAAAGCAGTTTAATAATTCATTTTAAGCAGATTTTTTTTCTGGAAGTCAGTTTAAAGTCACGTCGCAAGTGATAATACATAAATATCTGACATTGGATGTGATTAGAGGCCATAAAGGTCTGGAGTGTAACGGCCGGGAGCCGATGCAGGTACAGTGGCCGCGTGTGCGTGCCCTTTGCGTGTGCGAGTGCGTCTGCGACCTTGCTCACGGTCGTCTGAGGCCTGAACGCTGAAATGTTACAGTAGACGACAGTACATCATACTACACATTTTTTATGTTTAGGCACACATCCAGCCCTTAAAGGTACATACAGGACATAACAGTCAAGATGACTAAAAAAATATAATTAGTCCGTCAAATAGACTATCAAAATTTATTAGACATAATATGTAAAGAAAAAATACATATAATATATGTATTTTTCAACAGCAAAATCAAACAACAAATGACAAAGATAAACCTTGTCAAAGTTTGGGAGTGGGGGTCGTGATGTCACTTCTCTTACAGAAGTCCATACATTTCTATGGCATATGTAGGGTAAGTCCCGGATAGATGCCGCACTGGGATAGACGCCGCGTTTTCAAAAACTCCAATAAGCGTAATTACCTATCACTTCTAATGCATGTCATAACCTTGCTCTGACCCCGCCCCCCACCGGTCAGTCGCTTGGCAGCGTGTGCGACGACCGTGTGCAAATCTGTGTGACACGAAAAAAATTTACGCGCGGAAATATCCTTCATATTTATAAAGACATGTTTTCGAAAGGTGAGTATTTTTTTTCTGATCAATGTTTTGTTTTAATTTTTAATAAATGATAAAGTTAACATATTATACCGGCTTTCAATGTGTATTTTATGAAAAAAACCTGCTTAATTTTTAAGTATTTTTTAAAGGCATCTATCCTTCACTAATCGGATAGATGCCTTGTTTTTAGTTGGGATAGATGCCTTTAGAGGCGCATAACCTTCCACCAAAGCATCTATCCTTGACTTGTAAATAGTAAATACTCAAATGAGAATCAATTTGTTGCGGTGTATATATGCCCAGAAAATACATACAAAAACCAGGCGCCATAATCTGTGTGCCAGAAAATAGAATAAAAATGATTTGGAAGCTGCTTTAGCAGATTTTCATTTAGATTTTTTTAAGAATCTCCTGAGAGTAAATATAAATTATTAATAAAAAATATTAAGCAATTTAACTTTGGTACCTACTCGTTATCATAAAAATGTGTTTTACTGTCGCTATCTCATTCATTTTGATATATTTATAGATCATAATATATAAAAGGCATCTATCCTTTGGTTTTATAACATAATTGGTTTTCTAACAAACAACATAAAGGATAGATGCCCCAACACAAACGTTTAAATATACTTAAATTATAATAAAAAAGTAATGTAAAGGCGTTGAGAATGAAAATATTGAGCTATGCTTTTGCTTAACATGAGTATTAACAACGAATATTAGATGGAATGTGTTTTTTCGTTGGAGCATCTATCCTTGACCTTGATCCATAGTAAATGCTCCTTTCAAAATTTATCTATGTACTTTAGGTGTATCATAAATTCATAATAGATCATATTTACGCATAACTAACTTTAATTATAAATGTATTTCTCAATGTGGCATCTATCCTTTGATCTAATTTATCAGGCGGGGCGACTATCCGGGGTGGGGCATGTATCCGTGAAATTTTAGAGGTCGATAAAAATTGTTTTAGTTCCTATTATTTATGGTTTTGACTGCTGACCTTGTATACTAGACTGTAGTCTAAAGACCATACTTTGCAACCGCATAACCAGTTTTTAAATATTGTGATTAGTTATGAAGCTGCGAGACTTTTTCAAAAAGTGCGGCATCTATCCGGGACTTACCCTAAGGGAAGTATATGAAATTTACGATATCGCGCTATATAGTCCGGAAAATATTTTTTCCCTTACATATGCCATAGAAATGTATGGACTTCTGTAAGAGAAGTGACGTCACGAACCCCTCTCCCAAACTTTGACAAGGTTTATCTTTGTCATTTGTTGTTTGATTGACGAAATAAAAAATACGTGTCCAATATGTTTTGATAATCTAACTCACGGAATAACTATAATAAAGATTAAGTAACCACCAAGTTTTACCAAGTCGTCATGCCAATTGGACATGGTTACCTAATACTTGGCCAAGTGCGCGCTCAACCGAACTTTGACAAAAATTGTGTTGAGTGAATTGAGCTTTAGACTGAGGCTTTCGGCAGAGACTAAGGTGGTCATGACGACAATAAAAAAAAGAAACTTGAAGAATTTAGATTATATGGGCATGCTAATTTACAGGGTTATTTCTAATCAATTAGCATTCTTTTAGGGGCTTATTCTGTACATCAAAACTAACAACTTTTATTCAACGTCTTTTGTCAAAACTAAAATAAAAAAAAAACCAAACAAGTAAGAGTCAAGCTCGCACACCGCGAGTTTCGTACAAATCCAGAAAATTTCACAAAATTGGGAAGTAAGTTGTCAAAATCTCTATGCTATCTATATCATCGCCAAAAGAGTTGTTTTTTTTTTCACTTTTCTCGTCATACATCTAAATCCTGTTTGAGCATGTGCTAATGAAGTTCTTTTATACCTTACATTTTACGATTTACTCACTTTGAATTTTGTACACATATTTTGTGAATTTTGAGTCCCTATTTTTTTGTGATTTAACCAAAAATGTAAAGTTTTCAGATTAGATAGGAATACTTATATGTGTACTCTGAGACAATGCTTCTCGCCAAATTTCATAGTTCTGTGTCAACGGGAAGTACCCTGTAGGTTTTGATTTTTGTGAGTGTCGAATATGTGTGTCATTTTTATACGATATCTGAGAAGTTTTTCTTTTACACAACTGCAAAATATCATAGATATACATATACAGTTTAAATTTCAACTCGATATCTTTACGCGTTCTCGAGATATAGAGTCTTGACATAGGTACACACAGACGGACAGACGGATATAAGGGCTCCGTTTTTTTTTCTTTTGAGGTACGGAACCCTAAAAATCAGCTGTTCCCTGCATTTTGCCGCATTTTTTACGCAATATTTTTTTTTTGTGTTTTTTACAAAAGTCGCAGTACAAAAGTTGTTAGTTTTGATGTTCAGAATAAGCCCCTAAAATGATGCTAATTGATTAGGAATAACCCTGTATACAAACTTACTTAATCAGCGACCGCTAGGCTTGAGTAGAGTTTGAAAGCTATGTATTTGTAACCGCCGAAGCTAGGTCACTGTATTTTACTACCATAGTCCTGAAACTCTGAATTACGTGCGATGCGGCCGACTGTGGAGATAGGGAATGGGGGGGGGGGGGGGGGTTAAAAGGGAACGGGGCTTGGAGTGGAGGGGATGGGTCGATATTCAAATTTCAATAACGTTATCGTAAAGTTTTGTTGTTGGCAATGGAATTATTGGTGTGAACTTTGTAATTAAGGAACGAGTGAAACAGATTTCGCGTTTTGTTGACTAAAGTACCTATTATCTAATATTCATGTATTTGAGTATACAACGTCATATATTTTTCTTTGTGTGCTAAAATGTGTGTGGTCCCGCTTTATTACATTTTACTACTGCTATCAATATGATGCGATTCTGTAGCCAAAAGCACGCAACAGCAGCAGACTACTGCATCGCCCCATCACTACTGGTATTTATGCATGTATTTCTATGAAATAGCTACATTCATACAAAATACTTTGATTTATAGACAAAAGTAAATTAAAACTATATCTAAAATAAAATATTCTATATTAAAATTATAAATGTTTGAAAATGTCAAACTCAGTGTGGCACGGGCTTTATATCGAAGCCATTGTTAGTTATAACCCGAGCCGCATCGGCCGGCAACAGAAGTAAATAGTAAGACTACCTCACATTTATTTTTAACACTAAAAGCGCGGAACATCCTGACAACCCTAGAAGCGCGGATGGGTCAATTTTGGCCATTTTTTTATTTTGCTAGAGTAATGTGAAGTATACAAATAAAACTCAATTACGAGTTTTAATAAAATGCTTTTATTATAGATTACACATATTTTTGGTGTACTTTGGCTTAAAATAGAATAATAATAAATCACAATTACAAATAATTCCGGCATTTCCCTTTTATGTTAGAAGGAGGATCGTGCCCCAGCACTGGGGACGTAAATGGGCTATTGATGACAAATAATTCAAGTTAAAAATTAGATAAAATTATAAAAAAGGCAGTGCAATTACTCTTCCGAATCATATAATGAGCAAATAGAAAACTCTTTCGATGTGCATTTCTTGCAAACAGTTTTTTTACAGGCTGACATCCATGACTGAGTCAATATGACCCAACCGCGCTTTGAGGTAAATTTGATTAAAAAAATATTTTTATTTATTGCAATTACGTGGTTGCAGTCTCGTATAAACAATAGTGATCACATTTCATAAAAAGTCATAAAAAAATTAGGAATTAGAATTCTATGCATAATAAAACATTAAATAGGGCAGGAAGAACATCGAAATGGGTCAAATTTAGGACGCCCGCGCTTCTAGTGTTAAAAAATGTTGATTTTTGGGCACTTTTTGACCGACGAACCACCGGAGGAGGTATACAATTCGACGCGCATTTTTTTTTTATGTATTGCCACGCATATCTTTTTTCGTAGAAGTCCTATTTCAATAATTATTTTTTTATTGACCGACGAACCACCGGAGGAGGTATACAATTCGACGCGCATTTTTTTTGCACTTTGATTTTAGTTAACACATTTACAAATTTCAAGTTATCATGAGAAACTGTACAGTAAAAATCATAAATTAAATTATTGTTTCTGTTAGTCAAATAGTGTTTATACTTCTGTGTGTTTTTTGTTTACCATTATTGATTTATAATTAGTCTGTGCGCTGTGCTTTGTAGCAACGTATTATGTACCTACATAGATGAGTGTTCAATCTCAGTAAGTGAATTTTTGTAAATCCTTTTGAGATTAATAAATATTCTTAAACCTTATACCTAGCGACGTGTTGTCTCCCTCAACGCCTATCTACGTGGCGAGACCAATATACATCCCCGGTCGAAAAACCTAGATAAGATCGTATAGGATGTAGTTCAAAAGAACTTACATGATAAAGCGCAGTGTTTCCGTACATGATGTAATAACTGGTATAACTAAACAGGTAATTTTTAACTTTCTTTTTGTGATAATCATTTCAAAAATTGACGCGATCGCAGTATTTGAACCTGCATCTCTCTGGGATTCCGGCCCAGATTTGTCCAAATTAAGCTAAAACGCTGTCTGCGAATGCGTCGAATTAGTGAAAGTGTTTTATCATTTTTACCAACTACTACATTGTTGGAAGCGCCATCTGTGAGAACTTGTGAGGTAATTTTTACATGAAAATATCTTCAGTGATTCACGATCATGGAGGAATAATTCTACTAGTTCTCCGAATAGGATAGACCTTGCCTTCATAAGCTCATATCACGACTTGCTCTTGAATGATTTGGTTCATACTTCAAATCTTGTTAGGGTTTTGATACTATACATCCTATGATACTAAATATTACTGAAATCGGCTGATAAATAGCGCGACAGAAATTTCCCTTCCTTTTTAAGGAAAATACCCTCTATCAAAAATCGCCGACGAGAAAAATGTCAATAACATATTATAGAGCCTTTGTACCAAATTTCGTAGAGATTTGTTGAAAATTGAGTCCTATAAACGAAAACCAACATAAGGACAGACGAAAACAAAATCACCGTTTTACAACCTTCGCTTTGCCCGGTCAATAAGCTATGCTCAATATTTTAATACATCACTAGTGCCTCCGATTTGCCGGCTACTAATACCCATAAAGATTGCATAACAGAATAAACAGTATGTTCTATGTACAGTGACCGTTTTTCGGCACTTCAATATCCTTGTTACTTGTTATGATTTTATTTTGAGTGCTTTCCACACTAGATTTTATCTCAAAGAGTTATCATTGTGATAAGCATTTCAAAAATCCGAAGCGAACGCAGGATTTGAACCTGCCCCTTCGGATCACTAGCCCGCCTCCTACGCAAGCGTCAAATTTTTGAAATGCTTATATTTACCAACTTATAGCGTTGGTGGCGCCAAATCAAAATATCTAAATTTGACGCTTGCGTAGGAGGCGGGCTGGCTTAGTTGGTTAGAGCGTCGGCCTAGTGATCCGAAGGGGCAGGTTCAAATCCTGCGTTTGCTTCGGATTTTCGAAATGCTTATCACAAAGATAATACCTTTTTCCTACATATTTAGGATGTAACGAATACTTTACCAGTGGCCATATTTTTATACTCGTTCAAATATTCATCAGATCCTTTCAAAACTTCAGGCCTGTGTAATGGGACACTTGAAACTCAATCAAGCAACACAAACTTTTGTAAACAACTTCGAAATATACCCAAATTGATTTTGTACCGAGTTTGGGAAAGCTTGGCGTTTTTCTTGTGTACACTGCGGTGAAGAGTACTTCACTTACGATGTAAGTGATATTTGAAAATGTCTTCGGTCACATCGTAATCGAAGGTTCACGAAGTTAACTCCTATAACTTCCGAAATACGCTCACGTAACTAAAGAGCATTATATTGATATGGAAATAACTTCGACATTTTAAATTTAAGATATATTAAGGACAAATTTCACAGGTTTAGTTCAACGGGAAGTACCCTATAGATTTTGATTAGCTTGTGAGTATTGAATTATTCGGTTTCTAGAGTCATAAGCGGATGGAACGTTTTTTCGAGATAACTTTTTATTTTTATTTTACACAGCTGTAAGAGAGTGTAGATCTGAATAAATCGTTTTAATGTCAATTTGACCAAAATGCTGGTGTTTATTTGGCTCAAGCGTATAAGCATTGCCATTCAGCGTGGCAATGCTGCCAGCATGCTGGGCACGCTGCCAACTGGGAGTGGGCTTGAGTATTTGGATTATCTTTGGACCTTCAAGGGTCTATGGATGATCCAATTGCTTGTCATGTAGTATTTTTTGTCGTTTTAGATTATGTCTTGTATTCAGTGGTAGTTAATAAAGGCATTTGGTAACTCTACATACCTAATAGTTAATACATATTATGTCTACCTAAAATAGAAGATCACAAACAGACGGAGTCACAAACAGTCCTTCTAGGACAACAAAATGATCCTATAAGTTACTTTATTTTTAGGTAGGATGCCTAAATCACATCTTAAACATGCTAAGTATAACTCTATATCTTTCGAGAAGTATCGATTAGTATTTCACCGAATAAAATTATAGTAGACGCATAGTCTGCAAACTTGAAGACGCTTCAGTCTGCGCCTATCAACTCAAGACGTCGCTTCTACTTTTCAATGCATTTATCAGCTCTGCCACTTCACTTTCCTCTCTTAAAAGGTTCTGACACTCTTATTTATATTAGCATAGAGTACTGTTTCGAATGTTTGGAGTTTTGTACTAAGAATGTAGAGGTGGTAGTACAAAACAAGAAGTTGACGCCCGTATTCTTGTCGGCATAGAGTCCAGTTTGCAATGCTTTGAGGTTTGTATGAAGAAAGTAAGGGTATAAAACAGCGACCTCTGTGATCGGACAACGAACGCGGCTGACATTGAAATAGGGCGCCGGCTAGGCCTCCCCCACCCCAAGAAATATGCCTCCGTGCACCCGGGAGGAGGGTTTGAAAAGTGACACAGCCTAGTAATAGAATAATTATTTTTTGAAAAAAATAGCTTGACCGACTTCACCCGTGTACAGAATCATTACATAGTATAAAACAAAGTCGCTTTCCGCTGTCTGTCCCCGTGTATGCTTATATCTTTAAAACGGATTTTGATGCAGTTTGTTTTAATAGATAGAGTAATTCAAGAGAAATGTTTATATGTATAATTCACCTGTGCGAAACCGGTGCGCATCGCTAGAACGAAAATATTAAGTACGGATCGATGTAACATTTTTCACATTATTGTTGATTTATTATTCACATTATAAAATTTAAATGGGACCAATTTCGAAGTATACTCTTTCCAATAAAAAAATAATTATTGAAATCGGACTGCTATGCTAAAAAGTTATGCGTGGTACATAAAAAATATATATATACATTATACATATATACGCGTCGAATTGTATACCTCCTCCGGTGGTTCGTCGGTCAAAACGACAAAAAACTATGTAATCAATTAAAAAATATGTAAAGAAGGGTAAATTTGTTGTTGGCGCAAAATATTGGACATTGATAATTTAGAAAAAAATACAAATAATAATTTTATTGTACATATAAGTAAGTAGGTACTGTACTGTACCAGCCTTTTTAATAGTCCACTGAGCCATATCCATCACGCTGGCTCAGTGTGAGTTGGTGGATTTACATACGTCATCGAATTTCTTCTACGGACGTATGAGGGTTGTCTCACGATGTTTATCTTCACAGAAAAGCCATATTTTCGTATATAAATTCCAAAGAAACTCATTGGTCGGAATCGGGATTTGACCACTAGACCACCACGGCGTTTTACTACTAGAATGTAGGTAGATACTTTATTTAAAATCGCATATTTTCCGCAGTCCTTAATTTTTTTCAGTTTCTTATCACCATGTCGAAAGGTTCTCGAATGGACACCACGTACTGTCAAGCACAGTTTTGTTTGGCTATCCACCCACAAGGTAAACAGATAACCTTATTAAGACCGCAGGATGCTGGATGCAAACCGTTTCCTATCGGTCTTATCAAAAAATCATAGAGATGGACACCCATTGCACTAACTGACGTTCTATGTCTTAAATGGTTAGAAAGAGCCTTTTATTAATAAGGAACAGGTTCTTTATTTAGAAAATGTATACTATAAACATTTTCTAAATAAAGAACCTATTCGTTATTTTTGAAAAAGTACATTGGCCTTACAATCGTGAGGTCGTAGGTTCAAATACCGGCCCCGTACGGTACCAATGAAATCTTTGAAATTAATGTACGAAAATCACACCACTGGCTTCTGACAGGAAAACATCGTGAGGCAACCTGCATACGTCCGAAGGAGAAATTCTACGGCGTATGTGAATCCACCAACCCGCACTGGGCCAGCGTGGTGGATATGGCCCAATCACCCTTCGTGGGTAGGCCTACGTCCTGTAGTATACTATTGAAAATGCTGGTACAGTACAATACATAGTCAATCTATGTTCTATTTTTATCACGTGTATATTGCTGAACGTGCATAATTTTTACTATTTTCAGTCAGCAATCGCTAGTGACATTGAAAAAGGACGCCGCCTAGGCCTCACTCACCCCCAAAAAGCCTCCTAGCACCCTTAACAACCCACCCTAGGGAGAAGAGGGGGTAAAAAGCAACGTAACCTATTATAGAAGCAATAAAATGAAACAAAAATTTAAATCGGCTTTTGTGTTTCGGTTAAACAAAGAAAGTCTGATTTGCACAGAATTTAAAATACTACTTATTTAATACTTTTTTGGTTCTTCTGTTCAGTAAAATTTATTCATAATTTATTTCACTATGATTTGGGTATGTTATAAAAATAGTTATTGTTTCTCTCACTTATTTAACCCACCCACCCACTAAAACACATTTTTTCTAGGGGCTCTAGAAAAGGGCACGGCTTTTTTTTCACTTTCCACCTGTCGCGAATCTGCTGGTGTGTCGTTGCTACTTTCCCTGCCTTCCGCGGCCTCGACGGGGTCGCCACCGTTTTGATGACGGACGCGGTGGGGCTGCAGGGGAGGAGGAGTGTCGGTATGTCGTCGGCCGCTCTCCCTATCCTCTGCAGCCGTAGTGGCAAACGCGGGGCCACTTTAATTAACCCGTTGCATCGGGACCAGGGCTGTCGGACACGGGTGCTGTCCGACGCCCAGTGATGGTTGGTCCCAGTTGACGATGTGTCTGGTGTTCGGCACATCGTCATTCTGGCGGGAGCGGAAGCTCCGAGGTGGGATCCGGATTGGGCCAGCGCTGTCGGGTGCCGTGGAGGAGTGCGTAAGCGTGCCAGGGGTTTTGGTGGGTATACAGTCCAGCAATGGTCGGGGACTCCCACATAACCACCCGCCTGCCCCGAGGTGCGGTGGTATCTTTAAAAAAAATTCCCCTGGCTAAAAAAAGGCCATATAAAATAATTATTTTATTTTATAACCTTTTATTATTTTTCCAGAAAAAAAAGCTTGGACTTTTCAAGCTTAGAGCGATCTATCTTCTTAGTCAGCGTGCTTCGTCTTTGACCACATCGTCGCTTAGTATCGAAATGGTGGTCAAATGCGGGTTTATTTGAAATAAAAATTACACTTCAAAATCTACGCGCTATGAGTGACAAAAGTAGAAAATAAAGACTTACAGACAAGATTTTATTAAAATATTTTATCACCTAAAGAACAAATCAGATTTATTGGAAAAATACCAGTATTTAAAAAATATTCAGGCGTTTTTGCAATTTTAGCGTTAGCGCCATCTATCTAAAACAGCCCAAACTAGAATAACAAACACATTTCTAGGTGTCATGAATTCAAAATGTCTGTTTTAGCATGTTCTTGAGTAGATGCAAGTGATTTACACTAGATGTCACTACAATGATCATTTCAAAGTAGTTTTATAAATTCTATTATTAACAGTTTTATCACGATAAGTACCTAGAAAAATCACCATCCCAAAAGAGCATCATATCTATATTTCTGGGATAAAAAGTAGCCCATTTCACTTTCCATAATTGCAAACAATGCCCATGCCAAAAATAAAGCCAATCTATTGCTCCGTTGCTGCGTAAAAGAGGAACAAACAAACAAACACACTTTTGGATTAATAATATTAGTAAGGATTAAATAATATTTACTAGATAATTAAATTATTAATTAATGTAAGGATTAAAATAATGTATTATTAAAATAATAACTAAAAATATTTGTACTGTAATTATTATTACAGTCGAATTGAGAACCTTATTTTTTGATTCCGGTTAAAAACCTACTTAATTACTTATACCTAAATATTATGTACCGACCATAGAAAGTGATTTCATCCGTAATGTCTACGGAAGCGTCAAAACTCATATGACTTCCACCGTCGTTAAACCATAACTTGGTACTTTAAAATCCATTTATGGTCATTACCATTAGTGCTTGGTCCACTATCGACGGATATTCTCAGGAATAGTCATCGAATAGGCGCGGTTCCACCAAAAATGTAGTCGCCTTATTTAATTTTATTGACCGACGAACCACCGGAGATATACAATTCGACGAATATATATAATTTTTTTTTATTTATAACCCCGCATAACTTTTTTATAGTAGTCCGATTTCAATAATTATTTTTTTCATTGGAAAGAGTATACTTCGAAATTGATCCCATTTAAATTTTATCGAAATCGGCTGAGCCATTTTTGATAAATCAACAATAATGTGAAAAATGTTACATCGATCCGTGCGAAATATTCGCGAATTCTGTACACGGGTGAAGTCGGTCATGCTATTTTTTTGCAAAAAATAATATTGTTGACAACATGTTTCTAGAAACACCAATAGAAAAGTGGGCGAATTTGGGTTGTATGTCCCGTCTGTCTCCACCAAGAGAAAAATATATTTGTGTTTAACAGTGTGCCACAATTGGCAACTCCGGTGCAACCGCGCATTTATGGTTTGAGAGCAAATAAAACTGGAGGATGTGACGGCTGAGAATTTTAGGAGAAGAATGGTTTGTTGATTTTGGTGACGAGTTAGGTACCTACTTCCTTAGCTCTTCTTAGAATATTATCTACTAATAAATATGTAGATAGGTAGTACCTACGTAGGTTTACGACAAACGATGTGAGCTACTAAATCGAAACTGCAAGTAGCATCCAATCGGTCTTGTTGGGAATTTATTGGGAGGCCTTTTTTTTAATTCGAATAGGTTCGCGTTGGACTACACACTGCCTGATGTTAAGTAGATGTGCGATCTAGGGTGTAGCATGCTTACCTAGAAGATACCTATTTACTCGGGATTTGAAGACATCCACGTTGTACTTTAACGGGAAGACAGACCCAGGCAAAGCGTTCCACATTCCGGCTGTTCGTATGAGGAATGAGGATTCGAAACGCTTGGTTCTAACGCGCGGAATGTCCACCATAAAAGGGTGGCGCTTTGGTCGCGTCTGTCTAGCCGTACGATAGAAGAAAGGGGCAGGGGGGACCAGATGGGCGCACTCTCCGAAGTGTATCCGGTAAATGGCCGACAAACACGCTACCTTGCGACGATGCTCAAGACTTTGCAGCTGCGACTTAGTCAAGGTGTCGTTGTCAATCAGCCTCCTGGCTCGCCTCTCAATCGACTCCAGAGCCTACAGTTGATATTTAGCAGAGCCATCCCAAAGGCCTATGTCCAGTGGATGTTCACTAATGTTTTATGATGATAATTATGAGGTTAGATACTTATGAGGGTTTGCACTCCGTGAGGCATCAAGTCGTGTTTTGCCATGGGTAGAGTTAGGCACATATTTTGTAATTTACTTATAGTACCTAATGATTAATTAATATGTGGTGGTTTTTTACATTTTGAAATAGTAATAGTTAGAAATCTTGTACATTTTCCTTAAGTTTGCGAATCTGGGGTCAACCACTGATGTAACGAACTCAGACTCGTTTTGCAAATGCAACAATAAATCACAAAAATAATCTTGCATTTGACTAAATCATAGAACTGTTTTTCTTAAACCTGTCTAGCCTGTTAATATTGTAAGTACCTATAAAAAGTCGATGGTAGCGCCCCAGAAACCTCACAGATAAGTTGGTAAAGCTATGCAGTTTGGAAATTCGCTGATTTAACTTATGTAACGCTTTCTTTTGACTCATTTTTTATGTGAGTGTTATTCCGATGTGATAACGTTTGATAAATCTATGACGCCGGATGCACACACGAAAAAGAGTCACGATCTGCCTGAGCCGAGCGTGCAAGCGAGAGCGTGGAACAAGCGATAGAGAGGCACGATCGGACTGTTACAGTTGTTAAGTAAAGGTGCGTTCGGATAGCCTACTGGTGGCAAAATTATCAGTTAAAATTGCTAACAACGATCACATTCAGCGTTCGGTTTGAGAATGTGTGAGCAAAAGTTGCATTTTTAACTGTTTTCGTTCACCGTTCGGATAGCTCAAAAACAGTTAAAAATGCTATCGCGAACTGCCACTTTTGACCCATCTGCGGAGGTGAGTTCTTTGTGATCGTTTGTGTTTGACGTTTCAGCGTTCGTTTTGGAAAGTGAGAAAAATTAGCATTATTGGCGAAATGGATGAAATTCCCAAACCTAACGGTTTACTTACATCAACGATAATTTTGCAAATGCCAAAAACGCCATCGAGCCCAAACCGAACGCACCTAATGTAAGTAAGTTCGTATAGCCCTGGTGTCAGAATTTTGAATTCCCTGAACCTATAGGTATGTGGTATATATCCACCTACTAGGTGGCACCTAGACATAGGTATACGATGTTTGTCGTATCCATAATTATCATAAAAGTATTATAAACAATTTTCATTCTGAAACCGCGGAAAAAAAAACATCCCCACTACAACTGTGGTGTAAAAAGTTAATTGACTCTCGACAAAAACCACTGATTGTTTCGTAATTTCAAGATTGGTGTCATAACTTAATTATAAACAAGGTAAAATTTTGTTTTAATGATGAGTTTGATATTTATATTCTAGAGTATCTAGAATATGTCCGTCGCGCGTCGTCTAACATAGGTAATACCGTACTGTGCTAGTTCCTTCATAATTAAGTAATCGCTATCTTTAAATGCCTTAATTTCATTTGTAACACGAACTTGCAATTTTAGCAATTTGTAATATTAATCTTATTAGGGAAGCAGACAGTTAATATTCCTTAACTCGTACGTGACCCGATTTTGGACCAAATGATCAGATAAAGTTGCTCTGGCCTGATTTGGGTCATTAAAGTTATTATCTAATTGAGATCTGTGATTGATAAATTGTGCCAAAAGTAGAACCACTTTACGAATAAAAAAATGTTAACAATATAGACTCAGTGTAGATGGCTCGTCTCACAGGTGTACCTGGTAAGTATAAGTTGACATGGTTGTCAACTGTCAAAAATTGCTTGGTAGCAATTTTTCTAAAAACTTTTTATGATACAAAGACTAGTAAAATGAGTGACATAATGGAAGAATTACGTAATTCAAGTTCGAAAATCAATAGAATTTCTTGTTAACAATCATTATCTAGATTCATAGTTCATACAATGAAGTCAAACGTCTCGTGACGAAACTTGTATTCCTTCAGATTTTCATTGTTTTTTAGGGTTCCGTACCTCAAACGGAAAAAACGGAACCCTTGTCCGTCTGTCCGCCTGTCCACACGCCGTCTGTGTGTAGGTATGTCAAGACTCTTTATCTCGGGAACGCTTAAATATATAGCGTTGAAATTTAAACTGTATACGTATACCTATTTTTAGGTTTCTTGCAGTTTTGTAAAATAAAAACTTCTCAGTTATCGTATAAAAAAGTTAGAGCCGTTTATGTCGTCAAAAATCGCATTTTTCGACACTCACAAAAATCAAAACCTACAGGGTACTTCCCGTTGACATAGAAATAAGAAATTTGGCGAGAAGCATTGTCTCAGAGTACACATAGTATAGGAATAAATCCGAAAACTGTACATTTTTATTTAAATCACAAAAGACCCTATTTTTGTCATTTAAATAAAAATATTCTCAAAATTTACAAAATATAGGTTCAAAATTCAAAGTGGAGTAAATCGTATCATTTTTGGTATCATATAAAAGAACTTTATTAGCACATGCTAAAACAAGTTTTTAATTATTTTAACAATGTGTAATTTTCGATGTATGACGAGAAAAGTGAAAAAAAAAACTTTTTTGTCAATGGTTATGGATGGTATAGAGATTTTAACAACTCACTTCCCAATTTTGTGAAATTTTCTGGATTTGTACGGATGTGCGAGCCTGACACGCACGTGTCCGGTATTTTTTTTAAATTACCTAGTACCTTGACATTATTCTGAAATTAGTAGTTGATTGCGTTTTCCTAGCCTTCTGACTCAGGTGTACATGGCACGCTATTACACCCTCCCACTTGCGATACAGGGTTATTTCTAATCAATTAGCATCCTTCTAGGGGCTTTTTTTGTACATCAAAACTAACAACTTTTGTTCTAGGACTTTCGTCAAAAATAAAAAAAAAATTTTGTTGTTCCATAGAAAAATTTGGTGCACCCGAGACAAAATGTATGGAACAGCTGATTTTTTTTTTAGTTTTGACGAAAGTCGTTGAACAAAAGTTGTTAGTTTTGATGTACAGAATAAGCCCCTAGAAGGGTGCTAATTGATTAGAAATAACCCTGTATAGCGCTTATGCCTAACGTAGTTTGACTGGGTGTTTGTCAGCGCTCGCCAGTTAACAACGTTCGGTACAGTTAACAACGTTCGGTACAGTCAGTCTTCGGATGGGTGACCGTCGCTTTTTACAACTGAGAGCTTTCTAAGCCACGGTTTAGTTCCCGGTTGTATTAACCGTTTAGCCATACAGAAGCCTTCAGGTGGTATTAAAACTGACACCAGGATTAGCCTACAGCCTAAACGAACTTACCTACTTACTTACTTGCTAGGTACAGATCTGTTCACTCACGAAGGTGCGCCCCTCCATATTTATTGATGTAGTTGTACGACAGTGTAACCCTCTAACGTAAGTGATTTTTTTTACTGTCTGTACTATTAGCCTCTACACGCACACTAAGGCGTTGTGTACAAACGAGGTCTACGCGTATAAATGCAAACCAATCATTTACTGTGGAGGGGCGCGACTTCGGGAGTGAAACGGTCTGTAACATGATTACTACCAAAGCGTTGACGTCGCAATCCTTCCTTCAGGCAGATTCCTTTAAAACGTGGTAGATATCATCTCCCATTGAGCCACAGCGGTCACACGAGGGTGACTCTCTTTTTCCCTTGATAAGTTTTTCATGGTCTGAAAGATGTATGTGGTCTATTGACTAGTGTTTCGTGGGACTAGTGGATAATTTTCGATACACAAATAAAGATATGACCCAATCATAGTGTACAATACGACAAAAAAATATTGTTCGCTATATACGGGATAATGTTGACATTGTTTATAAATACCGTATTACCTACCTACTTAATTGACTCGTTGGATCAGTGCCAATTAATTTCTTACTTTCACTTTTCCCTTCATCACACTTTGAATGAGATTTGCTTTGTAAGGCAATCAAGGCTTTCGTTGGAGGAACATTCTCCATGGAATCATTAAAATATATTTTTAAGACATAAACTGTAGAATAAGAAAGTTATTCATATCGTACGTGAGATATCAAATGTCGATCTCAAGTACCTATAATAGATCCAACCGTTTATTTTCTTTTTGACAGCACCAATAGAACGTAACTGCGTCATGTTACGCAAAAGTTCACTTTTAAATGCGAGGTTTTAAAAATATGACAACTGCCTAAGTTTGCTCCTTGATCCCGTATAATAATCATCTTTGACAAATTGAGTCCATATTATATTATGATGCATTGTTTCCTAACCTGTCCCAAACGCATCTATCTTACTTAGAGTATTAACACAAATAAATAAATTACCTACGCCTAACATTTCGTAATTATTACGCTTCCTGAGCTTTTCTCTACCACGTACCTATGTGAAAAGGTATTATCTACTCTTGTATAAATCAAAAACAAATACAGGAATAGGTTACATGTGGAACCTAATTTGAGATTGCAATTCAGTAATAATATCAATCCGAACCAAACTAACTTAGTTGCAAAAAAGCAGCACCAACCTTCTCATTAATGTTTTTCTACGAAAAGGATTTTTTTTTAAATTTAATGAAGGAATACTAAAATATAATATTGTGCGAAAATTGCACCTTTTTCACTCAGGGGCCCTTGGCATTATACTTGATTTCCTTGGGGGTTCCGCGGCTGAAAAAGCTTAAGACCGCTGACCAAGTTGCACTCATTATAAACTGTATATTAGGTAATAATAACATTTTTCTCTCTCGATGGAGATCATCGACTTGGCTGGCATTTTTATTGATGATGAAGACGGACGAAACATTTACCACTCTAGCGAATGAGTTTTCCGATGAATAACGCCTTAACGAGAAAATGACTATTTCGAACCAGGCACATTACACCTTTTTAGTCCAGGTATCAAACTTTTAAAATGAATTTCAAAAAAATTGTCATACGAAAATCATAAATGTCATTTGTCGATACATAATTAATGTTAACCTCAATTTCGCAAAAATAATAGCTAGGAGGATAAGAGTAATATGCAGAGAGTGACTTATATATACATTGTTCACATGGGAATTTTGTGTAATATTAACCAAGGACTACATTATTTATAATTTAGTATTCTTCTCTGTTTTTGTGCCGGGGTGTGAGACCTATGTGTGAGGCTCTTTGCAGCTAGTTTGCTATAAAATTCTGACAAAGTTAAAGTTGGTACCATAAAGCAGAAAAAAATGGCTTCCAACTTCGTTGAAAAGATCCACGAAGATCTCCTGAAGCGGCTGATGGAAGATTCTGAGCTGACATGTATACGGTCACGTCAACAATCCCTAGAATTCACTACCATTGAGGAAGAACTTCCAGAACTGGGTTCGTTTGTAAACTTTATATCTATCTAAAAACCAAATAACTCTGACCAAATAAAAAATCAAGACAGAATGTTGAGAAACAAACAAATGAGGCCAAAACTACGCCTCGCCGTAAACTGACACAATTACACACACAAACACGTATAACGAAACTACGCCTTGGCTAGTCAGTCGAACTATGGCGGCGCAACACCGACGCATTCACCACATGTAGGTATTAAAAACTGGTCTCACTTGTCTGTTCACGGCGTTCTGTCTTGATTTTTTTATTTGATCTGAGTCAGATAATTGAAAAAAATACTGTACCAACCACCAACGCTATAAGTTGGTGGTAATATAAGCACTTCAAAAATTTGACGCTTGCGTAGGAGGCAGGCTGGCTCAGTTGGTTAGAGCGTCGGGCTAGTGATCCGAAGGGGCAGGTTCAAATCCTGCGTTCGTTTCAGATTTTTGAAATGCTTGTCACAAAGATAACTCTTTGGGAATATGTACTGTACCATTTTATCCACGAAATAAATATAGACTAGTAAATTCTCCGAACAGGACACCTCGCATCTGTTTAACTGAATCTTGTTCATATCTCGACTCGCTGGAGTGGCGTGTAAATAGCCAACTCCTGGGTGTGATTGCTCACGAAAGATTTTGAAGAAAAATAAGAAAGGGCGGGAAGATCGTACAAAAAGAAAGAATTTGGTGTCGACGTATGAACAGGAACTAAGCTAAGACTAACCTGCAAATGACCGCGTTCATCCCCTCGTAATCGAGACCGGCTGGAGAAGTCTTCTGCCACTGAAGCACGGCGCCTGCTGGTATCTTTCACTAAAGTCCTGTGTCGAGGCGAAATACAATTGTCCAAACACTGCACTACACACTAAAAAGTTCCGAAGTTCACGACATGAACTTCAAAGTTAAGCGGATGAAATTAATCTTGCGGCGGTTGAAAGACAACTGGCGGCGGTTGATAGACAACTGGCCGAATGATTTTCTGCCATTCAAAAAAATAACGGCGGTGACGCGACACCTGTGGTTTCGCGCCATTTTTTGACCAATGGTCGAGGGCATCGCGGTTCGAGACGACTAGCGCCATCTCTCGGAAAACTCCGGGACGTCAACGGAATATCGACAGATCGTCCCAGCGTTGTACCTGTTTTACCGACGACACCAGAAAGCGGGGTAAATTTAAATTATAAAAGAAAGATTTAAGAAATGCGGAATTATTAAATAAAAGATGTTAAGGCCCTCCACCACGCACCCCGCCTTGGAAGATCTAGAGATCTTTCAAAACGAATAAACTTCCTGATTGGTCAAAATACGTAGTGAATTTAAAATTAAAAATAAAACTAATGAGGCGCGTAGCCATTGAACTACATAATTGCATTAAAGTTAATTAGCTAAGGCGTTGATAACAGGATATGAATTTGCAACAACGTGTTTACAAATCCCAAATTTGGAATTTATCGTTTGCCACACCTACAGTGTCATTCGCACCGGTAGCTACCCTGAACGACCAGCTGAATGAAGCAATACCTTCATCGCTTACGGTCCCTAACACTGTAGGTCTTTTTGTAGTAGCGCTTGCATGTCGAACTTGCAGCGTATGCGTTTGCGTTGAGTTAAAGTGTGTATTTACACATAATATGTCGCAGCGCCAGCGTCCATAGGACATTGAGCGAATATAACCGTAGAGCCCAGAACCGCATTAGATTCAGCAATTCAGCAATCATTCTCATTCTCTGTCTCTTTCGAGGAAAGCGGTTGCTTAGGAGATACTTCATAGCGTTCATAAATACTGGTTATTGCCAACGCGGAGAAAGATGAAGACGGCGTAATATGTTTGCGCGGATAATCACCCATCAGAACCCAGCCTAATGTCGTGGACAATGCAGGTGGTGCCTGTGAGCCACACTCGACCTTGTTCCCTAAATATATGTATGGGAAAAGTTGAGCGCCTAACACTATGTCTATATCGCCAGGTACATTCCAACTCAGATCAGCTAGTGGAAGATCAGCGAAAACAGTTTGGTCGCACTCGACAAGGTGACTCGGTAACTGTTCCGCGATACAATCTACAACTAGCGCGTAGATGATATACTAAAGTAAGTAAGTAAGTTCGTATAGGCCGGGTGGCTAGCCCTGATGTCAGAGTTTTTAGGCCGCCTGAAGGCCTCTGACATGGCTAAACGGTTAAAACAACCGCCGTTCTGGAAATACACGCGATTGTATATCGACGTAAGCTGAACCAATAATCGGACGCGAAACTGCACCAACACCATAAACGAATTTCGCAGTGGCGTTATCGTTAGATTTAATTTCCGACAACAACTGGTCGTAATTAAATTATTTTGCGAACCATTGTCAATAAGGCATCTAACTACCGATGACGTCATAAAGTCTTTAGGGCGGGCATACACTTGCGCTGTTGATAAAAGTACCGTTGACTGTGCCTGCGATCCAGACGTGAGAAGCACGGCAGCGTTATGCGAAAGCGATGGCAGCGGCGCGGGCGGCGGCGGTAAGCTAGTACTAGCTTGAATATGCGATGGGTCTGGTCCATAATCATGACCTTTATGACTTGGCACACAAGGTTGAGATTGCGTAGCGGTTTGCGGAGCGCGTAAATGCGAGCATCTATAAAATTCGGTAAACTATTATCAGCTAGAACGCACGGATTTGAAGCGGGAGACGGCACTGAATGCACGTCTTTATGCACCAGAGTGGTATGCGTATGAGAATTAATTTTATTTTGCCTATCTTTCGAGAAACACAACAGACTATGGTGCCGCTTACTACAATGATCGCAAACAAATGTCGAATTGTATCTCAAAATGTTATGTATTGTACTGAGGCAATTAACACATCCTTGTTTCGATTTTATAAACCTAAATCTACTGTGCGGGTGAAGCTTTTTAAATTGTAAAAATACAGTTGCACGTGATCTCTGCTACCAAACATGGAACATACATAGCGAGGCGGCGCTCGCGCAGACGGTAACGTGGGTGGCGCATCAACAAGCGTTGGCGGGTTCGATTCCGTCACGAGAAAAGACTTGTAGGTATGTTGACCACGGGTATCACGAGTCGACGTGCTAGCACCGAGCGATTTATTCGCAGCGGTTGGTTGCGTGCGCTCTAATATTTTCGCTTGATCTTGCACAAAGCTGATCAGCTGATTAGAAGTAGGTATTTCAGTATCCCTAACTGTGAGCTCAAATGACTGAACAGTTTGCGTATCTAACTTTCTAAGCGCACATTGAAGAAAAACAAAGTCATTTAAATCTTCAATCTCAAGCTGTTTTAGTGCCGCAATTGAAGCGGAATATTTACTAATAAATGCATCGAGACTGTTTGCATTGTGCGAGTTTGCTTTCAAGTCGAGAATATTGTTTAAGTAATAGCTACCTAAGGCGCGTTTATCTTGGAACTTTTTGACTAAACTGTCCCATAATATTAATGTGTATTATTATGTGACGGACGAGATTTTTTTTTTTTTATTTCGAATAGGTTTGCCTACACACTGCCTGATGTTAAGCAGATGTGCGGTCTAGGGTGTAGCACGCTTACCTAGAAGAATTTGTTGCGCACGCGTCTCACACGCGAATATAAATCTTCAAAAGCTTCCAGACACGAGTAGTCAGGAAGTGCATCTGGTTTTAGTTGCAATTTTATTCTATTATATTGATCAACAATGGATTCGAATTTTTCTCGAATGTCATCGATCATTTCTGTCTCAGCGAGGAAGTTTTCATTCGTTCGCGAAGAATCAAAAGAAGTGATATTTCTCGATACATTGTATAATCGACTTATGCGTTGAAATAATAATTCTTTCTTTTGATTCAATAATACTAACATTAATTCCAGATCTCATTGCTTGTCCGCTTTATCAGTCATTTTTACTCAAATAAATCGATACTAACGGAAAAATACAAAGCTATCGGAATGTGGTATGTAGGTATAATCAGAAAAATAACTTTGTCGAATGACCAGGTATGCAATGTAAAAATAGCGTGAATAAATTAGCGAAGTATAAAAATGGCGGTAGGTGAGTGCAGTGGTGGAACGGCGAAATTGGGCAAAATGTAATTTTTATATTAAAGGAGCGGAATTTAAATATTTACATTGAAAATAAAAGCGGAGAAAGATTAAAGAAATGCGGAATTATTAAATAAAAGATGTTAAGGCGCTCCACCAACTCGCTCTTGACCAATTTCAATCATACTCTCGGAAATATTGTTAGGATTTAGATATTAAGCAATGTTGCTAAATATTATCAAATCAATGGATATAAGCGCCACAGCTTTACCTTTCAAGCGTCGATATAGAACTCATGTACCAAGTGCAAGATTCGTTGAAAAATGTGACCTTTAGAGGAGCATCAACATCTGGACAGACAAAAGCAAAATTGTCGAATCAAAATTGAGACTCTCTCTCACTTCATTCGATTGGTCAACTGAAAGAAACACTGTTCTATAGAAAAATAAAAAAACCATTGCTATGGTATTATATATTACAATGGCAATGGTTGCCCTGGTAAAAGGTCACCGTCACCTATGGATAACTGCAACAGAGGAAATTACATTAACTAATTAAGACAACATAGGCAACGGTATAGGCCGCGCCACATTGGTTGGCGGATGTGAAGTTAGCTATAAACTGCAATATCCAACCTTGACAAAAGCTCACATAAAGCCGCACGTTGATTGGGTACTGTGCAGCTTGTAGCTAATGTGCAGCTTGTAGCTAACTTCACATCTGCCAAGTTGTGTGGCGCGGCCTTTACTTTATTCGTATAGTATTGTTGAAGCATCCTAGATTGTTTGTGACAAAAACGAACGGCAAAAGCGAACCTTATAAGATTTCCACTATGTGTGGATAGGCCTTTTCGCGATAACAGACTATTCTGTGATGAACTGTTTCAGGACGATAGTGACAGGTGTAAAATAATACAACGGCTGATAAACCTCTTTTCAATTTCAGTTATAGAAGAAGAACCCAAGGCGACAGTTGAAGAGTTTGCTGAAGAAATAGAGGAATTTATCTTTGAGGAAGAAGTTAAAGAAGAAGAGCCTACCATTTTCCCATCGCCATCACTTCGCAAAGTATTATCTGACAAAGTCAGAAAAATTGAAAAACAAAACAGAGTTCGTGTTTTGCCAGAAGTATTTAAGAAAAATATAGATCCAGCTGATATCCCTAAGATTGCTACAACGCCACATAAGAAGTATATTGATATTTTAGCCTCTATGGTGGGATGTAAGAATTATAAAAGTTCTTTAGCCGAGTTTTGGTTCCTGGATACGTTAGCAAATTTGCTGAGAAGAGCGCAAGAAGACGATCTGAATAGACGTAAGTCATTTTAGCATTCAATAATTAATTATTTCAAAACTTCTGAAATAAAAACAGCCAACTGAACAATTTGGCTGATAGCTTGAATTCTTAGTATAACAGATGCGTGCACTGAATATTTTACTCTTTCTGCTTGAAAAACCGAAATGAAAACGACAAATGTGAACTGATTGGGATGAAAAGAACACGCATTTTGACGCATTTTTCTTTGTTAATAAAATAATTTATTTTAAAAACCTGTTTTGTTTTTAGCAACTCAAGCCTTGTTGATTCTATGGTTCTGCGAGTGGATGAAAGAAATGCAAGAATTTGACGCCGCTGATCGCCAACGAATGCTAAGAAGATTTAAGGTTAGGGAAGAACGGAGATTCAATTTTTGCATACTTTGAGAGACTCCAAATTACAAAGCTAAGAATAGAATTAATTGTGATTTAAGAGATTTCAAAATCGATTTTTGTTTTCTAGAACGAAAATAATATTTTAAAGGAACAATTTTGAAGCAGCAATCTAAGAGTGGACTATTATCTAGAGTCGTAATAATACAGTAATCTGATAATATAGCGTGCAGTCAGGTACGGAATTATACCTTTGTTTGACATTCCTGATTCTTATTTTTCATTTACCAGGATAATATGCTAGCAGCAGCTAAATTCGTTGCCAAGGAAGGATGTCTGCCCTCGCCTGAAGACGTGGACGTCTATTACAAAACTGTGGAAGATTTGCCAGAAGGCACAGGGACTACTACCCCCGATCAACTACCTTATAAATCCAAAGTGCCTCTGGGAGCTCCCATTGAGCCAAGTGTTACATTTGAAGGAACAGATTTTGAATGCGCTATGGCAGACTTAACCAGGATTATTCACTATATTTTTGATTTGTTAGTATATTTTTTTATGGAGAAAGTTCTATAGTGTATGACGTAAACACGTGGCAGAAGGGAGAGGAGGCCTATAACCAGCAGTGGGTCGATGCAGGCTGATGATGATGACGTTAATCAAGTAATCCGCATCGGGTCAGCGTGTAGGATTTGAGTCAATTGTCTTTCGTGGGGAAAACCGACATTCAGCAGTGGACTATTAAAAATACCGGTACTGAACAAATTTTTTATGAAGAATGTTTTTGGCGTGTATCGTGAATCTATCAATCCGCATTGGGCAGTGATGACTTAGGACCCAATCACCCTTCGTGGTAAACCTTAGGTTCAGCAGTGAATTATGAAGAACGCCAACATGAAGAACATTACAGATTTTTTTATGAAGAACTTTCTATGATTTATGGCGTGAATCCATCGACCCATATTGACCCCGCTTGGTGGAAATGGTCCAATCGCCCTTTATGGATTCGCATATGTTCAGCAGTAGCAGTGGCCTATTAGAAGACCAGTACTTATAGTATATTTTTTTTCTTTTGCTTAGTCTCAATGTTCTTTGTAGGACTTTGTCTATAGTTAGTCCTGTATCAGTTACACAAGGTGTTGTTTTGAAAAGAACAGGGACTTTTAAAATATTTATACTCATCATTCACCATTATGATCAACTTTTGGACTCAACCTCGAAATTACGAAAAAACATTTGTCGCGATTTAGGTTCTATGCTGTTATTTTAATTGTATTTGGTTTGCCAGGTTCAGCACAGACTATCAATACAATTTGGTCCGTTCTGTGTTCACATTCACCCCTGATTACGTGCTCATTGACTCGCCATACCAGCTCCAGGTCCCAAAGCGAATGTATACCGCCTTAAAAGTGAAGCCAAAGAAGGAAAAGTCACCGAAGAAAGAAGGGGGAAAAGGGAAGAAAAAGAAGGAACCTGACACAGAGGAGTTTATAGCTCTGATGCAGGTAACTGGTGGAAACATAGGTGATTTTTATGTAAGTTCAGGGTTAGGATTATAATAAAGGTTGGTTTGGTCATAATGATGAATACTACTATGATATAACTCTGGTAGAACAAAATATAAATAGTTTCAAAACTGAATGAATTTCCAACAAGGAGGATTATTTGTTATTTTCGACATTGCATTGTAATGATATAATAAAATCTAAGACCTAAACATGCAACCCTATTGCTTATGCTATTCACTTCTAACCCTTGCCAACTGAATCCATTTGCATCCTCGGTCTTATCGGTGGCCCTGGATTTTGCCGTCCTAATATGCCCAGCAGGGGGTTATCATGGATTGAAGTTCAGATTGATAGGAATTAATACAGTAGATAGAGGAGATACTAAAAGTGAGTTCGTATAGGCCGGGGTTTAGCCCCTGGTGTGAGGTTTTAACCCGCCTTAAAGCTTCTGACGTTTTTAAACGGTTAAAACAACCGGAACTCAGAATTCAACTTATCCTCCAAGATACAGTAGCGCTCAGTTATCAATGGCACCCTCGGTGTACCCTCCGAAGACTGACTATACCAAGTGCTGATAATAATTATAACTGGAATGTATATTTTGATTGCAACTCCTGTATTTTTCAGTTAAAAGCCAAAGAGGAGCGCGAAATCGAAGCTCAAGAGGAGAAAGAGCGTGAAGACTACAACCTCCGCAGCCACATCCTCCCACTGGCGTTTGCAACAACCCAGGAGCTTCTAGACAAGTACTGGCCGCCGCCGCCGACGCCGGAGCCAGAACCTGAACCAGAGCCTGTACATAAGGGCAAAGGGAAGAAAAAGTGACTTAGGCAGGTTAGCAAAATATACTCGTACTGCGTAGATATTTGTTTCGGTTCTTATTATTTTTAAAGTTCTTTAGGTACTTGTCAGATAAAGTAGTATACCAGCTACCTATTAGTTAGCTGTTAGACAAATACTGACCGCCACTACCGACTCCGCAACTCCACAAAAGTTGCAACTTTCCGCAGATGCAAAACCAGATTATGTCCATATAGGAAAGGGGAACAAAAAGTGAAACGGTCTTTTTTTATTTCGTATAGGTTTGCTTTTGACAAACTACCGATATTAAGAAGATATACGGTGTAACACGTTTACCTAGAAGATAATTATGTACTTATTTACTCGGGATTTGAAGAGTTTTTAATCGCTCCAGCTCATAATGTTGAATTCGCAAAATGTTGAATTCCCAAAATGTTGAATCATGACCCACGTTGTACTTTAGCGGGAAGACAGACTCAGTCAATGCGTTCAACGTTCTTGCTGTTCTTATGAAGAATGTGGATTCGAAAAGCTTGGTGCTAACGCGCGGAATATCCACCAAAGAAGGGTGTCGCTTTGGTCGCGTCTTTCTAGCCGTAAGATAGAAGGAAGGAGCAGTTGAGACCAAATTGTTCAACTCCTGGGCGCAAAGTGTTTTAAACAGGTTTTCAATATATTTGATAGAGTTTACTTCTTCGGGGTCTTATACTTGTTTTGAAATGTAAACGTGATTAGTAAAAGGGATTAGAAATGAGAAATTTCCTGCCACTGGATTCGTAACCATCTACAAGCTGTTTGACGAAGAAAAAAGGAAGAAGAAATAAAAAAGTGAGTTAAAATTATCAATAATACTTGATGAAACGGTGACTTACGCATTTTAACAATATACGATACTTGACAAAATTTGTTTCGATCGGTATTTATTTTTCGGGCTCATTAATCACTAACTAAGAGGGGATTTTTTAGCTCTCGTGGAAGAACTCTATCTATACGGTAGAACCTATACGGTAGAGTTATTCCACCTTCCACATAGAGCTGCGCAACATCTTACTTACTTATCCAGGACTAACAAGGTATAAAACTAAAAACGTAACGTTATAGTAACATTTAATAGTAACAATAGTAACTTGTAGTACGGCCAAGAATCTATGACAAACTAGTTCTAATCTATAATTATGTTTTGTAAGTAAAATGTGTACTATTATGTTATTAGTACATATTTAAAATAAGATAGGTTTAGTAAGTAATTTTTAATATTTCAATGTTTGCTATTAGGCAGAGTATGTACTTAGCGTAAGAATGCTATGTATACTATGCAAATAAATAAATTCAATTAAAAAAAAAACACGTCGGCAGCTCTCAAAACACATATTCTCGAATTAATGCTAAGTCACACACAGATCACCTTACAATCATCAGGTAAATCAAACCGCGATAAATGATATAAGGATATACCCATTTAAGTAAAGAAGGTTTTCCTAATACGGCACACAACCTGAATCTTAAATTCGTAACCTCGCAATAGGATTTTCGAACCGCTTTACACCAGACGATAGTTTTGCTTGTTTCATCACAAAATTGTAAAGAAAATCTATGCATCAGCCATAAGACGTCCACTGCTGGAAATAGGTCTCCCCTATGGATCTCCAATAAAGTCACTTAGAAGGGGCTTGCATCCAGCGCGTTCCCCTGTGGGTGGGTGTCCTACGCTGCGCTTGCCGGTACGTGGTCTCCACTCGAATACTCTTCGACTTCATGCTGTATCAAGCTGTAAACGTACGAAATCGCAAAGTAATACGTACCAAATAACTAACATTTATTTTGTATCTACCCTCTACTTACAACTTAATGAGAACTTTGGCAAATTTATAACTTAATGTTTAGACACAAGTTTTAAAAGGCGACAATAGCCTACAAAACACTGTACTATTGTGGTAAATTATAACTTAGTTAGTTAACGCTAAGTTGTACAAAACATTGTAATTTTATTATGTCAATAAAGGTTTTTCAAAATCAATCAGTCTTCCGCGATATGTGCCCTACCCACTGCCATTTGAAATTGCCAAACTGTTGGGCTATATCGGTTAGGAGATTTCAAGGATAGACCTCTCCATACCTCGTTGGGCTAGTTGGAGCTAAAAAAATAAGTTAACAGTTTGACCACAGGTATGAGATTTCAAGTTGGATTTTAGTGAAAGGGCCATATATACGGATTAACCACTGACTCACGGCACCCAATTAGTCAGAACAAGAGTAGGTACCACTTCTTGGGCAATTATCTTCAACTTACCGATGACTAAGTTTGTCGATTACTAGTAAACGTCTTACCATTATGATATGCTATCACATGGTCACGTTGTAACAATCTACTTAACCTGTGAATTGGAACTTTAAGCCGGGAACTGCTGTGTTGGGTTATTGGGACAACCTGAAACTGGCCATCGTGGCTTGCACGTCAAGAACGTCAATCACTAGACCGACGGTACGCAATAGGCGGTAATTTTACTAATCTCTTGGCATTGTATACTTATCACATTAATTTGATGTATTTTTTTTGATTGAATTTTTATTTTTCAGCTTGCCTTAATTTTTTTTTAACTCGTTGGAAGACGTTTGCATCCAGGAATCAGAATTTCTTGTCCGGGTGCTAACACATCTTTGTATAATTCATGTATTAAAAAAAAACTTATAAATAATATAAATCCGAAAAGTTTGTTGGATTGTTCTTCTTTCACGCAGCAACGGAGCAACGGATTCCTGTGGGTTAGCACAAAAGTCAAAATACCACGCGGGTGGAGCCGCGGGCAAAGGCTAGTAAAAAATAAAATCAGAAATGAATATGTAGAAAAATATAAAAATTGCAAAAAACATTTTTCTCCGAAATTATTTGTCTAAATTTTTATTTTTTCGTGAAAAATCGCAACACCGACTTCCACCGTGTACAAAATTCGAATAGTGTGCACGAATCGACGTGACATTCATTTACATTATTGTTGATTTATCAAAAACGGCTCAGCCGATTTCGATAAAATTTAAATAAGGCCACCTCGGAATGTATAGGTACCTTTTCGAACCAAAATATATTTTTTAAAATCGGTTCTCAACTGACGAAAATATCGATAAACATACAATAAAAAAATACATACAGACGAACCTCCTCCTCTTTGAAAGTCGGACGTCTGTCTAGAAGACACTTCGAATTTGTTGGTCCTCTCAAGAATCAAACTACTAAAAACTCTATCAAACGACAAGCTAGGAGTTTTGGCGGGAACGCGGAAAAGTCATGTCACCTCATTGTATTATTTTGTTAAACTTATGTTTAAACTTGTGTGTATTGTGTTTATAACAATTGTTTTAGTAATTCAATTTTGACGTCAATTCTATTCTAATTCTAAAGTAATATTTTAAAAATAATGTTGCCATTTTATTGTATCATTGAATTTTTAAGTTAGTTTAAGATTAAGTAGTTCTTAAGCAATTACTGTAAATGACTTGCCCAATATGACGAGATGTTATAAGGCCAATAAATTACTTTACTTTACTTTACTTTATCAGTGATAATTAGTGAAAAGTTGAGGTATTTCGTTGATTATGAGCTTATTTACGTGCATGAGTGTAGGCAAGTGATATAACGTGACGTATCAGGTCGTTCCGTGTTGTCACCAAAACTCCATAGACGCCTCTAGTAAAGTATCCACTGCTTTACTGAGGTATGACTTGGACTATGTTTGGACTTGACCGCGACTTTATTGGACTATGACGTGACTACGACAGTGACTATTTTGATAAAATATCAAAAAATATTAAAACTTAACACTACTTGACACTGGCAAATGCACAACAATGCGACGCCAAACAAAAGAAGAAGAACGACAAGCTACAAAATAATAATAAATACCTATGTAAAATTTAATTATTAGCAGTTTTTAGGACCTCGTTAAACATTCTCAACAGTATCCTGACTCCCAACTAAAACTACTGGCCGACCCCTGCACTAGACTTTTACTTATTGGAATAAAACAAAACACACCTAAAATATTCAATACAAAGGTAACCACTATCATACATATCTTGTCAACGTCTGAAAAACTCTCGCAACCTCGTGCAAATCTACATATCGATACCATTCTCATAATGTGTTACAAGTTCAAATAATTTACATGCCGGATTGCAGATGTTATTCAAAATAGAAGTGACGTCATAATGTCGAAAAGTATAATAGTGTGACGGTTATGTAACCAAGGGCTGGGCTGGTCAGTGGAACACTAGGCCGATGGACGGTGAGTTGACGGAACCCACTCCGGTTCCCCAATAGGGTTGGCAGCTAGAGCTTCTAGGTGTTTTGTACCGATTGCCAAAGTGCAGCAACGTTTAGTGCAGTTAGTTTTGGATCGGTGACCTTGGGTGAGTAACTTGATTATAGATTTCTTACTTATCGATCATCAGAGTACAGCAAAGTTCAGTGCGGTTAGTTTTCGGATTGGTGATTGCGGGTAGCGTTTAAAACTTAGCTAACCGTGGTTTGCTTGACATATTAGATTATTTTATTAAGCCAAGTCATAAGCTTCTTTGAAAACCCTGACAATAATGTCTTTTCGAATTTCTTAAAATCTTCGATAGGGTCTTTATCACTGATAATTTTTCGAAATCAAAAAATGTAGTACCTAACAAGATATTTTAAATGATTTCGATGATCATCAGAATATAAGAGTTGAGTGTTGGGACCTCCTAGCACTCAACATTTATTGCTGAGGTGAATTCCTTTCGACACTTTGTCGGATAAAGTCAATTTCATTTTCATCCCCCCACCTCGGAAAGAGTATTTTTGCTCTTCGAAATCTGAGTGCAAAAGCCGTTTTTATTCGCTAGAGGTAAAGTAAAATTGAATTAAGAACATCGTGTGCACTATAAACTATAAAATTTAACTTGATCTCTGCGACATTAGAAGATTGACATTTTTAGAGTTGAGATAGTGGTGGAAAAAATCGATTTTCAAACAAAGTTGTAATGAAATCGAATGAGTAGTTGAAGGTGAGAAATTGGATTTCATTTACTTACTATTATTTAAGATCAAGTATGTTCACATGTAAATAATGTTATGATATTAATTATATACTCATAATAATGTAACGATAGTATTTATCGACGTTTTTCACTATTATCGATGCTCTAACATATAATTGGGTTTAATTTAATTACACATGTAAAAAATGTTATGATATTAAAATATACAATTAAATTAATGATAAATCAAGTTTTATTTAAAATATCGTCAGTATAAACTATCGATATTTTAGTTAAAACTCTATCTAACTCTCTGTGGTCACGATCATTCGTCGCCCATCACTAATCGGCATGTCCATAAAGTATGACATTGACAGGTACTGTCTGTACTATTATGAAATTCAGGACTTCATAGGCGTAATTTTTCTGACAGCTGTCGCAGAGATCAAGTTAAATTTTATAGAGTATAATTTTGTGAATACAAAACATTATGAAATCTATTTACTTCTGCCTCCATGGTGCCGAACTTATCATACAACCTTTTTTAGTTTGTTCAAACCTCAGACTTGGAACCTTCTTGTTGTATTTTTTTTTAATTTGCTTTGCGCGCGCCATTTTATTATCATCCCAGGTAGCATTTATACGTTATTATGACGTCCGTTTACGGTACTGCTCGACGTAAGAGACGTCATTATCATGACGTCGGTAGTTTCTTCAGATGACGACAATTTGTCACAGCCTCATGACGTAAGTTAGAGGACGTTGGAGTGACGCCATATACTGACGTTGGAGTGACGTCATATACTGACGTTGGAGTGACGTCATATGCTGACGTTGGAGTGACGCCATATACTGACGTTGGAGTGACGCCATATACTGACGTTGGAGTGACGTCATATGCTGACGTTGGAGTGACGCCATATACTGACGTTGGAGTGACGTCATATGCTGACGTTGAAGTGACGCCATATACTGACATTGGAGTGACGTCATATACTGACGTTGAAGTGACGTCATATGCTGACGTCACTGTGACGCCATATACTGACGTTGGAGTGACGTCATATGCTGACGTTGGAGTGACGCCATATACTGACGTTGGAGGACGTCAAATGCTGACGTTGTAGTGACGCCATATACTGACATTGGAGTGACGTCATATACTGCATTCATAGAGACGACATTTTGACATTTATAATAGGGCAGCAACTGACGTTGGAGCGACGTCATTCACTGTATTCATAAGGACGTCACTAGGCCGTACATATTAGAGCAGCCACTGACGTTGGAGCGACGTCATTTACTGTATTCATAAAGACGTCACTAAGCCGCACATATTAGGGCAGCCACTTACGTTGGAGAGACGTCATTTACTGTACTCATAGGGACGTTACTGGGCCGTACATATTAAGGTAGACACTAACGTTGGAGTGACGTCATATACAGTATTCATAGTGACGTTACTGTGAATCCTGTGTATGACGTCACTACTATGTCGGCGGCTGCCTTTGTATGTATGGCCCAGTCCCTGTGAACTAAGTAAATGACGATACTCCAACGACGATGGCTGCCCTAATATGTACAGCCCAGTCACTTTCCTGTGAACAAAGTAAATGACGAAAAGAATTTAGAATTTAGTTTGCGATAGCAGGCATCCTATATTATACACGTACCCTGAACAGACTCTTAGGACTATGGATGAAACCAAACAAAACAACGTAAGTAGCATAATAGATTTATATTCAAGAAGTATATACATACATAGACTGTTATATATAATCAATAATTGTTATGAATCCATAGTCTTAAAATTACAATGTCGATCCAATAGCAATTTTATGACCATGGCACATTTAGATTAACTATTTATTCTCTCTTGGAGAAATTACTAATGCACTGTTATCACTAATCAGGTTGGTGTTAACTTGTTTCTGCACCTACATCGGACTTTTGCTGACACTTGAAATTATTTGATTTGTTTGTGCATTACATTACAATGACTCGATGCGCTGGTTGCAGTCGCAAAGCATTTTAAGTAGGTATCTATTGAGGTCAAATCGCACGAACATCGCCTATCTTTTATAACGGTCTTTAGTACCTGAATTTCGTCATTAGTAGCTGAACATACATTTTGAATTTGTAAAGTATGTTGGTCTTGCGTATGTAATCTTTTTCTAAGTTCTCGACGAAATTCTTGGAATTCTGATAACAAACCGCCGTCATTCTCCAGCACGGAAACTTCCATTTGACTGCACTTGCTACCCCGTTGGTTATTGACATAATTAGGGCTCGCTATCGTTGGTAACTTCCTATGTTCTGGAGTGCGAACTGGCGTGTCATTCCCAGCACGTTTTCTTTTTGTGCTGTCACACATCGGGCAAATCCATTGGCGCACATAGTCCGTAGAAAAAGACTCGAAATCTCGTCTTTTAATACCGAGACACAATATATGATACACTTTTTCACAGTTTGATAGTGTACACTTCATTATAAGTTCACCGGTAACGTCTTTTTTACAAACCCGGCAAAACGTAAACATTGCGATCGAACTAAATAGAAATAATTGCTGCGACAAAAAGTAAACACGTCCGCACCGATGCGAGCGCGCGTGCAAACAATATGGTACAATATGGTACGTCCTAATATTGACCCTAAATAGAGGTCAATAAAACGTCCCCTTTGTGGCGAATATGGTAAAACCTGATATTGACCCTACATGGACGTCAGTAAAACGTCCACCAGAGACGAATATGATACGTCTTAATAATAACCCTGAAGAGACGTCAGTAAATCTTCCACTTTGTGGCGAATTTGGTACGTCCTAATATTGACCCTAAATAGAGGTCAATAAAACGTCCCTTTTGTGGCGAATATGGTACGTCCTGATATTGACCCTAAATGGACGTCAGTAAAACGTCCACTAGAGACGAATATGATACGTCCTAATAATGACCCCAAATAGACGTCAGTAAATCATCCACTTTGTGGCGAATATGGTACGTCCTAATATTGACCCTAAATAGAGGTCAATAAAACATCCCCTTTGTGGCGAATATGGTACGTCCTGATATTGACCCTAAATGGACGTCAGTAAAACGTCCACCAGAGACGAATATGATACGTCCTAATAATGACACTGAATAGACGTCAGTAAATCGTCCACCTTGTGGTGAATATGGTACGTCCTGACTTTGACTCTAAATTGACGTCAGTAAAACGTCCACTTTGTGACGAATATGGTACGTCCTGATATTGACCCTAGATGGACGTCAGTAAAACGTCCAGCAGAGACGAATATGATACGTCCTAATAATGACCCTGAAGAGACATCAGTAAATCTTCCACTTTGTGGCGAATATGGTACGTCCTAATATTGACCCTAAATAGAGGTTAATAAAACGTCCCCTTTGTGGCGCATATGGCACGTCCTGATATGGACCCTAAATGGACGTCAGTAAAACGTCCACTAGAGACGAATATGATACGTCCTAATAATGACCCTAAATAGACGTCAATAAATCATCCACTTTGTGGCGAATATGGTACGTCCTAATATTGACCCTAAATAGAGTTCAATAAAACGTCCCCTTTGTGGCGAATATGGTACGTCCTGATATTGACCCTAAATGGACGTCAGTAAAACGTCCACCAGAGACGAATATGATACGTCCTAATAATGACCCTGAATAGACGTCAGTAAAACGTCCACTTTGTGACGAATATGGTACGTCCTGATATTGACCCTAGATGGACGTCAGTAAAACGTCCACTTTGTGACGAATATGATACGTCCTAATAATGACCCTGAATAGACGACAGTAAAACGTCCACTTTGTGACGAATATGGTACGTCCTGATATTGACCCTAGATGGACGTCAGTAAAACGTACACTTTGTGGCGAATATGGTACGTCCTGATATTGACCCTACATGGACGTCAGTAAAACGTCTACTTTGTGGCGAATATAGTACGTCCTGATATTGACCCTAAATGGACGTCAATAAAACGTCAATTTTATGGTGAATATGAGACGTCGAAATAATGACTTTTAATTGACGTACATTATGACGTCATCGACGACGCATTAACGACCGACCCTATTATGACCTAAGAGTGACGTCGTTTATGCGTCACTGACGTCACTTTGCTACCTGGGATGTAGGTATGTCGTATTATTAAAACCATAAGTTAAAAATAAGAAACTTGAAAACAAGTGAAAACCTTAAATGAGTGATTCTAGCGACGAGGAAGTTTAATTGATGCCAACAGAATTGACTGAAACTGTTAATAGTGCGCTAATGAGCTTTCTACCTCAACAATCAACCGAGAAGTATTTGAAGCAGTACGTTATGCAGACGACTTTAGTCATTTCCTCGCGAGGTTACGTGTTGCACTCGAGTGCAAAGATTTTTTACCTTGTACTCTTTTGATTCCCTCATTAATGCTCAGGATTCTAACTATTGAGAGTTTTAGAATCCTTCGATATCGAATTGATGACCGAGCATCATCAAAATTGAGCACACGGTTAAAAAGCAACTTTGCACTCACAAGAGTGCAAAGTTGCTTTTTAACCGTGTTTATACAAATAACAACAAACTATTCATTTCATTTCATGAGCATTCTGGCAAAGTTCATAATATCTTTGTCGTCGGTGTATCGGTCTTGGGGCTGATTCTCATCTCGGGTGTTTGTGGATAAACTTTTGAGTGAGTTTAAAATCTATTTTAGGTGTGACAGTTCCGTGGCATCTTCGACACAGGGAAACCTACAAGATTGAAAATTATAAATTATAACAAAATATTTTTATACTATAATTTTTTTTTTTTCATTTAGATCAAAGTCTGAATTAGATAAGATCCAATCCATTCAAGATTTTTTTTTATTTTTCATTTTTTTTCTGTAAGTTTAAACAATTTTTTTTGAATTAAGTACCATAAATGCTTCGAGCAATGCCCACTTGCGTCAAACGGGAAATTAATCGTATTTATCTGCTCAGAAAATACATACAAATTTCGTTCCGCATACTCAGTTAGACTTGGTAGGTATTAATTTGCTATCTGTATTAGTTCAGCTGTGTGGCTGGATTTTATTGATCAAATTAAACCCATATATTTATGTAAAATTTATAATTTGTAGGCTTATTACTATACAGAAACAGTCCTCGTTTGTCGTCGTCGTCTTTTGCTATGGGAGGTTTTGAATTCGTTCATGTTTTTTTTTGTTTTTCAAAATTATTTCCTGTATAGTTATTTTATGTACAAAACATGTTTTTTTTTGCATAACGTATAAAATTGCTCCCGAAACACAGTTTTATACTAGTTTGGGAGTCAATTAGATCATCTGATATTTATCACATGTTTCCAATAATACCGCTTGGAAGCAGTTTGCATCTAGCAGTAGCATCATTACACAACTCTAATCAAACATATTTGTTTCGCGTTTAACCTCATCCTGTCTGTTGTTAATCAGAGATGACCAAGATGTGGTCTTAGGATAACGATCACAATTCCGATTGCCTAATAGAAACTACAGACCAAATTCAGTAAACATTTTTTTTTATAAAAATTGTGAAAATCGTACGTCTCAGTTTTAATATATTAGGTGAAAAAACATCATCAAAATTAATTGTTGTATAATTGGCGGAATAATCACGTAACATTACACACAAAAAAATATTGTCAGACTATCCTCCTTTATCGTTTTATCTCACGACTTAAACAAGCAAAAACTGACAGCCCTGCATCGCCAAATCTATGTCAGTAGGACCTTTCTCGCGAACCGACGCGCGACCGCGTCGCGTGCGCAACTATCGGGTGGGGGGAGGGGGTCTACAAAACTGTTAGATAATAATGTGACCTTTGCAATGTTTTGTATACTCCGTTATTATGTATTTTGGAAGCAACGCACGTTCGGTAGAGCATTGCAGAAGTCTCTACAATACCGTTTTATTTAAAATGGTGAAATTTCTTTTCAATCATTCGCTGAGTCATCACGAAATCTCGAAGTGTTACGTGCAACTGCAAAGTATACCACAAGTATATCCTATAAAAATCTCTCTATCTTCTGTCTGGGGTTTTTAGTACAAAGATGCAAAGCGACAAACGCACCAACTAATTACAATTCTTTTTTATGATTATCACGTTATCCAATACCTACGTCAGATGAAAATAAATGCAAAGATTTAGAATAAAATTAAAAACAAACATTTCTTCATCAGGATATAAATGAGTGAATAATAAATAAAATAAAATAAAATAAAATAGCCTTTATTAGCCCCTCATAATAATTATAAACATTTGGATTACATAATTTGAAAGTGACATGAAACATTATATTAACAATAATTTATTCTTAAAATTAAATTTACTTATTTTATCTAGGGCACCCAAATTTTGGTGTAGGCCTCCTTCATGTCTCGCCATACAGTTCGGTGTTGCGCTAGACGGGTCCAGGTAGCACCTGCGACCTCAGTAATGTCGTCACTATATCTTTTTATCGGTCGTCCTCTATCTCTTAAGGTGTCTCTAGGATGCCAATGAATAATGCGCTCGCTCGATCTTCCATCTTCTGCCCGGGCGAGATAACCAGCCCACTTCCATTTAAGATGACAGAGCATTGTTGGCGCGTCTGTAACTTTTGTCTTCTCTCGTATCTCTGTGTTTCTGACTTTGTCTCTGAGATTAAGACTAAGCGTCGAACGCTCTGCCGCTCTCTGGAAAGTGGCTATTTTCTTTATTATTGCTTTAGTAAAGGTGAGAGAATAATATCCGATTAAATTACTAATTAATTTTATGGTTATTTGAACGTGGTATGAATATTCAGTAATTTATCGATTAATAGTTCACGTGGTATGAATATCCAGAAATTATCAGTATTTGGTCATAATAGTCACTAGGTACTATTCGTGTATTTTACTTATAAGTTCCGAAGAGAGGATTTTGGGGATTTCTTATAGCGCGGTTGATGCAAAATACCTAGCGATGATTCTTTGCATTTGTTGTGGAACCCATAGGGAATATAAGTATATTTAATAAAAACGAGAACAAATTATACACAATTATAAACATAGAGTATAAAAATATGAATTAATTTATTAAGCATAACTAAATATTAGGTTATTTATAAGTACATCGGTATAACAACATTAACAACACAAAAGTGTTTTGTCATAAGTATTTATTAATAAAATGTCAATTTACACGTCATAAAAAATATTACATAAATGTAATACAAAAAAACATCATTGTTGTAAATACATAATAATTAATGACCCTACGTTTGATATCAAGGAATCGGTAAGTATTATTTACTTCGAAATACTGCATAATATTAAACATCACTTAAGCTATACGTACACTACTATCAAGTATTTTTCTAAACACCAACAAAAATGGGCGGTAAAGCCCAGTTATCTGCGGTAAATACCGATCATTAGCCGATGACATAAGACATAACATAGGTAATTAAGCTGAATTACGTAAGGTCTTCTAGCAGGACTCACACGCAATGAGATAATTACGTGCGTAGGTAGGTCAGTAACGTCAGTAAAGAATAGAATTTATAAATATAATTAATAATGTCTCACGGTCGCGACATCAAAGTAGTGAGAAAATATTTAAAACTAGGAGTCCCATAAACATCCTATTTTTTTCCCTTTTATCGTCTGATGTCGTAGAAGAAGTAATAACTATATTATGAGATCACGTACGTACCAGCTAGCGCCGCGTAGGACATCCATCAAGTAGATGGATACTATCTTTCAAGGAGGTGTATGTCTAACAGTGGATATCCTACAGATATGATGATGATGATGAAAATTAGTGGAATGAGATTTCCCTAAATACATTTCTTTACACGGTATCTGACCCCGAACTAAGCAAAGCTTGCAATATGGCTGCCAGAGTCTGATAAATATACGTATATATTTTTAAATACATATTTACATAGATAACAATATCCAGACAGCAAACGCCTTTCATTACTAAACTGCTTGCTCTGGGAGGTAATCTGAACCCATGCCCACGTTTCTTTGGCACAGGAGTCAGACTGACCACTGGCCACCGAGGCAGTCAAAACAGAATACACGATAACATCTAGAAATGTAGAGAGAATTTCTATGTGGGACCGACTCCTATAATATACCTATAAGAATAAACCGAAGTTAAGTTAAAGAAGAAATAACTAAAACCAAGGGTGTTCTGCGCAATGCGAATAGCGGGTTGCGTACGGTACGCAGTTGTTACTGCGCAGTGAACAAAATACCGCAACCTAGTTGACACCTTCGTATAGTTTTACTAGCTATTTAGAGCTAACTATAAAGGCATGGCGGTGATTGATTGATTGCGGAATTTCAGGTTAATGTCCCAGCTTCTTGATAGTCTAATGTTAGACATAGGTGGACCCTAGAAGGGCAATTATGCCATTTCCACCTCTATGGTATAGTACGGGTTAGTGAATATACGCTATCCAATTTCTTTTACGAAACTTCGAAGGTTTTCTCGCGAGGTTTTCCTTCACCGCAAAGCGAATCTGATATGAAAATCCTTACTAATACTATTATATAAATCCGAATGTGTGATATTTGATTTGTTTATTAGTCTTTATTTTGTTTATTTTGCACAGAAACAGATGGAAGGATCGACTTTATTTTTTGTATGGATTTATACCTAATATAGGTCGAAGCATGTCATATAATTCTCTAAATCCCGAAAAATTCAGGGGTTCTTTGGGAAACCGCGGGTAAAGCTGGCTGTACGTTCCTGTACCTTTACCAGCCTTTTTTAATGGTCCACTTCTGGACATAGGTCTACCCACGAAGGGTGATTGAGCAATATCTACCACGCTGGCTTGGTGGATTTGGTGCGGGTTGGTGGATTTACATATGCATCGAACTCCTTCTACGGACATATGCAGATTGCCTCACGATGTTTTCTTTCATCAAAAAGCCAGTGGTTTGAAATTCCGTACATATGTTCTGAATAAACTCATGTAATGGGATCGGGATTTGAACCCACGACCTCACGATTGCAGGGCGGGTGTTGCTACCACTATGCCACCGCGGCTGTTAAATAAACGGCTTACGTGCGATCTGTACCTAAAATAATAAGTACCTAATTTTTGTTCTAGAACAAGTGCGAAGTTCTAAGTACCCCAATGTCAAGCAACAGAATGAATTCTATTCGATTGCAAGACGGTCGTTGTGCATACCCACAACACCGCCCTACATTGTGCAACATGTTGCAAGGGCATGCGCACTAAATTCACTAATTTCATAGTTGCTGGCCACAATAATTTGTGTAATTATTGATAACCCGAATTTGTTACTGATAGCAATTAATAACATGTACTTCCTTAAATAAATTAGTTTGTGATTACGGATTTGGGATAATATTTATGTTGGTATTTTGATAGACTCGTAAGAACGTCGTATTTACCAGCCCATTATAGCAACTTGTATATTAATTCATTCTGCTGAACATGGGGCATGTTTACGAAGTATGATTAGAACAAATCTACCACGCTATCCCAGTACAGATTGATGGATTCACATACGCACGCCATCGACTTTCTTCTATGGCCGTAAATACGCAGGTTGCTTCATGATGTTTTTCTTCACTGAAAAACTAGTGGTGTAAAAAACCGTGCATGAGAACCAAATAACTTATTAGTACGGGACCGGGATTCGAGCCCTCGACTTCACTTTCTAAGCCGATCGATATTACCACTAATTCTTAAGAGTAAGGCTCTTGTTCCTGGAACAACTTCTATACCCCACGGTCCTCTGCCAATGTTTTCACCTCACTATACGACAATACATCAACCTTCTATTTAATTTGATCTGTGAATGCTCTTCGTGGTCTTCTCTGTCCTTAAATGAAATAATATATGGAAGTAAATATATATAAAATGCCAAAAGTGATGACTAATGTACTATTACTGTAAATTTTGTTCAAATTAGAAGTATTTTAATTAAAATATGGTGTAATTTTTTGGTTTTTCCTAGCATATTTTGTTCAGCACTCGTATTTCTGTTTGATAAATCTTGTTCTAAAGTGGTACACTGCTTTAGATAAATTCTATACTATAGAACGTCTATCTACACACTAGCGGGTAAAAACACGTCCCGCTTTCAAGCAGTTCATTTTATTTCACCTATAAACAACATAAATACGATTGTTCGTTTCATTGTCAGGTACACAAATTCCAGTTATGTTTAAAGAATGGCTCAAACTAGTGTTTAACTCATGTTGACTGACGATATTAGCGGTTTTGAAACACGGTTATAACTCTCGGTAAACACACGCTTCAACTGGAAGTTCAATTATAAACTACTAATAAAATACTAGCGGCAACATCAATGATAAACAAATAAAATTCACGCTCTTTTTTTATAATATTACTAACGAGTCGTTTCAATTGTAGCCTAAATAAGTGGGGGTGATGAGACCTGCAGTCTACAATGACGCCCGACTTAGGATTCTTGTACCCTTCGGTTAATATACTGCTAGTGGCTAAGATCCTTAAAGTCACGGATCATGGCTTTAGTCACAACTTTGGCTAAATGATTTCCTTTTGGCAACTGGTTGTGCTATTTCTACAAGTAGTCTTGACCTTGAAAAATAAGTAGATCTTACCGAAATCCGATTGGGCTGGCCACGCTGGCTCATTTGCGGGTAAGTGGTTCACAAAGCACATAGATTTATAAAACAAGAAAAGCTATTTACACGAGATGAATGAATGAATTGATAATACCCTGCCCGCAAAGGTCAGTACATACGCCATCGAATTACTTATCTAGACCAGTAGCGTCGTTTCTTGCCCGTGGTCCTACCAGATGACCTACTACTAGTAGTTATACGGGCAAGAGATTTCTTTCCGTAGTACTACTAAAATGATTAGTAAGTCCACCGAAAGAAAACAGGTTTTTTCGTGACTCTTTCCTTTACTAAAGTCACTACTATGGTGTAAAAATAATTCGTACGAGACGAGATGTAAGATATGTACCTGAATCTAAGGCAAGCGTACTCTTACTAGGACACTAGCACTGCGGTCGAATAGTACAAACATGTATTTATCTAGTGTCGTTTATTGAACCCACGTGTAGATCAGTTCGTACCGACGCGACCGAGGGGGCCGCAAATTGCCCATGTCCGCTCTCTCTAATCAAATTGGGTATAAGCCATGCGGAGTTTGTACTCTAATGGCGTAACGCAGGATAGATAACCTTTGTTGTCAAGGACGGCCTTTGTTGTCATCATCTCAGCCGTGGGTGACTGCTACTTGACTTGAGTATCTCCAGAAATCTAAGAAACAATGTGTGTTTTTTCTACTATGTCTTATGTCCCCAATAAAGGTTTAGTAGGAGCGGTTGGAAAGGACTTGCATTTTACACAGCCTAAAGATATAAATTTTAACTTGGATATTATGATCTGTGTATAACAGTAGACCACCGTGCCATCTAATGAACAAAAACAAGGAATAAAATAAGTAAGTAGTAAGCTAACTCGTTCGCACGTTGTACTCCGTTCCTAACCTACTTTTTCGTTTACGATCCTTCATATTTTATTCAAATCCCCCAATTTCCATGAACCAGTTCTCGTCCAATCTGCAAGTCATCGCGCAGAATTCTTACAAACTTACAAATATAGTAAAGTGTGTCTAACTGGACTGGAGTGTAAGTGGCCGTTTGTCGGTCACCAACGCGCGCGCGCCGCCTTGTGCCCCGGTTTCGGTCCGCGCGTTGGAATTGCATCACCGTCCATCATTTTCGTCAACAGTACAGGCTATTGGCTTCGGAGAACTGCTCAAGAATTAATTAGATTGGTCTGACGCATGCACTTGCCAATTTTGAGATGTGAAGGTTTTGGAAAGGATTAGAAATCTACCCGGATAGGATAGACGTAATGTATCTTTTTGGGAAGCTTTTTTTTTCAGTTGCATAAGTAAGACATGTAAGTCTTGCTGATAGATGAAGGTATGCCAAAGAGTGTTACGTTTATCTGTTTGTACGCTACGGCACATGTACTTGAAATTGCAAAAAGCGAAATTTACTGCGTTTTCCCAGCGAATCCAGTAAATTAATTATAGGTATAATTCTAATTCGAAGTAGGGGCGAAAAAGTCTTGCACTGACGTCCCGCATGGGGTGTTTTGTGCATTTCCCTCCAGCGTCTACCCGAGCCAGCCCAGCTCCGAGCGGGGCTCTGGGCCGCTTGCATAACTGCTTCAGTAGCTTAGATGATGATAATTATAGGTATAACTCCGAGTTTTTTTTATCGAGTACTTGGTATGGCACAATAAATTAAAATTAACGTAAAATATATTGGTTAACCACCTCAAAGACATAGTTTTCTGGGAACAAGTGTAAAGAACTACCATACCAATTACATTATCAGCACCAGCAGCGATTTCATTACACTGATTTGTGTCGATGTTTATAGTAGCCTAATTCACATAATAACAATTAGCAAAACTATACCTATATTTAAAATAATCATGACTTACACCAAGCATTCAGAAACTATACAATTTATAAAGAAAACAGCGCAACCTGAGCGTAACGCAGGCGCGCCTAGTGTAACCATATCTCAGACTTTCTCCAAGATCTCAGGATATTTACGCTCATCAAAATTCTGGCCAGATTTTGGAACCTGACTCATAGCTCTCAGAATTTTCGTATTGATCACTGGTCTCAATTAATGCAATCTTTTTATCATCCCACGTTCAGTGGGTTGCCCTCAAATACCTGAAATATAATATTCAGGTTTTTGCTTAAAAGTGCAGGGTCTTTCAAAGGCAAATACTCATAATTCTAAACTATTTATACTATAGAGCCAACCCTAAAATCGTGAAAAATCATACATTTTATAGAAAGCCGACCAACATAGCTGTAATTTTTGCGGTTTCGGGTTGATCACATTGTAAAAGTTGTTTGTAATAATGAATATTTTATGTATGCCTCTTATCCGTGTCCTTGCTCTTTGTGAAGCACAAAATTGCGAAAAATATGAATTTCTCAATAGAAATGAGACTTTCTCCGGATTTTTCAATATTCGATGTGGTAACCCTAGGCAAACCAGAGTCGACGCGACGCAGAGGCGCGGTGGTGCGTGCGACCGCTTTAATTTCTATACTCTAGTTCCCATTCATCATTTCTTTACTCATTTTACTAGCATTCTATCTACACCTTTTCTCATTTACTAGTCACGGTTTGAAAGTTATAGAGACTACGTTTGTACACAGCAGTAGTCAGATCCCAGTTATTTGTTCCGTGTAAGATTGCAAGAGATTTTTATGATTTACAACACAAATCACAGACAAATTTTAATGTAATTGGGTTGAAACACTTTAATTTTTTCAACAATTAAAAATTTTGGTACCGAGTTAAGTAAATAAGTTCGTATAGGCCGGGTGGCTTGCCCTGGTGTCAGAGTAAGTACAGAGTTAATTGATCAAGAGTAATAAGCGAAGGTCTCCGTTTAAAACTCGGCGATTTTGCTTTTATTTGTCCAGATGTTGGTTTACGTCTACAGTTCGTATTTTTCAACGGATCTCAACAAAACTTGTTATACAATTTTTATATAACAGTTTTTTCGACAATTAGATGCGTATATGGATGAGTAAGAGCTCTGGTTTCAAAGAAAATTTTTAAGAACCTATGCTGGAATACATGACATCTGATGCTTTGCGTCTTCCACATTTATTATAAAAAAAATTACGTTTGTTTGAGATCGTATTAAGAATAATCAGCAAATTAATGTGCTCACCAACGACTACCACTATATCGTATGTAGAGGCGGGAGTTTCACCTGTAGGGATGATGAGCCAATCAGCATCTTCCTATGCTTGGAGTTCTTGAATGTTGTGATATCCCATTCTTGTTGTTAGCAGCTTTATGAAACGAATCTTGTTTTTGCCATTTGACAAGAATTGCTGTTGAGGAACCTGTGCCGTTCTCATCCACTCAAATTGTCTCTCTCTTCTTCATATTTATCCTGCTACTAGAGTTATCCGGGTGACGTCTAAAATATTGCAAAAAATATGAATTTGAATTCTAGTATCATATTGTAGAAAATTTTGCTTATTTTAAAAACCTTTGAGGAAAATTTTTACAAAAACTAGTTTTTTATGGTTATTATCGCCAAAATTTTAAAAAATAACTAGAATTTCGCAGTTTTTTTATTTTTGACAAAGTAGCGTTCGAGTGCACTACTTGATATCGACATTCGCTTGTGCGAATAACGCTAGTTCGACAAAACTGAACTGCGACACACCATAGTTCGCTTGCACGCTCAATCGACACACTGAAGCTCGGTATCACTTTAGCGCGACATTGAAGATACAAATAGGATACTTTAGGCGTAACGATCTAACGATGGAACAAACAAACTTAATTATGATCTACTCGTACCAAACAAAAAACTATGTAATCATAAAAATTAAATTTTTTTTTTTTGTAAAATGTTTTATCTAGTTATATCACATGGTCTGCAGTCTCATTTCAGTTCGACTGTAGGTACTCTGAGCTCTGGTTTCCACCAACTCGAGACTCCAGAGACGATTGAGAGGCGAGCTAGCAATGAAATCTTGACTGAGCTTAAAAATAAAGATAATATGCGACATAATACACTTATTGTAGCAACATGATACATCCCATGTCGTATTTGGGTCATAGCATCAGCCATAGTGAAACTACCGTAATATTTGCACCAACCACAGAGCTATTACAACCAGAGAGAGATAGCGATGTTATCGCTTGAGGCAATTCTCAACCGCAATATCACTTTTTGTCACTGTCAGATAAATGTATTGGAATTTCACACTATCGAGACAAAGACACGGCATATGCCATATTTAATCAATGCATTTCTTTCTTTCTTTTCTCGATCGACCACATTATCCTTCTCGTATCAGTATCAGTGCACTTATCCTTACTGGTAGAACAAAATCTACAAAAAGTGCACTTATTACCAGAGGTCTAGCTGGGTATGTATGGATAAGTGTACCAGCCATCTGTGGCATTAGCCTAGTGTCGAATTTTAGTACCGTCACACAATACTTTGTCGCACTAGCGTTATGTCGAATTATATTCGCACTACAGTTTGTCGCACTAGAGTGATGTCGAGCTTCAGTTTGTCTCCCAAGCGTGCGAGCGAACTATGGTGTGTCGCAGTTCAGTTTTGTCGAACTAGCGTTATTCGCACAAGCGAATGTCGATGTCAAGTAGTGCACTCGTAGCGTTCAACGTTCGAAGTCACAAACTTGGATTACTACAAAAAATCAGAATTACCGAATGATTTGCATACTACCCCATACTTTCAGGCAACAAAGTTACTGGATTATGAAAACAGCTTATAAATATGGCTCAGAAGCGAGATTGGTCTGTGGTTTTTCAATAGGGTGTTGTCGCCTTTCTTGAAAAACAACACCACCACGCTTCTGCTCCACGCTTCTGGCGTGATGCCATCGAGAACGACGGTATTTAAAAGGAGGACTTTTAGTACCGATGTTCCACCCGCTTTCAGAAGCTCTGATGTGATACTGTCTTCAACCGGCGCTTTGTTCTTCTTAAGCTGATTCAGGGCCATTCTAATCTCATACAAGCTGATGTCCGGGATATCTTCAGTAAAGTGTCGGGTCAGCTTGGCTCTTGGATTTTTCGCTGCGCTGCTAACAGGATTAGTGACCGAAGAGTATAGCTGTCCATAGAACCTTTCGATCTCCTCTAATACCTTGGTCGACGCTGTACTTCCATCTTCTCTCTTCAGCTTTGTCAATTGGCTTTGTCCAATAAACAGATCACTTGCAAACACTTTGGAGCTAAAGTGAGCGTCGTCCGGATCACAGACGTCCTCCCTCACGTTACAGAAATAAAATGCAGTCTCGGAGCGTAGAAGTCATTTAATGTCCCATATTTAAATTTAGAACATTATAAATAATAAAATAGCCAAAATATGATTTCGTTGATCTTATTAGACAATCCGACCAGTTGTTATCTTGTTGACAATTCTGTTGTCATGGCAATCTCAAAGCTAGATTGGCCTTTTTAAAATGAAACAACGAAATAATTACATTATAGGAGAATTAAAGAAAATTACTAATACACTCATCACAAATCAATGTAAGAAAATGTAACTTAATTATGAAGTAAATAGTATGCAGCTCATTTAACAATTAAGCGTGTGATTTTATACATCTATATATTAGGTATTTTAAAACGCACCTGACGTCCTGATCGCGAGACATATTTCAGAGGATCTGGGACATCAGGGAGTGACTGAGGAGCCTTAAGAATAGTTGGCACTTGGGCTTTCGGAGAAGCAAGCGTAGGTTTGAAATCTGGCGTTGATTCGGCCGTGTCCGCAATGAATGCTGATTATACACGATCTAAGCTTACCCGGACATCTTTGTTTCCAACTCTGATAGTGATTGTTTTGTCGTGTCTACACAGACAGTCTGGCAGAGTCATCCCGCAAAAAAAAAAATTGGTTGCCTGTAAAGTCGGTATACGGGCGAAAGTTTTACGTGACAACGACTTTGAGTGGTAAAATAATTTTAATGTGAATATTCATTCGTATAGTAGGACGAAGGATGAAAATGTCTGTCTCTCTCGCTCTTAGGCGGGCTAACCATGACGCGTGCCTCTCACTCGCTCTCATTGTGAGCGCATAACGTGAGCGGAGCGTAACGCAGTTTCTGGAAGTGTCACCCGGCAAACCAATTTATAAGACGTTGTCACGTCAAAAAACATGTGTTGTTGTAGTTATATCTTTGGACACAAAAGATCGTTGTTGTGTATGACGAGATGCTGGTACTGGATTAATACTGGCTATGTGTTTACTGAACTCTGAAGCAAAATCCGAAGTATCACCGATTTGTTTAACAGTAGAAAGGGCTATGAAATCTCCGGGTAACCGAAGAGGTTCACCATACACCAGTTCCGCAGAGGATGCTCGGAGGACTTCTTTAAGCGCTAATCGCAAACCAAGGAGCACTACAGAAAGAACGGAATACCATGTACCGCCATGGCACATTAGTGCCGCTTTTAATGCCGATGGAGTCTTTCTACTATTCCATTGTAGACCAGGGTTTAAAAATAATAAAAAGTGAAAAAAAAATATTAGTATGATGAAACCCATTAGAAAAGGAGGGGAATATTATAAAAATGAAAGGAAAAATTATTTACGGACGATCTGAGGTCGGGAAGGGGATGGGGGTGAGTTTTTAAGGGTAAAAAACGGTTTTTCTCGATTTCCGGCAAAACTAAAAGTTTTATCGAAAAAAGTCAAAGTAGTAGGAGTTTCACCGTGGCTTTAAAAAGTATCTTCACGTACAGACCTAATCTAAGAGAAATTTAAGGCTTTCTTAAATTTCACATTCCACGTATTGTTTTAATATTTGATTTTCTTAAATCTAGATTAACTATAATATGAATGAATAGGTTTACCAACTAAACATCCGCTATTTTAATTTTTTTTAATACTATATGAGTCGATATTTTTGTTCTTTTCAATGAACATGAAGTAAAATTAAAACAATAAGACCTATGAAACTCTGTATCTTACATCTTACGCTGTACCTTCTTTAGTAAAATCAATAACAACAGCGGCGTCAGTGGAACCGCCATTGACATCTCCAAAGTCCGTTGCCTTCAAAGAGTGAATATAATTATATCTTTCTTTTCTTCTTATAGTCATCATTTATAGTAAGTCATCATTTTCCCGGTCTTCCAGTGCAGGCTGCTTTCCACTGTGTAATAGGGCCTATTCTGTGGCTTTCCAAGAAGTTGTAGAGCTCCGTTGTACTCAATGTCGTCTCCCACCAATTTTATTATTTCATAAGAGTCATTTTCACTGCTTTTGGAAAGAATTTTATCCGCACATTCAGGCTCAATTTGTAAACCTTCTTACTTGTAATAAGACTTCTTGTATTCTTCGAGGATGTCGGCCAGCGGCGGAACTACTCCGGCCAAATTCTCGGCTATAATAATAGATTAAATTTCTCTTTGCTTCAGTTGGTTTGTAACGCACTTGACTCCTGCTCATGCCAAAGTTACTAAAGTAATTGACGTATTTATGCACAAATACATATTTCATCCACTGCTTAACTATTCACAGTTGAGCAATTTACCAGTTGAGCCGTTAGTATTTCCCACTGGTCAACTTGATGCAGTTGAGCAATTTTGCTATGCAGTGGGGAAGAAGCAGTCTCACAGATTCACAGCCATTAAAACCAACAACACGAAGCAACATGCAAGAAATATACCCTTTTACTTGTGTTCACAACGTTGCCGTTGACCTAATCACGAATCCGTAAGTAGAAAAGATTTTCCCCACATTTGATAGCAATATGTTTGCAGTAACTCCAACGTGGGGCTAATTTGTACGAGTAAAATATTATGTTCTTGTGTCCGTATCTAAGTACCTACCAAGAGAAAACTTTGTGCTCGACAGTTTGCAACTGCAACACAGTGGACGCCAGTTATTAATTTCGGTAGAGACGTACCTACTATAAGCTCAGACCAAATAACAAAATCAAGACAGAATGTTTTGAACAAACAAGCGAGGCCGGTAAAACTACGCCTCGTCGTATACAGACACAATTATACACACTTATCACATATATAAAAACCGGCCTCACTTGTCTGTTCACGACGATCTCGATTTTTTTATTTGGTCTGATACTATAAGAAATAAATTTTCCTAGAAAGCCGGTCGGTCTAGTGGCTGTGCAAATTGGCCACGTTCCTTAGCAATTTGCTATATCATCCCGGGTTTTCCTCAACACTTTCACTCAGTCTGCGTGATCGTTAAGTTGCAACAGATTCTAAGATATCTACACAGCTGTTGGTAATAAAGTTTATAGCAACTACATTAATTCTTGGACTTTCCCTGTTGCATTACTTCATATTAGTTGCGTTTATGTTATCGTTGTAATGTTATGGTTTGAGGTAAAGATGGAAGGATGATATCAGCTTTGATGATATCATCTTTTCATGGTGATCCTTTCAGGATGATATAGTTCTTATGACATGTATAGAGAGGATAGTCGTGGATAAAAATATGTCAGACTGGAAATAATCTTCAAATAAAAATTTAAAAAATACAATTACTGGCAGTGAATTTCGGGGTGTTGCGGCGTTTCGCCCCGCAAGCTGTTCGGCCGCGGGGCGAATCACCCAAGATTCTTTTTGAAGGTCCCCATTCGGCCCGCTCCAAACAATGCGGGACGCAGGACTCGAATTTCGTACTTACCTTTAAGGGCTGAAATATCGATTGTGCAAAGCGATTGTGGTGTGTAAATGTACGAATTTACAGTGACCACTGGCGGTTCACCACTAGCTTTACGGTGATGGAAATCACTATTAGAAAATCTATAGCAAAAATGTGCGTGTAAATGTACGAATTCACACACCACTCTTCATTCGATTTTCGCTAAAAATATAAATTCCAAAGACCTTAAAAGTACGGCACTGAACTGAACACGACCTCGCGATTGTCAGGATCGTGCTGCTATCCACCACGGAAATTCTACAATAGTATCACTCGTTGCGTTGTTAGTAGAAATTAAGCAACGTTCCGCATAATCAGTATTGGAATGGGTGACCGCGAGTGGCATTTTCCAACTGAGGTTCCAACTGAACTAAATTGTAGGTTCCGGTTGTTTGAACCGTTTAGCCCAAGTCAGAGGCCTTCGGGCGGCCTAAAAACTCTGACATTAGGGCTAAGCTAGGCCTATACGAACTTACTATTCTACAATATTACAATTAAATGATTTTAATTTTATAGTATCCCACACTAGGTTTATCTCAAAGAGTTATTTTTGTGATAAACATTTCAAAAATTCGTCGTTTATGCAGGACTCGACCCTTGCGTCTTCGGAAGGTTCGAGTCCTGCATCCGCGACGAATTTTTGAAATGTTTATCGCAAAAATAATACCTATTACAATTGATGACGAAGACAATGTGCCCAAACTCTCAAACTGAACAGTTGTTGTTGCCAAATGTTAGGTGTTCCATTGTGACATCTGTTACCGCCACCACTTCAACAATGTCAAAGTTTCACCTCTTCCGTAACAGTACACCACAACAACTATAATGATAATACGAGTGACCCTCGTGGTAATTAGGGGCAATCTTTCCGTTAAGATGCTATCTCAGTGTCCAATGCGCTTAAAAATATTTTTAGCAAACGTTAAAAATATATTTGATAACTAGCGTTTACCCGCGGCTTTGCCTATTAAAAAAGAGACAGTATTGCCTGTAGGTACAATTTATTGTCCCATCTCATGAGAACATTGTATTTTTTCGGGATCAACGTAAGCCTATTTTATAACACTATTATATATAATTACACGATTTTTTTGTAGAAAGCATAGTTTCCGAGATATCGCGAAAAAGGTGTTTGCACCCCTTTTTCCAAGATGGCGGCCGAGGGACAAGGGCGGCAGCCCCACAAACTTGGGGTTAAGCTTCTATTGACCCCCACACACGACTCAAAAATAAAATTGCGTCCTCTAAAAATGGCATGTCATAAAAAGCTCATGTAACATTACGGACCAATACGTTAGACGTTAACTCCGACGATATACAGGGTTATTTCTAATCAATTAGCATCCTCCTAGGGGCTTATTCTGTACATCAAAACTAACAACTTATGTTCTTTGACTTTTGTCAAAACTCAAAAAAAATTTGATGTTCCATAGAAAAATATCGTTCACCCGAGACAAAATGTATGGAACAGCTGATTTTTTTTTAGTTTTGACAATAGTTGTAGAATATAAATTGTTAGTTTTGATGTATAGAATAAGCCCCTAAAAGGGTGCTAATTGATTAGAAATAATCCTGTATTATTTAAAATGCGTCGTTTTCAAGCATCTAGTTGGCACAGTCTCTAAAAAATTGTAGAGTAGTTTACGTATAACTCAGTAATCCTACTAATTAGTATTATAAACGCGAAAGTTAGTGAGGATGGATGGATGGATGGATGTATGGATGTTTGTTACTCTTTCATGCAAAAACTACTGAAGGGATTGAGATGAAACTTTTCAATAATATAGCTTATATATCAGAATAACACATAGGCTATAAATTTTAATGATATATTGCGTATGCGGGCGAAGCCGCGGGTAAAAACTAGTAATAAATAATTATAAGCGTAAACATTGACTGACTCATGCTTTAGATACTTTCTAAAGGTTATAAAAACTATAAGATATAAGCCCGAATGAAATTAATAGCTTGTTATACCTAGCATTATTAAAGGTCGTAAATAACTTGGCAAAAAATATAATTGCCGTATAGTAAAACTGTAGTTATAATTATAGAAACGAGCTCTGTGTTACTTGTTTATCAACATCAAATACAATCAATCAATACCGTTATCCTATATCCTACTAATATTAAAACGCGAAAGTTTGTGAGGATGGATGGATTGGTGGATATATGGATGTTTGTTACTCTTTCACGCCAAAACTACTGAACGGATTGAGATGAAACTTTGCAATATTATAGCTTATATATCAGAATAACACATGGGCTACAAATTATAATGATATTGCGTCAAAAGTCAAAATATCATGCGGGCGAAGCCGCGGGTAAAAACTTGTAATATTATAAACGCGAAAGTTTGTGAGGATGGATGGATGGATGGATGTTTGTTACTCTTTCACGCAAAACCTACTGAACGGATTGAGATGAAACTTTGCAACATTATAGCTTATATGTCAGAATAACACATAAGCTATAAATTATAATGATATTGCGTCAAAAATCAAAATATAATGCGGGTGAAGCCGCGGGTAAAACCTAGTACAAATTACAAGAAAATAGGTTTTGAAAAATATCTATGGCCCATTTCATACAATTAAATTCAATTACCGAAGCCGTGGTGGTCAAGAGGTAGTGACACCCGCCTTACAATCGTGAGGTCGTGGGTTCAAATCCCGATCCCGTACCAATGAGTTCTTCGGAATTTATGTACGTAATTTAACACCACTGGCTTTTCGGTGAAGGAAAACATCGTGAGGCAACCTGCATGCGTCCGTAGAAGAAATTCAATGGCGTAATGTGAATCCACCAACCCGCACTGAGCCAGTGTGGTGGATATGGCCCAATCACCCCTTTGTGGGTAGGCCTACGTCCTGAAGTGGACTATTAAAAAGGCTGGTACAGTACAGTTAGTCTACTTGCCATATAAAATAGGGTTGCCGAAAACAGAAACCAACCACATCCCCTTCTAACTCAAGCTCTATAAATCCATCCATCAAATCGCTTTTAGAATATCTTGATCGACCGTACGTTTGATTACCCTGTAAAATACAGTTGTAAAAAATTAGACACGGTGTTGCCACCTTAACTCTAAATCCACACGCGAGCATTATCTTCCAAAGGTTACGGAATAATAGCTCTATCCGATGTTTCAATGGCGTGCAAAGGAAATGTCGGATGCGTAGCCATTGTCTTGACGAGAAAATTCTGGGTGAAGATAATTATAAAAGCGTACAATAATTGTGTACACTTGACAATACGGACTGAGGAAGGTCGGTTTCCTATTTGTTTGTTTACTTTTTCTTTGTGGAAGAGAAAATAAAATTTCGATAAGCTACTCAGTAACTCTATAAGTTGGGGTAAGGTAAGCACTTCTATTTGACGCTTGCGTAGGAGGCGGGCTGGCTCAGTTGGTTAGAGAGTCGGGCTAGTGACCCGAAGGAGCAGATTCAAATCCTGCGTTCGTTTCAGATTTTTGAAATGCTTAGCACAAAGATAACTCTTTGAGATAAAATCTAGTGTGGAAAGCACTCAAAATAAAATCAAAACAGCTACTCAGATGTTCGACAACACAATTAGGTGCTATATTTAAGTAAGTATGCATAATTATGCTGAAAAAACTGAAAACTGACTGACTCCTAGAGAATCGATTATTATGATTGTGCCGACAGATTTGGTATAAAGCCATTTTTTTCTTATAAGTTTGCTTTTACTCATAATGATTCTGTCGGAACTGGCAGCTTTTGTGAATCCAAATACATAAATATCGCTTCACACGCATATCGTTCGTTTGTTTCAGCCTTAGGACGTCCACTGCTGGACATAGGCATCCCCTAAAGATCTCACACGCATATACCCCAACAAAATTCTATATATCGTGGGTATCATAGAACACATACACAGAAAAAGACAACTAGACACGCAGACACAAAACAGATAATTAAATTCATCCTACAAATATCTACCCGGACAGAAATCGAACCCAGCCGGCTTAGCATGCGACCCGAAGCAATTGTTTCGTGCGAAATACCAATTCGTGTGAAGTAAATTCTTGTCATAGAATCGTGATCTATGGTCACGAAAAACTATAGTGTCACCCTGTGATTTCATAGTTTGGATATTTAATTTTGCAATGAAGCAACACTGATTTAGTTAATTCAAAATACAGTGATTCCAAAGGGATAACGTGGTCTATCAAGATAATCTGAAAGAGATCCATTGATTTAATTTTAATACAACATTAGTTAAAATGGTAAATGAACTCTTGTTAGATTTTTCACTGAAGAACGTTCAATAGAACTTTGACAACAGAAATACAACAGATACAATAAAGAAGGAAAACCATTAAAATCCCAGATATACCTCTGTCTGTGATTATCATAAAGGTACCTCTACGATTATTAATTATCATCATAGTTTATATTATGACTGAAACAGGTAACTTTAAGCATATTTAACGTAAGTTTTGATTTTCGTGACGTTGAAATGAACTGCTACAAAACCACAAAATTGTGTTTCATGCGTTAGTTGGTATTTTTGCATCCTGTAAAATATTGTATCGTACTACAATTGCAGGCGAAGGATAATTAGGATATAACGTATTCCAAAATAGTTAAATATGACTGTAGTGTGTGTCTACTGTCAATAATAACTGTGCGTAACTAAAAAACCTTTTTTACGAAAGTTAACCTAAAATGTCCAAAGAAATTAATGTGAATGATAAATGAACATGAAGTAGCACAATATTTAGTTTTATTTATTAATTAACTTCTAAATGAAAATCATCAAAATAAATACTGCGATCTTTATCTATCTATGCTGTCTTCACATGGCATGCTGCCCGCGCACTCATATCCAACTCGCGGTTCAAACTGCTTGGATCACGTGATTTTACGTATTCAAAAGCCAGCGTACACTTTTATAATTGATAATACGGTCACTGATCATGCGGCCACTCTACTATGTTGTGATTTTGGTTTCATAGATAATAATAAACGACAAAACGCCCTTCCCAAAACTAATTTTTCTGCTGTCATTTCTGAGTTGAAAAGTACAAATTTCGAACATATTTATCAAATCCAAGATCCGAACCTTTCTATGGACACCTTAATTGATACTATTTCTACCATAATTAAGTCTAATACTAAAATAGTGAGAATTCCAAGGCGTAAAAATATTATTAAACCTTGGATTACACCGGGTCTATTAAAATGCATTCGAAATCGAGATATGTTACACCTAACTCATAAAGCCGATGTTAAGAACCATGTCAATAAAATCACCTATTTCCGATATCGAAACTTTTGTAACAATTTACTTAAAAAATTGAAAAAAGAACATGAAAGCAACGAATTAAAAAAGGCGAAGGGAAGTCCAAGAGAAACTTGGAAAGTAATTAAAAATATAACAAACCTAACCCAATCACAAACATCTGCTTCTGCATTAATTGACCCATCCGGTGACCATAAAACATCTACTAATAAGGTTAATGAATTCTTTGTCAGTATAGGTAGCAAATTAGCTAATAATTTTTCACACATCCCTGGAGATGGCTCTATTGGTAGGGACACCGCAAATGATAACTCTTGCCCCAATAGTATGGCAATGTTTGAAACTGACTGCGCAGAGGTGGTCAACATCATACGAGGGTTAAAAAGAAATTGTGCAGTTGGTTGGGATGGCATTCCCTCTAGTTTGATCATGGATGCTTGTGATGTGCTTGCTCCTCCTTTGACCTACATCTTCAATCTTTGCCTCGCCACAGGAACCTTTCCTAAATCTTTGAAAAAGGCACTGGTGCTTCCTGTTTTCAAGAATGGGGACAGAGACTGTGTCAACAACTATAGACCCATCTCTATATTAACGTCTTTATCAAAAATTTTAGAAAAAATTATAAATGTGAGACTCACAAAGTATTTGGATAAATTTAATTTATTAGCGAATAATCAGTATGGTTTTCGTAAAGGAAAATCCACAGAGGATGCAGTATTGGACTTAACAAATACTGTTACGAATTTTCTAGATACCAAACGCAAGGCCATAGCTATTTTTCTCGATTTATCGAAGGCATTTGACACAGTTTCTGTTCCAAAGCTAATCGCGAAACTAGAAAAACTAGGTATAAGAGGTATTTCTCTGGAAATTTTTAAAGACTATCTCACTGATCGCTCTCAGCGTGTCAAAATTGACGGACATGTAAGTGACGACATGTTCTTATCCTACGGGGTACCTCAGGGCAGCATTTTAGGCCCAGTTCTTTTCCTCATTTACGTCAACAATCTCTGTCTTCTTGATATACCTAATTCCACTATTATTACCTATGCAGACGACACTGCTGTAATAGTACAGGGAAGAACTTGGGCCGAGGTCAGGATGCGCGCTGAGGATGCTCTTAGAATCATTATGGAATGGCTTACCTCTAATTTACTTACATTAAACATTTCAAAAACTAAATATGTCACTTTCTCTTTGAGAACAAACTTACAACCAGACTCCTTTTCAATTACAGCTCATAAATGTAACCCACTTCTTCAATCTGCCTGTGATTGCACCACATTAAGTAGGACAGACAATATCCGTTATCTTGGAGTACAGATAGATAGCACCTTTAGTTGGAAGCCTCAAATAGATAATCTCGCTAACAGAGCTAGAAGGCTTATATATGTATTCAAGAAACTCAGGTCATCAGCAGACACGAACACTCTCAAACTTGTTTATTTTTCCTTGGCTCAATCTATACTGTCCTATTGCGACACGGTATGGGGAGGAGCTTCTACTGAAACTCTGCTAAGGCTTGAAAGAGCACAAAGAGCTATCCTCAAGGTAATGTTGAAGAAACCTATTTGGTTCTCGACCAGTGCTTTATTTCAAGAGTCTAATGTGCTGACGGTCAGGCAATTGGTTTTCTTGCATATAGTGATGCGTAAACACAAGCAGCTGGCCTTTGATCCAGATAAAGTAAAAAGAAGAAGCAAAGGAGTCTGCCCGACCCAAACACATCGAACCAAATCTGCTAGCAGAGCCTTCGTACATCTTAGCAATCACCTCTACAATGCTATTCACAAAAAGCTTTGCATTTATCCTCTTCCGAACTATAAACTTAAACAAACCGTAGAAGAGTGGCTTAAAACGCTTTCATATGCTGAGACCGAAACACTACTGCGCATCGCAAGTTAACAGTTATTCTAGATAATAACACACACATAACAACATTATTACTCATACATTACACACGAGTAGCGCTGCAAACCTTGACTCTCATGAGATCTCGTGTATTGCAGCGTTACACACATACGCACACACACACACACACACACACACACACTCAGACACACACACACACACGCACACACACACGGAACCGTCTTGCGTTGAATTATTAGTTATTATTTATTTGATATTAATTTGACACCTTACTGTGCAAGAGTAAAAACTGTGTGTAATAAGTGTATCTGTAAGGTTTATAGATTGAAATGCTTAAAATTGACTTTATGTAGTATAATTAACTAAATCAAATCTTTCTTTTTAAACAAAAATTGTAAGTATTATTTTATATATATTTTTTTTTTCTCTTCAAAATTAATAAATGTAATAATTGTAATTCTCTGATTCTTATATGTACTTTTTTTTATGTTGTCAAATTTCGTCGGAGGGCTCTGGCGCCTGTAATACAGTTTAATTACTAGTATGGGCGCCAGCCAGTTCTTCATGCTTAATAATTAAGCAAGAATATTGTCAAAAACTTTATAGTCAATAAATGATTTATTATTATTATTTTTATTATTATATATCTATTTATAACTATTTTTAAAATAATATATACTTATTGGAGGATTGAATATTATGCATAGATACAGGAATTATTAAATATTTAAGAAGTCAAAAAAAAGTAATGTCGCCATTTTTGTAGCCATGTTTTAAAAAATAAATAAATGTCAAACTCTAATATACCAGCCCGCTATGGGTTGTTCGAAGATTCCTGTCTGATACGTGGCGGTGCGTTTACGCACTCCAGACTAAGATAAAAATTAAACTGGTTAAGTCAATGTCACCCGTTTAGGGCATCCGTCAGGCGAAAAATTGTTCCGACTAAAAATTAATCTACCCAATTCACACATTCCCGCCGGTACAATTTCTCCTGGCTAGGCTAAATTTTAACGAAGTTTTTAGGTAGATAAATTTTATCTTGTCTGATTGGTCAGCTATTAGTCATCGAATCGAATTTGACAGATGGTTCCAGAGATTGACAAATGTGATTGGTTTGTAATAAATTTTAGGGCTATGATTGGTCTAGAGCAATGACGCCGTTCACGGACGCCACACAGAATAATTTTTGGCCAGCATATTTATCTTGAGTGCGTAACCGCACCCCAGTATCTTTAGTAGTCTGTGACAGTATCACTTAAGAGCACGGTGCACTCTTAGATTATAGATGGGTGCACTGTTATAACTTTGATATGTTGTACTAGCTGCGTTTGATATTTACAGTGTTGCCAATACCGATTTTCCTAATTCCCGAAAACCCAAAGTGAAATTCTCTATACCGGGGAGAAAAAATATCCCGATTTCCAATTTAAACTGATACCTCGCCAAATTGCAATCTAGAAGGAGTCTCAGCATGGAGCATATTTTCAAAAAACTACCTCGCTATGATTTATATGATTTATATTAGGACGGCCCCGTTCGGCCCGTCCCGCGCCCGCTCCTTCCTAATATCAATCATCCCTAAATCGATACAATAAAATATCTATTCCCATAACAATCTCTAATGGAGATAATTCCCCGTAATTTGACAAATCTTTCACAATTCAGCAGAGATGGTTGTTTATTTTAGTTTCTTTTAACTATCTCGTAGTATTTCGTCCTCAAAAAGTTTGACGAAAAGATATTCGCGGTGAAATGTCAAAATACGGCTAAATTCGCGTGCACATGTTAGAGTTTGTCGACAAAAGTGCCACTAGTACATAAATCATTCGCGAGATTCTACACCACAGAGTAAAAATAGACGAAATAAGTGTGTAAGTGTGATGTTAGAGGAGGTCGAAGTATCGGAATATTTCTATTGTACGAGAAATAAGATCGTTCTCGTGGGTTCTCGTCTCCTAGAGGGCCAGGACTCCCTGCATCGACGACAAAAGTACTCCCAAATGCGCCAGAAAACAGGGAATCTCAATTACGCCTGGATCCTTGATGAGTAACTTAAATATTTTATTGACAAAAAAGCCCAAAGAAAATTTCAATTTAGTGCTGATCAAACGCAATCAATACAATGAGTTCTACAAATTGTACTTATTGGTTTAATAGTATCTAATTATTGATCTGCAGATTTGTGATGTTAGAATACGAAAAACAACATACATACTTATAGTAAGTATGCTGTTGTTCGCATCCTGATGAAACTACTACTGCATCTCGAGTCCCGACGACTGCTACAGCAAAACAAAGCAATTTAATCATGAATCATTTGTCCACAACTACAGAACGTTCCAGAATTCTTGGTAACAAGTGTGAGTCCTTGACAGAGGGATCTGTAGCTATGATTGAAAACGTGGGTCCACCCGGAAGATGGTCATAAAGCCATAACTGTCATAATACAAATAACACATACCTACTTTTATGCCAGAATGATCGACTACGAAGACACGTATTAATAACTCTTGAAAGTAGGGCAAGTTAAGATATTGCCTTGTTGTTTTATAATATACTTATAGTTACTTTATATATACTTATATTATAAAGCAACAAGGCAATATTACTTTCAAGAGTTATTAATACGTGTCTTCGTGGTCGATCATTTTGGCATATAATATTTTTGCAAAAAATAGCATGACCTACTTCACCCGTGTACCTCTGTACACGCGTGAAGTCGGTCATGCTATTTTTGACTTTGTTTTATACTATGTAATGACTCTTCATTATTACATAGTATAAAACAAAGACGCTTTCCGCTGTCTGTCCACATGTATGCTTATATCTTTAAAACTACGCAACAGATTTTGATGCAATTTATTTTAATAGATAGAGTAATTCAAAAGAAATGTTTATATGTATAATACACCTAGGCGAAGCCGGGGTGCATCGCTAGAACGCAAATATTATGCACGGATCGATGGAACATTTTTCACATTATTGTTGATTTGTCAAAAATGGCTCAGCAGATTTCGATAAAATTTAAATGGGACCAAGTTTGAAGTATACTCTTTCCAATAAAAAAAGAATTATTGAAATCGGACTACTATGAAAAAAGTTATGCGTTAAGTTAAGGTTATACATAAAAAAAATATACGAGTCGATTTGTATACCTCCTCCGGTGGTTCGTGGGTCAAAAAGTAGGTATGTGTTAGATTTATAACTAAGTAACTGGTAAAAGTTTACAAGTTACTTACCTGCTAGTACGTAAGTTCGTATAGGCCGAGTGTTCCTGGTGTCAGAGTTTTTAAGCCACCTGAAGGCCTCGTAGAAAAAAAAATGCCAAGTCTAGTTATGTTTAACATTTTCTAATAAGGCATTTATCATCTTCCACACCGCCATCTGAAACACTGTCCAAGCTATTGGAGCTGTTGTACCAGAGAACTTGCTCGATTATACCCTAGAGGGGGGAAAAGCACAAAACACCCCATGTGGAATGTCAGTGCAGGGCCTATCACCCATTCCATATTGATGTCCACACCTAATAACAATAAGGAGATTCTATAATAATTAAATCATAACTTTATGAAGTTTGTGAGATAAATGTACAACGCGGTCACATTAACTCGACGCATCGCTGGCGATCTTAATAAACAGGTAGAAACTTATCTTTTATAGATGATGGTTCGAAACCTTTCGTGTGGGAGTCCGACTCGCACTTGGCCGGTTTTTTTGCACACCGCACTTGAGCGCCAAAATAACATCACATGGTCAAGCGTCTAGTAATCTCGTTTTTGTCTCAATATAATAATTTGAATTTTGAATTTGTACTGTACTGTACCAGCCTTTTAATAGTCCACTGCAGGGCGTAGGTTTTTTTTTTTTTTTTTATTTCGAATAGGTTTGCGTTTGACTACACACTGGTCTACCCACGAAGGGTGATTGGGCCATATCCACTACGCTGGCCCAGTGCGGGTTGGTGGTTTCTCATATACCATTGAATTTCTACGGTCGTATGTAGGTTGCCTCACGATGTTTTCCTTCACCGAAAAGCCAGTGGTGTGAAATTCCGCATATAAATTCCAAAGAAATCATTGGTACGGGACCGGGGATTCCAACCCACGACCTCACGAATTTAAGGCGGGGGTCACTACCTCTAGACCACCACGGCTTCCTAATCTTGAATTTGAATAATTCTAAACGAGGCCTTAAAATAGTAAACACTATCCGAAATTACCTCATCTTATTTCTCTTTAGCACTCATGGCTAGCTATGCGCTGTTATCTGCATTTCGGACCTCATATACAGTACTATTAGCTTATCAGTAAGCGTCCAAAGCAGTGATAAGATCTGCATTGTTTGCCTGATGTTCTTGTTATCTCCTCGAGACAGCCACAAGTTTACGGCCACGACTGTACTTAAATTAAGATAATAGTATGATTGAAGCATATAAGTCTGAACCAATGTGTTAGGCAGTATACTCACTCATGTAATTTAAAGAAAAACCGGGCAAGTGCGAGTCAGGCTCGCACACCAAGGGTTCCGTAGAAATCCAGAAAATTTTACAAAATTGGGAAGTAAGTTGTTAAAACCTTTAATCTCTATACTATAATCATCGACAAAACAGTTTTTTTTCAACGCATATTGTGTGAATCTAGGCCCTATTTTTAGTGATTTAAATAAAAATGTACGGTTTTCAGGTTTATTCCTATGTGTACTCTGAGACAATGCTTCTCGCCAAATTTTACAGTTCTACTCGTATGTCAACGGGAAGTACCCTGTAGGTTTTGGTTTTTGTGCAATGCAATTGTTTGGGCAATGTGCGGTAAAGAGCATTTTCTAGAGTACAGGACCTATTTTTATTTAGTTATAACGGGTTACATTTATTTATTTATAACTGAATGCTAAAGCTGGCTCGGCGCTAGTAAAATGTGTGTCAGTAGTACTATACAAGGTTATTTCTAATCAATTTTAGCATCCTTTTAGGGGCTTATTCTATACATCAAAATTAACCACTTTTATTTTGCAACTTTTGTCAAAACTTTAGCACTCGGTTATAAATAAATAAATGTAACCCGTTGTAACTAAATAAAAATAGGTCCTATACTCTAAAAAATGCTCTTTACCGCACATTGCCCAATACTGTCTAATTTTTTTTGCTCCTCCGGCGTCATATGGCTGTGTAGCGGAAATACTCGTATTGTATTTATAGCCTTTCTTTCTATAGTTATATCATCCTGAAGGTTAAGAAATATCAAAGTATATCATGAAGGACTAAAGGACAATACTTTCAAATTAATTCTGACGTTGACAAAATACTTACTGAACTTAGCAATTTTAATAACAATAACTTGAACTAGTACTTACCGGTACGTATTGTTTCTAACTCTACTTCTTACCAAAAGGCTAATAACCTAGTACAATGGCCAAAGAAGTGCCAAGAACTTTTGAAGATCATTTACAGTGGCAATACATTTGTGTTATCTCATTACTAGGTAAGTACTAATGAATTTTCCAATGGTTTCAACTATCAAAATTAAATACATACATCACCTACTTAGAGTATGAATCTATGTTTCTCTTTAGCTAGAGACTAGCGGACCCGGCGAACTTCGTACCGCGAAAGTTAATGAATGTAGGTAGCTAACCTTACGGAAATACCTACATTAAGATATTTTAAGTTTAATGGCTGTCATCCAAAATGTAGATCTCATTGAGCTATCTCACCTTTGTGAAGATAGCATTTATGAAAAGTTGACATTTGCGGAGATAAACCGCTTTTAAGTTCGACATCTGTCATCCAAAATGTAGATCTGGTTCAGCTATCTCACTTTCGTGAAGACATCATTGATCAAAAGTTGACAGTTACGGAGATAAACTACTTTTAAGTTCGACAGTTGTCATACAAAATGTAGATCTGGTTGAGCTATCTCACTTTTGTAAAGACAGTAATGGTCTAAAATCGGTAGTTACGAAGTAAGTAATAGTAAGTGAGCCACAAAATATTAGCCCCAATTCAATGTGAAACGGTACACAAATATTGTAGCAAACAATCATATCAAACCCAAGAATAAGTCAATCTAAACTAATTTGTTTCGTTATGGTTATCATCCGCAGCTTTCTTTGTCCCACTGCTAGGTATAGGCCTCTCTCTTGCAATGCTTCGGCTCTTTGCCGGTCCTGACCAGGTTCAACCGACGGTATTGCCGATATCGTCAACCCACTTTGCTGCCGCGCATATTTATGGTATATGATAACAAAAATAGTAAGTGCGCCACAAAATATTAGCCCTAATTAAATGTGCAACGGTACACAAATATTGTAGCTACTAATATTTTCAAACCCAAAAAACAGTCGATCTCAACTAATTTGTTCCATCATCGTTGTCATCCGCAGCTTTCTTTGTCCCACTGCTGGGTATAGACCTCTCTCAGTGCCATCTGCCTCCGCTCTTTGCCGGTCGTGACCAGGCTCGACCGGCGGTATTGACGATATCGTCGAGGTAGTCGACCCACATTGCTGCCGCGCAGCACAAAGCTGAGCGCTCTCACCTATTCAAGTACCCTAGTTGACCAGCTCGGTCACCGCTCAAGAAGCGCTCTGGTCGAATCGGTTGCCACGCCAGCCTGGACGATGTCATACTCAGGGTATTTAGGACCGCCAATATCGCAGCCGTACTCGAACCGGGCTTGCGCGTTGTGGCAAAAGGCCTGACGATATGACGCTGGTCCTATGGAAGTGTGGACGGCCCTTAGTATGGGACGCGACTTGCGTCGATACTTTGGGGCCGTCATATCTTTCTGAGACTCAGAGTAGGGCTGGAGCGGTGGCCGATTCGACAGAGCAGCACAACCGGCGCAAATATGCTAACCTCGGTAGTTGTTACATATTGGAACCGTTTGAAATTGAGATATTGTGTCCATAGGGGCCGGGAGCTCATCTTGTTTTCAAAAGTGTATCTGAGCCTCTGGTGGACGCGACGTGTGACCAAAATGCTGGTGTTTGTTTAGTTCAACGTATAAGTTTTGCCTTTCAGCGTGGCAATGCTGCCAGCATGCTGGGCACGCTGCTAACTGGCAGTGGGCTTGAGCATTTAGATTATCTTTAGACCTTCAAGGGTCTGTGGATGATTCAATTGCTTGTTATGTAGTAGTAGTTTATGAAGTTTTACGTTATAAGTCTTGTATTTAATGGTAGTTAATAATGACACATGCCCTATAAAAAAATCAAGTACCCTTGCACCTTGTTGTCATTGTTCATACTTAACCTAACTGACCGACATCAAAATACTCGTACTCGTATAAATTTAGAGTGTAAACAACCCGCCCGTGGGTTCCCGCCGTGTCGTAACGGTAGCCGAAGCTTATGGGCGGCGCAGGAATCGGAGGTAGAGCCGCTTCTCTGGGTTTTTTCTCACACAGCTTAGAAGGTGGTGCTCTACGTCTCCCGTTTTTTTGCGTCTTTACCCCCTAGGCAGTTATGAAAGTTTGCACTCGAGGTTGGGCCGCTTCTCTGGGCTTTTTAACTAAAGCAGCTGAGAGGCTGTCCGGTAAGTTGCGTGCTTTATGAGGAGTGCCGCAACTGAGGCGGGCTGCACTGTTATTACTGTTCAATCCTAACCAAATCAACAGAAATGTATGTTCGTGTCAAGGTCACAGTTCACAGTCAAGGTCGATGACCTTTACTCATGCCATACTACTCATGGTAAAAATCAAGTCGATCCGTTTTCTTCGTATATTATAATGGATTCTGTGCCATAGAGGTAGAATAAAGATACATGTTAAACCTCTAATGGTGGCAGATTTAAAAATATTTTTAATTTCAGACAAAATGACAGCCCATTATTAAACGTCACTGTAATATGTAGCATGGCAAAGGGATAAACTATTTTATCTAATTTTAATGTCAGTTGTCTTTGTCGATCCATAGTTTAATTCCTCTTCGAGCTGACGTAATATTGGAAAGAAAATTTGCCCCTTTAATATGCTAAGCGTGACATTTATAAAATTCAGCAGTCAATGTATGTCACCTGTCATCTAATTACGTTTCGTCAATCAATTTTCGGCCTAATTATGCAGGCGCCATCGAAAATTTAATAGCAACGTAAAAGTGTTCTCTCTATCGAATGCCTAAAGTGAAAAAGAAACAGAAATAGTCTAATTAGCTATTATAATAATTACGATCGTGCCTTCATAATTGGGCCTAACTGTAATAGTTTTTTGTCCTATCCTACAGGAATTTCACTATGCAATTTTCGGGATAAAAAGTATTTTATGTCCTTTTCCTGGCTCTAAACTACCTCCCTGCCAATTTTCAGCTAAATCGGTTCAGCCGTTCTTGAGTTATAAGTGGAGTAACTAACACGACTTTCTTTTATATATATAGATTTACAGGAAGACTTTATCGTATCGTATTGTGGATCTTCTCCTCCTGTCTCTTGAAGAGAGGACATAGGAGTCAGGAGCCAGCGTTGAGGTGAACCTCCTTACTGGGGCTGGACGCTACACCACATGGGGTGTAGGGCAATAAAAAGGGAGGGCGCGAGTACCCAATCCCGACCGCGAGGTCGGGCGGCTTCTCTCAGCGCCGTCGCCCCGCCATTCTGGCAAACTTCCGTCAGCCATCATGGCATTGGTTAAATGTTGAATGTTAACTGATAAATTATTCTAGGTTTTAAATGTTTCTAGGATTCGGAGTCCTTCTAGGATTCGGAGTCCTAGGAAGACTTTATCTACCGTATTAGGTATTTATCTCACAATAACTTTACTTACAGGAACGACCCAATAGAGTAGTTAGTCCGTCTTTCGCCTTTTTCTTTCTTTCTTTGACAATTTTTATTTACGTGTAAAAGACAAAAGACGAACTAACTACCCTAAAGTTACTCTCCATTTATAAATAAGGCGGTAGGTAGGTATAGATACAACCTTCGCATACTAAGTAAGTAGTTTTATGATTTTATAATAAGTGCGCTTAACGATTCTAGATTTGGCTATTATCATGATTATTTTAATTAGGGTTTTTGCTATTGGTGTCAATCCGTTCGCTTTAATCTGGTCTACCTTAATTAAATACATTAATACCAAATGTAATAGGTTTAAATTCTTGGGTAATGCTTTTGTTTAAATTGATTTTGTTTTGCGAATTATTTATTATAATAGTACTGTAACGCAGTAGGCGCCCGTTGTAGGTATGCAGTAACTATGATGTAATCTGCGGTGTTTACGTGATCCTGTTCTGGGAAGCTCTATTGTTCTGCGTTTTTTTATTGGTGCCTTTTGTATTCAGTTTTATGTCTTTATGACTCGAGCGGGATCAGTCTTTGTATCTCGTCTATTGTTTAGTTGATTTGTTGGGTGTTTACGTATTTGAAAAACAATAGGGAATTCTCGAACTTTCAAGTTGTTTACTTGTTAACACAATAGCGTTTATTTAGATCGAGTAATGTTGCGAAATATCTCGTAGGTTCGAGACTGTAGGAAATAACGGATATAAATACGCCGAGGATCCTTGGGGATCAGTTTATTCGTTTACCGTCGAAGCGATAACTACTCGGGTTAGAGTGCGATTGTGAAGTGACTAGCTTGTGTGAATATCAGTGCCAGTGTAAAGTGTTTGTGCGAACCAGTTGTGTCGTGTGTTTCTGTGATTTTTGTGAAGTGATTGTGTGCAATAAAGTGCAAAGTGAATAATCGGCGTTTTAACTGATTATCCAAGAACCCATCTCGTAACAGTACATTATGATATAAGTGCAATAAGTTGAAAATTACAGCCGAGGCGATATTGCTAGCTAAGGAAGCAGAGGCTGTAATTTCCAAAGCGCACGTATGTCATACGACGTTTTATAACATATTTGCGCGGAAATTAATAAAACTCTGACTTTCTTAAACGAATAAATCTTTAATTACTTGTTAAAGCAGTTATAGAAATTTGAACAATTTTAAAAGTGATTGTTACGTTGCCCGTTGGCATTTTTAATGTTGTCAAGTTATTATTATTAGTTAAAATTTCCCCAGTCTCTCTCTCACTCTCTTGAGTGAAAGTAAATTCATCACTACTTGACGACATTTTCAAATAAAAACAATACAGCGAAAAGAAAAGGGAGCAAAATAATTTTTATCTCCCTAAGTTAATTTTATTCATAAAATATTGACCACTTTTCTGAGATAAAAACTCTTTGCTAAGATTTTAAAAAGTATCGTTCATTTTTAGACGGAGCATCTTAAAAAACCGTGTATGTTACTTTATTAAAAAAAAAAACTCGTGCGTTTTACATTACAATAACGCACAAGTGCGTAATGAAATACATTACGATCTTGAAATTGATGTAATTACAGCCACTTTACGAGCAAATATGTTATAAAAAATGTTAAGACAACATGATAGTCTGGGTGCATCTATTGAGACTCCAGCCTAACAAACGCTGTGGGAGTAGCGACCCTGCGCGCCAAATGTTGTATGTAATGGCTATTACGTTGCCTACATTAGGACATAACTTCTGGACCAGCGAGGCTGATCCTTGTCTCCAGGCAATTTCGCCAAGTGCCGAGGTCAAGTTTTATTAGTATTTGCAATAACAGTTCGGAGGAAGCTGTTTAGTTTAGACTATGAGCACATTAGTACGTTTGCACTGGTGATGCGATGCTTCCGTCTTGTATGCGGGTGTACTCTGAGCAGTGGAGCTGGCACTAAACGAGACAAGATTATTTTTTGCAAAAATTAGCATGACCGACTTCACCCGTGTACAGAATTCGCGAATATTTCGCACGGATCGATGTAGCATTTTTCACATTATTGTTGATTTATCAAAAATGGTTCAGCCGATTTCGATAAAATTTAAATGGGACTAATTTCGAAGTATACTCTTTCCAATTAAAGAAGAATTATTGAAATCGGATTACTAAGAAAAACATGCGTGGTTATACAATATATATACCTACATATATCGTGACAGAAGGGGAGGAATTAAATTCAAGATTTTACGTTAAAGATTTAACATACGCGTCGAATTTTATACGAGGAGGTGGTTGGTCGGTCAAAAATGTGGGCACATGTTGAAATGGATTTTTATTTTTAAAGGCTTTTTAATAAGAAACAATTTTGATTTCAATATTCCTTGCCTATCTATACATTGTAAAGTATATAATTATATTTCGCCAAAAATTGCATAACTGACTTCAACCGTATGCAGAATTCGAATCGTTTGCACGAATCAATATATCATAGAAGTAGTCATTTTTACATTATTTTTGATTTATCAAAAACGACTCAGTTAAGATCGATAAAATTTCAATAGGTGTACTTCTGAAGTATGACCTATCAAACATAAAAAAAAATCGGAAAAGTGCGAGTCAGGCTCGCACACTGAGGGTTCCGTACAAATCCAGAAAATTTCACAAAATTGGGAAGTAAGTTGTTAAAATCTCTGTACTATAACCATCGACAAAAAAGTTTTTTTTTCACTTATCTCGCCATACATCGAAAATTCCACATTGTTAAAATAATTAAAAACCTGTTTTAGCATGTGCTAATATGTTACAAGCATATTTATTTCTTGCTAGACAAAGAGCGTGCTATAGCAGAATATGACGTCACTGCCCGTAAGTGTCATACTTTCGCTATATTATGTTATGATTTGTGGGAAAGGGACAAATCATCCCATCCCTTCTTTATCCCTACCAAAATCTTCACAAGCTTATATCTCTGAACTTGATTAGCCAATTTTGATTATTTTTTTAGTTTACAAATCATATTTGATTGCAGAATTCACTAATCCAATACTTTTAATTTTTTTTTTTTATACACACACGGTCTCTGACCCCAAACTAAGCAAAACTTGTGATATGGCTGCCAGAGACTGATATACTACATATACATATTTTGAATACATCCATATATAGATAGTACCTAAATAACACCCAGACACAGAGCAAACACCTATGTTCATCACAAAAATGCTTGCCCTGGTGGGAATCGAACCCACGCCTCTTTGATCCAGAAGTCAGGGTCACTTACCACTGAGCCACCGAGGCAGTCAAACCTACCTATTACAGAATAATATTAACGATTTTGCCTACTCGGAAGTTTTTGTAGCTTAGTAGGTACATTCAACGGTACTCCATTGCCAACAGACAGACATATATAATATATTAATGTGAGGTAAGTGACTTCGAGCAAAAAGTCATTTAAAAATATTAGCGGTATATTTTTTACTTGTACAGGGTTATCTGTATGCCCCGTACTAATCTGACAGGGACTGATTAAGATTACGAACTACTTCTAAGCATTACTCCAATAAGACCTACTTTTACTATGAGATCAACTCCGAATTCGAGTAAAGAAACAACTGTTCCAAACAAAATTTCCTCACGGAATTGACGGAATGTTTGTAATAACTTTTTTTTGGGACGTGCATGGATAAGATCAGCCCAAGTCAGGGGGAACTGGCACAAGGGAGAGGAGGCCTATACCCTGCAGTGGGTCAATACAGGCTGATGATGATGTAACAACTGATTTTCTTTTCTGGAATTCCAGTTTTACCCCATAGTAAAATTTGTTAATAATGATAGTGTGCCTCCTCTTGGCTTAGTATACCAGTTCTGAATAACCCTATGTAACTACAAGTTGGAGTGGAAACAGATTCTTAGAACGATACTAATAATATTGACACAAGGGATTTGTTCAAGTATCTCCATGCGAGTTAAGTTTTAGGAGTATTTAGTATCTATGAGTCAATATAAAGTCAAGAGGTCATTTTTCAGCAACGTGAGAAATTGGTACTTTTGGATCGCCAGGCCTGGGGTCTCATTATGTAGACGCTCTGACGCTCTCGTGACGAAAGTAACCGGAGCAAGCAGGAGAAAAAGCGAAGTCGAAGGTCAGAGCGCCTACACATAAGAACCCTGTTCTTAAAAACAGACATGCTCGTGAAATTTTTGCTGTTTTCAATACGCGAGGTTTAAGTTTTGCGTTAAGTTTCTATGGTTTTCCGACGTAGTACCTAAGGTAGGTACGTACTTAGTGAGTATATCTGCCTAATGAGCAGGAGGTTCCAACATAAACTTCTAGTCGACCAAATGTTTAAATATTGAAAAGTATGTTCTAACTACATATTTCTATTACTTTTTCTATTACCTTTGCCCCGGGAACAATTAGAAGTCTGGAAATTGATAAAAGTGCTTCTGATAATCTACAAAAAGAAGTGAAATCCAACAAATACATTTTCATGTAAAATGGGGCCAAAACGAGACTACAGATTGCACTACCAAAAAGTTATCAGATCTTATGTAGAGCCAGGCATCTAAATCGTCCATAGGACTTAACTCTACAAGCCTTTACTTTACAAACTTTACACCTCAGTCAATATAATGTGGCTTGGCCGTTTCGTTACTATAAGAACTATTTGTATAATAATAATAATAATAATAATAATATATCATTTATTCCAGAATAAAACATTCCATATTTACAATAGTAAAATAATAAAATAAAATGTAAATTTGATTTAAATAATGTCAGTCTGTGTATCTTCTAATGTGAAGCTTGTTCCATCTCATAGGAATGGGTCCATTTACTTGCATCATCGTGGCGAGCACAGTATTCTCTGAGCGGTGGAATCTCTCGCGTGTGTTCGCTGATCTTTGCCGCATCAGCGCGGCGAAACCGGCCAGTCTTCGTTCCGTGAACATTCCGGAAGCACTGCAGAATCTTGGCAGTTTCAGTAATATACGCAAAGCATTGTTATATTGTACCCTAAGTGCATTATACTCTGCCTTTGTATGATTGCACCAGAGCTCGCAAGTGTACAGGTTTGTGCAGTATGTCTGAAAAAGCAACCTCTTGACTTCTTCGCTGCATCTGGTGAACCTCCGCGCGAGCATATTCGACTTAACACTTAGGGCACGTCTCTGTCTGTCGAGATCCCGCGAGTCAGAAAGATTGCTCGCGACAATATGTCCCAGATATTTAAACTCCTCAACCCACTCAATTTTCATGCCATCTAGTGTGATTGGTGGTACGTTCTTGGGTTTCGTTTTTGCCTTGAACATCATTCCTTTGGTCTTTTTGACATTGTACACTAGTCCATGGGATTTGGCATAGTTTTCGCATATGTCAAGCAGTCGGCGCAGTGCTGAGACCGTCGGTGCTAGAAGTACCATATCATCCGCGTACGCTATGTGATTTACACACGTTCCAGCAATATGGCATCCCACTGCCGATTCCTTCAGCAACTGGCTAAGCTTGTCCATGTAGACATTGAAAAATATTGGAGATGATGACCCACCTTGTCTCACTCCGCATCGCAATGGTACTGACTTCGAAAAGGTGTCATTCCATCTCACTATATTTTCTTGTTGCTGATGCCATTTCGAAAGTATGTCGACTATTTGATCAGGCAGATCCCTGGCCCTTAATTTCTGCCACAGCTTCGAATGCACGACACGGTCGAACGCCTTTGACAAATCGAGGAAGCAGGCATATACACTAGTATCACGGCTGACATAATGACTCACGGTATGTTTAAGTGTAAATATGCCCATGTCCGTAGAACCACCAGATTTGAAACCGACTTGCGTGTCTGATACTTTCAGGTTTTTGGAGTATTTAAGCACTATGATCTTCTCAAATACTCTTGCACAAACTGTGGCAAGTGATATTGGTCGATAATTGGAGCTATCTGATGCATCCAACTGACGGCTCTTCAGAATAGGAATTACTATTGTTTTGGTGAATTCGTCGGGAAGGTAATTCCATTTAATCATCGACGTAAAGAGATTTGCCAGTAGAAGTGGAACTATCCAGCTCGAATTTTTAATATGTTCCAGAGTTAGTGTATCGTGTCCTGGTGATTTTCCAGTTCCCATTTTCTTCAGCGCACTATTTACTTCCTCTACTGTGATTTCGATGGCCTTTTCTTCTGGGCATTTTAAAATAGTTTCGTATTCTTCTTCTACTAAAGGTGTCAAATTCATAAAATTGTTGCAAAGAGTATTGGCAATATCAATATCCTTTGTTTTTCCATCCATGTGAGTCGGAACTATATTCTGGTTTCTTGTTGCTGCACTAGTTTTGGACCAGAAAGAGACAAAACTTTTGTTTTTGAGATCACGGGCCATGGCATCCATTTTAATTTGTTCTTCAGAATTTTGACAATCCCTCAGTGCTTTTTTAAATATTTGCTTCGATCTTTTTCTCTCTTCGAAGATCGGGCCACTTCTAGGCCTTTGCGCTTCGATCCACTTAAGAAATGCCACTCTTGATGCCTCATATTTGTGCTTAACGTAGTCATTCCATCCTGGCACAATCCGTGGACCTGTTTTTCGTTTAGTGAAAACTTGTTCAGCGGCTACTTTTAAGTTATCTACTATGTCGTTATAGAGTCTGTTTATCTCTCTTTTGCCTTCATCAATCGACAAATCACCGTCAATGGGTAGTACGTTGAGAAATAATTTATGGGCTACTTCTTGGTATCTGCTAATATCTTCAGCCGTTCTCGGTTTCCACATCGATGGTTTGTCAATCTTAGCAGAAGTCGCGTTCACTCTGATTAACCCGTCTACTTTTAATTTTAGTTGAAGAAGACGATGATCCGTCCAGTCTATTGAATAGTCGATCGTCATCTCCGACCCCAGCTTGGTCACTGGTTCAGTAGCAAGGCAGTGGTCTAGCCAAGATACCGAGTGATGGGCGTCACTGATGTAAGTATAACTGTCTTTCGGAAGAATATCCATGTCTAACCACTTTAGATGATACTCCTCGCAGAATCTCTTCAGTTCTTTACCAAATAGCGAGCTAGGGTTAGCGTTGAAATCGCCAATTATTATACAATTATGCCCTTGTTTTTCTTCTATTATAGTCAGTATCTGAGACAGGCATTCCACGAACTCAGTAATATTGTCCTTATCTTCAACCGGCATGTACACATTAAAAATAAATAGCGACGTACTATTGTTCATGATTATTTCCATAGCCCCTAGTCTAGGTGTGCTGCATGGTATATACTTTACTAGCAGATTCTTACGGGTCAAAATTGCTAGGCCTCCGTATGGTCTACCTATCAGAGGTCCATTTTCAAGGGATACCGCTGAGTTTCCCCATCCATTAAATTGAGGGTGAATATCTTGTACCTGGCCAATATTTGTTGGCAGTAACCATGTTTCCTGAATGCATAATATATCGAGCGAGTCACACAGATCTCGTAAGAATTTTGTTTTTCGCTTTAATCCTCTACAATTAATACTTCCAATATTGATTGTACTATCCATTAAGATTGTTATTAGATTTCTGTTGTGGGCCGTTTTTGTTTCTTTTGTGTATATATTTTCTATATACAATGCCCTTTGGCCAAAAATCACTACTCAAGAAATTTAAGACTCTGTCGCTATCCACCGTTATTAAAAAAGAGTTGAAAGTTGTTTCGTTATACGACTTTAGGAGTTCTACTACAGGTGTGAGCTCACCTTTACTTTTTATATAATCGCACAACTTGTCCGAACTTATGTCTTTTCGTACTCGAGAGATATAGAGTGTAGTTTTGCTCGGTGCGGCCATTAGTAGGTTACTGGCCATCCCCACTCCCCTTTGATTTCTGATAGGGATCTTCTTCTTTTTCCTTTCTACCAACTCAAACCCATCCTCGTCGACTTTGGCATTAAACCTAGCGTGACCTACCTCCTTGCCACAAAATAACCGAGCTGCAGCTGTATTAAATTGCCTCGCAGGTTTGTTTCGTTTCGGAATCTTTTGAGGAGTCTTTATAGGCCCCCTCCAAACGTTTTCTGTCGTGGTTGATTGTCTAAAATTCTTCCCAGAGGTGGCCGGGGCCGGAGTACATGGCACAACAGTTCGCTGACTACCCTCCGGTGTCGAAAAAACGCAGTCAAGATCTTGCATATTCAAGCTTAGTACACCCGTGCGCGCAGGTTCCTGTCGTAAACAATTAATTCCACTTAATTTAACTTCGTCTTTGAATTTGTTAAATTCTTCTTTAGTGGTTGTTGCACTCCATATTTTTGCTGTTTCCGCTCTTAAGGATGCAAGTTCTTTTAGGATACGAGTGACGTCACAGTGGTCAAAAGTGATGGGTGGAATTTTGTGTAAGTCTTTAGCTACAAATGTTGGTAATTTTGCGGGTTCTGTTTCTTTTAGCATCTTGATGATATCTTGAGCATATTTTGAAGCTCGCCCTTCTCCTTTTCTTGTGATCATTCTGATGGACAGTTCCTCACATAACACATTTTTTGCAGCTTCTAGTTCACCGTCGGTAAAGTTCGATGTGCAGATACGAATTACCGTTGGTTCGTCGATAACATCAATTCTGTTCATAATATAACAGATCACTTCATTTATAATAATTTTATCGCTCATGTTGACAAAACTTGTTTGGGTGACTGTACCCAATACTCAGCGATAACGTAAACAGAAGACGCGCGCGTTCGGGCGTACGGCCCGCAGCGAACTGATGAGTATAACTGAGAAGTAATGAACAGTGAATATATTTTAACCTTACGCCCATATTATAAAAGTAGCGAAACAGCCAAGCCGCATTTATTGACTAAGGTGTAAAGTTTGTGAAGTAAAATTAGAAGCTGTTGTCTCGTCTTGGCTTCATTTTACATGGAAATGTTTTTGTTGGATTATTATTTATTTGCCTATGAAATAACACTTTTTGGCAAGATTGTTTTACTTGTAGTGATTAAGTAATCAACAAGTGACCCTCTACGCGTTACAATGTTTAGAAGGCTGCCTTAGAAGGCCGCCGTTACATGCATCATTTAAATTGAATCTATTTAAGAATACTGCGTTTAAAAGCACGTATTTACGGCTAAGACCGGTAATTGCAGCGGCTTACAAATACGGAGCTAGGTGGGGGCAGGTTGGGGCAACTTCCCCTATTTTTTTATTTTATTTATTTACTGATTTTTTATATTAATGATTGTTTGATTAGTTAAAAGTGTGCTACTGAAATAAAATACCAATAATTTTCAGCAATACTGTACTAACCTTTTGACAATCCACTGCAGGGTGCAGGCCTACCAACGAAAGGTGATCGGGTTATATCCACCACGCTAGCCCACTACGAGTTGGTAGATTCACATACGTCATCGTATTTCTTGCCTTGTGAGGCAACCTGCATTCGCCCATAGAAGAAATACGATTTGTTGCCCTTCGCCGCAAAGCCAGTGATGAGGAAATGCGCACATCAATTCCAAAGAATTCATTACGGGTACAGTACGGGACCGGGATTTGAACCTACGACCTCGCGTCGATATCGCATAACATACGAGTAGATTTAAGATTTAGAAAATTAATTTATTACTTAGTAAAAAATACAAAAATGTGCCAAATACGCGCGTTCAGTCTGTGGCGAATAACTTGGTCCTTGAACTTTTGTTGTAATGGGGAAATAATTTGGTTTATGACAATATCGTGATTTATTTATCGGCGTTCGTGTTAATTTGTATAATATCATAATTAGCGCTCATATCATAGTTTGGCTAGGTGTTCATTAGCGATCATCGAAGTTAAGCAACGTTCTGAGGCTCTATTTTTGAATTGATTATTTTTGCTTTGACGTATACGGAACTTTGACATATTTTATGGAGAGTCCCTAAAGTTCGGTATCCATACGAAAGTCAAAAATGATATCCCAGTGCGGTCGGTCTTAGGATGGACGCGGGTGGCATTTAAAACTGAGCGCTACCATGGCTCAGATTACACGTTGAATAAGGATGTTTACTGGGTATGTAAATCATTATTATAATTAGTCCGTCAGTTAGATTATTGAAAAATAATGGATACGTATTTTTTCTTTTGTCAATCAAACAATTAGTGACTAAGATAAACCTTGTCAAAGTTTGAGAGTGGGGGCTCGTGACGGCACTAGCCGGTACATTTCACAGCGGTTAGTGACGTCACGCGGAACTTGAAGAGGCTATATCTTCATCAATTTGTGTTAAATTGACGAGAGAAAAAGTACGTGTCTAAAATTTTTTGACAATCTATTTGACGGACTAATTATATTTTTTTAGTAAACATCCCTATTGTAGGTCCCGTTTGTTTTAACCATTTATCTATGTTAAAGGCTTTAAAACTGGCCAAGGCTGGCCACACGGCCTATACCTACGAATTTACTCGTAAAATTGCCAGTAACGCGTCTCAATTGTGTAAATATTGTATAGTGTTCCTTCTTCATCTCAGCCCCCTTAGTAAAATCTTGACTACGTCTTCAGTGGCTTGCCTTGTTAGTTACTCGCTGCTACGTTAATGTAGACCAGGTTCCGTCCAGTATCGAGATCGTCATGGGTCAGATAATAAGTAAATACGGCATGCAATCGGATTATGCAACTAACTTAGCAGAGAATTAGGCTTTTTATGAAGTAAATAACCCAGAGTAAGATTTTTGCACTAAAAAGTTTTGATTACAGAAATTGATTAAGGAAAAAAGGTTGAGATAGGAAAACAATTGAACAGTAGTTAATTAAAACTTTGTATAGTTTATCTTTAAATCATTTTTGTGTTATTTCGCTACAGTAAGATGATCTCAAATTACAATGAAGTAGGTAGTGAATGTAGCGTAGCGGGCAAGCACGAGCGTAGGAGTGAACGTAGTAGTAGGTGAAGTAGCTTCTATTTATTCCTTAGTTCACTCTTTTTTACTAGGTATGCTTTTTCACACCAAACAAGACCACCAGCTAGTCAAGCATGCGACCACGAAAAGCCACGAAAAGAACTCATTTCGACGTGAGAAAAAGTGAAGTGTGAAGAAGTGGCTACGGGCACGCTTCCGCACTCCTCCGCGGCACCCGACAACGCTGGCTTACTCAGGCCCCACCACGGAGCATGGGCTCCCGCCAGAATGACGATGTGCCGAACACCAGACACATCGTCATCTTCATCATCATCGACCACCTGGGACCAACCAGCACTGGGCGTCAGACAGCACCCGTGTCCGACGGCCCTGGTCTCGATGTAACGGGTCAATTAAAGTGGCCCCGCGCCTGACACTACGACTGCAGAGAATAGGCTGGATAGGGAGAGCGGCTAACGACATACCGACACTCCTCTTCCCCTGCAGCCCCACCGCCTCTGCCAACACGTTGGTGGCACCCGTAAGGGCCGCTGGCAGGATGGATAGGCAGCGGCTCACTCGCCGCCCGTCCATCCCGTCGCCGCCCCCGCCTCTATGGGCTCGGCCGCGGCATTGTGACGAGCGCGACACCGCAGTCCACCTCAGTCGGCGAACCGACCTACTGGCCAGCCTCTACACGGATTTGGGGAAAAAACCCGAAGAGGCGGCCCCACCACGAGTTCCTCTTCGTTCACCAGGTTGAGGCAAACCAGGCTATTAAGCCCCTCCGCCACGACAAGGCGGGAACCCACTCGGGGGGATATAAGATAACCTACACAATCCTGACTGAAGCTCACTTATCACTTATCAGCTGCGCGAGGTTTGGGTTTTGCGCAGCTTATATTATATAGGTAATTTTACAAACGCCAATATATTTTTTATTCGGCCTATTGTAGGTAGGTATATATTTTATTCAACAGTCGATTCAATCCTTACTAATATTATAAATCCGAAAGTATGTTTGTTGGTTTGTTCCTCTTTCACACAGCAACAGAGCAATGGATTGACTTGATTTTTGGCATGGACATAGGTATTTTGAAATACGGAAAGTGACATAGGCTAATTTTTATCCCAAAGAAAAAAAAACGCATGAAATAGCACAAAAATTAAAATACCACGCGGGCGATGCCGCGGGTAAAATCTAGTCACCCAATATTTTACTTCCGGGGATTGACTTCTTATCCGATTGAAAAAATAAGAGTATTAATAACAATCCTACCAATATTATAAACGCGAAAGTTTGTGAGGATGGATGGATGGATGAATATTTGTTACTCTTTCACGCAAAAACTACTGAACGGATTGAGATGGAACTTTGCAATAATATAGCTTATATATCAGAATAACACATAGGCTATAAATTATAATGATATTGCGTCAAAAATCAAAATATCATGCGGGCGAAGCCGCGGGTAAAAACTAGTTAGATATAATTTTGGATACATTTGAGTAAATTTTATATTGTTCTCTTTCAACATGTAAGGTACATTAGGCCCAATTATGAAGGCGAAATCGTAATTATAATAGCTAATTAGCATATTTCTGTTTCTTTTTCACTTTAGGCATTCGATTGAGAATACACTTTTTACGTTGCTATTAAATTTGGGCTTATTGTCTAGCTGCAGGTGCTTCATCCAACATAAGCTCGTATGTAACAACCTATCTTGTATTTTTTTAAATCCATGACTCTGATCATGAGTACTTAACGATTAGTATTATAACATTGTTATGTAATAATTAACTCTTATAACATAAGAGCAATAAACCAAGGAGCAATAAAATCCTACTAAAAAAATAGAAACGAACAGATGGACAAGGGTCAGGGGAAAAACTAACATAAAACCCGAAGGTGATCATGCAGCCATTTGAGATGACACTACCGTAGATGCTTTACTCTAAACCCAACGTGATGTGAATTAAAATTACTGTGTTTAACTGCTTAAAGAAATTGAAAAGGAAGCACTCATAGTTGAAACTAAAATGACACACTTATTAGAGGGATTAAATACTTAAGATAGGAAGATAACAGTTACAGATAAAAGATTAGGTATAAGCTAAGAAAAGAATAATTATATCTCACATCTAAACAAAAGAAAGGGTGAAATTGCTAAGCTGGATACGGAATGATGGTAGGTAAGTAATAACGTATTACCTATTATAAGGTATTTGAGTGACACAATTTTGACTCACAAGGTGGCAACAACAAAATTTCTGAGAGATGTATTCAGTCATCTTTTACTTACAGATTTTGAAGCTTTGACTATTTAGTGTTAAATAGTCAACATTTTAAAGAAAATATCTCCAAATTATGCCTAAAATTAACTTTTTGAAGTTAACTTTTAACTTGAAGGATTTTCAAAAAGTTAATCATCTGCGAAGGGTTTTTATTTCACATAGCGTTTGAGAGGAAAAAAACTAGAAGTACCGTTCTAGTTCCTCTTAACCAGCCACCTGATGAAACTAAAGGAAATGGTGAACAATAGACTGGATCAGTTTTCGGGATCCCTGCTACTTGAACACGTACTATGTGGGGTTTTTATTGATTTTGTACACTGAGTGCCCAATAGTGTAGGCGCCTAATTATTATTAGCTACTTTTCAATCAGAGTATACTGAACGCCACACAAATCGGCGGATAGGAAGTTATGCGCAGAGTCCTGCGCAAAAGCCGAAATATAAGTATGCGCGGGAGCCAGAGAGATGAGACACCGGGGCACACCCGCCCACTAACCTCATGCTTCCCGCGCGCTCCCTACGCCCGAGCTCACTACTTCGCCATTTGTATAGGCATTGTGCACACATGCGCAATAATTAGCGAATCACGGCGAAGTGTTTACGAGTTGTGACTCGTAAAACTAAATTAGTGGTCAGTTTATGCACAAAAGTGCATCAACTGATTTTCCCCTTAGTTTGTAGTTGGTAGACTCAAGTGCATAATCTGGCCACTATTTTGGTTTCTAGGTGAATATACCTCTTGAACACTATATAATAATTGCCGCGTAAAATGAGTTTATTTCTTTTTATTTACAAAGTAAAATAGAACGAAAATAAGTTTTATTTATATCTGTTAATGTCAAAAACCTCAATAATAGTAGATTGTACTCGTATCATATGGGAGCAAAATAATATTTTTACGGCGAGGGCGCTTTTTTGAATCCAGAGCGAAGTGAGGGATTTTTTTATATTTTTTTATTTCGAATAGGTTCGCGTTCGCTCGCGATTCTAGAGTAGAATTCCGTGCGTAGCGACGAATTCTTTAGTAGAATCATGAACGTAGCGAGGGATTCAAAGTACGTCGCCCGAGCCAAATATATATTTTGCGCCCGAGTGGTACGATACACTCTACTTTTCATTACATCTATGAGAAAATAAAAGGCGCCTCATATTTTACTATAATATTATTATTTAATAAACCGTAGAGTAACAACTAAATTGAAATTAAATGGGAATATGGTAAAGGCGAACCAAGTAGTCCTTTTCGAATAGATGTGATGACAAATATTTTTAGCGCGCGTACTTAGTGAAACCACCTTAATATTGTTGGATATTCTACTACTAACATACAGATCTCGTACTGAAAAGTGCAGCATTGGACGTCCACCAAAATAATTGGACCGACGATCTGATCAAGACTTAAAGAACATGCAGCATGCAAATAGCTTGCAAACAATCTTGGTAGAATTCCACAATGTGCAGCAGCACATGCCATAGTAATGATGAAAACTATATACCTATATTGACATAACTTTTCCCTATCCTTTGGCTGCTTCGGTGGCTCAGTGGTTAGTGACCCTAACTTCTAGGTCAAAGAGGCGTGGGTTCGGTCCCCACCCAGGGCAAATATTTATGTGATGAACATAAGTGTTTGTTCTGTGTCTGGGTGTTATTTAGTTACTACTCGTATCTTTAAAAATAAGTGTAGTATTTTTTTTTTTTTATTTCAAATAGTCAGTGTGTAGTCAAATGCGAACCATTTGACTACACACTGCCTGATGTTAAGCAGATGAGCGGTCTAGGGTGTAGCACGCTTACCTAGAAGATACCTATTTACTCGGGATTTGAAGACACTCACGTTGTACTTTAACGGGAAGACAGACCCAGGCAAAGCGTTCCACATTCCGGCTGTCATCTTAGTATATCAGTCTCTGGCAGCCATATCACAAGCTTTGCTTAGTTTGAGGTCAGAGGCCGTGTGTAAGATGTCCCAATATATTTAAATACGAAATTATTTTCTATACGAAATTCATTTCTCTGATCCAAAAATAAGACCAAGTACTTATTGGGTACTTATCTATCAACAACCTCGTCGTGCTCTTAGCTTTCTCCCAAAAAATAGTTTCCCATAAGCGGCCTTAAGTAACAATCAATAACTTTTATCTCAAAAGCCATTTGTTCCTCTCGCACCCATTGTAAATCACCTGTCGAACCTCCCGATTCTCGAAACGCGGTGACACTGTAATGGAATGGTCCAGGTAAAGATAAAAAAAAGTAAAATTCCATCGACACGACAACAAAAAGCGTGACAAAGTTCATAGACTCCTCCTAATCCTTTATTAGGGCCTCAGCGGGAAGCGGAGTGAGTCCTTATCTGAGACCGTTTCGACAGCGCACTCGAGCGCGCGTAGTGGGGTGCGCGCAGGCAGCATTTCGCGCTCAGACTCGATCGACGAACGCCGCACGTACCCGCGCCCGCGCAAACCGAACTTTCAACGTTTCAACCACTCGATTCGATTTTCAACATTTCAAAATGTTTTCGAACTCAGTGAGGTGAATAGTGTTTTAATTTTTTTTTGAAAATAGAATTGTGATTATCAAACTGTGAACGACCAGTGATTGACGTGTTAAAAGGATTTAGGATTTGGAGTTTGGAGCAACCCTCGAAAACTTCAAGGTAATTTTGTTTATTTTTTTGTTATTTTGTTCAGTGGTTGCGACAACTATGTCGAGGCGAGTTGTTGCAAGTGCAGTTTCATTTCATTTACAACATAATAACGTACGGCGTCGGCATGTCCGGTTGCGGACAGACTTTCTCGAGGTTTTGCAGACATTAGTCCTAAGCTAGCTAACTCATTTATTTAATCTCGAGGCGGTTAAGACTAGAGTTAATTTAAAAAAAATGTGTATTATATCAAAGTCAAAGTTATTTATTTCTTAGAATATTAATTCTTCATTTATACTCTATAAATGATAAAATAGTGATAAAATACATGAATAAAATAGTTGATATGGCTAGAGAACTATATTCAGGATTCACGAACGAAATATCCCTCGGTCCCACATGGTTGTGGGTACCTACCATAGAGAAAGCTATCTGGAGTAGACCTAAATGTTACAGCACTATACTGATATATTGAAAAGAAACAAACTTATTGAAATGCAAAATTATATAAACTTATATATGGTTAAATTTATTGATTTATTTATTGACTAGGTATATGTAGAGTGAGATCAATGGAGTCATAGTTTAGTCATGTGTGAAAAGATATTTAAGATCATAAGTAATTACTTAAATACATAATTACAGCAGATATTTAATTAAGGGATAGATACATATAACAAAGTAAATTAATGTAAATTACTTTTCAACTGATAAGAACTAGTTTATAATTTAAATTAAATTTAAATTTAAATTATAATTAGAAAATTTAAACGGGTTTTTGGAGAAAATAAGTACTTTATTTATTTGAAATCAATAAACGATAAAATACGTTTTGTATTCTAATGCTTCGCTCTTGCTCTAGAAACATTACCCAGTGCAATGCACTTATAGCAGGGCACTGTATAATTTACACAAAAAAAAAACAAGTAAAATATTGCAAAGAAAAACGTGTTTCAAAATTTAGCCTACAACACTCCAAGAACAATACAAATGCAAACAAACCTAACATATTCTAAGACATGTCTTTTTTGCGTTTCAGAAGTCAATCAAACTGTCTGGATTTACATAGAAGTTTACATACTCGTACTTATACTTAAAAGTAACTTAACGTTTTATGTCATATACCCTACATTCACAGTCAGCTCTCAAAAGCTGTCGATAAATTGGTTTGAGATTTAAGACTATTACAATATGTACCTCTAAATTGTACATATTATACTACCTCTATGTTTTATGCAGTGGTATATATACAGGATCATAGGTATTAAACGCAGAACCTTTTAAGGGCGGGTAGAGTACATCTAGACAACAAACTTTTGTACTGTGACTTTTGAAAATTCGCAAATACTTCGCTTCGCATCTCCATACATTTTGCCGCGCGTTGACGAACTTTATGTATGAAAAAACTGATATTTCTTCGTGATTTTCCAAAAGTCATAGAACAAAAGATGTTAGTATTGATGTACTAGACCCGCCCTTAAAAGGCCTTTAATACCTGTGACCCTCACCTACTTTGCAACCTTTCAACCGGTCTCCTGAACAATGTACATGTCGTTGAATATCTAAAAATTCTATATCAATCATAACATGTACAATTGTACTTCTTAGATACTTAAACAGAATTTAATTTTAATATCTTTAAATGATGATCGAACAGTTATTTCGATCTACTCTGTCAAATTACGATATTCATAATCATTTTTTGCAAAAATTAGCATGACCGACTTCACCCGTGTACAGAATCATTACATAGTATAAAACAAAGTAGCTTTCCGCTGTCTGTCCCCATTTATGCTTATATCTTTAAAACCACGCAACGGATTTTGATGCGGTTTGTTTCAATAGATAGAGTAATTTAACTGAAATGTTTATATGTATAATACACTTGTGCGAAGCCGGGGCGCATCGCTAGAACGCAAATATTATGCACGGATCGATGTGACATTTTTCACATTATTGTTTATTTATCAAAAATCGCTCAACCAATTTCGATAAAATTTAAAGGGGGCCAATTTCGAAGTATATTCTTTCCAATAAAAAAAGAATTATTGAAATCGGATTACGATGAAAAAAGTTATGCGTGGTTATACATAAAAAAAATATATACGCTTCGAATTGTATACCTCCTCCGGTGATTCGTCGGTCAAAAAACGAAAAACACTACGAAAAGTGTGTATGGAAATTTTGTTCAGTTTTTGTAAATTCACATTTTGCGATTGTTTCTTTATTGCGCGAGTTAGCAAACTTGGCGTTTAGAATCTTAAATCTTATTCAAGATTAACAAATGTAGGTCAAATTCAACTATTATGTTATTTCAACTGATTGAAAGCATTTAATTCCAAAGTGAATCTATTGCCTAAGGCACAACCTACTGAGCGGCTCGTTTCGTAACGTAACCTTAAAAGCGATTTTTTAAATGTGGTAAAAGGCGATTTAAACGACTCTACCGACCTGCAATGACGTTGTACTTTTAAATCAACTATATAAAAATTCTCTAAGGGGTATTTATATATTGTATTTGTAGTCAACGGATCTAAATCGGACGAATTAAAAAAAATAGTTGACCCATTCAAAATGTTCATGTATGGAATCGTTTGTTTTACGCGATTACATGGTCTGTCCTATAGTAAAAGCTGCACATATTAATGAGTATACTAGCATCGTAGCATTTGAATGGGTGACCGCGGGTGGCATTTTCTGCTGAGCGCTACCGTGGCTCGGAGGACACGTTAAATTATAGGTCCCGGTTTTTTTAACCGTTAAGCCATGCTAGAGGCCTTCAGGCGGCCTAAAAACTCGTAACACCAGGACTAGCCACCTGGTCCATACGAACTTACTTTTAAGCATCGTAACTTAGAATCCAGAAATACAGTATTGAGAACGGTCGGGATCCTTGAGCGGGCTGGTTTGTAGTCCAGCGAATTTCATTGGCCATACAGCGTGGAAATGCCGCTAGTGTTTTGGGAACTTTTGGGTCACGATTTGCGCGGGAGGGGCCTTTTTTACATGTTTTCTTGTCTGTGACAAGTACCTACTTAACGATTATTTATTGTATTGAATTTTGATTTTGACATGTATTTGGAATTATTGTATAGTCCATCCATCCATCCATCCATCAGCTAAAGGACGTCCACTGCTGGACATAGGCCTCCTCTATGGATCTCTAATAAGATTATTATTGTACAATGACATGAAATAAATATTATTATGTAATATAATACTAAGCATTTTTGTGTTATCTTAGTGTCTAAACCAACATTAATTTGTGGATAATTTAAATAATCCATTACTTTTCATGTATAGCATTGGCTATTCAGACAGTATAAATTTCGTCGAAATAAAATGATAAATGGCAAAAAAACAACTAAGTATGCAAACCTTGTACTTATCTTCCAAAGTAATGAGAGCAAGTTTTTGTACGAAAAAATAAATTCCAAGTTTAAATGAGTCGTGGTCGACCGCCTAACTTGTTAGAGATAAAAAAATACAAAATTGCTTTTTGCAACAACTGAACCGATTTGAATAACAATAAATGAAAAAAGTCAGTTCCGGTACTAGAGCAACAGAAACAGCGGGGCTTCTAGTTTTCTTTATTTCTTTGAAAAAAACTTTGATTGCTATAATGCATAGCTTAAATTGAACTTAGCAAACTTAAGCGTCACTTTTAATCTATTGTGGATGAAGAAGAATACATTATGATGCTCTTTTTCCAGAGTTAGCTCCTATCCTTTATCCTTTACTGGAATAGGTAGCTACCTATTCCAGTAGGTATTCCTAGGTCCAATTCCATTTACCACTTAGGACTATAAAAACGTTAGAAAAGCTGTAGTAAGGCTAGTAAAAATTAAAATAAATTGAAATACTAATACCTATATTCAGAAACCATAGAAGAAGAATACACGTTCGACAAAAGTGCCTTTCAAATAAAAAATAACCAAACGAAAATAATTCATCTAACAATATTATATTTTATTCGTTTTTTTATTCCGTCTACATAATTTGTCAAGTACATTAAATTTGTCAAATACATTTACACTTTAAATAACAATAACAATACCTAACAAATAAAAAAAAATTGGGGACATCTTACACACGGTCTCTGACCCCAAACCAAAGAAGATATAATAAAGCAAATCTTGTGAAATGGTTGCCAGAGACTGATATACTACTTATACATATTTTTGAATATGTATATACTTTAGATACTACCTTATAAACACCCAGACACAGAGCAAACACCTATGTTCATCACATAAATATTTGCCCTGGGTGAGGATCGAACCCACGCTTTTTTGATTCAGAAGTCAGGGTCACTAATATAAGTAGTATATCTTAAAAATAAGAATTTATGTAACTCCCTACTAGTCTCCCAGTTATTAAACTTATTAACCCCCTCCTGTTTTAAGTGTCAAAATCTTTTTACATCTCAATGTTGGATGATGCTGAAATGTTTATTATATTTGACTGTATGTTTTAAAAAGCAACGGTACTCTGATAAAAATAATAAATTACCCACATAAGTTGAATTTCGAATCGCAACAGCTTGTTGCACATCTGACCCAATGCACGCGCAATTCTTGCCAGCTACACGTAACTATCGATATCGATGCATCGATTAAATAATATTATAGACATTGTATCGATGTATCGTTTTATCCTACTCGTTAGATCATCTCCGTGAAAGTAGGTGAGTCTGTGTGAAAGAATGGAACAATCGCGCTGAGAAGTTCTGCATTCGGTTGAATAACATTCGATTTTTTATTTGCGTAGCCTCGATTGTGTTATGTTCTCGCTCCTTCCTATTTATTTTTGCTACTTATATTGGTTCATCCCATTAACCTGCATTTGGCTAGCGTGGTGGACTATGGCCTTTTTGTTAAACTATCTTATTTATAGTCATTCCACACTAATTTGACGTGGGCGTCAGAGTATGGCTTAATTCAAAATTAATTTATTCTGCTTCTATAAAGTACATGATGGTAAAAAAATATAAAGGGTACAAAATGGCATATGGACCCCGTCGAGCGCGGTACAACAGAAGAGAGGAAGGCACCATAATTAGGTCATATTAATTTAAAAAACACGAAATCGTTAGTAAATGCTTAAATGTCCACTTAAAGTTACAAATTAAAATTTTAATGAAAACAAAAAAATGACAAAAAAATGATATATGTCAAAAATACTATAATTAATGTCAATGTTTTTCATTTCTTATAAATGTCAAAAATACTATAATTAATGTCAATGTTTTTCATTTAAAAGTTCGGCTAATGTATAATATGATTTAGTTATTAGAAATTGTTTTAAGTTTTTTTTAAATTATTGAGTCCTTATTTTTGGCATTGTCATTAGGCAATTTATTAAATAATTGCTTGGCTTAATTGGTAGAGCACTCGGAAACTTGAAGTGCAACAGAGCTATGCAGGTTCAAATCTTGCTATCACGATACTATTTTTTTAGTACTCGATTATCACAAAACATACTCTTGAGTTAATGAATTTATTGAATTAAAGACATAAATTAGTTCAGAGAAAGACCAGCAAGATATTCGTTTAGCATTGTAAAGAAAATTGTAGTCTAATCATATTCAGCGCGTAATCTCCCACTGTAGGTGTTTTTTATTCACGGTACTCATCTTTGTTGTGTGCCAAATTGGACCCGCAATTTTTACAACATCGTTGACCTAATGAGTTTTATTTACCGTTACGTTGTGAATCCGTCATTTTATCCACCTTCCGTCTCTCACGAAGTTAGGTAGGTACATTTTTTTCCCTATTTGACTTGATGAGGACACTTACCCATACTGAAATGCCAGTGACTTCAAAATTTAAATCCTTAACAGTCATTCGGTTCGACATCCAACAGGACTAAAACCATATTGCACTGTTGGCAAGGTGGTTGGTTGGAGGTGGTGACCCTAATTTGGGTGGACCCTATCGAATGGCGAATTGGCGACATATGCAATTTATTATAATTAAAAAAATACAGCCTTAGAGCGCATCAATCCATATAACATCAAATGAGGTACATATGGCATAAAAAAGAGATCTTACTCTGTCATATACACAGAAAAGCAGAACTAGATATTATACATTAAATAAATAACTTACAGGTACCATTAGTTACTTATAAGGTGAGTTAACATACTTCTTTTGAACTTTGAAACTTTAATATTGATAAGCTTACTAATTATAAAATTTAATTACACATAGTTAGCGTATCTTTGTTAACGTATATAAATGGGTTAAGTCAATAGATTTTTAATGAGCACATATTTAAAATCGTCATAATATTTAACATAATATGCAATACAGTAGATACTCGTATACAGGGCTACTGATAATCAATTAGCATCCTGTTAGGGGCTTATTCTGTACATCAAAACTAACAACTTTTGTTCTGCGGCTTTGGTCTAGACTGAAAAAAAGGGATTTTTTTCTATGGAACATCAACTTTTTTTTGAGTTTTGCTTAAAGTTATTTGACAAAAGTTGTTAGTTTTGATGTACAGAATAAGCCACTAAAAGGGTGCTAATTGATTACCAATAACCCTGTATACAGACTTTGTGTATAATTAATTATTTAGGAAAAATCATTATGAAGTGCTAATTACCAATTAACAGTGGCACATTATCGTATTTTAAGTTTTACTATCTAATTTAGTGCATAATTGATCATTATTTTTTTCTGATTAAAAAAGTGATTCATAAATTCCTAATTGAAAGACAAAATTAATTTATTAAGTACCTAGAAATGTTCTCATCTTGCAGTTAAGTACTTACCCGATATTCAAATACGAGTATGCTGCTCTACAGGTTTCAAACATCATTTTTCATCTATTTAACCTAGAGAAGACACATCAAATGCATGATTCAAAAGCTAAGAGCATTTACTTAACAATACGTAGTTATTTTTTAAGCAAAAAATGGTCTTAACAAATTATTTTTTGCAAAAATTAGCATGGCCAACTTGACCCGTGTACAGAATTCGCGAATATTTCGCACGGATCGTTGTAACATTTTTCACATTATTGTTGATTTATCAAAAATGGCGCAGCCGATTTCGATAAAATTTAAATGGGACCAATTTCAAAGTATATTCTTTCTAATAAAAAATAACTATTGAAATCGGACCACTATGAAAAAAGTTATACGTGGTTATACACTAAAAAAAATATATACGCGTCGAATTGTATACCTCCTCCGGTGGTTCGTCGGTCAAATATATTGGCCCATCTGTTTCAGAGTTTTTATAACTTCTACTGACCAACTGACAAAAACACAGAAGCTAGGTACTGTTTGGTATATAATTATATATTATATACTTATTTGCGGGTTTATTCTTTAGGGACTGTCTAGATGCTAAGACAAAAAGGGTTTGGATGCCAGAAATAAAATATTTAGTTAATCGGTTTAAAATATAAATCATTTATTTACCGATATTTGGCAGGATAGGTGCTAGTGCGGTCTAGCACAGCTCTATGAGAACAGTGGTGAGGAATTCATAATAAGTAGACTAAGCATTAAAGCTGTAGAACAAAGGGGTATTTTACTATAATGTAAACGTCGTGAAGGAAAGAGAAACACTCACTACATGTTAGAGTGAGATACTTTACATGTTAGAGTGAGATAGATTAGTTTTCGTATCATATTCCAACAAAGACCTCTAGTCTGATTTTACCGACAACACAAATCACAGATCCCCCAATCTAAATCGCTGCATCAGGATTTTAATCCTGATGAAGCGATATAAGTACTTGCCTATAGATGTTTTAATAATTTTATGGATTCGTACTTCAACGCCTAGTTTGCGATTAGTTATTCGAAACGATAAGAAATCCATCTAGGTACTGATCTTTTACGACATTTGAGTCACAAAGAAATTGGCTGAACAAAAACGTGCAGCTCTAGCCAGGTAGAGCGTAAAGTCTGCCATTCAGCCTCCATTACAAGATGGCTCAATAGCAACAATATAACGTCTTTTGTGTCACAGAATTTAGTAAAGAAGTAAAGAAAAGCTAGCACCTAAGATATTTAAATCAGAGGTAAATGTATAACACAGGTACACTAGTTTTTTCCCACGGCTTGACCCGCGTGATATTTTGAATGTTGTGTTATACTTTTTCCGGGATAAAAGTAGCATATGGCACTTTGAAACATGTCAAAAATCAAGTTTAACTTTGCTGCGTGAAATATTTAAGAAATTATTACTAAGTACGTAGTAATATAGCTCAATGCGTGAAACAAACACTTTTGGATTTATAATATTAGAGAGAGATTACTTATTCGATTCTTTAGCTCCGAGCATAGCCTCTTCATAGGTCATGTTAGGTAACTTTGTACTTACTTAGTTGTAAATATGTATTTTCTATACTATAATTTATACCTAAAACGTAAATAGTAAGTAAATGTTTCAAAAGCAGTAGTAACATAAATGTATAACAAACCCGAATCCCCTAAAGATTTCCTAATCATTTCACATATGGGAAATCCCAACCAGCACAATTTTTTCGATTGTATCATTTTGAAACCTATATCTCTTTTATTTTCAGCCAGAGTGATAGAGACAGCTTACATTTATAATCGAGTTCTTTTTGCTTGTATTGTGAGAAACGACAGAAGGGATGATAATAAAAAAAACTTGCCTAACTTGAGGGTTTCGATACCTGCTCAGCAAAAACTCAGAATCTTCATCTAAAGGGACTAGCACGTGCATGGTCTTTGTTTACCTGCATTTTTTACATGTGGAACATAGTAAGGTGGCTTTCTTGTGGTGTATGCAACTTGCACTGTAGCAATGGCATTAACGCTTGAGTAACTCACTTGGTTGATGCTCAATTTGAGTATCTAGGTATAAAACGTGCCTCATACTTTAATGCAAAGTATTGTTTTGCATGTGCAGGAACTGGAACGATGTATTTTTTACATGTGGAACATAGTAAGGTGGCTTTCTTGTGGTGTATGCAACTTGCACTATAGCAATGGCATTAACGCTTGAGTAGCTCACTTGGTTGATGCTCAATTTGAGTATCTAGGTATAAAACGTGCCTCATACTTGAATGCAAAGTATTGTTTTGCATGTGCAGGAACTGGAACGATGTATACTCATCACTATGAACAACTTTTACTATGAGACCAACAAATCGCAAAAAATACTTTCTCTATACCAATGACAGCCTCGGTGGCTCAGTGGTTAGTGACCCTAACTTCTGGGTCAAAGAGGCGTGGGTTCAATTCCCACCCAGATCAAATTTTTATGTGATGAACGTAAGTGTTTGCTCTGTGTCTGGGTGTTATTTTTAGTAACTATCTATATAAGTATGTATTTAAAAATAAGTATAATATGTAGTATATGTAGTCTCTGGCAACCATATCACAAGCTTTGCTTAGTTTGGGGTCAGAGGCCATGTCTAAGATGTCCCAAAATATTTATTATTATTTATTAAGTATGTTATGACCTTATGATCAACCTTGAAATCGCGAAAGAATACTAGTTGTTCAATAAAAATGTTCAATCACCTTCTACACATTGAATGGAACAGCTGATTTGTCGCGATTTCAGAATTGGTTCATTCATAGTAAAAGTTGTTCATAATGATTTGGTTAGTACCAACTGTGCAAAATGCCCCAAAACCGGCACCACTCAGGACCTAAATGAGGCAACAGATGGTTTCTGGTCAAAAACCGAAATATAAAATTATTTTTGCATGCAAAATCGACTCGAAAAGAAGGAAGCTGGGACATGATTACCTGATGTTTGGTTTCGGTATTACTACACATTTTGTAAACATGTTGAATAATAATGGTTTCAACTCCTTGACAAGACGTAGATCATCGCTGACCAGTTAGCGGTCGCCTCGCCATTAACAGGTGCCATAAAGTATCGAAACAATACAGCTTATCGTCACTCCGGTCACGTACTTTTGCATATGTTACACTCATAGAGATCTAGAGAGTGGCCTTTTCTAAACTCAGCGCGCTAGATACATAATATATGTAGCAAACATTCATACACCCCAAAATACTTACGAAACATACATTGCAGGATGCAGTGTTGTGTTGGCGCTTGTTAATGAGTAATTTTATTCCTACTTACTTACTTTCACAATTTAAGCACATCATTCATATTATGGGACTGATTCCACACTGTAAATACGAGATAAACAAATACCTCACTATCTCGACCGACGCGCGACGTTTCGACTGCAACTTTGTCCTGTATTGTCAGTGCTCCATTAGTCTCGTAATAATAACAATACTTAATAAGGGACTTGTGATTAATATTTCGTAATTATGAAGCTGTCATTTTAAGCAGAGTTTATGAAAAATTAAGTCGCCGCTAAAACAATACCATTAACGTAGCTAGAAATTTTCTCTTACCCACCATATAAAAATAAAATGTAACAACACATTTTTGTTTATATAAATACTTTTACTAAAAGTTTTTGGGGTAGATAAAGAAGTTTCTAAAACGGGTATTGACTACTCATGCTCTAATGATCCATCTGCTGATATCTATGGTAACAGTCGATTGAGACGCATAGCACCCGCCTTACGGATTTGTTTCGAAAACTACTCGCACTTCTACTTCTCAACCAAGGTTGTTTGTGAATTGGATAGCACGCGTCAAACTCACTTTTATATTTTTAGGGTTCCATGCCATTTTATATTCCATTCCATTCTGTAATGCAAAATACAGCGCTAATGGTAACGTGCGCAAAATATTAAATTTTAAAGGTGACTTTTATTTTCTACATCAAGATTTTCAACTTTAATAACACGACAAAATGTAACGCACAGAATACACAGCAAATTAGTGTACCTCATTCCGATTTCAAGGTTGGTTCCATAGGAAAAATCCTTCTAATTTGTGTACTAAAATCACCCTTAAGAAGTTTGTGTCAACTAAAAAAATAATATCAATTTAATTTTGACATTTTAATTTTAACATATAATTTATGGATGCATGTGTTTCTGAAATAAATGATGAATTGAATTGAATTAAAGTGTCGTCTTATATGTTCATCCGTCTCTCATACCACTCATGTTTTACACACTCACCATCACCGACATCGGATCAGGTCAAATACCATAACTTTAGCATCATAGCTTCTACATTAATAAACGAGCATTAACTACTGCAAGTTATTAATAATTTTATTGCATAAATAAATATTTACTACTGTAAGTTGTTAGTAATTTTATATCTATAGCCATAGAATCATAGAACCATGGGGAATCCACGGCTGAACACAAAGCCTTCCGTATAGACTAGTAAAACAACCGGTTAGAAGCTGATTGCGAGCGGATTTCCTACACTTGTTTACTGATACAAAGTCTCGTCCTCATAGTTGTATAATTTGTATTTGTTATTTTTTTTACGACAACGTGACCATTTAGCGTTGTCATGCTCCCGGGGCCCCTTTGAGTGAATGGTTTGAACTCCATCTTCAGCCACCCGAGACTGCCTGAGAACCCAGATGTTACGTTTTCGGGGCTTCTGAGACTCTTACTATAGGTAGGGTATAGGTACCGGCGTATTTCATTGCCCCAGCATTAGGACCAAGTTGTATGTTATTTGGCCATAACGGGCATTATCCCAAAGAGATAATAAACTACGCCAGCTATAAGATGTCCACTGCTGGACACAAGCCCTTATATTTCCATTTTCCATCCTACTGGAACACCCGTTTGCATTCAGCACTTTCATGTGGTTTTTATCAGATCATCTGTCCACTTTATTAAAAATACCATGCTGCTCTCTTTAGAAGATATGAGATTTCAGGAATGAAAAGATTCGTAATTAAAATAAATAAAAAATTAGGGGACATTTACACACGGTATCTGACTAAGCATAGTTTGTGATATGGCTGCCAGAGACTGATAATATACACGTAATGTTAAATACATGCATACATCTAATACACGACTGTCTATACTTACACCCAGGCACAGAGCAAACTCTCAGGTTCATCATAAATGTTTGCCCTGGGTGGGAATCGAACACAGGCCTCATTGACAGGCCGTTAGAGTCACTAACCACTGATCCACCGAGGTCCGAGGCAGTCACTTTGGTTCGGTAATTGAACCAAAATGACTAATAGATCAACAGATTATAAAGTTGGAATGGCAGTGTGTAAGGCACATAGCGCGCAGAAGCTATGCTAGCTAGCCATAACCATGAACCTATTAGATTTTACTAAACATCTTCACACTCCACTACCATTTTGAAAACATGTCTACGGAACCCCGCCGCGTTAACAACACACTCTTAACAAGGTTTAGTTATTTTTATTAATGATTTCCTTCGTTTTGTACATTACAAATACTACAACAGTTCGTTTGTAAGTGGTTTTATATTCCGCGATGTGTAATGGTTTGTTAGGTAATACTTACATATTTTTCTTAGTGCACTGAGCGAACTAAAATGTATTACGTAAAGCTATTGTTTTGGCTACTAACTCAGATATCGTTATTTCATACGTACGGTATCGTATTAAAATATATACACTATTCTGTGTATAGATTTTAATACGATACAGTACAATTTATTGTTTTACGCTTTTAACGGGTTTCAATCGTTTAAAGGTCAAATAATATAGGTTTTGAGTAAATCTTTTACCTAAAGAAATTATCACAGTATTTATCAAAACACGACTGAAAGCAAAATTTTGACCTAGCGCTAGAAACAAATATCTGATACAGTTACGCTTTGAAGGCTGAAATACCTATATTTTAATCATTTGGTTGAAAGATTTGTTTCCCTCTAACTTAAGTAGGTATTAAGCAAGTAAGTAAGTTTGTATAGGCCGGGTGGCTAGCCATGGTGTCAGAGTTTTTAAGCCGCCTGAAGACCTCTGACATGGCTAAACGGTTAAATCTACCGGAACCTAAAATTCAACATGTCATCCGAGCCACGGTAGCGCTCAGTTGGAAAATACTACCTGCGGTCACCCATCGTCATTTGAGTATTCACTCCAACTAAATATGAGGATAGTATTCACTCCAAATAAATGTGAACCGTCTTACCACAAAAGTTTTACGTACGCCTTAGACAATGTTTAACAGTACATATTACGTGGTTAAACTGTGTTTAAATCTTTTGTGGTGAGACGGGAAGTTACTAGTCACGTAAGTTTGCTCTCAATAAAATTCGTGTAGAGGTAGGTCAGCTTTTTTTAGTAGCGCGTTCTTTAAACCCGTTATGTGGGCGGTTGAAGGAACGCTTAGGAATAGCTTTTTTTCTCCGGCCACAATTTTGTTTGAGGCTAAATCGATTAAAACTACGATAATTAAGGACTTTATTTGTCGTAGTGATAATCGCCTGTTAAATATGTCTGTTCAGTGACAAATAGTTGAATTAATTTGCTTTGTTAAGTAAAAAAACACACATTATTAATCGGTGCTTGATAATAAATTTCCTTTGCGTGAGTACACCCAGTTTGTTATTCATTTATTTCTCAATTATTTCTTAAGATACGTTAATATAAACATGATAATACATATATCTTTCATAATACACATAATAATAACTAAAAATGCTTTGTAATAGTTTAAAAGACGCAGGTCACTATATTTTCGAAACCCATTATTCCCAAATCGCTTTGTTTGGCGACATGTATGATCATTACCTTTCAATTAGGTTTTCTTTTACGATTTAAGTGCGGAACCCTAAAATGGGATGTTTAATAATTTATCTTAAATAGTAATCGGAAATATTTTTAATTTATTAAGGCATCCCGTGCTTGCAATAACTCAGATGTCAAACCGAAGGTAATCAAGACGATGCTGCATACGTTAACGAATGCTTTACGGAATTTTATGGTACATCCGCTTAACTAGAGTTTGCTACTGACTCCGCCTTTGACTTACTAGACATTACTTATAAAAAGATTTTTGCTGCTAAATCAAAATCATCAAAACCTACGACACATGCAACCCGGTAACTACGACAAATGTACACTACAACCCGGTGTCTTTATTTTAAAGTTTATTATATTAAACCTACGATTATATTAAACCTACGATTATATTAAAAACTTTCTTTTTGTGATAAACATTTCAAAAATTGACGCGTTCGCAGGATTTGAACCTGCATCTCTCTGGGATTCCGGCCCAGATGCTTTGTTCAATTAATCTAGAAACGCTGTCTGCGAAGGCGTCGAATTAGTGAAAGTGTTTTATCATTTTTACCAACTACTACATTGTTGGAAGCGTCATCTGTGAGAACTGCTTTAAACCAGTTTGTCACTTAATGTGAAATTATTCAAAACACACAGATGGCGCTTCCAACAATGTAGTAGTTGGTAAAAATGATAAATCACTCTCAATAATTCGACGTTTTCGCAGACAGTGTTCTAGCTTAATTTGGACAAAGCATCTGGGCCGGAATCCCAGATAGATGCAGGTTCAAATCCTGCGAACGCGTCAATTTTTGAAATGTTTATCACAAAAAGAAAGTTTCTATACACCTAGTGTGTGAAGCACGATAAAAATCATTCACACTACTTGAATTGTACTATAGCTTTCATTCATAAAATTTAGGAAAAAGTGGTAATATCAGTTTTAAATTGATTTTTGAATGCAAAAATCGGGCGAATCTTGGGGCGTATTGGTATTCACCCGCTCATATGAAAAAGTATGCTGATACTATGGCGCCTTAAAAGCATCTGACATTACCAACCAAAGTATAGGTATTTTACGAAACAAAACCAAAAAAATATCTTGTTATTACAAACTATCTTCCTCGCAGGCAAATATTTTCTGTAACATGGTGAAGAATTTACGGAAGCAAGATCGTAATACTATACGAGTAAGTAGGAAGCAATTACGTATTGACTGTTTTATATCATCGCAAGTGACGTCGCCTACATGGAGGTTAACCACTTTCAGTTTTTGACAGTTCGACTTAAGGCACAGACCTGAGGCACAGACTTTTTCATACAATACAATAAAAATATATAGGTAATAGGTCAGACGTCTGTTGATTGAGAAGAATTTTATACGTCAAAATACGGATTTGTTTTGTATGTACGAGTAAACTTATCTGTTAAAAATGTTCACTTTTGAATTCATTAATAATATATGCGTGTCGAGATACGAGTATCTACACAGAGGTTGATGATAAAAACCAATTTTTATGACGTCATTATATTATTGTAGATTGCTAGAATGCTAAGAAATATGTTAGTGAGGTCAATGACCTTTGAGTTCTGTGCAATTTCAAAAATTTCAATTTTCAAGTATAAGTAATAAGTTATATATTATAATCCCACAGTGCTCGAAACAATTTTGAGAGATTTTTTTAATACGATCTATAAACTCAGAAAATGTAATATTAAATTTCATGTAACTTGGTAATTTTTTTTTTTAATTTCGAATAGGTTTGCGTTTGACTACACACTGCCTGATGTTGAGCAGATGTGCGGTCTAGGGTGCAGCACGCTTACCTAGAAGATACCTATTTACTCGGGATTTGAAGACACCCACGTTGTAGTTTAACGGGAAGAGGCTCAGGAAAAGCGTTCTACATTCTGGCTGTTCGTATGAGGAATGAGGATTCGAAACGCTTGGTTCTAACGCGCGGAATGTCCACCATAAAAGGGTGGCGCTTTGGTCGCGTCTGTCTAGCCGTACGATAGAAGAAAGTGAAATATGGATAGAAGAAATGTGAAAGTTATAATCCTGTGTAACATTAGGACGGACGGACAAAACGAAGTTATAAGGGTTCCTCGTTTTACTACAGAACCCTAAAAAGAAGAAGGCTCTTGTCGGTAGAGCAACTTCCATATTTTGTGTTCTTCTACCCATAGAAAAGTAAAGTAATAGAAACCGTACTAAAATAGCAAGAGACATAACATCACTTTGTCCCATTTTAAAATTGAAATTTAAAAGGTGTTAGAAAAAGATGACCCGAACTTACGTAATTTCGAAGGGTTTCACAAACTAGCATTGAGCTATCTCGGGTATCCGAATTCAATGAGATAAAAAGTAGGATGGTAAAATAATCAGAGATTTGAACCTTCTTACATGGAAAGTGACTCTTTTGCATTTTGCACGCTCTAAGCGTAGTTTGACAAAGTGTTCGTTAGCGATCATCTAAGTTTAGCAACGACAGTACGGTCAGTATTCAGATGGGTGGTCGCGGATGGCACAACTACTACCGTGACTTGGATACGCGTTAAATTGTAGGCCCTGGTTGATTTAACAATTTATCCATGTCGGAGGCCTTCAGGTGGCTTAAAAACGTTGATATCAGGGCTAACCACCCGTCCTGTACGAACTTACTTACTAGTGATGTATTGAAACACAAATACATATACGAGTAGCAACTATTTTTCTTTATAGGCCTTGTAGAGACTTGTAAACTGTTGAGCCTTCATATAAAGTAATTAAGTGACCGTAACACATCAAAAGTTCACGCGTCGATATATTTTACCCTTCACATTTAGATTACGCAAAGTGCACTCAAGCACGCAAAGTGTAGAATAATTAGTTGCTTAAGTTTATTATCATGTGAAATTTTAGTATGTAAATGAGGATATTTATTTTTATGTGTAAGTTTATCCTTTATTACACAAGTTCCGATGTAAACTATACTGGTTACTGACCTTAGGAATTAAACTGCTAAGTTTAAGTACCTACCTATATTTGGAAGCATTTTATTTGCTCTGGTAACTTATCCGTACTACTTCGGAAATGGTTTCCAAGAACCTGTTTTTATTTCATTTTTTTAAATCGTAACCTACCTACCAGCCTTTTTAATAGTCCACTGCAGGACGTAGACCTACCCACGAAGGGTGATTGGGCCATATCCACCACGCTGGCCCAGTGCGGGTTGGTGGATTCACATACGCCATCGAATTTCTTCTACGGACGTATGCAGGTTTCCTCACGATGTTTTCCTTCACCGAAAAGCCAGTGGTGTGACATTCCGTACATAAATTCCAAAGAACTCATTGGTACGGGACCGGGGATTTGAACCCACGACCTCACGATTGTAAGGCGGGTGTCACTACCCCTTGACCACCACGGCTTAAATCGTAAGTATAGTTATAATTATGACTCCAAGAAATTATCGTAGTCAACAGGGCTTAAGTTAATAAAACCAACAACTTAACAAAGATATATTTTTAAATGTTTCGTTTTCTGAGCACCAATGAATGGAAAATTGAAAGAAAGTATGCACTTATGTCAATGATACCAATGTTTGCACAACATTGTCTGGTATCGTTGAAAAGCTCCTTAATTGGTTTGATTTTATATTTGTTGTTATTAAAAATCTAGTTCACCATTACTACTTTACTGTAACAATCCTTCTTGGGTAAAACACGAAGGTGTCTAATTACGAAGAAAAGTGTAGCTCTGTAAGTTTTTCATCATTTGACCTTAGCTAAGAAGATTCTTTACAGATTTTCCATTAATTTCTACTAAGGAAAAAGTTACTGTCACAGCTCAGTGGATTAGTAAGTTAAAGTGGCAGTGAGCAGTGTAAATACATAGTTTGTAGAACAGATGGGCTGTAAAGAACTCGAATGGAGAACACTTAACGTAAGCACAGAGCTAATCAAAACCGCAGGAACACGTTTGATACAAGTAGCTTCCGGTATTATTGGAAATCCATAGTAGAAGCCCATACTATGTCTAGTAATGCTGACCATGCAGGATAACAACAATTTAAGAAACAGCTCTGCTGCTGTAAAAAGATGTGTGATCAAATATTATGTTAACACGTTAAGTCAGTAAATTTATTAGACATTATTATTCGCTAAAAATGGCATACATGTAACCGTCTTCAACTGTGGACAGAATTCGAATAATTTGTAGATAAGACCACATCTAACTTATGATCTACCAAAAAAATATCATAAAAATCAGTTCAAAAATTGGCGAAGTAATCGCGTAACATACGTACAAAAAACATACAGACGATTTGAAAACCTCATTTTTTGAAGTTGGTTAAAAAATACCATGATCCAGGCTTCTTGTAGTATGAAGTTTCATGCGATTTCTCGATGGTCAACTAACTTCATGTTACCTAGAATTTTCGATCAACCTTGTCTCTGTGATCAGTGGTAGTAGGTCAAGTAGAACTTGCAAGAATAAAAGCATATTAGAATAAGTAAATTAATTACCTCCTTTACATGGGGTTAAGAGGTGCTTTTGAGTTTTTATTTATTATTTTATTATTGTTGCATTAAATGGCGTAGAGCATGACTTGTAAGACTAATATTAGTATTAGTGTATTAAGATAAAATATTTACTGAGCTTACATCGAGGTTAGGTGCTTTTTCGTTTTATTTTTATAGCGGCGTTAAAATCTACTTTACTTATATGCACTTAAGATGCAAGGTTAGGTCAGAGAGAGATAGTCAGAAAAAATAGGTATTATATAGGATAAGATAGGTATAGGTATTTATTCCTTAAGTAAGTATATACCTAAGTTACGCAATATTTATATCACGGAAGGAGTAATATTATAACTGTATAGTAAAATTCAGTAACAATGCAATTTATAGTAAATTTCATATTAAATGTACCTTAATTATAGCTAAGAACTTACTTAGACACATTATATTTAAAACAGATATCGATTAAATCAAAAATCAGATTATTAATTTGAGTAATAGGATGCCACAAATGTTATAAATTATAATAAACTAGCGACCCGCCCCGGCTTCGCACAGGTGTTTTCTACATATAAACCTTCCTTTTGAATCACTTTATCTATTAAAAAAACCGCATCAAAATCCGTTGCGTAGTTTTAAAAATATAAGCATACATGGGGACAGACAGCGGGAAGCGACTTTGTTTTATATTATGTAGTGACATAGTTCACGTGGAAAGCAATAAACGCAATTTGTAAAAGTTCAGTATAATGTCGAAAAAATCCTTCACAAATCTCTCTTGTTCTTGTTCTCTGATCTGTGCGAATACCGAACTCTTTCTTAGAAGCTACCGCGGTGCTGCAGCGCATCGAGCATGTTTGCTGAGGCGGGGGTTCCCGACTTCTTTACAGTAATAAGATCTAGGGTGGCCTCGTTTTGTCAGCGTCTGCGTCATTCCGGCAATGAAATCCTTGTGGCTGTCTCTGATGACTTCCGAAGCTCTTTGTTCGAGCTTTGGGTTTCTGTACACATGGACGCGAATAAAAAATAAATATAATATCGACTCGGCACTGTTGCGCGGTATAATTTTATGTAACTATTTATATGACTTGATTTTATATGGAGTATATTCTATAAGGAGTGTAACATTTAATATTAATTTACTTAGTATTTTTTGTAACTCTGAGTCCCTGTGCCTGCATTAAATGGTTTTTATTTTATTATTTATTTATTTATAATCTCGTTAGATATCTCATACCAACACTCAGAGTTATAGCTCTACTTTTTGCACCGGATGTTTTTTTTCTTATTTCGAATAGTTTACTGACACATACTGCCTGATGTTGAACAGATGTGCGGTCTAGGGTGTAGCACGCTTACCTAGGAGATATCTATTTACTCGGGATTTGAAGACATAATCGAAGCGCTATAACAGAATAAGCGCAAACAGAAACATGAAAATTGAAAGAACAATTAAAATCTGAAAATCATCGCCACTACCTTTAGCCAATAAAAGTGCTCTACATATGCGCTAATTCACCAGTTGTTAAACTTTCACAAAACAATTTCCTGTCTCGATTTCATATTTCCACTGATGACCAACGATCTTCTAGGTACATTAATTCTATGAAATTGCGTTTATTTTTATAATTTTTTATACATTTTGCCAACAACAAAGAGTAGGTACATTGTAGGCAGTATGTTTCACTATATCATGTCAATTACACGGTCGCTTACATCGACGAGATCGTCGGTTGATAACCACGCGACCTGCAGGCCAACTTATCTCTACAGTTCATTAGAGGCGACACCAGCAATTTTTAATACAAAACTGAAAACGGCACGTTGAAATTTTTCAGTTCCGCGATTAGGACAGCTGTAATTTTAAGTTGGTTGACTGTCCTGTTCCTGTCCAATGGCAGATCTAATTTAGATACCTTTTTTGAACCATATCGCGCACTCTGAAATAATTATGTTTTTTTAAATGTCAAGGTTTTTTTTAAAGGTCATAAATCATTTTTGCATGTTTGATTGCCAAAGTCAATTGAATAATTTGATACTTGATTGATGATATTTGGTTTTGAGTTTTACAGATATCTGTGATTTTGAAAGTAGATGTAAAACTTAATCTAAGAATTTGACCGTCACTCGTAACGCTAGTTTTATGTTACCTAGTTATTTCTTTACGTAGACTTTTTAAATAATAAATTAGCTCTTCAAAATAGTGTCTCAATACATTTTATTTATTACTAATGCCAGAAACAGGAGAGTAGCGTACACATTTATGTGAAACAGCACCGGAGCCCGTGTAACGCAGTTTCTAGTCCTAATAATATACATATAATTTATTTTGAAACTGTATACAGTACAATAATAATTTTGTCCAAAAAATTTAGTTTAAGATATCAATATCAAGATTGTATTTCGGGAGCCATTCATTACCGTGCATTGGGTGTGCTATATTAGTATTTAAATTATGCCAAAAAAATCAAGTTATGAAATAAATACATCTAATATACCAACTTTAAATTAGTTATTGTTATTAAAACTATAAAAAGTTTTTACTTATTCATGTAAAACATGGGTTAGATTACATAATATCAAACTTATGAATTCATAATTAAAAACCAGCGTATCTCAATGGTACACTAAAATTACTTAAAAAGATAGTTACAAATTCCTAAATCTTTAGTATATTAAACTTTAAAACATAAATTTCAAATAATTTCACGGGTCTGTCAGATTTCAAGCTTAATTAAACAGAATGATCCAGTGGGTACATACTTTAATACTATAATTAATAATTATTTTCAGCTACAATCTATTATTTAAACAAAGTCCAGACTGTCCCGGAAGGCAGTTATTGTCATTTCCGTAGATCACTTTAAGTGCTTTTTTTCTATGAACTTATAATACATTTCATTTTTTGCTACGCTTTTGATTTTAATTATTTCTATTAGCTAGATTAACCTTGCTCGGGTAACAAAATGGACATACGTCGTAACTCGACAGTTAAAATACTTCCTTTATACAGTAAAATATTAAATTCAGAGGTGCGTTTGCAGTCTAAATTTTTGTAATTATTATTATTATAAATATTATTTAGCCGTATTTCTTTATACCTATTATTTTTTTTTTAAGCCGTGGTGGTCTAGTGGTAGTGTCACTCGCCTTACAATCATAAGGCCGTGGGTTCAAATCCCGATCCCATACCAATGAATTCTTTGGAATGTATGTACGGAACTTCACACCACGGGCTTTTCGGTGAAAGAAAACATCGTGAGGCAACCTGCATACGTCCGTAGAAGAAATTCGATAGCGTATGTGAATCCACCAACCCGCACTGGGCCAGCGTGGTGGATATGGCCCAATCGCCCTTCGTGGGTAGGCCTACGTCCTGCAGTGGACTGTTAAAAGAAGGCTGGTACAGTTACAGTATTATTTATTTTTAACCGACTTCCAAAAAGGAGGAGGCTCTATGTTCGTCTGTATGTATTTTTTTATGTATGTTCATCGATAATTTCGCCAATTATGAACCGAATCGAAAAACTCTTGTTTAGTTTGAAAGGGTATACTCTCCAGCCGATTATTGTGAAATTTAAATGGGACCACATTCATAGTAATCGGCTGAGCAGTTAATGACAAATCAAAAATAATGTTAACAATTCGAGCGAAATATTCGAATTTTGTACAAGATGGAAGGCGGTTTTGCCATTTTTTGCGAAAAATAATTATAAATAGCTGCATACATAGAAAAGACAAAGATATAAAAAGCTGGGTCTAAACGGCAAACCTTTTTGAAAGATAACTCTGCATTCAAATAAAGTAGTGTAAGTAGTTATGTTTTTATGGTAGATAGTGTTGTTTATATTTATATGCATTGTAATTCAACATTATCTACAATAAAAGCAGAATTACATATATACACTTGAAGATGCAATCTATTGATCGCGCACCTAGACGCTCCACATGAAACGCACGTGCCGAAGTTGCGTCGCGCATCTATCCGCTTCTTACGACCTGAATTTCCATCAAATTCTATAGATTCACTTGCGAGGCCGCTGCAATGCGTATACTTTAAGTAGGTATTCACTTCTAAGAATACGTAGAATAAACTGTGATATTTACGGTAAAATTATTCATAAACGCAAAGCCAATCCTAGCAAACAATCTTCCCTTCACGCAACGAGGCAATCAAGTTGTCATACTAAAATTATCAAATTAATATTTAAATAAGCAACGCAAAATTTAACTAAGGCCAAGTCTAGAGAACGTAATGGTATTAGGTAGAGGTTTCCGGAATAATAACAAATCGATTTAGCATGCTAACGCACGTTTTGGCAAATTAAGCATAATTTAGCCATGGAACTAATTATATGCCATTTGGAGCAGAATCTGAGATGGTAGTTATTCAATAGGGGATTAGTCAAGGCTATAAAATAGTTTCTGTCTGATTAGACAAGTTTCATGGCGAGGTTTATTTTGACATCTAGACTCTTGCTATAGGTATATCCATGAGAAAAGGAGATTTTTTTTTCAAATAGGTTTGGGTTTGACTACACACTGCCTGATGCGGATATGCGGTCTAGGATGTAGCACGCTTACCTAGAAGATACCTATTTACTCGAGATTTGAAGACACCTACATTGTACTTTAGGGGAAAGACAGACTCAGGCAAAGCGTTCCACATTCTGGCAGTTCGTATGAGGGGTGTGGACTCAAAACGCTTGGTTCTAACGCGTGGGATGTCCACCATAAAAGGGCGGCGCTTTGGTCGCGTCTGTCTAGCCGTACGATAGAAGAAAGGGGCAGGTGGAACCAGATTGTGCAACTCCTGGGCGCACTCACCGAAGTGTATCCGATAGTAGGCTGACAGACACGCCACCCTACGTCGATGCTCGAGACTTTGCAGCTTCGACTCAGTCAAGGTTTCGTCTCCTGGCTCGCCTTTCAATGGACTCCAAAGCCTCCAACTGGTATTTGGCAGAGCCATCCCAAAGGTGAGAGCAGTATTCCATGCAAGACGTTTATTTTAACTGTAGCTTTTTCATTTCAATTGATTACACGTGATAGTCTAAGATGACTGTTATTAATATAATAATTATAATCAGTTCGTGAGTAGATTATCAAAAAAAATTGGACACGTCTTTTTTCATTCGTCAATCAAACAACAAATGACAAAGATAAACCTTGTCAAAGTTTGGGAGTGGGGATCGTGACGTCACCTCTCTCACAGAAGTCTATACATTTGAGTGGCACTTGTGACGTTAAGCGGAAGTTTATCGGCCTATATCTTCATAATGTTTGTTTAATTGACAAAAGAAAACTTACGAGTTATTTTTTTTAATAGTCTATCTGACGGTCTAATTATATTTTTTTCATCACATCTATTCGAAAAGGACTACTTGGTTCGCCTTTAAGTGCGCCCAAAGGTGGTGTTTTCTATAAGGAACTTTATAAGTGCGACGGAATTATCTTTGCCGCGCACTTTTTGAAATTGGAACAAATAAGTGCGCCGGAATGATCTTTGCCGCGCACTTTTTGAATTTGGAAGTATGTATTTGTAATGTTAGTGTTCAGTGCCAACAAAACGAATGAAAAGAATGTAAATATAAGTTTTCATTTGTTTTATTATTAGATACCATTTAATTTGAATTTAGTTGTTACTCTACGTTTTATTAAATAACTAGATGACAACCCGGATTCGCTCGGGTGAAATATGACTTATAATACACGCACACTCATCATAATTTTACTTGATCACCATCTTTACGAAGAGCTCTTCGCTGCATCAATTTTTTACAATCATGACAATGATTACCAAATGCAAGGAGCATAGATGAAGGAAGGATCGCTTCGCTCTGAGCGAAAACTTATCCTTCATCTATGGCAAGGAGATTAGGCTGATAACAAAATGATGAAGGTCAAGCAAAACAATTTTGAAAGACATACATTTTAAAAAATAGGTAATTTCGGAATGATGGGACGTGTAAACAATATCCCAAAGTAATTGCTCAAAACTTAATGAATAAGTACTGAAAATGTATCTATACATTCTGATAAAACGAAAAGAAAGGCAACGTCAACTTTAAAGATCGGGTATGGCAAGTATTATATTTTGTATGATTATCTATCTATCTATCAGCCGTAGGACGTCCACAGCTGGACATAAGGCTCATAGATTTCCAATAAGGCCGGTTGGTGATATATTATGATGTACTTTATGTAGCCTGTATCCTTTGCTTCTGGAGGAGTGTGATTGCTACATACACAAAATTAATAGCCTACACTCCTGTCCTATTTTATATTTCGGATCATTGAAAACATTAAGTAAGTACCTAACTTTCGGTTAGGTACTAACCTAGTATATTAGATATCTGTGGTACTAACCAAAGGTTGGACCTTAACGTGACTAAGACAGTGACTATTTTGATACAATATTATCAAAAATTATTAAAACTTAATACTTGACACTGGCAAATGCACCACAATGCGACGCCAAAACATAAAAGACTTGACTGCTCAAGATCAGTGATGCCAATTTAGCATAAAAATGCTAAATTAGGCATATTTTCATCTTGTTTAGCATATTTATTTGCAATATAGCATACGTCATATTTTTAGCATGTAAAATAATTGTACAATAAGTTTTTTACCATTAAAATTAATTTCGAGATTCGACTTAAAAAGGGCAAGGATATGCTGCTAGTCTTACGCAGTTCCAGAGAACGCACTACGCTCTGTAGGTACCAAGGGGAGTTATACAGTCTGAGCAATGACTCAACCTCGTCTTCAAGCTCATTAGTGGTCGATGAAGACCAAGATACTTACATTTTATTTGATAACATAATAATAGGTCATAGTCGATTAAAACACATATTTTGTTAATTAATAATAATTTTATAATTATGTTACGTTTCATTTCATATTGAAAAATGTTATCACAATATTTAGCATGTTTATATAGCATTATTTTGTCACAATTTTAACACCATTTTAGCAGATTCTTTATTTGTGGTGTTGGCAACACTTCTCAAGTTATGTCATCCGTCATCCGGTGTCAATATGGACACCGTGTTTTTGTTTGTCAGCACCGTTATAATTTATTAAAATACTCGATAATCCGAATTTTCCGGATATATGTTGTCGACTCGAAATCATTATTTTTTTATGTTTTATCATTCAGATAAAGTTTCAATCGAGTCTACCATACCCCTTGACGAAATTATTAATATAGAAGATAATATTGCGATAAAAATGAGGCGCCTTTTATTTTCTCATAGAGGTGATGAAAAGCAGAGTGTACCACTCGGGCGCAAAATATATTTTTGGCTCGGGCGACGTACTTTGAATCCCTCGCTACGTTCAGGATTCTAACAAAGAATCACTTCGCTCTGGATTCACAAAAGCGCCCTCGCCGTAAAAATATTATTTTGCTCCCATATGATACAATCTACCATTTAGTCATTGTCTACCCTCGTAGGGCGTTTAGGTCATATACACCACGGTAGCGCTGACAAATTTCAGGTTGCTGAATACACTATTGTAATTGTAGAACCAGACATATTAATAACATCATAGTTTAATATCACTGCAGGTCACTAACATTTGTTTAGCTATATCACGGTAACTTGCAACAAGGAATTTTATTTCCTTTTGTCTATTCTAGCAGCCTGTGTTTGTGCAATATTAGACGTAAACGGAGACCTCTCACAACATAATGCAATCTTAGTATTAGTAATAAGCTATGATATAATACTACTAAATTCAATCTTCAACACGGTCTCTTTTCCTACTCTACAAATCAAATTATTATTATCAAAGAACATTTTGCAATACTGTTTGCATTTGAATGTAACACACACTTCGAGTATATATCTACAGAGCCACAGTCCTTAAGAGAAAGTCTAGTAAAAAATGTCTGAGCCCCGCCATATCTACTTAGATATATAGGGTTACAGGGTAAGTCGATCTATTCCCGTTAAGGGTCTGACTAATTTGACTATGAAATAAACTATCCTAAATTAAAAAAACACAGATATTTAAAATTGAAATTTATAAAATTCCATTATTTAAAATTAATTTTCAGCTCAGATATTTGAAACGTGTAAGTCGTATTATTATTTTTATTTGATTTTTACATGTAAAATAATGTTTTATGACCTCACTACCCAATATTGTCCGCAAAATTAACCTTTTATAAAAAGTGTTTGAATTCAAATATCTCGAAAACTGTGAGATGTAGGATATGGTGTTTCATAGTCAAATCAGTCAGAAACGTAGTAAACTACACACGCTTAACGGGAATAGGTCGACTTAGCCTGCAACCTATTTTCTAGAATCTCGATGTTATGTCATCTAATTAGTGCTTGTAACCGAGCACTTTGGCGTTTCTCGGCGTTGTAATCGGCTCGCAATGACCTTACGACTAACTAAAAAGCCTGCCCACTACCAAAGAAGATATAATAATACCACCCACTAAGTAGCTTGGGCAAGGTTTTGGCTCGGACACTGTTTTTTGCACGATTGTGACTCTTTGTGTACTTGCTCTATGAATACACACGAAGTATTGCTTTTTAATATTTTATAGTATGTAGATTGTAGGGCGTAGGCGTATAAATCAAATAGCTAAATTAACGGTAATTGGCTAAAATTTCAAAGCAACCAATCACCGAATATAATTGTAGGCATATTGCTATTGAATTTAATTCAATAACTTTTTTGATAGAGATTGTTCTAGGCCTTCAGTTGTAAGTATATTTCAAGGCTAACTTTTCCCTTCAATTGATTTTTACTTCATTATTTTCGTCATGTTTTTGTTTACATTTATTTGTGATCATATCATAGAGTATTGTGTTTACAATCGATTGCTTAACTTTTTATCATAGTTTGTTGTATCCATAACTTTTCTTTACAATTGGTTTTTACTTTATTATTTTCCTCGTGTTTTTGTTAGCTTAATGTATTCGTAACCATAAGCTGGGCAGCGACAAGTCATGTATTACGTCACGAGTTGCACCACGCGCGGCGTACCAGAACGTTTGCGACTTGCGACAGCGGCCATTACGCTTTCCACCCCGTCTTCCTGGACAATTTGCTGGCTCGCCTCCGTGGTGATGACTCCTAAAAAAACAATGCAATATTAATTACAATGTATACCCAAAGTACCGTTTGTACTGTACTGTATCAGCCTTATAATAGTCCACTGCAGAACGTAGGCCTACCCAAGAAGGTTGATTGGGCAATATCCACCACGCTGGCCCAGTGCGGGTTGATGGATTCACACACGCCATTGAAATTCTTCTCCGGACATATGCAGGTTGCCTCACGATGTTTTCCTTCATCGAAAAGCCAGTGGTGTGAAATTCCGTACATAAATCCCAAAGAACTCATTGGTTTTGGACCGGGATTTGAACCCACGACCTCGCGATTGTAAGGCGGGTGTCATTACCTCTAGACCACCACGGCTTTAAAGTAACTAGTTTAGATGTACAGAAAAGAGATAATGCAAAAATATATCGAGTTTTGGCCAAATACCACACTGTACAGTATTCAATTGTTTGCTGTATTTGTTTTGGAAAAAGATTTATCTATTATTTTATAATAAATTCGAAAGTGTATTTGCTGGTTTATTGGTTTGTTCATCGTTCACGCAGCAACGTATCGAGCAATTAACGGATCGACTAGACTTGTCATGAACATTGTTCGAAAGACGGAAGTGACATAAGCTTATTATTATCCCGGAAAAATAATAGGTTCCTATGGGATTGCACAAAATTTACCGTGACTTAGCGGGCAAAAGCTCTTTAAAAAACATGAGTTTAATCAAAATCGCGAGTTTAACATGCACAAGATTAGCATACAGTGTGAATTGAACAGAGCCGGAATGTCGTCCAAGAGAGGACGCTCAGCAGTAAGCGAATACGGGCTAAAAATTATTATGATGATGATACAAAAAAAAATCGTCAGTTCTTAAGTATGGAACAGATTTTTTGCCGCCTTTTTTTGCTGCCCAATAGTAACTACATTTATCAGGATTTTAGGAAAACAAATACCTACTTTAATAATTAATTGTTTTTAGAAGATCAGACTTTCAGTAGCATACTTTTGTAAAATACCTATACTAAAAAAATCATCAGCTCTTAAGTATGGAACAGATTTTTTGCCGTCTTTTTTTGCTGCCGAATTGTAACTACTTTTATCAGGATTTTAGGGAAACAAATACCTACTTTAATAATTAATTGTTTTTAGAAGAGTAGACTTTCAGTGGTATACTTTTGTATACCTATTTAATGAATAAATGATTGAATTGAATTATTTGATAAAGTTCGCATCTACATATATTGTGACCCATCACTTAGGTATACATTTACCTACTTGATGATTATGATTTCCGGATGATGATGATGGCCGTTTTCGGCCACGGAGACGGCGTAGTTTCTTCTTAAGTTACGTGAAGTTACTCACATGACTGAAATAACCAATTTTAGCGGTAAAAATTCGAGAACAGTTGCTACATGTGAGGACTCCATCAACGTTATTGTATATTTATCTACATAGTCTTAATGGTGAGTTGTATTTTGTCTCTCACCTTATATTATGAATCAAAGAAACTTACACTTATTGAAAAAACATCCGTTCTTTCAATGAACATTTATTTCATACAACCAGTCCCAAGATGGTACAAGTACCTACAAAAAATTTCCATATATCGCTTCTCAAAGCATATCAAAACACAAAACAGTAATTGGTAAATAGTGTGGTTGAAGCCGTGGTAGCCTAGAGGTAGTGACACCCGCCTTGCAATCGTGAGGTCGTGGGTTCAAATCCCGGTCCTGTACCAATGAGTTCTTTGGAATTTATGTGCGGAATTTCACATCACTGGCTTTTCGGTGAAGGAAAACATCGTGAGGCAACCTGCATACTTCCGTAGAAGAAATTCGATAGCGTATACGAATCCACCAACCCGCACTGGGCCAGCGTGGTGGATATGGCCCAATCACCCTTCGTGGGTAGGCCTAGGTCCTGCAGTGGACTATTAAAGGCTTATACAGTACAGTACAGTTGTTGTTCAGTTAAAGAAATTCTGATCGCTCAAAGTAGGGCCAAGTCGAGCTCAAAGGCGTTGGTTACAAGCAAACAAACATACATACAAACATACAGGTGAAAATAATAAAAGCGTGTTAATAAAAAGATAAGCTAGCAATAAAGGCTACAGGGGACATACTTGGGTATTTCCCTTGTAGCTGAGGTAAAGACGATGCAAGGACGGAAACCGCCTTGTGCCACCGCGCACCGGCGGAACATGATGCCGTAACCAACTATCGCAACACGTGGGGCAATCGCCACACATAATCATATGTAGTTACACACAAGCATTTAGACGAAATGTTTTATAAGAATTGATGTGCAATATCCAAAGCCGGCTTCTATCTTTAAATGTTAAGCCTCAGAAGCTTTAATGTTATTATTATAGACTGATTAACACGTTGAAGAGGTGACAGTCAAATACCTACAAAAGTTCGAGATCAAATTAGATGTTATAAAATACGCTGATACGAGTAAATTATTTTTCTTAATCTATAATTGATCGAGCAACCGAAGTGAGAGCGATCTTCGTTTTAACACGGTGATTTTGCTTTCGTCTGTCTAGATGGTGGGTGTTCGATTGGGGGTATTTCCCTCTAAAAGGGAAGAAATTGTTCAAACAATTGAACAATTTCCCATTTATCAAATACATGGTATTTGGCAAGCAATGGAAATGAGTTTGGCGGCACTCCTTTTTCCCGATCGTTCTCGTATATTCCGCAACCAGGACTTTCTTCTGCGGCCGGATTTCCTCCTCCTACCAACTTTCCTCATCATTATTTCCCTTAAAAAACGTTAATATAATTAAACAGTTACCAAAAAATCATAACCTGGTAGATGAAGCTCAGTTTACTCGCATCAGAAGATATTTACCGCGAATCGTATACAAATTACTAGCCAGTTTTGAATAAAACAAAAATCGAAATCAAACTTCTCCTACGTCCATGTTTATGCTAGATGTCCATAACTACGAGGTAACTGTTTGAATACTTACGGGACTAATCGCGCACTAAAATTAGGAGATAAATAAATACCTCATCATCCCGACGTTTCGACCGACTTGCATCGGCCGTGGTCACGGGTAGACATCTAATCTCTTCAATGTAATCTTACAAAAAGCATTTTTTTAAGCCATTTTTGGAATTTCTAATCAGGTTTTTTATGTTCATCATCTTCTAGCATTTGGGATAAATGATCATCTTCTAGTTGGGATCAGCACAGCGCGATTCCATTCACCACTTCACTCTATTATACGTCAATCTAATCATCAACTCCTTTCTCTCGCGTATCATCTTTCACATAGTGCATCCATAGTCTTCCCCTCCGGCTTTTAATTCAATAAAGAGAAATTGCGCGATGCGACTGAGATGGAATGTGGGGCTTCAACCTTCTTTAGCGTTAATTAAGAAGCTATAAGTCAAATATAAATGGCCAGTTTCTGAGTAGGCAATATTGTCAGAATATTTCAGACTTCCCTTACCATATCTGAGAGGTCAAGTGTAGGCCAAGACGCCCATTGGACACTTTCACTTATGCATATTTGACACAAGACGGGAATTCTCTGCTCGAAATTATTCCTCACTCTCACTCTTACAGCTTTTGAATGAGAAAAACAAAGACAGAGATAGTCTAAAATACACATTGTAACGAGGTAACAAATCAGCGAGTAGGATGGATTCTTATGGAAATGAGCGTGGAAACTACTTTTTCTCCGACCTAGAAATGCATTGGACATTTTATGTTTTGTTTGCTTTGTGTTGTTTACTAGTTATAGTGCTAATAGCAAGATGTACTTGGAATATTGATCTTGGATATTACCTACTTAGTTTTATACAACGTCGTTTTCGTTTATGATATAAAATTATTGTTTGTTTGTTTATAAACCTCAACTGTCTCTTTGTTGGACAAAGGCCTTCTCTCGAGATTTCCAGTTTTTTCGGCTTTGTGTTGATTTCTGCCAATTTGGATCAAAGGTGTTCAGTTCGTCTCGCCATCTAGTAACGTCTGCCTCGGAAATTTTTCAAAATTCTTAATTTTGGAAACATTTCGACGATCACAAGTTTACAGAAGTTCATTTTATACTCTCCTCTTTTTTCGCCGTTACACGACTGTCCAAGAAACAAGCAAAATGTTTTCAGAAATCTTAAAACTTTGGTCTTATCGTATATTTGGTGTAAAATATAAGTAGATTTTGTGTGATATCATCGTCTTCGTCTTCAAGTATATCTTGAAAGAAAAACGGCTTATATCTCATCATTAGAGAAACTCTCTAGCTACGTCAATGGGGTTCATGTGCGTATCTATTATTCAATTCTCTTTATTGCAGTAAGTAAGCACTTAGCACGCAGTAATTTTTTAATTGTGGCATAGCGGGTGGTCGCGTGCGCGTGGTGCCATCGCATACCGATTGTGCGATTACTTGCGCTCTGATACCTCCATCTAGAAAGATTTATGACTCCATTACTTATATTGTCGACTAACTTGTTCGGTTTGGTAGTAAAAAATAAATCGATAGGTATGTTTTTAGCATCAATATGTTGTTTTTTTTATCGCGAATAAGTCCTCCTGAACACCAACTCGCCCGATGGCAAGCGACGTTGTGGTCGAAAATGAAGCACGCAGACCTAGAAGATACCTATTCACTCTGACCTTGAAAAGTTTTAGATTATATCTCTCAGGAAACAGGAAAGCAGGAAGACTCACTTCATTAAAACTACCGTGAGTATTCATCATAACTATAACAGAATACGGCTAAAACTCACGTTATAATTATACGGTCGATCCGCAAGGAATCCAACCAGTTTCAGAGTATTTAGAACTCCATCCTCAGGGAATACGCGCACCCCCGTCGACCGGCGCGCGCGCACTGATAGTTAGCAGGAAGACTGTTCCATTCCCTGGCGGTACGAATCAGAAATGTTGAGTCAAACCGCTTCGTACGTATCCAAAGAAAATCGACAGTGTAGGGGTGGTACTGTGGCGTCCTCTTACATGTCCTGTAGTATAAAGGGGATGGTAGGATAAGGTCGTGTAGCTCAGATGCACACTCTCCTAAATAAATCCTATATAAAATGGACAGACTCGCAACCCTACGGCAATGCTCCAGGCTATGAAGTTAAATGTTTAAAACAAAAACAATGCCAAGTCGATAGTTTTAAGGATTGTACTTACTGATCATTACGACCTTCTTATACGACCAACTCTGAAATCGCGAAAAAAAAGTTGTTCCACATGTTTTGTCGAAGATCATTGGACTTGCATGGAAACCATGGTAAACCTCTTTTCAAGGGTTTCCCTTCTATTTTGTTTTAAGACTTTCTACTTTAGGTAGATAGTGTTACTATACCTTTGGACCTTTTATCATAATGTATTTGTAATAATGAAGTCGCGAAACTTTTTCTCGTAATTATTAACGATCTCTTCGATCAATGATCTACATTGATCTATAATCATGAATAAAGTGCCCATCAATTGATAAAAAAGGTTGTGAAAACGTTACATCCGTCTTTAGTGAGAGGATAAACAAAACAAGTCTTCCTAATCGCTCGTGCCATTCTATCATCAGGCAAATGGCCCACGTAACGATGGAAAGGTCGACCATATCGGCCCAATGTAGAATTACAATGAGCGGTGACCACCAGGGTTACCATTTCAAAGGTTTTGCGGAAGTAATCTGAAATATCTGTTTTTAGAAGACAATCGAGTTACAGCGTCAACAGAGTTATAATTCCACATTTTTCTACACCACAGTGCATCATACCCTTTACTGCCAGACATATACATATAATATGCCAGGCTTTTTGTCCCAATTTTGGTCCTAATTTTTTTGGGAAATTTAAAAGCATGAGAATAAATATATGTAGGTAATAAATATTAAGTCATTTTAGGAAAACTAAATATGTGAAAATAATAGCGACTTCACCAAGGTATTTTTGTTTCTTTTCATTATTTTTTTGCATTATGTGTAGTTAGATATCTGAGAAAATTATGTCTATTTATTATAAAAATTTACTCTTTTACAAATATTTTTTTTTTATTTTTTGAGTTTGAGTCACGGTTATGATATCTATACCGTGCCCACGTTGTACTTTAGCGGGAAGACAGACCCAGGCAAAGCGTTCTACATTATGGGTTTACTATATAATATAGGTAGTCGTAGGACACAATAGTGGAATCAAGCAGGCTAAAACAACATAATTCACTGTATCAACTCTAGTTATAATACTAGGGAAGTGCGGCACAAGGAAAGCCCAATGCGCCCAAAGCGGTGCAAGGTGAGGCAACCTTGAGTTCCGTTCCTCCGCCGTGACCCGGCCTTGGGATGACCTCGGGCCTCGAGATCTAGTTTAGGCAGCGGTGACACGATTGCCGCCAACAAAACCATTCAGCACACGATTTCGCTGTGACTAAAGACTATTCAGTCTTTAGTAAGTGTCTGCGACTCTGCGTATTGATTATGTACCTACCTAGTTAGATTTGAGATGATAGTGTATATGGATTGTCTAGAAAGTCTAGTTAAATTGGTATGTATTGTAGATCGTAGTAGGTACCTACTCGTACTATGATTTTGTAGAAGTTGACCGACGAACCATCGGAAGAGGTATACAATTCGACGCGTATATATTTTTTCTTTTTATGTATAACCACGCATAACTTTTTTCATAGTAGTCCGATTTCATTAATTATTTTATTATTGGAAAGAGTATACTTCTAAATTGGTCCCTTTTAAATTTTATTAAAATTAGCTGAGCCACTTTTGATAAATCAACAATAATGTGAAAAATGTTACATCGATCCGTGCATAATATTTGCGTTCTAGCGATGCGCCCCAGCTTCGCACAGGTGTATTATACATTTCTATTGAATTACACTATCTATTAAAACTAACTGCATCAAAATCCGTTGCGTAGTTTTAAAGATATAAGCATACATGGGGACAGACAGCGGAAAGCGACTTTGTTTTATACTATGTAATGATAATGATTCTGTATACGGGTGAAGTCGGTCATATTATTTTTTGCAAAAAATAATTATTGCCATAAGTACTTATATGTGTTAGTGTACTTATACATATAAGTATGTTTTGTCTAGGTACGGTGATATATATTGTAGATCGTAGTGCTACGATTTGTAGTAGCTTGTTTTTGTTTTACGTACTTACAATTTATATGTATACCACACGTCTTAATTAGGTATTCCGTATTTAACAACGTAGAGCTGCGGAGTGTTATAGTTTTTAATTTTATCTACCAACAATATGTGGTAATTTTAAGTATACATGGTGTTTCTAACAAAATGACAGATTTACTTTGCTCTATAAAAAGAACCACCTGTATGTCTGTCTTAATAGGAAGATAAAACAATAATATTATGTAGATATTGTAGAATGAAGTGCTACGGTTCCGTAGTCTAACAATGTTACAAAACTATTAATATTGCTCTACAAAAAAAAATGAACCAATTTAGTGAATGGAATCAATTTACTGAATTGGTTTTCGGGTTTTTATATGCATTTTATAAATAGGAACTTAACTATAGGACTGGCTGGAGTAACTCTAATAAGTATGGATAATTGTGTTCAATTTAAAAAGGATAGATGCACCGGCTGTGGCCATCTTAGTGACATTTTTGCCCACTTTGATTTTTAACTTTAATTGTGTAGACAATTTTACAATAATATTTTTAACTAGCGACCCGCCCCAGTTTCGCATAAGTGTATTATAGTTACATATAAACCTTCCTATTGAATCACTCTATCTATTAAGAGAACCGCATCAAAATCCGTTGCGTAGTTTTAAAGATATAAGCATACATAGGGACAGACAGACAGGGAAGCGACTTTGTTTTATACTATGTATACATATAAAGCTTCCTCTTGAATCACTCTATTTATTAAAAAAAAACCGCATCAAAATCCGTTGCGTAGTTTTAAAGATATAAGCATACATAGGGACAGACAGACAGGGAAGCGACTTAGTTTTATACTATGTAGTAAAGAAATGTTCATACTTTGACAATCACACCAACAATATTTATGGTATAACATTGTTTATATTCTATTAATGCAATAATTTTGACCAAAATGACCAAAACTGGGGCAGCGGCCACAACCGCTGCATCTACTAAACTACGGAAATAATGCTAATGACTATTTTATTATGGAAATTAACGTGATTTTCAGACATTTTATACTATTTATAAAACGGGACTAAACTCACGTGTAGGCATATAGTCGTAACGACTATAGTTTCGGTCGCATTCGGCGACCAGATTCGGTGAGTTTAGTCCCGTTGTATATAGTATAAAAAAATGCTAATGACATTTTTCACTGATGCCTGCTGATCACATTTTTCATCGATCGCAATTGGAGCATCCCCGATAATATCTACATAATATCGACTTTTACAAAGTTTCAGTAGATACCTACTCTGTCTGTTATAACCAAGTGGCAGTAAATACCAACCAACACAGGAGATATTGCTTAACAATATTGCACATGTCCATTAACAAAACGTGAGTGCTTCGCATGAATTCGGCCAGTTAATAATTAAATGATACTATTTGATAAAACGTTAACTGCAAATGGTTTGGTGCGACCTTCTTATCGCTGATTTACATTTTCTTACTTGTAAATCACCTGTTTCTGATCTATTTTGACCTTGCTAGTGGTTTTAATTAATTTTTGAGCTATTATGTTCTGTAATAAATATCTGTGAGTAAAACTGTGATAATGCCTTTGCTAATAGTGCCTTAAGGTTAGAGTTCTGTAAATGTTGCAAATGATTATTTATATTTCGCCCAAAAATAGCATTGTTGTTGTTTTCTGATTTGTGAGCATAATAGTTTGCTCGAATCAATGTATGCCATTTTTAATCTATTATTGATAATTTTCAAAAACAGACTAATTTTTGTTAAAAGTTGTATAGGATCAACTTCGGGGTCCGTGTCCAATTTTTCCAATAAAGCTACTTCCAAACCCCCTTATTGGATCCTACGCCCGTCCTATGCAGTGCTGTAAATAGCCTTTTCTGCGCCCTGTGCGAGCTTCTATAACTGCGCCCTTGTTTTCCGCAGTAAGGTCTTAGGTTTGGTCATTCTTGCGCCCCCCAGGGTCTACGCCCTGTACCTGGGCAGCAGTGGCACCGCCCTATTTACGGCACTGGTCCTATGGCTGACGGATAGGTGATAATACCTAGTTATAGTAGTTATCGTTCAGAAACTATTACCGTGTGATGTTTTGACAATGTTCAGTTTATCTAGCAGTCTGTTGTTGGTGGAGTTGGCCCGTTGATTTTCCTTCTTGAGATTTTAGGGTTGGCCTTATTAAAGGTAGGTATATTTTTTGTCAGGGAGTTATGAAAACTCTAAGCTACTATAAAATATTTATCATAATATCCCTGAACCATACCAATGATTTATATCGTGTAGCTTCCTTTTAAAGTAAATACAAAGTATTTCGAAAGAGTATCTGGAGTTGAACAAAAGGATTAATGACGGTTCTTACCTTTAAGGTGTAATTATTTTTGCCCTTGGTAGTTTCCAAACCGACAATTAGAACGTAAATTCATTATACATAGGCACCTACTTATAATACCTACTATCATAGACAAACTACTCAAGTAGAGAACGTTAACGTGAATTATTACCAAGACTGTAGTAGTTGGTAGTAAAAATGAAAAAACACTTCACTAATTTGGCGGCTTCGCAGTACAGCGTTCTAGTTTAATTTTACAAAGCATCTAGGCCGGAATCCCAGAAGGATGCAGGTTCAAATCCTGCGAGCGCGTCAGTATTTGAAGTATTTATCGCAAAAAGAAAGTTTCTATAAACCTAGTGTGTGAAGCACGATAAAAATTATTTCAAAAAATAATTATTCGAATTATTCATCAAGCAGAAAGTGATGAGAGAATATCGAATGCCTAGTACTTGACATCTAAGAATCTGAGCCTCTACGGATTGGCTAATATTTATTCCGCGACCGTATCCACGTGATACGAAAGCCATAAATCTCTGTGACAAGTGCTGTAAGCAATTCGTTAAAACGCCCGGCGGTGCGCGGGCGCAACGAGTCGCGGACACGTGCAAAGGTCACACGTTTGGGAACCACTAACTGTTGAGCATGTGCAAATAATGTTTATTTGTAAGAAAAGGTACGGATTAGTATGAGATATAAAAAAAATATAATTACAGGGCAACCGAAAACGTTCACTCAACGTAAGTTAAGACAAGTGTCAGTTACGAAGTTACTCTCTAAGTCGGCGTGTTTCATCTTCCACCACAACGTTGCTTTAGAAACGTTGCTTATACGACGTGACCAATTTTTACAACTTAACCTCACCTCTTCCGCTCCTGTCCAAAAATCTATGAGCGTTATATTTAAAAGAGCCTTTTCAGCCTCTCTCGAGATAGCACTTTTTGCAATGCAACAATCCAAATCATACTCGTATCGTAGCTTAATTATTGCAGCGCCAATGTCAATAAAAAACAATAATTCAAGTCTAAATTCCAAGAATAAAGAACACAAATTACTGTCGAATGACAGTAAGTATAAAGGTGTGTATGAGCTGAATTATAAATCGATGTTTCAATTGTTAAAGTTTAGGTCACTAAATAAATCACGGGTTGGCGAGTATTGTATCTAGGAATTAAATATTACTTCTCTAGTAGACAGATAGATATACATAAAGATATAGTAGATAGATATTCTAGGAATCCATAATTTTACTCATGTCCAAATCCCAAAAAAGCGTTGGACACAAATTATTTATGTTGTTATTAAATAACATAAATAATTTCGTCGGGATGAGGAGGTATTTATTTATCTCGTAATTTTAGTGCGCGATTAGTCCCGTAGTATAATAACAAATTATTTAATTTATAAACAGAGTAGCAAAAAGTTATTGATGCGTTTCTTAGAACTAAGTACTAACTAAGTTATTGTGATAACAATTTGTGTAAGGCTCTGCTACCTAACTAGCCAGATGGTATAATATGTATATAAATTTTAATATTAACAGTCTGAAAAAATAATAAAAACTATCAATTCAAAACTTGCTCCATTAAGTAATCGATGTCTAAAAATAATTGTCGAATTGTAAGTATGTTTAAGTGGGTGATGTCTAAATTTACCTTATATTAAATATATTTTATTTGTAGCTAGCTTAGTACAGTAGTAATGTTAATTTTATTTATATAACCTAGCAACTTCATTATTCTCACAAGTAAAAACACTAAACAATACAAAGAATTCGACATGGTACCTGTAGAATTTGCCGGAAAAACACCGTTACGTCCTCGATTTGCAGCGCGCATATTTTTAATCAGTTGTCAGATAATTTGCGACAATATGTTTCTAATATTTAAAGAAAAATACTCCTAAACGGTTTTAAAAATTTGTATATGGCATCACCATGAATACATTTACCTACTAGATAATTTTACTAACACAGCATATCAATTTCAACTGTGTGTATGTGTCAATGGTGGTCCAGTGGTAGTGCTCCTGACTCCTGCTAGTCCAGCATGCGACCATGAAAAGAACTCTTTTTAGCATGTGAAAAAGTGACAGATATGACCATACCGCTGTCTCGTTCTGACACGCCGAAAGAAATATTGCGTGGTGCGCATCCTAGCCCGGCTATTCTAAAGAAGCGTGGGTTCGATTCCAACCCAAGGTAAGCATTTTTGTGATGAACATAGATGTTTGCTCTACGTCTGGATGATGTTATCTATTTAAATATGTATTTTAATATATAAATATATACTTGTATTAATATCGGTCTCTAGCATTTATATTACAAGCTTAATACATTTATTTATATAGGTACAATGATCATTATTTTGTCAGAAGAAACATATCGTCTCACTTAAGTTTGAAACATACTATCGGACGCGACTGACAGCCACGACCTAGACTATGAAAGTACACTGAGCCGTGCACACTATCGGACATAAATCGCGGACGTCACCTTCGGACGTCCTTGACCGTTCCGTCGTCCGAGAGCGATCTGGCACACCGGATGTTTTAAGACTGTGCACATTGCTAAGTCGCGGCTGTCTGTTGCGTCCGTAAGTCGCGTCCGATAGTATGTTTCGAGCTTTAAAAGATAATCTTAGTCTTCGCTTCGCTTGAGGCAATTCTCAAACGCAAAAATGTATAGACAATCACTATCACTAGTTGTCAACTGTCAAATATATGTATAGGAATTTGACACTTTCGGGACAAAAACACGGCAAACAGCCTTTGAATCGAGATATTTTTCATGTCTCCTTAACTCATGCCATATTCAATCAATGCATCTCTTTCTTTCATTTCTCGATCGACCACATTATCCCTCTGTAAACTCTGTGGTAAATAACTAATTTATCTTTCAGACAGCAAAACCGTGGCAGAACTAATATTACCCGCATCAAGGAAATACATACACACGTGTATAAATATTATAAGTAAATAAGCTATACCAGAGCGTCATCAATTAATTTTATTATTAACACTGTATTAGTCTGTGTGACATCAATTGATTTTATAAACGATACCACACTTTATTGAACAGAGTATGCTTACGTACCTGCGTAATTTAACGGCTCGCGGATGTATACGTAATTTTCGTAAATATACATATACCTACCCATCTAGTATTCTGGCAAAGGCTACGTGCCTACAAGTACGGCTACGGTTACTCGATAGAAAAATCAAAAGTCTAGTTAAAACCTGATATGTATCTTATTATTATATACTACGGGACTAATAGCGCACTAAAATGACGAGATAAATAAATACCTCATCATGTACGACGTTTCGGCCGAGTTGCATCGAACGTGGTCACGGGTAGACTGACTCAGTCTACCCGTGACCACGTTCGATGCAGTTCCGTAGTAATAATAATAATGTTCAAATCGCGATAGTAAACAACAACTGATATGTATCTATCGCAAAATCTCAAGGCTCAATTATTTTCTCAATTTTCTCATAGCGTTAACAATTTTAAAATCTCTGTTCCATCACTAAGTCTAAATAACATTGCTAAAAGTACACGCCTGAGTTACACGTTCCCTGTATATATAAGTTACTCTCTGGTTACACGACACAAGAATCGTTGACATTTCCTAGAATCTGATTTCAAACTAAAGAAGTTCAGCTTAATCTTGAGGTAACCAAAGACAATCATCTTGTCAGAATCGGTCAGAGGCGGTCTCTGTAAGACCATCTGCGATCCTGCGTCAATTCTCGAAAAGGATAGACAGCCTGAGACGGGAAGCGGTTAGTGTCCAATTGTCCATAATCGGCATGATTACTCGATTAGTACAGTAGCACTGTCTATAAATTCAAGCAGCTGTCCAGTGAACCAGCTTAGACAGGGCAATCGCATGAAGCATCAGAGACTATATCAAATAGTAGAGCAAAACGTTAATGGCTCTATAATGAGGAACATGTAACAAAAAACAGGATAAAAATAAAACAACAAACGTTACAAGCTACGACAACAAGAAGTACTACGTTGTATACCAAATAAATAATAAAAATCTACAAATGAATAATGTTCCTGTTATTATTGGTATTGTTAATTATTATTCGTAGTAAAACACTAAATACGTACATACATAAACTATACTCCCAACACAGACTTTTACGAGTATGCACAAAATTAAATCGAAATAAATATAATAAATAAATATTTTGGGACATCTTACACACGGCCTCTGACCCCAAACTAAGCAAGGCTTGTGATATGGCTGCCAGAGACTGATATACTACATATACATATTTTTAAATACATACTTATATAGATGGTAACTAACTAACACCCAGACACAGAGCAAAGACTTATGTTCATCACATAAATATTTGCACTGGGTGGGGATCGAACCCACGCCTCTTTGATCCAGAAGTTAGGGTCACTGACCATTGGGCCACCGAGGCAGTCAATATGTTTAAGTACATATATTGATTTTCATCCCAACCCTGATTTCTTTATCGTATTTTATATTAGTTCTGTGAATTTCGCTTATATTCGTTTTTATCTCAGAGCAAATATATTTTTTTATTTGTTCTGAGGTTTTTTATGTCAATTATTATGACATCAAAATTAAATAAAAACCTAATTTAAGTTATTAAAAAGAAATTAAAAACTTAGCACGTCACGCGCTAATTTTGTCTGAAAATCGCGAAATTTTAAAGGTTTTAGAACTGTATATGGTATAATTATGATATCTATACTGTTTTGCATGCTAGACTAGTACTAACTCAGTAAGTCATCGAGCATTCAACAATTTTAACCTACTCCCAACTTGAAATTGCACACTCGGCTGTTTCGACTTGCGTGCGGGTAATTAAAGACCCACTCATATTAAGAACATCGAAAATAAAAGACCAAATGCTAGACAAAATTTTTTGCATAGGTTCCGTGTCAGAATTATTTTTTGCAAAAAATAGCATGACCGACTTCACGCGTGTACAGAATTCGCGAATGTTTCGCACGGACCCATGTAGCATTTTTCACATTATTATTGATTTATCAATAATGGCTCAGCCAATTTCGATAAAATTTAAATGGGACCAATTTCGAAGTATATTCTTTCCAATAATAAAAGAGTTATTGAAATCGAACTACTATAAAAAAAGTTATGCGTGGTTATACTTTAAAAAAAATTATATGCGTCCAATTGAGTACCTCCTCCGGTGGTTCGTCGGTCAAAATCATTAAGTACCTAACCAAAAGGAGTCGACACGCCTAAGCACCGAAGTCTGCCAAGTCAGTGGGGGGTGAAGAAACGCACACAAACCAAAATATAAGCAAGTTTACACGCACACAAATGTAATTAACTGACACTGGCTGAAAATTAACGCAACACAAGTGCAACCAGACCGATATATTTATATAAAGAGCATGACCGCCGGTCGCGTACTTTTGGCAGAGGGGTACGCTTTGCAGTGTTGACTCCTTTTGGTTAGGTACTTAATAGTCAAAATGCAGTCGGGATTTATCCTGGGTGATACACAGACGCGAGTTTAAGACCATTTCTAGCCAATTTACAGATTTTCTATTCAGAAGCTACACACATTTTGATAAGTAATCATTTAGGTAATCATAGCTCGCGATTAGTTACAGTTACAGTATTTTATGTTTGTACAGTAGTACAGTAGAGCTAAAAATGTATACTTATATTTTTGTTTTTATAACTTGTTAGAAAACTAATTGCATGGTTACTTATTGGCATTTTCTACACTAAAATAATAAGTTACAGCTTAATAAGGAACGAAAATTGTCTCACTCTCAATGCGAAGTTGAACAGTAAAACAAATGCCGAAGTCTTAGCATTAGTGTTCTATTATTGACCTTTGCATACGGATCCCTAAAAACATTAACATGCGTGTTTAAGTACGAGGCAGCTCTATCTGCGATGACTTCGCGGCCTTTGAGACTAGAAACCTCTTTCATAACTCTAACGTTAAACGGGGACGCCAAATTAATATTAAAATTACAGAGCTACTCGTAATCATCATAATACGTAATTACACACGTGCATTATAAATAATTAAGTTGTTTCAGCGTGGTTGTTGAAATCTAAATCCAACAAAAACATTCTCATGTGAAGTATAGCTAAGACCACAGCTCGCACTTTCAAAAAGTTGTCAGATCTTATGTAGAGTCAAGCTTCTAATTCTACACGCCTTAACTCTACAAGTCTTTACTCCACAAACTCTACAGCTTAGTCAATATATGTGACTTGGCCGTTTCGTTGCACTGTGCAACTGTGGTCTTGGCTATATTACACATGAAAATGTTTTTGTTGGATTTCACTTCTTTTTGTAGATTATTTATTACAGTACTTTAATCAATTTTCAGATCCGTTGCTTCAAAACTTGCAGATGTCTTTTACCAACTTTTATCCCCCAGCTTTAAGAGTTGGGGGGTGATTTACTAAAAATCCTGAAGTACGTGTTTTATTATTTAAAACATAGTGCCTTAATCAATTTTCAGATATCTAGCATCAAAATTTGGGAAAATCTCATACAAACTTTCATCCCCCAGTTTTAGGGGTTGGGAGGTGATTTATTAAAAACCTTGAAACACGTATTTTATGATTTATAACAAAAAGTCTTTGTTAAATTTTTAGATCTCTAGCATGAAAATTAGTAAAAGTCTCATACAAACTTTTATCCCCTAGTTCATGGGGTTGGAGGCTAAAAGTTCTATGTTTTAGATTTTTTCCTTTGTATATGCGTAATAATCTGCCTTGATGCCAAATATCAAGTTTCTAGGTCATCTGGAAGTGGGGTAGATTTTTGATCTATAAGTCAGTGAGTGAGTCGGTGAATCAGTCAATGAAACCCCGGTTTTGAAACATTAATATATCATTAACTGTATTCTAGGCTAGCTAAATAACTTTAATAAATAGGCAAAATTTCATAAAGTAAGGTTAAATCGTTTTCGAGTTATGATAGGGTCAAAAGTGGCTCGAAATGGTTCGTGTCATTTTACACACGTCGCGTCGCCAGCTTTTTCTTTGTCTTGGCTGGACACGCTTCCGCGTGTCTAGATGATACTAAAGTTTTCAATATGTTGTAAAATTACATACAGGCTGACTGGTGAAATGGTTTACAAACTCGGGAATATAACTAATTCATGATTAGGACCAACTTTTACAGTGGAACCAATATTAATATTGCAAAAAAAAAATGTTTTTCTAGTTGTACTAGACCCGCCCTTAAAAGGTTTTGCGTTTAATACCCATGACCCTGTATAAGACGTTATATAGGTAAACTGTTTCAGGGACTACGTTATAAATGAACACAAACATAATTAAACTCTGTTACATTGGTATTTAGTCTAGATGAATAATTGCTACCCTAATAACAAGTAGATGTATAATAATAATAGATAGAGTCATAATTATTAGCTTCAATAGTTACAAAGCGTAAGGTAAACATTGTTAGCGCAGTTAATAGGTATAGTGTTGCATCGAGTTATGCAGGTACTTGTGTGTTATACGTAAGTACTTCTATGTATTCTGTAATTAAGAATTTAACAACTGCAAGTCACGAATTCGCCCTCCTAATCTGAGATGTTCTGCATTTTTAACGTACATTACAATGACGAAGGTTCTCTATTCAGTTTTTCACATAACTGACTTGCCAGTGAAGGAAATCAACTATATTTCATAGCAAGAAAACGTAATTCGATGACATTTGATGGCGTATGTGAATAGTATACAACAATACACTGTAACAATATTTGACTGCCTCGTTGGCTCAGTGGTTAGTGACCCTAACTTCTGAGTCGAGGAGGCGTGGGTTCGATTCCCACCCAGGGCAAATATTTATGTGATGAACGTAAGTGTTTGCTCGGTGTCTGGGTGTTATTTAGTTACTATCTATATAAGTATGTATTTAAAATTAAGTATATGTAGTCAGTCTCTGGCAGCCATATCACAAGCTTTGCTTATTTTGGGGTCAGAGGCCGCGTGTAAGATGTCCCCCAAATTTGTATTTATTTATACAATACAACAACACTTTATTAACACTAACACATAGGAAAATATAACAGAAGAAACAAAGACAGAAAAGGCATAAAAGGCGGTCTTATCGCTAAAAGCGGAGGTAGGACGGTGGTGTAAACGTAACAAAAACAATTAAAAATAAATAAAAAGTACAGTTACTACAAATTCCAATTAAATAATATAAACTACATAATAATAGTCGTACATAAATACTTCTAATAATACATACAGTAAAAATAAACATACATACTACACATAAATTAATGACGAAGAGTGACATGAGTATCAGTGAGAGAGAGCTTCGAGAGATAATGTTTCTGAACCTGGGCCTTGAAAGATTCAAGTGCTCGTCTGATAGTCGCAGGAAGGTCATTCCAGGGAGCTACAGCTCGGACACTGAAAGAAAAATTATAAAAAACAGTAGAGTGAGATGGAGTGGATAGAAGGAGATTGCTAGAAGATCTAAGATTGACAGAGTGAGTGTCACAGAGAAAAGTGTAGCGAGAGCGTAAATATGAAGGAGAAGAAGATTTGAAGAGAATGTTGTAAATAAGGGAAAGTATCACGGCGAAGACGGATAGGGAGCCACTTGAGGTTATTACGAAATTGGGAAATGTGGTCAAATTTCCGGAAGCCAAAAATGAACCGTATGCATAGATTTTGTAAACGGTCAAGCTTGTCGAATTGCTCCTGGGTTAAGTCGAGATAACAAGTGTCGGCATAGTCTAAAATAGGAAGAAGAAGGGATTGCGCTAACGCAACTTTGGTAGCAGTGGGAAGAAAATTGCGAATTCTTCGTAATGATGCAGAAGAAGCGTACAACTTGCGCTTAACAGATTGGATTTGAGGATTCCATGAGAGACAACTATCAAAAATAATACCAAGGTTTTTGACCTCGGTACTAAAAGGGATCGGAACACTGGTTATCATCATCATCAGCTTATTTCGGCCCACTGCAGAGCATAAGCCTCCTCCCCCTTACGCCAACTATCCCTGTCCTGTGCCATTGTCATCCTGGTGTTGCCGCAAAACTTTTGGATGCCATCACGCCACCGTTGTAAGGGTCTACCGGGACTGCGCTTCCCGTCACGCAGGTCTCTGGTGGGCCACCATTCAGTCAGAGACCTGCTCCACCTGCCATCATCACATCAGGCTATCTGGCTATATGTCCAGCTCAACGCCTCTTGAGATTGATTATACGGGATCCGGTATCTGCCACTTTTGTCCTCCTACGGATCTCCGTATTTCGAATTCGGTCACGTAACGTGATGCCTAGCATAGCACGCTCCATGGCTCGTTGTGCGACTCGCATTTTGTACATAGTTTTCTTGGTGAGCGTCCACGTAACACCGGTAAATACAATTTTACTAAGAGAAGCATGGTCAATGCGTGCAATCAACCTAGAGCTGCTAATAATGATGGCCTGCGTTTTAGTGGAGTTGACTGTTTAGTATAGTATCCATAAACACCAAGTAAGGGAGGTGCATAGGTACTGCGAAATCGCTCTTAGTAGGTCGGCCTATGTTCAACAGTGCACTATTGTAAATCCAGTACAGTACAACACCACAAAACTCAGACACTAAAATTAAAGTTTCAAGATCAACGTCATATTATTCTCTCTTTAACCTTAATAAATCGTAATTTTGGGAATAGTTACGTGGATAATAATATCATGCCTTGACCTGTCGTGTCAGAAAACAGTTTTAAGTGTGATTTCATCTAGGTTTGACCAATTTTAACACCGTTTATAGCCGTTTTTTTTTGTCTAAAATGTTTTATTAATTGCCGGCAAAGAGTCATTGTCAACCGGCGCCTAGCCTTGACATAGGTCAAGTGAACACTGAACCGTAGGGTTAATAATAAAATAAAAATAATAAAACAGTTAAGTAAACTGTCAAGTTTCAAAATGATTCTAATTTTGACAGACAATTGCCAAATTTTCAAGCTCGTAAAGCTCGTCATAAACTTAGAAAAACTTATGTTATTACCATGGTCGTAAAGTTTTATTGTGTTCATGCCAGCAATCGTTCTTATACAGGGTTATTTCTAATCAATTAGCATCCTCTTAGGGGCTTATTCTGTACATCAAAACTAACAACTTTTGTTCTACGCCTTTCGTCAAAACTCAAAAAAAAAAACAGCTGTTCCATACATTTTGTCGAGGGTGAACGATGTTTTTGTATGGAACAACAACTTTTTTTTTGAGAATTAGTAAAATACGTAGAACAAAAGTTGTTAGTTTTGATGTACAGAAAAAGCCCATAAAAGGATGCTAATTGATTAGAAATATTTTATATATTGTATATTTAGGTACTGCTTCAAAATATTCGCGTGCTATGATTTTATTTAGGCTTACCCAATTTTCGATTATTTTTGTCAATGCAGCGGAAAGTTGCCTACCTCGGTCACGCACTGCGTCATGACCGATATTTCCTCCTGCTGACCATTATGATAAGCAAAATATCGGGCATACGCAAGAGTGGAAGGCGGAAGATATCTATATCTATGGTATAGATATATATGGCTTCTGAACATCCGGGAATTGACAGGCATTAAGACTGTCGAACAACTGTTTAGGTTTGCCCTGGACAAAGAAAATTTCAAAAAGCTGACTGCCAACCTTCAGTAATGGAGAGGCACTAGAAGAAAAAAAATATTTTCGATTACCGATATTTCGATTATCACTCTTCCGATTGCTGATTTTCCGGTCACAGATTAATCTAATTACAGATTTTTTCACTGATTTTGAATGTGTGATCAAATCAAACAAATAGACCCAAAACTCTTAAAAGTAAGCCAAATATATAATTATATTACCACTATCCCTTTTACTGTGTAGCCAACTTATATTTTTGCGAACACCAATCTATACAAAGACATAATATATGCATCCCAAGTAGCTTGAGCAAGACTTCTTTACAACGCTATAAAGAGACTAAAAGTGTGTCAAGACTTTTCTTATTTTCAACAAACGTCTTCGGTCTTGAACCTTACTCCAGCTGAGTCACCACCATTGTTCAGCTTAATTTTTGAAAAATGACTTTATCCCGTTTGCGCTCACGTAAGTTTTCAATGCTCGCACCTGCTCTTACTCGGTCTCGTCACTATTAACCCATACGTCTTTAGGCTATCGATTCAAAAATAGAGCCACTGAGTCGTATATAAACACTTGCGCCAAACATGAGGCTTACAAATCAAACTAGCACGGGCTTCTTGTATACAGAATCATCTGGAAAATACGAAGCTGGGACGAAGCCAAAGCTTCATGGCGTGCAATCTAGACTTGTAAAACCGATCTTTTGCATCTTGGTCATAGGCGCAAACTTCAATGAATTAACTAGATCGCGTTTCGCTTTCTCTCTTGAAAGAATCCACATCTTTAAAATTCAAATTTAAACACCATCAACGCTTACCATCCAGGCAAGATGAAGTCAAACGCAAGCCTATCATAAAAAGGATGTCTGTAAAGACGGTAGTTTTAAGTGATAACGTCATAAGAAAACATTGTTGAACTGAACAACTGAAATAAACCGAACGCATAGGTCGACCGTGCCTCGCTATCGCTTGTTCCGCGCGCTCGGTTCAGTCGGAACGAGACACTTTTTGTGCGTGCAGCCGGCGTGATCATTGACACTCACAAAGACCGAAGTGCGGACTTTGTACAGCATTTTAGTACAATATTATATTTCGCACCTTGCAGCCGGGCTGTGAAAGTAAACGCCGGTCAACGGCACTTTACGTCACGGCTGCGACTCCTGCTGATTGCCACAGCTTGGATATTACTTAATTGCCTGCTCGATTACCTCGCACCGAGACTTGGAAATAACCAGGTGATTCTGTATATTAGTAAGATCGTATAGGCCCGGTGGCTAGCCCCGGACCTCAACCTTTTAAGCCACCTGGAGCCTGATTCTCTATCGACAAAATGTAACGTAACGCGTTAAGTTTTTTTTTTATTTCTGTGAATTTCGTTTGGAGAAATGTTTAAGCCGCCATCCAATCTCAAAATACCCATATAGAACCCTAGTTAAACTGACTTTTCCCCATCGAACCTTGAAGTTGTCAAATAAAAATAAAATACTTACACAATATTCTTAAAACTATACGGTAGGGAATTCAATAACTCGAAACACAATTCAAAAAACTTCGTTCGTTAGAAATTAAATGTGAAGATACCGCTTTTTAGAACAAATTCGTGATTTCTAAGAAAGTTTATTGCATTTTTGGGCACATCTACACGTGTACAGTTTGTTTTAATCTGTTATTTATGCACATGAATTGAACTAAAGCTATCATCCTTAAAATTTAGGAAAAAGTGGTAATATCAATTTTATATTGAGTTTTGAATGCAAAAATCGGGCGAAACCGGTGGAGCATTGGTCTTCATCCGCTCATCTGAAAAATTACGCTGATACTATGGCGCCTTAACGTTAAAATGAACTATAATCAGAGTTTAAGTTGTGTTATTTGAAAAATATATATTTTTCACACGAATTTCCTAAAAACAAAGAGGACATTATTACTGTATACTACGGGACTAATCGTGCACTAAAATTACGAAATAAATAACTACCTCCTCATCGCGACGTTTCGGCCGAGTTGCATCGACCAGTCTACCCGTGACCACGGTCGATTCAACTCAACAATTTGAACACATTATTACTATATACTACGGGACTAATCGCGCACTAAAATTACGAGATAAATAACTACCTCCTCATCCCGACGTTTCGGCCTAGCATCGACCAGTCTACCCGTGACCACGGTCGATGCAACTCGGCCGAAACGTCGGGATGTGGAAGTAAATAGTTATTTATCTCGTAATTTTAGTGCGCGATTAGTCCCGTAGTATATACATAGTAATAATGTGTTCAAATCGCGAAAGTTTAAAAACAACAAAGAGCACGTTAGAGCGCGTTACGCGCTTCTGTTCATATGAAATCACCTTGCTGAAGGCCTCTGATACGGCTAAGCGGGTAAAACAACCGGACCCACAATGTAATGTGGCATCCGAGGCACGGCAGCGCTCAGTTGTAAATGCCAACCGCGGTCATGGCGTTGAACGTTGCTTAACCTGTATGAAAACGTGCTTACCTTAAGTGCTTTCTTAAATAACTTTAAACGTAAAGTAACTCAAACTCTGTTTATGTTTCACTTTAATGTCATTTTTGCCTTAAGAAATTCTATCCAAAACGAAATTTGACACAATAACAAGATTATTTTTTGCAAAAATTTGCATGACCGACTTCACCTGTGTACAGAATACGCGAATATTTCGCACGGATCAATGTAGCATTTTTCACATTATTGTTGATTTATTAAAAATGGCTCAGCTGATTTCGATAAGATTTAAATGGGACCAATTTCGAAGTATACTCTTTCCAATCAAAACAGTCACAGTAGACAAAAAGTCACAGTAGTCCGATCGATTATTGATCGGACTACTGTGAAAAAAATTTGCGTAAAAATACCTCCTCCGGTGGTTCGTCGGTCAAAAAGTACTGTGGCACAGGTCCGCTATATAATCGGATCCGTTTTTTTTTCGTAATAAGTAGGTACATAGAACCGCAGATAGGTATGATATCATGATGTTTTTCAGTAACGCTTTTCAAATCTAAAAATATACATACGACATGCGTCCGTAATTGTTTTCAAAAACATTTTTTTGATACAGTTTGTAATTACGCAAGTTTAATTTTCTAATAAATGTCGCAAACGTTTGAATACAAATAAACATACTTAGTGACGCACGAATAGGTACTTAGGAGTTATCCAACTGTGCCAATAATAATAATCTTTCAAGCTAATTTAACTACGTCTTGGGTGAACCTTTTATTATTATATTAGGTCTCGCTATTCTCGTTAAAAAAGAAACACAGCGCTGAACAAAAAATCTTGAATTTAAGTAGTAATAGAGAAAAAAAAACTATTTTTTAATCAGTATACCATACGCGTTTAGTTTTTAACTTTTTATTCATATTTCCAACATGTTTTCATAAAAATGTATAACAGACATTGGAAATTACAAGTTAGCTCATTTCGGAAACAGAAGATCTGATAAATATTATTATTATATACTACGGGACTAATCGCGCACTAAAATTACGAGATAAATAAATACCTCATCATTCCGACGTTTCGGCCAAGTTCCAACGACCGTGGTCACGGGTAGACTACGGTCGATGCAACTCGGCCGAAACGTCGGGATGATGAGGTATTTATTTATCTCGTAATTTTAGTGCGCGATTAGACCCGTAGTATATAATAATAATGTGTTCAAATCGCGAAAGTTTAAAAACAACATCTGATAAATATTCAAACGAATTCCAATTTATCGTGTACCTAGCCTAGGTATGTTTAAAAGTACGTATTCCTTAAATTGGGGTGAAGTCTATTTAGTTTTAATTTTGTAGCTAACATCTCCTATTTATGTCCAAGGAGTCTGACACACAAACTAAAAAAAATATTAGACTTGCCTCTTCAAAATCATCCAATCAATAACCTCAAGACTTTTCATACCTAACTGTAGAGATAAATCAATCGCCTTGTCTGTATTATATCAAAGTATAGTGAAAGGTAACTAAGCCAAGTGGTCAAGGAGGCCCACGGCTGATGTTCTACATACCTGTATAACCGTTTAACTCTATACCTAGCAAATTAATCAATTCACCGTAAGGTGTACATATCTGGCTGGCTATAGCAACTTCGTTAGCATGTAATTGGGACAGGTGATTTTGGCGCAGGAAAATACTAGTAGGTAGATTTTCTTTAAGGTAAACTAGTCATGATTATATTATGACTGCCTCGGTGGCTATACTCTATAAAATTTAACTTGATCTCTGCGACAGCTGTCAGAAAAATCACGCCTATGAAGTCCTGAATTTCTTAATAGTACAGACAGTACCTGTCAATGTCATACTTTGTGGGCATGCCGATTAGTGATGGGCGACGAATGATCGTGACCACAGAGTTTTAGATAGTTTTAATTAAAATATCGGTAGTTCATACTGACGATATTTTAAATAAAACTCAATTTATCACTAATTTTATTGTATATTTTAATATCATAACATTTTTTACATGCGTAATTAAATTAAACCCAGTTATATTTATTTACACGGAAAAACAAAAAAAAGGCTTAAGTAACACTTTCCACTATGACTAAAATTACATAACCTACTAAAACATAAAAGAAAAGAAAAATAATACTAAAACTTAAAAAAAAATGTAGAGGGCTAGGCCGAGGGTATATAAGATGGCCAGAATGCTGGGAGCTTTGCCTCGCTGAAGAAAAGGTATTCCGTAAGAAACCAACAATGTAGGTACAATACTTAGTGTGGATAGATTCTTTGCTTTTTTTTTTCAAAACGTTTTGTCCCGTCAATCTCTTTTAACCTTAAAATTCAGACTTTGGTTTCGAGATAATCAAGTAACAATGTAGAGCCTTGTTCATTAGCCTCAAGTCTTTTCGCAATTTCGATGAAAGTTGAACGTTCAGCATTAGTTGGCCTTTGCTTGGCCGCCAATTCACCACGCTTAATTTCTTTGGACCATTAGCGATTTTTAGCTTAGTGGTATTATGCAGTGGCGTATTTACGTATTTGCCGCTAGTAGGCTGTTGAATTTTGCTGTAAAATTAATTCTCTCATTCTCATTTGAAGTAGGGGCGATAAGTCCTGCACCGACGTTCCGCGTGGGGTGTTTTGTGCATTTCCCCTCCAGCGTCTACCCCAGCCAGCGCAGCTCCTTAAAATAACGGAGCGTGGCTCTGGGCCGCTGGCATAACTGCTCCAGTGGCTTGGTTGGTATACTATGGCGATGAGTATGATGATGTTGATGCTGATGACAAAGCAATGGTAGCGTCATGCAACCCGAAAGTGATTCTAGCTTCTGCCTATGCTTCTAGCTGTGGCCTTGCAATGCCACAAAACATGCTCTACCGTTTCATTCTCCTGCAGGCAACCACGACAGAGTGGGCTGTCGGTGGCTCCCAGTTTATACATGTGACTATTCAAGTTGCAGTGACCAGTGAGTCCTACCATACGTCCTACCATAAGTCGGAGGTCTTGCCGCTGCAACCTCAATAGACCGTTTGTAATGTTTCTGTTCAGGGCTGGGAAAGCAGCTTTGGCATGCCTGCAATCCTCCCTCTTGTCCCACATATTTTGTTGTTCTTTTTCAGTATGACGGCGCAGTAGATCACGTGTAAAACTAATCATATATGTTGCTTTTTCTCTGTACTGACTTTATAATGTTTAGGTATACAAATAAATATTGTTTTTTGTCAATTATAATATATATTATAATGGTCCGAAATTTGCCGCCCCCTAAAATCTGCCGCCCTAGGCTTCAGCCTACTCAGCCTGCTGGTAAATCTGCCACTGGTTTTATGACTATAGTCTGAACAGCGAGAGATTACGATCCTGAATCCAACTGAGCGTCACCGTGGCTCGGATGAAATAATTGGCAATTGGCCGTGACTAGTGATGGGGAATAAATAACACTGTTATTTATTTTTTATCTGACCCAATAAAAAAAACCATGTTGCATTTTCTTCTTCTTCTTGTCTGTCTGGATTTTTATTTCTAAAATTCACTAAAGTAATTGATAAAATTTTAGTAAATTTTTGCTAAAAAAAACATACTTAACAATTTCTTCATTTCGCGTGTTTAGTGTGTGGGCACAGTTTTATAGTGAATAAATGTTAATTACATTCTCATTATATTTATTTTTCGACAGAATAACGCGCGTGTAATTATTTTTATACCTATAAATACTGTTACTTTTACCTGATATTTTTGTAACTACAAAAATATACAGTCCACGTAACCTTAAGACAGCGTATATTATTGTTTATTTTCAGTGAATTCAGATTTTAGCGCTAATAAAATGTGTTTTTTAGGGTTCCGTACCTCAAAAGGAAAAAACGGAACCCTTATTTATAGGATCACTTTGTTGTCCATCTGTCCGTCGGTCCGTCTGTCCGTATGTCAAGACTCTTTATGTCGGGAACGCGTAAAGATATCGAGTTGAAATTTAAACTATGTACGTATATCTACGATTTGTTGCTGTTGGGTAAAAGATTAACTTCTCAGTTATCGTATAAAAAAGTTAGAGCCGTTTATGCCGTAAAAAACCGCATATTTCGACACTCACAAAAATCAAAACCTACAGGGTACTTCCCGTTGACATATAACTATGAAATTTGGCGAGAAGCATTGTCTTAGAGTACACATATAGGATCTGAAAACTGTACATTTTTATTTAAATCACAAAAAAATAGAGCCTAGATTCACAAAATATGGGTTCAAACATCAAAGTGAGTAAATCATGTCATGTAAGGTATCATATAAAAGAGATTCATTAACATATGCTAAAACAGGTTTTTTATTATTTTAACAATGTGTTATTTTTGATGGATGACGAGATAAGAGAGATTTGTACAGAACTCTCGGTGTGCGAGCCTGATTCGCACTTGTCCGGTTTTTTTTAAATGTTCAGTTCACGCCACTTCAAAGTTATGTCGTCTGTTCGATCACCTTACAGGATCGCATTCTCTCGCTGACTTTAGACTTGCCCGCCTTACCGCAAAAGATTTAAACACGCTTTAAACACTATTCAATCGCGCAATTTGTACAGGTAAACAATGTCTAAAGCGTGCGTAATACTTTTGTGGCAAGACGGTAGTGGTTTTATAGCTAGTGCTGATTGGTTGACCCGATTGTCACTAATGAACACGTCATACTTCTCCGAATTTCTGATGGGCTTTTGACAGTAGTCTAAACATAAGTAGAGCGGAACAAATATGTGCAGGTCACACCTTAACTTGCATACTTACTCAAGTTCACAAAATATGATTAAGGTAATTTTCCTTTTAAGTAACAGATTGTGACAAATCTCGGTTTTATTTTCGACGTTGGCTTAACCCTCAATGTGGCCATCAACAATTTTGTTTTCGTCATTTTATTTTTACTTTTGGTAAATTGCAGAAGTGAAACAATTGCAATCATAATTAATCCAGTAACTTTGTCGCCTGAAAGTATGGGGTAGTATGCGTCAAATCCTGTAGTTTTGAATTTTTGCAGACTTGTTTATGACGTTTCCAACAAGGTAGTAGTTGGTAAAAATGATAAACACTTTCACTAGTTCGGCGCCTTCGCAGAGAGCGTTTTAGCTTAATTGGACAAAGCATCTGGGCCGGAGTCCCAGAGGATACAGGTTCAAATCCTGCGAACGCGTCAATTTTTGAAATGTTTATCACAAAAAGAAAGTTTCTATACACCTAGTGTGTGAATCACGATAAAAATAATTTCCTTGTTTATGATGTTGGCCTAATGATTAATCCAAGTTTGTGACCTCGAGTGATTTTATGAAAATTGCGAAGTTCGATAAAAATGATAAACTTTGAAAGGCTTCTTGGAAACTATTGGGTCTACAGAGACAATTCATTGTAGACAATTCTGTTATCTTTAAAAAATAGTCCTTAATGGTTATAATCGCCAAAATTTGAAAGAAATATGATTTTTTCACGGTTATTTCGGCTTTTCACAATGTTGCGTTCGGCGCTCGAGGTCACAAACTAATTATTCATTAAATTAAATGAATTATCATAAACAAATCTGCAATAAATTAGAATTACCGGATTTAACGCATACTGTAAAAGTATAAAGTTACTGGATCAAATCCTGCAACTTTTTCCAGACAGATAGTATAGATAAGTAGATTAAATATTGCTTTTGGTACAAGGCACACCACACGGATGTTTTGGTTTGCACAAAGGAGCTTTTTTGTACCTATAAACTTTTTGTTAAATATTGTCACGATGTAGTGTTTACCCACCATGCCATAACCGGCAACTCCATAAAGACTGGCCATAATTCACATAAATATGACAACCGTAGAAAAACTTTAGTTATAATAACACACCTGTTCAGTGTTCATACCTATTCCAAGTTATAATTTTCGACTCGACTTCAAAAATTAAAAAAGATGTGAATTTTTTAAGTGAATCGCAGACCTGAGACTGTTCTAACTATGAAACAAGTTCTGGTATATTTGAAATATAATTTTAGTACCTTACAGACATACTAAGGGACATTTATTAATTTCACTAAGAAGACAAGAGGAAAATATTTTTAGAATCCTTACTTAGATACGAGTATAGTTTAAGTACCATACCTAAGCTACCGTTGCTCGGATGACACTTTAAATTGTAGGTCCCGGTTGTTTTAATCATCAAGCCATATCAGAAACCTTCAGGTGGCCTAAAAAAACTCTGACACCAGGGTTAACCACCTAGCCTATACCTTGCCTACTTACTTACACTCAACTTACTTATTTTTTAGTATACTTTTTAGTATACTTTTAGTATACTTTTAGTATACTTTTAGTATACTTTTAGTATACTTTTAGTATACTTTTAGTATACTTTTAGTATACTTTTAGTATACTTTTAGTATACTTTTAGTATACTTTTAGTATACTTTTAGTATACTTTTAGTATACTTTTAGTATACTTTTAGTATACTTTTAGTATACTTTTAGTATACTTTTTAGCATACTTTTTAGTATTTATTACCATTTACAGCTCGCAGTTGCCAAATATTGGGAGAAAATTATATAAATAAATAATAATTTGAACTTTGACTCGACGAAAAAGAAGAAGTTCTGAGTGCGGCTGTTACACTTTTACCTACTTCTTAACGTCACATCGTCAATTACCAAATAAAACAACTAAGTTAATAAGTAAGTAAGTAAGTTCGTATGTTCGTATGATGGCTAACTCCGGTGACTAAGTTTTTAAGCCGCCTAAAGGCCTCTGACATGACTAAACGGATAAAACAAGCGGGACTCACAGTTTAACGTTTCATCCAAGCCACGGTAACGCTCAGTTGTAAATGCTAGCCGCGATCACTAATCACGACTCACCGTCAAAGTAGCTAGTGTAGTTTGACGATAGTTTGACTTGGTGTTTGTCAGGTATGGTATAGCTACCATCCTAAATAATGTAATAAAATCCGAATATGTGTATTATGTAATGTAGTAAAAGAATGGTTTAAAAGTTTTTTCCTCTTTCACGCAGCAACGTAACAAAATATAGACTTGATTTTTGGCATGGATATAGTTTGAAAGACGGAGAGTGACATAGGCCTTTTTATCCCACAATAACAAAATGTTTCCATGGGATAGCACAATACCACGCGGACGAAGCCGCGGGCAAAAGCTAGTGATGATATAAAGTATTAACATGTGACATAGCGATCGCGACATACAAACGCTTAGTGCGAGCACATTACCCATCTAGGATTCTAGCACATCATTTAAACATATTGCGGTGTGTAACTAAAACGTAACCGCCTTGGTGTTGTTGAAATCTAACCGACTGTAATAGACGGCGGGAAACCGCAACCAATCACCGTTATTAGCTATCTGCCTAGTACCGAGGATAATGGCTCTCGTAAATCAAAATCTGTCTAATTTATGAGAAGTTTACTGTACTGTATACTGTCTCGGCCTTTTTTAATAGTTCACTGGACGTAGGCATATCCACGAAGGGTGATTGGGCCATATCCAATATGCTGGCACGCGGGTTGGTAGATTCACATAAGGCATCGTATTTCATGCCTCGTGAGGCAACCTGCATTCGTCCATAGAAGAAATACGATGATTTCCTTCGCCGAAAAGCCAGTGATGTGGAAAAACATACACAAAATTCTAAAGAACTCATTGGTACGGGACCGGGATTTAAATCACGGTTGTAAATCGGGTATCACTACCCGTACACCACCTCGGCTCTATTGTATTGTTTGTAAGAAGTTTATTTACTTATATTTATCGGACACCATCATAATGTACTCTATCAACATTATAGGTAGTATACAGTACAAGTGAGCGAACTGATCGTCATTACACTCATAAAAAATTTACAGGTTAATAAGGAAGTTTCCCGTTTTCTAGTTTTATTTTTATTAAATTACACTAAGCCTGCAATAAATTATGGTGTTTTTATTTCTCAATTATCTTCAAAAATGACGGAGTTATGAATTTTTAAACATGACCGCACGAAATCAAAAAGCCTCGCGACGGATTTACGCGTGTGACGTCATTCGGCTTCAGAGCCGCGCCGTGGGTTAGGCGGGAGTAAGGAAAAAAGGAAATAAAGTACTTCACTCTATGCTGGGTATTTTTCTAAGCCGCGAATACGTTCTAGAATATCATTGTACTTATCTTTATGTTATGATCAACATTTACTATGGGACTAACCTCCCAATATAACGAATAAGAAGTCAGCATTCCCATAATTTTGTCGTGAGTAAATGAACTTTATATCTAAATGGAACAAGTTTAATTATTATAATATTTAATGTTTACTGTAGAAATGATACATATATTATCGTACGTGCAGAAAAGAAAGATTTTTAGTCATTATGATTTATCTACACTAATCTACATCTACACTAATAATAATATTATAAAGAGGAAAGATTTGTATTTTTGTATGTAACGAATAAACTCAAAAAGTACTGGACCGATTTTAATAATTCTTTTTTCATTAGAAAGCTACATCCCAGGTAGCATTTATACGTTATTATGACGTCCGTTTACGGTACTGCTCGACGTAAGAGACGTCATTATCATGACGTCGGTAGTTTCTTCAGATGACGACAATTTGTCACAGCCTCATGACGTAAGTTGGAGGACGTTGGAGTGACGCCATATACTGACGTTGGAGTGACGTCATATACTGACGTTGGAGTGACGTCATATACTGACGTTGGAGTGACGTCATATGCTGACGTTGGAGTGACGCCATATACTGACGTTGGAGTGACGCCATATACTGACGTTGGAGTGACGTCATATGCTGACGTTGGTGTGACGCCATATACTGACGTTGGAGTGACGTCATATGCTGACGTTGGAGTGACGCCATATACTGACATTGGAGTGACGTCATATACTGACGTTGGAGTGACGTCATATGCTGACGTTGGAGTGACGCCATATACTGACGTTGGAGTGACGTCATATGCTGACGTTGGAGTGACGCCATATACTGACGTTGGAGTGACGTCATATGCTGACGTTGGAGTGACGCCATATACTGACATTGGAGTGACGTCATATACTGCATTCATAGAGACGACACTTGGACGTTTATAATAGGGCAGCCACTGACGTTGGAGCGACGTCATTCACTGTATTCATAAGGACGTCACTAGGCCGTACATATTAGAGCAGCCACTGACGTTGGAGCGACGTCATTTACTGTATTCATAAAGACGTCACTAAGCCGCATATATTAGGGCAGCCACTTACGTTGGAGAGACGTCATATACTGTACTCATAGGGACGTTACTGGGCCGTACATATTAAGGTAGACACTAACGTTGGAGTGACGTCATATACAGTATTCATAGTGACGTTACTGTGAATCCTGTGTATGACGTCACTACTATGTCGGCGGCTGTCTTTGTATGTATGGCCCAGTCCCTGTGAACTAAGTAAATGACGATACTCCAACGACGATGGCTGCCCTAATATGTACAGCCCAGTCACTTTCCTGTGAACAAAGTAAATGACGTAAAGAATTTAGAATTTAGTTTGCGATAGCAGGCATCCTATATTATACACGTACCCTGAACAGACTTAGGACTATGGATGAAACCAAACAAAACAATGTAAGTAGCATAATAGATTTATATTCAAGAAGTATATACATACATAGACTGTTATATATAATCAATAATTGTTATGAATCCATAGTCTTAAAATTACAATGTCGATCCCATAGCAATTTTATGACCATGGCACATTTAGATTAACTATTTATTCTCTCTTGGAGAAATTACTAATGCACTGTTATCACTAATCAGGTTGGTGTTAACTTGTTTCTGCACCTGCATCGGACTTTTGCTGACACTTGAAATTATTTGATTTGTTTGTGCATTACATTACAATGACTCGATGCGCTGGTTGCGGTCGCAAAGCATTTTAAGTAGGTATCTATTGAGGTCAAATCGCACGAACATCGCCTATCTTTTATAACGGTCTTTAGTACCTGAATTTCGTCATTAGTAGCTGAACATACATTTTGAATTTGTAAAGTATGTTGGTCTTGCGTATGTAATCTTTTTCTAAGTTCTCGACGAAATTCTTGGAATTCTGATAACAAACCGCCGTCATTCTCCAGCACGGAAACTTCCATTTGACTGCACTTGCTACCCCGTTGGTTATTGACATAATTAGGGCTCGCTATTGTTGGTAACTTCCTATGTTCTGGAGTGCGAACTGGCGTGTCATTCCCAGCACGTTTTCTTTTTGTGCTGTCACACATCGGGCAAATCCATTGGCGCACATAGTCCGTAGAAAAAGACTCGAAATCTCGTCTTTTAATACCGAGACACAATATATGATACACTTTTTCACAGTTTGATAGTGTACACTTCATTATAAGTTCACCGGTAACGTCTTTTTTACAAACCCGGCAAAACGTAAACATTGCGATCGAACTAAATAGAAATAATTGCTGCGACAAAAAGTAAACACGTCCGCACCGATGCGAGCGCGCGTGCAAACAATATGGTACGTCCTGATATTGACCCTAAATGGACGTCAGTAAAACGTCCACTAGAGACGAATATCATACGTCCTAATAATGACCCCAAATAGACGTCAGTAAATCATCCACTTTGTGGCGAATATGGTACGTCCTATAATATTGACCCTAAATAGAGGTCAATAAAACATCCCCTTTGTGGCGAATATGGTACGTCCTGATATTGACCCTAAATGGACGTCAGTAAAACGTCCACCAGAGACGAATATGATACGTCCTAATAATGACCCTGAATAGACGTCAGTAAATCGTCCACTTTGTGGTGAATATAGTACGTCCTGACTTTGACTCTAAATTGACGTCAGTAAAACGTCCACTTTGTGACGAATATGGTACGTCCTGATATTGATCCTAGATGGACGTCAGTAAAACGTCCAGCAGAGACGAATATGATACGTCCTAATAATGACCCTGAAGAGACGTCAGTAAATCTTCCACTTTGTGGCGAATATGGTACGTCCTAATATTGACCCTAAATAGAGGTTAATAAAACGTCCCCTTTGTGGCGCATATGGCACGTCCTGATATGGACCCTAAATGGACGTCAGTAAAACTTCCACTAGAGACGAATATGATACGTCCTAATAATGACCCTAAATAGACGTCAGTAAATCATCCACTTTGTGGCGAATATGGTACGTCCTAAATATTGACCCTAAATAGAGGTCAATATTAAAACGTCCCCTTTGTGGCGAATATGGTACGTCCTGATATTGACCCTAAATGGACGTCAGTAAAACGTCCACCAGAGACGAATATGATACGTCCTAATAATGACCCTGAATAGACGTCAGTAAATCATTCACTTTGTGGAGAATATGGTACGTTCTAATATTGACCTTAAATAGAGGTCAATAAAACGTCCACTTTGTGGCGAATATGGTACGTCCTGATATTGACCCTAAATGGACGTCATTAAAACGTCCACCAGAGACGAATATGATACGTCCTAATAATGACCCTGAATAGACGTCAGTAAATCGTCCACTTTGTGGTGAATATGGTACGTCCTGACTTTGACTCTAAATTGATGTCAGTAAAACGTCCACTTTGTGACGAATATGGTACGTCCTGATATTGACCCTAGATGGACGTCAGTAAAACGTACACTTTGTGGCGAATATGGTACGTCCTGATATTGACCCTACATGGACGTCAGTAAAACGTCTACTTTGTGGCGAATATAGTACGTCCTGATATTGACCCTAAATGGACGTCAATAAAACGTCAATTATATGGTGAATATGAGACGTCGAAATAATGACTTTTAATTGACGTACATTATGACGTCATCGACGACGCATTAACGACCGACCCTATTATGACCTAAGAGTGACGTCGTTTATGCGTCACTGACGTCACTTTGCTACCTGGGATTATCACTGAGTAACATAGGCTATATTTAGTACTAGATTACTGTAGTACCTATTTATGTCTACCCGTGCGAAGCCGGGACGCTAGTAATTAATATATTAATTTACAATATTATTGATATGTAACTTATTGTTATAATAATTTAGTAGGTATGTGTATGAAACTACCGTAATCTATTATTACTATAAAATGTGTGTGAGTTTCTATTATTTACTACAAAAAATAATTCAAATAGTAAACTGGCTTTATTTTAATACACAATAAATTATGAAGTGAAACAAACAATTAAGCTTTATAGGAACTAGAAACTGTGGGAACAAAGTTCATATAAACAAGAAAACCCACACAGTTACTTACTATAGTTTACCATGTAAATGAACTTTCATAATGTGGATTTAAGGGGATCGTGAATCGCCCAGTGTTTTTGCGTTTTCCGTAGAACATCGAGAAAATGTTGGGTCCATTTTTGATAGTATCTACGTTCCGGAAGAAAACTCTTTTCACCCCGTAAATTGTGACAATATGTTATGTTTTTGATTTCAATTGCTTGAGTAAGAAAAATTGCACGCTCTTAGTATTGCTGTTACGTCTTATTTTTTTGAAAAGTTTTTAGTTTATGTATACTTTTCAGACAAATTTTTGAGTAAAAATGTGACTTTATAGAGGCTTTTCTTTAAAGTTATTTAAAAAATTGTAAAAAAATTAATTATGCTAGAATAATACTGATTACATGAAAAAAAATATCACTAAAATCAGACAATATTTAGAGGTAGATAACAGCTTATTGTTTTGGCCAAGTTGGCACCTCACGATCGCCTTAAGCATTATTATTATGACTGTGACATATAAACTTACATAAAACCTTATGTGTGCTATTATGAGCGCGTTGATGTCTTTTGCTGCAGCATTTTATTGCAAATACTGAGGTTACTGTACTTAGTGGATATAGAAGGAAGGATATAATAATACAATAAATGGGGCCATAAACCTGAAAAAGTCCAACAATGATGATAAAACCTGATCAAAAAAGTTGAAAAATTCGTTAAATAAAAAATGACAAAAATGGAAGATATGAAGGGAGGAGTTAGGAGTTTTTCTAAGATACCTATATATTTTCGATGTAAGCTGCAAACTTTAAAAAAATCTTGTTGGTATAGCAGGTGCTCCGGTTGTGGCCACTGACCCGGTTGTGGCTATTTTGATGTCAAAATTTTTGTATAAATGGTAATTTTATAAACAATATGACAACATAAATTTTGTTTGTGTGAATCGCAAATTATAATTATTTTTCTAAATATTATTTAAATATTAAGTTGTCTAATTAATAGTTAAAAGTCAAAGTGGCCATAAATGATACTAAGATGGCCACAATCGGGACATCTGCCCTACCTATCTATTTTGATCTGTCAATTGGTGTCCGCGAAACGGTAAATGAACTGTCCTTAGGTAGATTCCTTAAATAACTTTTTGTGACGTTGTATAATATTATATCCAAAGTACCTACCGGTAAATCGGAATCGGAAAATTACATTAAAATAAAATTAAATACCTTACGTCAGAAGGTATTGTTAATACTAATTATTGGTAGGCTCTTGATTAAATATTATGTAATAATTTAACTACCTACATTGTTTCCAAATTAGATATTTTTCCGTATTTGACGTCTAAAATTCAAACAATTCTTCTTTTCGATAAAGTACCTAAACCAGATAAGCTAAATATTGAAACAGATTCAAGCACGTCGATCGGTAAAGCAAACATACAAAAATATTTATAACAAAGGATATCCTTACTAACTTAATTCTTTACTAACATTATAAAATCCGAAAGTGTTTGTTGTTGGTTTGTTCTTCTTGCACGCAGTAACGGTTTGCATTGATGTTTGGCAACAGTAGCCTAAGTTTTAAAGTCAGGAAGTGACATAAGCTACTGTTTATCCCGAAAAAATAAAAGATTCCCGTGTGATTGCACAAAAATAAAAATATCACCCGAGCAAAGCTGCGGGCAACAGCTAGACACCGATATTGTCATTGTTTCTTGGAATTTATTAGTTAAATAACTCAATATTATGGTAATTAAATTATTTATAAATTATGTACGCAACATTCTGATAATTAAACAGAAAACAAAGCATTTTTTGGACGAAAAATTTATGTAATACCTAAGTATAACACCTACGTAAACTTTGTTTTAAATTTTCGACACATGTTTTTAAAGTTAGCTATTTACATTAACCAAAGAAGCAAACCTTTCTCATACATATAGTTATTAAAAAAGACAAAAGAAAAAAACACATTAATAAAAAAGAATGAGTAACTAGTTATTAAAATTACAACTTAAACCGCTTAAGAGACTTTCCTTCTCTTTAAATCTCGCGCACACCAGATAAGAGGTCTCTGGTCTCTCTAGATTTCTATGACTCCAACATATTAATTGATTAACTTTACCCGCACCTTCCCACACGATCCTCAATTTTTTCCTGGATAAAATGTAGCCTACCTATACCCTATACTGCATCCATTCCCAATAATCAGGTGGATCCGTTGCTCAGTTGCTGCGTGAAAGAGTCGATAACAAACAAACCACTAACTCTCTATAAAGGGTTATTCTCAATCAATTAGCATCCTTTTAGGGGCTTATTCTGTACATAAAAACTAACAACTCTTGTTCTACGACTTTTGTCGAAACTCGAAAAAAAACTTGTTGTCCCATAGATAAATATCGTTCACCCGCGACAAAATGTATGGAACAGCTGATTTTATTTTTTGAGTTTTGACAAAAGTCGCAGAACAAAAGTTGTTAGTTTTGATGTACAGAATAAACCCCTTTATGGATGTTAATGGATAGATAGATAGATAATTCTTTATTAGCTTAACCAAATACAATACAAACACATGAAAAATAAAAACATTAAAAATTAGTTATACTAAATGGCGGCCTTATCGCTTTAAGCGATTCTTTACTTCCTTTTTTTTTAAATTGATTAGGAATAACCCTGTATAGAGGGTTAGTGGTTTGTTTGTTATCTACTCTTTCATGCAGCAACTGAGCAATGGATCCACCTGATATTTGGAATGGTTGCAGTATAGGTAAGAAGATTAGAAATAACCCTGTATAAGTCGAATCAAACTTCTGGCCGCCTGTGTTGTAAGCTATAAGTTACGCAATAGCCTATTCTGACTGAAGCTCAATCTGCGCAAGGATTAGATTTCGAAATCCTACCAATTTAATAACTAAGTACTTATTGTTTTTTACCCACTTCCGAAATCATAGATAATATTAGTAAGAATAACATTATTTTTCTTTTGTTCTTTTTTTTTTCTTCTTTCCCCATTTGGGGCATTTGGCTTCGCGCGATCGGCGCATTTGCCATATTCGAGTTGAAATGGATGACGGAATTATTTTTATTTACAAGGTAGGGAAACGAAACACGGAAAATATACAAGCAAAATTATAAAACAGATTTTTCTTTTTTTACAGATGGGGGGTTGTAGGCTGACGATTGTGGACGACATCCTGAACCGATCGTTCTACAAGCTCGGGCTGGTCGTCGGCAGAAACCCTGGCTACTTCATCATCATCCCAGTTCTGCTCACGTTGCTGATGATCACCGGATACCAGAGGATCTACTATGAAATGGACCCGGAGTACCTGTTCTCGCCTGTCAGCGGGCAGGGGAAGTATGAGAGGAGGATTGTGGAAGAGAACTTTAAAGTTAACTACTCGCATAGGTTTAATGTCGGCAGGATAACACGAGCAGGTAATTTATAATTTTGGCTGGTATAAAAAATACAGTCTTCTTTTTCTTATATATCTTGGCGTCGCATCATTTATGCGTTTACCAGTGTCAAATGCTTTTTTTTAAATATTAGGGGACAATTTACACTCAGTCTCTGACCCCAAACTAAGCAAAGCTTGTGATATGACTGTCAGAGACTGATATACTACATATACATATTTGAAATACATACCTTTTTATATAGATAATACCTAAATAACACCCACACACATAGCAAACACCTATGTTCACCACATACCTAAGTGTGCCCTGGGTGGGGATCGAAGCCACATCTCTTTGATCCAGAAGTCAGGTTCACCAACCACTGAGCTACCGAGGCAGTGAGTTTTTTAGATTTATAATATTTTATTAATATAGTCACAGTCCAAAAAAGTCGCGATCTAGTCCAAACATAATCCTGACTTCTCACTCCTCAATAAAGCCATGCATTCACAACTTTACTAGAAATACTTATTAATTTATAACACTTAGGTAGATATAGTTTATACTGGCAGTGGGCTTGAGCACTTGGATTATCTTTAGACCGTCAAGGGTCTGTGGATGATCCAATTGCTTTCTATGTAGTAGTGTAGTATTGTCATTAATAAAAAAAAAATTAAAAAAAAAAAAAGAGTACACCTATATTACATTTTTATCGAACTGGTTACAATTATTTGTAGTATTATATTTTTATGGCGTGTGAAATGCGATTTCGCAGTGGTTACCTACTAGATAGGTATATAGTAGCTAGGTACATATTATGAACCCGAACCTATAACATAATTACACGAGTAAACACTAATCATGATCCTGGCTTTAATTTATTCAAACTTCATACATTTGCCTACTATAAGATTGTGAGAGAGTCTTCTCATGGCATAACGCTAAGATCATTGACCGCATTATAGATCACGTACCATGACATACACGTGAACTTGACCTGAAAAATGACCATATACTGTGGAAGATATCCTTGCTTTAGCATAGGTAGCTGTTTTGTCTGAACTTAATATCCTGAAGTACCGGTATTCACCTGCAACTACTCTATGTGCGGCGGCTGTACCGCTCCTCCAACTCCCTGGTCTCGGCGGCGAGAGAGTGGGACTCCAGTCCCCTGCACCTAACGTGGAGGGCGTACCACGCTCCCGTTATTTAGCTTTTAGTTGACATTTAAATATTTAGTTTGTAATTTTATTCTTTTTATGGACATTTTAATATTTTAATTTTATTGTAATTTTAACTTAGGTAATCTGTGGAATTTATTGTGGACATTGTCTAAACAATTTCATTTCATTTATGTACCTACACTCTATCGCTCAGTATAAGTAGATTTTAGTACTCTATGTGAAGAGGTCTTGAATCGTGAAGAGTAGAAATGCCTATTGTAAATAAATAGCCACGATTTTGACTCATCAAGGCTCGAAATTCTAAATAAACGCTTTGCTGTTTATTCCTATCAACCTGAGGTGGGAAAAGAACACATTCTTAAGTTATCATCATAACCATCTATAATCTTTTAGGCCTCTCTCTTGTAGTGCCCTCTGCCTCGGTCCTTTCCAAAAACGTCGAGATACGACCCGGCGCGCGCCATTTGATTTTGAAATACTGACAATTTTAGTTCGTAAAAAAAAGTTAATAATGTTTTCCAGGGAGATTTGGACGTGTGATTGTTGTGGCCAAGGATAACAACACGAATATGCTGCGGACGGAAGTGTGGAAGGAGCTTCGGCAGCTGGACGACCTGGTGCAGAATGTGACCGTCACGCTAACTTCGGGAGAAACCTTCACGTACCGAGAGGAGTGCGCTAAATGGGAGGGCCAGTGCTTCACCAACGATATTCTCAACTTGGACAAGATTATTGGCGAGGTAAATACTATCACAGATAGGTTGGTAATACTACATAACTGGTTTTCGTAAAACTTCGATCCTCGTCCTCGCAAATAATTACTAATTTTCGATGAAATACAATATGTGTTGTACATTTAGATTCTAGCCTTTCTTTGAAATCTCTTTGATCTTCGTCAAATCTAATATTCCATATTATATAGTTTATCTTTTTATAAGTAGTTGGTACTATATCTACTATCTTTTTGGTACTAGGTACTCATCATGAACAACTGGCCATATGATCACAAAAAAAATTTTCGACCCATTTTTTCGCAATTTCTTGGTTAGCTTGGCCCCATAGGTAGTAAAAACTATTCATAAAAATGCAGACCCAGTATAACAAGTAGGTAAAATCTCATTTAATATTTTTAGACCTTACTGATAGCGTTGACGGTGGTTCCAATTAAAATAACAATAGCTAAGTATCGTACCTATATATGATTGTAATTTAGCGATACGTAGTAATTAGTCATAATATCGCGGATTTCTCTTAAATACCTGCCTAGGTTCTATTTAGGGAGTGTCGTCACGTATGTCGAATTCGTTTTCAGAAAACGCTTCTGAAATCGTCTCGTGATTTTCATGGTGTTTTCATTATGTCCGTGAATAATTTGCAAACAATACGTGAATTTCAAACGTACCAGAAACCGACAACTGGTTTAGTCTCTTGTTTTAAATATTGCCAGTTTACTTTCGATTTCTTGTAACTTTCACTTCGAAATTGTTGGATACGAAAAACGGGAATGGTCGTTTCTGTTCGAGGTGGCGAGTAGGTACTTCTATTGCCTACTTTTGTAATCAATGTTTCTTATTACTGCGATTACATTTCTAACGCATAATGTTATGTAATGAAATACCTGACACTGATGCCGTGTTGCAACAGCGTAACATACATAAACCGAAGTGAGTATGTACATAGGCATAGGCCACATTTATGGGTATACAAGGCGCCAGTCTTATATACATATTTATAGCTGGGGAGCGATGCAGGGAATTTTCGTGTTTACTCGATCACGGCTCAGAGCAAATAAAAAAATCAAGAGATAATGTTGTGAACACTCAAGTAAAGTCAACCAAAACTACGCCTCGCCGTGTACAGACAATTACACACACATCCAGGTAACTATGAAACTACGCCTTGGCTTGTCAGTCAAACTATGGCGGCGCAACAGCGACGCACTCACACATGTATAAAAAACCGGCTTCACTTGACTGTTCAACGAAGCTCCCTCTGGATTTTTTATTTGCTCTGAGAATCACGGCAAATTTATTTACCATTCCTGACATCCTGAAATAAAGGGCGAATCAAACTTGACAGCTGTGAAATTAGTCACAAGCTGCGGGAAACTCAATCCTGCGCAGCTGTTAAGTGTGCGCAGTCAGGATTGGGTTTTGCGCAGCTTGTAGCTAACATCACAGCAGCCAAGAAGTTTGAATCGGTCTTTATACCTTTACTGTATGAGTGTATGAGCCCTCGATATAGGGCCGCGCGTGTAACAGGTACATTATATTTAGCATCCTAGGGTTCCCTACCATTAGATATAGGTACTTATTTTTACAAGCTTTAATTAAATTTGGTAAACACAAAACACAAAAAACTTATAAAACATCAAAACTTAAATAAATTGTCCCATCTAAACCAAAATATCCTAACTAAACTAAAATATCCTATCTAAACTAAAATTTCCCATCTAAACTAAAATATCCTATCTAAACTAAAATATCCTATCTAAAGTAAACTAGTTAAAAATTAGACAATGTTTAAACCTACAAAAGGTTTAAACAGTCTCTAACTTCAGGCAACGTGCCTAAAATGCTGGCCGCATTGCCTCGCTGAATTGCGAGGCTGACTTTCTGCCCAAAATACAGGCCAGCATTCTGGTCATGTGTGGTTTCTTTTAATCTCCCCGACAAATTTTTGAATATCTCTAGAGTGCCCGGCCCCCACGCTCCAAGTGTCTCTACCCCAAATGGCACAAATAAATATCCTCTGTCGAGAGATGAATATTTGCGCCGTTTGAGGGATTCTGCCGCAAACGCCGCACCGCTAGGCTGCCTTGATGTTTCTAGAAGATGTGACGGCGCCAAAGTATCGACACAAGTAGCATCCCACACCAAGGGCCGTCCCATCTTCCAGGGAATCAAGGTCATTCCATCGGACCTTTTTCCATCGTCTCGTAGCAATCCTGTTGGTTTCAGAGTAGCCTCCACATTTACGCTACCAAACGCCCGACGGATGATATCATTTAAAGCGCTGTGGCGAGCAATACGGCCGGCACTCCTGCTGCAAGACAAATCGTGGTGACCGAGGCTGTCTACAGCTTTTATTTAGCTTCACCTGTCCCGTTGTCTGTCTGCCGGTCTGTAATCAAATCTTGCTAGTTAAATTTGATCCACTTGCCAGTTTCCGATTGAGCAGAAATTTTGCATAGGTACCTACATGTGTAAATTGCGTGACAATGCAATATTATGACGACATGCTGCTGATCTGATAGTAGAGCTGGAAGGTGGCCAAAGGAACTTTGCAATGAAACGACACAACCTCATCGAGTTTGGTCTCATCTGAATCGTCTTGACGAGTAGTTTGTCTTTCAATGGTAACCAGGGTCTGATTATGGAGCTGGAAGGTGGTCCTATGAGCTCTGTAACGAAACGACACAAACCCATCGAGTTTCGGCTCGTTTGATTCGTCTTGACGAGTACTTGTTCAGTAAAAGTTTATTTAAAAAAAGGTTTTTTTTTATTTATTCTGGTTTAGAAAATGTTAATACTACATATTTTCTATATTTTTCACACAGATGGTTAAAAAAATTAATGAAAGAAACTTCTAATGGGCTGCAATTAGTTATTAGGTTAAAATTATATAGGTACCTACTTAGTATTGGCAATACAGACTTAAATAAAAAATCTATTTATAGAATATCATACGTGTGAATTGCTTCGACCTATTCTTTATTGCTGTGCCATTGACATTGCTTCCAACAGGAAGACAAGTTCAATACCATGGGTTTTCTTTTGGCACCTATTTTATATTCTAGCTTCGAATTCCTGCGTATTGTCTGACTCAAGGCAAGGATCACAGTGATTCAGAGCAATAAACCGATGAGCCTGTTATAAACAATGGATAGTTAACTCATAATAATAATGAAGGAAAGAAAAATAGTAAGAATTGCGTACCGCAAAGCCGCGGGAACTACAGCGTTTGGATAAATTATTTGTATTACATTGTAAGCGCCGTTCTTGTGGCTGACTAAAGCTTTTCTCAAAGAATTGCGGACTTGTGCACTTTTAAATAAATTATTGACCTAACAATTTACTAGACCTACTATAATAAATATCTACCCTCAATTTTGCATGCGGACGAGTATAGATCTCGCTATAGAGGACATGTCTCGATCTAGCGGATAGGTACGAGTATCTAATTTCGCACGAAACTACGCCTAAGATCTTTTTTACATTATTCGATACGATAACGCTGCGCGCCGACCCGATAGCGGGGTAAGTAAAATGTATAAAATATGTACTTGTCTTTCATATTGTCCGGTCCAATATCGGATTTCGGAGCGTTATTTCATACATTTTACTTACACCGATATCGGATCGGCGTCCGACACCGTTATCGGATCGGAAAATGTTAAAACGCTCTAACGCCGATGAAATTATAGAGCACAACAAATCACCTATACATTATTATGCTCAAACAACAGTGCATTCTGCAATGTATGTTTCGTAAACATGCATTATTCGGTGTATGATTTTTTGCCACATATTATGTGTATCGCGTGCCGGGTAAAGAGAATAGCTCTCTCAAAAACTCTATGAGAACGGGGTAATCATTTAGTCATGCATTCTCTAGTTCTCTACTATACGAGTAGGTATATTAAATATATTTCTACACTAACGAATGTAACAAATGAAAACAATATGCGAATCACTTGGAAAACGATCATATGGTATCCATTGAGATATATTTACCCGTGGGATATAGCTAGACTGTGAAACTCTCTGTCCGTTAGACTAGGTAGGTACCTACGAGTATAGGTATCCAAGCAAAAAATCGAGACGATTTGTCGCTGTTGCTACGTGACACAACACTTTCGAATTTATAATAGAGTAAGGAAGTAAGGATTTCAATAGTAGTAATTGATAAATTGCAATCAATGGGGACATAACAGTATCTATAGTTTATTCAGCGGACAAATAAATATTTAATTGTTCGTGTCTAGAGTCACGTGTAGGTAATTTATATTCTAGGCACATCTATGCATTTATTTTCCGATGGGATCGCAACCATGCAAGGATTCACATTATTGGTACACATGCTAACTATGTTGTTTACTTAGCTATTTACGTTTCAATCTGATAGGATGAGTAGGTACCTACCTATACCTATAGCCATATCAGTGCCAGAAATCTGACAATTTATGACCTAAGATTTTTTTTCTAGCATTCACATTATCTTCTCTAATAGGTATAGCTCTGTATGGCACTAATAGTAGTGTCTATGGCACTTATACTAGTCTAGTCTAGTACACGCTCGATAGTTATAGTCATCATTCTTCTGAGGTTATAGTGGACTACAATTTTGTAAGAAAAAAGAGCCAAAGAGCCGCTTAAGATAGACCTTCACCCACGTGATAACCAGAGGAGACGATAAAAAAAAATTATAAACACTCCTCTGATAACTTGCCTATCGAAAAGTATTCATGGCTATTTAAATTACTTACATTTAAAATGTCATGAACTATTTTTTGAGGGCAAGTCTGGTATGATTAAATTTGTAATTAAATTATCTTTCTTATGAAACCAATTGTGACTGATGAAGATCGGTTTCGTATACTTATTTATTTAACACTTTTGCACACTATTTGTACAAAAGGAGGACTTAACGCTAAATAGCATTATCTGCCAGTCAACCTACAGGTAGAAGACATTGGGAAGTAGGCGTGAATAAATAGACAAAGAGATAAATTAACTAGAATCAACACAGATCAAAACTAAAAAAAAAAATATATACTAAATAATAATACAGTTTCAAAATAAATAAAATACATAAACTATCATAATAAATAATAAGAGTTATACTCACAGAAGACTTATACTGACATATTTGAACATAGTTGCTTGCCAGGTAGTATGAACAAATTAAATAAGCAAACCTACCAAGGTATATTCGCTACATTAAAAACTATCAAGTAGTTAAAATAAAAAATACCGGCTATCAAAAGAGTGAAGGTAGAAAAATCATTTTCAAATATTTTTTATCGTATTAAATATAGTCATGAACACTTTTCGATAGACAAGCTATTTTAAGCCTATTTGTACTTAAATAACATTTCATAAGGCATGTCTTAAATGGTTATCATATAGGCACCCATCTGAAGGTCGTTCCTCCACGTCTCTCCCCCGATTACCTACTATAGGATTTATATGGATCCAATTGCTTTTTATACAGTAGTTAAGTACTCGTAAATAAGTTCGAATACCCCAGTATGCTAGTGTGAGTTTTGTCGTAAACATGACGCGTTCTTCGGCGAGCGCGTAAGCATGTAATTTGTATGAATAAATGTACAACGCCACCAGCGGCGCGTTTTTGAAACACAACAAGTTCATACAAATTACATGCTTACGCGCTTGCCGAAGAGCGCGTCATATTTACGATAAAATCACACTTAGCATACCTACTGTCAGAGTGTTAGGCCGTATGAAGGCCTCTGACATGTAGTTGTATTGTTTTTCTTTTAAAATGTCATGCAGTTACTTACCAATTAAAAATAAAAGTAGAACAAACTATCACGTTACCTACATATAGTAGCTAGCAGCTTTAAAAATAGTCCTAAAAGGTTAAATATTAAAAGGTTACTTGGCTTTAGTACGAAATCACCCATTATGATAATGACATGTCCTTTCACTTGTATTGCCTTACATTCACCTTTACAGGTGTTAGTAATGAGAAGTAAACGAGTTCCTTTATTTTTTAATAGGTAAATTAAAGTTCAATCAATCAATCAATTAGCCCTCTATCCTGAACTACTCTCTGTTATGACGTATATTTTTTTTTCCTCTATTAGAGAATATCTCTTAGTTCAGTGTGCCTTTTGGCAAAGGCCTCCTCTAACATTTTCCATTGTGTTCTATCTCTGGCAACCCTTCTCCAGTAAGGGCCTGCTGTAAGCTTTAATTCATCTTCCAATCTCTTATGTTGTCTTCCCCGTTTCCTTTTTCCGTCTCTGGGATACCAGTCTGTTTAAATTAAAGTTACTTAAGTGTTAAATGCGACTCGGGATTATCGAATAGGTATGGTTTTATTCGATATTAGATTTTTTTTTCTTACACACGACCTCTGACCCCAAACTTAGCAAAGTTTGTGATATGGCTGTCAGAGACTTGATATACTACATATACTTATTTTTAAATACATACTTATATACAGGGTTATTTCTAATCAATTAGCATCCTTTTAGGGGATTATTCTGTACATCAAAACTAACAACTTTAGAACTGCAACTTTTTTCAAAGCTCGAAAAAAAATCAGCTGTTCCATACATTTTATCGCGGGTGAACGTGATTTATTTTTCTATGGAACACATTTTTTTTTTTAGTTTTGACAAAAGTCGCAGAACAAAAGTTGTTAGTTTCGATGTACAGAATAAGCCCCTAAGAGGATGCTAATTGATTAGAAATAACCCTGTATATTAATCTACAAAAACATAGTCAACATGTAGAAAAGAACAATGAAAATAGATACCTTTTCTGGTTCTGGATTCTGGTAATACTTTCAGAAAAGTGATGGTATGTCGGTTTTGCTTTTTACGGTAACCGGAGACTGCTACACATCCAAAGAAAAATGTCAAACTAAATAACACCCAGACACAGAGCAAATACTTATGTTTGTCACTTAAATATTTGCCCTGGGTGGGGATCGAACCCATGCCTCTTTGATCCAGAAGTTAGGGTCACTTAACACTGAGCCACCGAGGCAGTCTGTCATGATTAATTAACGGTGTTTTTACCCATGACTACAAGGTTATTTCAACATGTTATAGGGGAGAAGGAGGCACTTTTGAACAGGGGCACATTTGAATAATCGCTTTTACATAGGCATCTTAGATGCAAATTTAGTAGAAAACGTATTTTTATCATGGCAGCACTGGTCGTCGTGTCTGTCATTTGTCACTGTCACGTATTGCTCGCTTGATTCAAAGCAAGACACCATAATTGTTTTGACCAACCAAAAGCAAACTTTCTGAAAAATTGTTTTAACGGATTTTATGAAAAATCAAGCACTATTGGTAAGTGAAACTTTGTTTATGGCATAGCATATTGCATCTTTAGGATAATGAAACGAACTTTCATAATCATTTTGTTATACAGACGCGGAAAAAAAAATTTGATTATTTCTAGTATGTGTGGGGCAGCTTAGAACAAAACAAAAGGGGCACCTTTGAACAGCGTTCAAAGGTGCCCCTATTTGAAATTTATTCGTTCGTTGACCCAAAAATCTAAAATACCGATTGTTAGATTGATGCATTTTTTTTTTCATACAGGAAAAATGGTGCGAAATTACAAAAGAAAACGTGAAACGGAGGTCAATCTCGTCTGAGGCTCCGCAGGTCTCTTTAGACCGGCCAATGCCATCAATCTCGTCGGAGGTTCAACAGGTCTCTTTAGAATTACAAGTCAGTACAGCAGCAACGAAAGCGCCACTGCAACCTGTGCCATCTGTTACACAGGAAGCTTCTGTGTTGTCTTCCACTGAAGCTGCCAATGCTACTCGAGACCTTGGAGTAATAATACGTGCTACAAGCACACCAGATACAGCAATTAATATTATATCCCCTGACATTGTGAGGCCTTTTCCTAAAGCCGGTCCCCGAAAAGAGACGAACCGAGGCAGGAAAAAGGGAAAATCACGAATCCTTACTGACACACCTGGGAAAGATGAAGTAGAAAAAGCATTTTTAGAGCGACAAAAACGACTTCACAAGTCAAAATTTAAAATCAAAATATGTGCACCTGTTCAAACCAAAAAAATTAAACGCAAACAAAAAGCAAAATATTTTGAACCCTCCCCTTTAGACTCTGATTTAGAAGAAGTGCCTTTATGGCTTCCTTATACAGATGATTCTGATCTTACTGCGGAGATGAAGAAATAGAAGGTAGCTGCGAAGGGGTCCAACCTAAAGATTCACAAAAAGGAGTTAACTCTGAATCCATAATGCCTGGAGATTTTGTTGTGGCACGAATCCAAACCAAGGACAGTGGAAGAGCTCTAGCTTTCGTGGCGAAAATAAATGATGTAATTGACAGCAACTTTAATGTAAATTTTTTGAAAAAAAAACCTGGGTTTTGTAGTATTACAAACGGGGAAGCCGTTTGCAGCACCACAAGTTAAGAGAGGATTAGAGAGGAACCTGTAATGTGGCAAGCGGGGGAGCCGGTTGCAGCACCACAGGTTAAGAGTATCAGAGTAAACTGTAGCGTTACAAACGGGGGAGCCGTTTGCAGCACCACAAGTTACGAGACTTCAGAGAACCTACCCCAAGAGTCCTGCCTAGTGGTTAGGATTCCTAACGGTTCGAAGAAAGGAGATTAATATAGAAAAGTAACCATACTGTTTACACATTTAATCATTTCACCATATAAATAACACTGCACTTATAGTCTATATGTTTTTCTTGAAGCGAATAAAGAGAGAATTTTGAAAAAAGTCCGTGGATTGTTAGCCTAACAGGGGAGGGATAGCACACAAAGAAAACACACGAGGCTGGCCGAGGTTGGAGCGTAGACAAGCTGGACCCGCCGATAGACGTAGCGCCAGCAGGGCGCTGGAGATAGAAGCGCCTGTAGCGCCAGCTGTGCGTTAGCGTGTTACACCCGTGATGTTGTGGCGCTTGAGGTGGAGGCGCCTGTGCGCTAGCTGGGCACTAGCGTGAAGACGCCCGTGGGGTTGTTCTGGCGCCTGAGGTGGAGGCGCCTGTAGCGCTAGCTCGGTACACCAAGATAAGTGGCAAGGTCAGTGGCCCCAGAAGATGAGGTCCTACTGTAACAAGGCCAAAGAGACCGAAGCCTCGCGAAGAAAAATTACCAGACGCTCATGCTGTCTTCTCTGCAGGACCCGTCACCACGTTCAAAGATCACACGTTAACATGAACTAACACCACATTTACTTTCATAAAAATACCACAAGACATGCACCATCTTTCGTGTCTCCTTGATGACTTCCCTCACAAGACTGACCTGAATTTTAAAACAAGGATCGCTGATCCTGTCAAAAGCAATTTAAAATTTTCGTACATAGAATAATTGTTAATTGGCAGTAATATCGTTAAAAAAGTTTGAATGTAGAGAAGCTAACAAAAAGGTTAGTTTCTCTACATTTCCCCCAAAACCCCAGAAAAATTTTCACTCATTGAAAATTTTGCAGGTTGAGAACAAGACCTTGACCATCCAGACAGATTCACACACATCTTCCATAGTCCCTCGCACGCACACTCAATCATAAGTTGGGGTTATGGTTCACAATCCATGATGACCATACTCCACAAGGAATTATCATTTGATTATAACGAAGGCTTATTTTTTTAGAATTAGGTGTCGTAACCCGCACCTTTAGCTTCTCTACAGTTTTACAAATTCTATTTCCCGGAAAGGGAAGATATATCTTATATTACCATAATAGACATTGTAGCCAAACTCCCTCTACCAATCATAGGAGGTAGTACCTCAAGAACATCATCCATGTTCACTTTTAAATTAGATTTTTCAGATATTAAATTAGGCTAGAAGAAAATGTATGCATATTTTTCGTGTAAATTAATAGTTTGATTTTTATTCAGTTCTGGATTTACTAAGCTAATGTGACAATGATTGTAAACACTTCAATTTATCGAAATATATTTTGTAACACCAGTAATATTTTGTTTAAATTCAGGGATTCAAAAGTGCCCCGTATAGTTTCAAAGCTGCCCCAGTGTGGGGCAGCTTTGAACATTTCATTTATATAAAAAAAAACATTCAATTCTGATTAAGTCGTAAATTAATTTGTCATAGTTATTAGTTAACAACTTAGCCAAATGATACTTCTAACTAATTCAGAAAAAGAAAAGCATAAAAACCTACAATGTAGGGTATTTTTCATAAGTTTTTGTATAAAGTGTTCAAAACTGCCCCCCTCTCCCCTATCATTGTACAATACTCATAATAATGGCCATCTCTTACTATGGAACCAAACCTAAGATTGCGAAATAAAATAAGCTGTTCCCATAGAAAAAGTTGGGTCATAATAATGATGAGTAGGTACAATGATATCTATATGTCCGTCGTTTACAGTAAATACGAGTTTATGATTACAATACAATAGAACGAGGTACCTATGTTCTTAACTATTTGTAGACTTTTTGTTTCATCCACGAGGTATAGAACTCGGAACAATCGAAGATGCCACTTATAAATCCGCACGTGCTGTTTAGTACCTACATATTTAAAACACGTGTTGTAGGTATCTTTACGACAAAATCGCCAATTTGTAAGGGTATTATATTTATCTGTAACTAGCATTGGTTTGTTAGTTTAATTAATAGGTTTAACTAGGTACTTATTGTTTTTAAACACCACTAAAAATGTATATTTTGTATGTATATGGCATCGAACTCCTAAACGAATAGCCGATTTAATGTTTTTTTTTCAAAACTGATATTTTGAAGAAACTGAGGGGTTAATAAAGATTTACGCGTAAATTGAAACTACAGCTGTTTCCGTATAGCTCTATACAATATACATTTTTATACAGCGCCCCTAGCGGAAACGAGGAAGAACTAACCAAAAATGTATGGAGTCACAAGCGAACGCGAAAGTTTAAGTAAAATACGCAAAACATGGACTAAGGGCTCTGTTAGACTTGTTGTTGGTGGATCACCACTATACTTACTTAGGTAATAAGCCCGATTACAGAGGCGCTATCGTAATTATAATAGCTAAATAGAGTTCTGTTTCTTTGTCACTTTAGGCGTTCGATAGAGAGAACGCTTTATACGTTGCTATTAAATTTACGCTGGCGCCTCTGTAATCGGACTTACTATGCTATCAGAACTTACACCGGAATCGCAAAAATAAATTAGCTGTTCCTTACATTTTCAATTCGATTACCATCGGGTCCCATAGTTAAAAGTTGTTCATAATGATCGGCGCAATGATATCCTGGAATAATGCTCGTCGCGCGTCTAGAGAAACACCTGCTCCCCTAGTATGGCCATGACATAGAGAGAGCATGGCAAACCATTTTATCCATTTTTCATGTTAATGTCAATCCAAACTTTATTTCCTCTTCGTGACAAAATTGGTGGTAAAGACAATCTGTCCATTTGGCATGCTAAGGGTGCTGCTATTTAAATAATATCCGTATTTCAAATTTCGCCTTTTTGTTTCAGGTGGAACGCGGCGAATTGAACCTCACGTTTCCTATAATGTTCAACCCTGTAACTTGGGAGGCCCACGCGTTCCCAGTGTACTTTGGTGGGTCGAGGGTGGTGGACGACACTATAGTATCGGTGCCAGCGGTGCAGCTAGTATGGTTCGTCAGGACCGACAACGCAGTACAGAAAGAAAGGTAAATTCTGTTTTTTCTTCCTAACGGACAGAGCAACCCCCGTATTGTCTGTGCGTTCGGCTTTCTTTTCCTTCCGCTCGCTCTCGTGGCGATAGTAAATGGCGTGAGCAGGAGAAAAATCGAAGGCCAACTTCAGAACTCGTACACAATACGGCAGCAGGGGTCTTATGTTAACGTGATGTTATGAATGAGACAGGATATCGCTCGAGAGCCAGACAAAACAGAACGGCAAAAAATCTCCATCACTTTTGCTCTCTTACTTACTACCTACCTTTTGCTCATATATATTTCACAGAAATAAGTATGATACCTTATAAAGTTTGCCATAATTAAGGCAGCCTTCTTGTTCGTGAATAAAGATTATCTCACATTTAATGAAGGATATCCTCAGAACTAAATTATTATCAGTTGAAGCATTATGAGTCACGATTGTGCATGCAATATCAGGAAGAAGTGATTGTAGTTTTGATTAACTGTATTCGACGGAAACGACCGTTTCTACAATTTTAAGAAACTAATACTAATCTATGGTTAGTTATTTAAATATCTGCACTTGCAACCGGTGTTATAACTTAGTGACCGTCGATCTTGACACCGTTAAAGAAATCGCTTCGAATACTAAACACTGCGTAATAGCGGACCAGAATACGAATAGAAAGGCCGACATAAACTAGTTGTAGGTCAATATTTTGTAAGGTTTTTTAAGTTTCCTGTTGTTTATGCCAAGAAACGTGAATGTTGTGATTAGGGCATGCAACCCGGTTAACCGAAAACCGAAAAAACCGGGTAACCGACCGCATTAGAAACTCGGTTTTTTCTAGTCATAAACCCGGTTTTTTCGGGTTTTTCGGTTTTTCTACGATTTTTTAAAATTCACATATTAACTCCTTCGTAATACATTATTCGTATTATATTATTGTCATCTAGTTGCTCTAACACTTTTTTCCATGTATAAAATTACGCCTAATGTACCATTGACCAATGACTATTATATAACTACGTGCTAAGGATGAAATTCAAGTGCGAAAGTCCTCATTCTCTCTTTCTCTCGCTTTACATAGTGAATTAGTGAGTATCGTCATATCGGCAGAGCGCTGTATCGTTATAAGCGTAATGGGACGCGTTTTGTCTCGTCTTGACCGAAATGCTATCAACCGCCGCCTTTTTGTATTGTTACATTAGTCTGACAGTCTCTGCTAAGCTAAGTAGTAAAACTAAGCGTGATATATTTTGCACGTTTGTCTAATATTTGTAAATTATACATAAAGGAAAGCTCGATTGTTGAAATTAACAAACAAAAGAAATATCATCCATCCATCAGCCATAAGAAGTCCACTGCTGGACATAGGCCTCCCCTATGAATCTCCAATAAGACCGGTTGGAAGCGGCTTGCATCCAGCGCGATCCTGCGGTCAACTCGAGAACACTGCGAGAACTTTTCGACCCCATCGGTCATCAGTCCTCCGCGCTATGTGCCCAGCTCATTACCATTTTAACTTGCCAATCCGTTGGGCTATGTCGGTAACTTTGGTTCCTCTACAGATCTCCTCATTTTTGATTCAATCTCGCAGAGAGACTCCGAACATAGCCCTCTCCATAGCTCGTTGGGCTGCTTGGAGCTTACTAATAAGGCCCATAGTGAGAGACCACGTTTATGTGCCATAAGTCATCACGTGCAACATACACTGGTCTAAAACTTTCGACTTGCGGCACTGAGGTATTTCGGATGAGAAGAGGCTACGCAATTTTCCGAACGCTGCCCAGCCGAGTTGGATTCGGCGATTGACCTCTTTCTTGAAGTCGGACCTACCTAACTGGACTACTTGTCCTAAGTAAACGTACGAGTCAACGACTTCAAGAACCGAGTTCCCAATATAAATCGAAGAGGGTACAACATGGGAATCACATTTGACTTTCGACTTGACCATGTTCATCTTAAGACTGTTGAGAAACCCGATTGAGGCCTTCCAGAATCGTGCTGAGCTCTTCTATCGATTTTGCCATGACTACTATATCGTCGGCAAACCGAATGTGAGTGAGGTATTCGCCATTGACATTGATGCAATCCTTTCCATTCTAGGAGCTTGAACGCTTCTCAAAAGTAGCCGTAAACAGTTTCGAAGAAATTACGACTTATGCCTCTTTTTAAAGGGATCGCCTTGGAGCTTTCTTCCTGTACTCAGACCGACATAGTGACGTTATTATACAAGACTGCAACACTTCGATGTACCGATAGTCAATACGGCATCGTTGGAGAGACTCGAGCACAGCCCACGCCTCGACCGAATCAAAGGCTTTCTCATAGTCCGCAAACGCTAAGCAAAGTGGCAAATTATACTCTGCGGTCTTCTGTATAACCTGCCGCAGCGTATGAATGCGGCTTGTTCGGAAGGCTCATAAAGCCTACGCTCGAGACGGTTCGTAATGACCCTTGAAAACAGCTTATAAACATGGCTCAGAAGTGAGATGGGTCTATAGTTCTTCAATAAGGTGTTGTCACCTTTCTTGAAAAACAACACCACCACGCTTCTGCTCCATGCTTCTGGCGTGATGCGCTCGAGAACGACGGTGTTGAAAAGCTTAGGGAGACTTTTAGTACCGGTGTTCCACTCACTCTCAGCAGCTCTGATGTGATACCGTCATCACCCGGCGCCTTGTTATTCTTAAACTGATTCAGGGCCATTCTAATCTCGTACAGGCTGATGTCCGGAATATCTTTGGTGAACTGTCAGGTAAGCTGGCTTAAGAGCCAGCTTACCTGACAGTTCACCAAAGCAGAGTCAGGTCAGAGATCTAAGGATCTCTGACCGCGCTATTGGTTATATAGGTTATTGGTTTGGTTATACACAACATATTTATACATATACGCGTCGAGTTGAGTACCTCTTCTGTTTGTTCGGTTGAAAAGCATTTGATATCATCACACACGTTAATTTTCTCCGCCTCATCTATTCTCAAAGTACCGCTGCAACAAAATTACAATCTTCTGGCCCAGCATTTGCAATAGAGAAATATATTAAGTAGGGAGACCCACTGTCCCCGAAAATATTCACGGGCGTCCTCGAAGAAGTTTTCGGAAAGCTGGCGGCAAGCTGGGATGGAACTGGTGTTGATATCGGTAAAAAAAGGTTAACTAATCTTCATTTTGTAGACGATATCGTTATCTTCTCTTCCTCAGCCAGAGAGCTGCAATCAATGCTACAAAATCTAACCACTGCAAGCCTCTAGGTTGGATTGCGGATGAACATGTTAAAGACCAAAGTGATGACCAATGGCATCAAACGTCGGGTAACTGTCGATGACGACGACATATACGTTCACGATTACATCTATCTTGGGCAAATAGTCGCCTTCCAGACGAGACAAGACCTGGAAGAAAAGAGAAAGCTTGGAAGAGCTATTGGGCCATGAAAAAGCATATGAAGAGACACCTTCCGATCACACTAAAGCGCAAGATGTATGTAATCTTTCCATTTTGACTTATGGTGTACAAACATTGTTTTTGACAAACAGGTGTCTTTAACTAAAGTCTAAAAGTCCAAACTCAAGGTTTGCCAAAGAGCGATGGAGCGCAGTATTCTCGGTGACCGGCTAATAAACCGAGTACAAAACACCGAACTGTGTTCCAGAACTCAAATCAAAGATTTGGCTTTCACTGCCGCTAAACTGAAGTCGCAGTGGGCCGAGTAAGTCAGTCGCATGCCAGAAGACCTCTGGGATAAAATCACCTCCGAATGGGGTCCTTAGTCCTTACTCGGTGCGGCCTCGTAGAGGCCTATCTAGAGAGTCTGCACTCTCCATTAGATAGCGCGAATACATTTAATCCAAATTGGCAGGCATCAGGACAAGACCGACGCAACTGGAAATCTCGAGGGGAGGCCTTTGCCCAACAATGGGACAGTACAGGGTCATAAACAAACAAACAAACCATTACTTTTAGTATTTTCATATACTTACCAAAAAAACCCGAAAAACTCGAAAAATCCGATTTACCCGGTTTTTTAAATCAAAAACCGAAAAACCCGGTTTTTCAAAACCACCCGGTTTTTGCATGCCCTAGTTGTGATTAGACTTCATCCTCATACTTCGAGCAAATATCTATAGAGTCACAATCGTGCAAAAAAAATGTCTGAGCCAAAACTCTGCCCAAAGTGCCCAAGCTACGTAGGGGGTTAGTCGTAAGGCCGACTACAACGCCGCGCGATGCTAAAGTACTCGGTTATAAGCACTAATTAGGTGACAAAACGTCGAGATTCGAGAAAACGGGTCATTGTGAATTATTTAATGTAAATGTAAGTCCGTATGTATGACAGCGCTCGGAAATTTTTACTTCTTTCACTTAGGGACTGTGGCTCTGTAGATATTTACAAGTCCTCATAGTAGTTTTCCTCTTTGCAGGGGCGCAGCTTGGGAAGATGCATTCTTGGATGCTGTGGGCATAGCAGAAGACACGGGGCGTTTTAAACACATATCCATAGCAAGATTTGCGTCACGGACTTTAGACCATGAGCTCGAAAAGAACACGAGGACTGTTATTCCCTTCTTCAGCTCCACTTTCATCCTCATGGGAATATTTTCAGTGGTCACATGTATGATGGGAGATTGGGTTCGATCGAAACCATGGTTGGGTTTGCTGGGCAACATATCCGCTGTAATGGCCACGGCAGCTGCTTTTGGATGCGCTATTTATTTGGGGATTTCCTTCATTGGTATTAACTTGGCGGCTCCCTTCTTGATGATTGGTATGTATAATCTTTGTCTGTATCGGCCTGTTTAATCTACTGCAGGAAATAGGCATACCCACGAAAGGTGATTGGGTCATATCCACCACGCTGACCAGTTCGGGTAGGTGGATTCACATACGCCATCGAATTTCTTCGACGGACGTGTGTAGGTTGCCTCACAATGTTTTCCTTTGCCGAAAAGAAAAGTGGTGTGAAATTCTGTACATAAATTCCAAAGAACTCATTGGTACGGGACCGGGATTTTATCCCACGACCTCATGATTGTAAGGCGGGTGATACTATCGCTAGACCACCGCGGTTTCACTAGACCACCACGATTTTTATTCTCTTCTCTTATTCTTCTCTTCTTATTGTCTATCTAGCTTTTATTGTACAGATTGTGTCTAATAAAATCTTTTGCTATTTTCAGGTATTGGAATCGACGATACGTTTGTGATGCTGGCTGCTTGGAGACGCGCTTCTCCCAAGCTCCCCGTGCCGGAGCGCATGGCGATCATGTTGTCGGAAGCAGCTGTTTCTATAACGATCACTTCAGTCACTGACATGTTATCTTTCTTCATTGGAATCTTTTCTCCATTCCCTTCTGTTCAAATCTTTTGCATGTACTCAGGTATGTAACCTTTAATATTTCAAATTTAAACTATTATGGCTTAGGTACCCATAATAGTTTAAATGTTATTATTACTTTTCGATTTCATATCTCCCTGTTATTTTTTCTCAGATTGCCCTTGTGCTACAACAATTTCTTTTTTTCAGGTCTTGCTGTCTGTTTCACGTTCGTATGGCATTTGACATTTTTCTCTGGATGTGTAGCAGTCTCCGGTTACCGTGAAAAGCAAAACCGACATACCATCACTTTTCTGAAAGTATTACCAGAATCCAGAGCCAGAAAAGGTATCTATTTTCATTGTTCTTTTCTACACGTTGACTATGTTTTTGTAGATTAATATACAGCGCTATTTCTAATCAATTAGCATCCTCTTAGGGGCTTATTCTGTACATCAAAACTAACAACTTTTATTCTGCTACTTTTGCCAAAACTCATCACTCTTGCCCTCTATATTCTCACTTAGATTCCATAACTATGAATGTGAACCATTGTTTTCGATACAATGATATGTCACGCGTTCTCCCGTTGAAATTGTTATTTTTCGTAAAGTACCTTGTTTTATACACACACAAGTATAATAGAAAAGAACAAAGAAACACTAGAATTTATTTTAATTGTATTGACATTCTTCCTTTTATTGCAGAAGAAAAATCATGGCTATATCGAATATTCTGCAGCGGTGGAATAGATCCAGCAGATCCCGACAATCCTACTGATAACAACGAACATTGCATCATGGCTTTCTTCAAGACAACGATGGCAGATCTGCTCAACAACAGTGCAGTGAAAGCCTTCGTTATAGTAGTGTTCATACTGTATCTAGCTGGAGCAGGGTATGGAGTGACAAATCTCCAGGAAGGTTTAGAAAGAAGGAAACTGTCGAAAATAGATTCATACTCTGTTGAGTTCTTCGACCGTGAAGACCTGTATTACAGAGAATTTCCTTACAGAATTCAGGTAAGCAAATGTAGAATCAAAGCGCGACCTACTGCAAAAACGTAAACCTAACCTAATGGAAAATATAAATGCCTTGTTTTCTACTTTTTCAGGTGGTGATTACTGGCGAATATAATTACTCAGACCCGAAGGTGCAGGACGAAGTGGAAAAGTTAACGAAGAATCTGGAAAACACTTCTTATATTTCAAATTCGTTGTACACAGAATCGTGGCTGCGAACCTTCGTGGATTACGTTTCTAGAAACAACGACTATTTGAATGTTTCGATCGATAACGAAGCCGATTTCATCCATAACTTGAAGGAGGTAAGTTATTTTTTTCATAATCATTGCGAACTTGAATAAGTTGTCAGAATTATAAAACCATGACCTATAAAGTCTAAACTTAGATGTTAAAATTAGGTCTGATTCTGATACTATGTTTTTTTATCTTTTTTCAGTTGTGGCTGTTCCCAGCAAACCCTTTCTCTCTAGATGTGAAGTTTAACGAAGCTGGAGATCAGATAACTGCTTCTAGATTCCTGATACAAGCAGTGAACATAAGTGGCACTAATCACGAAAAGGAAATGGTCAAAGTTCTGAGAGATGTTGTAGCTGCTTCTCCACTTAACGCTTCTGTGTTCCATCCTTACTTCGTATTCTTCGATCAGGTAAGCTTAATAAAATCAGATACCTTAGTTTAATCTTTGTCCATTGAACCTTAACTAAATTAATATCTTTTATTTCAGTTTGAACTGGTGCGGCCAACGTCACTTCAAAACTTGTGCTACGGAGCGCTTATGATGATGATAACTTCTTTCATTTTCATACCAAACATTTTATGCTCACTGTGGGTAGCATTCAGCATCATTTCTATTGAGATTGGCGTCGTAGGATACATGGCACTCTGGGACATCAACCTTGATTCCATATCCATGATCAACCTCATCATGTGCATCGGTTTCTCTGTTGACTTCACTGCTCATATTTGCTACGCATACATGGCGTCCAAGGCGAAGACACCTGATGAAAGAGTCAGCGAATGTCTATACTCTTTGGGCCTGCCGATAGTTCAGGGATCGTTCAGTACAATACTCGGAGTAGTTGCGCTGCTTCTGGCAGACAGTTACATATTTTCAGTTTTCTTCAAAATGGTGTTTATGGTCATTTTCTTCGGAGCAATGCATGGCCTCTTCTTGCTACCCGTATTACTGTCACTTTTCGGTCCCGGATCATGTACACGACATGAGAAGGATATAAAAATGTCGAAGCTCGAAAAACAATACCCAACACCGTACTGCATTCCACACCCCCAGTTGATGCTGAACGATAAAATGTACAACGGCAAAAACTTGAGTCCGAATGGAGTGTACAAAATCTATGGAGACGATAAAGACCTGGGTTTAGGTACTTCTGGAGAAGACACTAGCGAGAGTAGCTCAAACCAGTCCCAGCGCCGGCAATTAGATGATGATAGCGGAAGGAAAAAGTATGAAGATGGCTGGAAAAGATCCAGTTACGCTCAGGGCGGAAGCCAATTCCAACCGTCGGGCGAGCTAGATTTGTATGCACATGACTTGGATAGAAATTGGCAACGGCAAAGATATGAAGACAACCGGCGCGTTTTCGACAATTATAGGAAAGCTCCCGTGATCCCGCGCGCCAGGGATGACGAGTGGGTGGTATCGGCTCGCAAGACGAGCGACGAGGGGCCCCACCGCGAAAGCTCTTACAGGGTGATGCGGGCCCACTCGCACCACAACTTGCACAGGCCGCGGGCCCCACGCCGTTCCAACTCACATCACAACCTGGAGCATTTAGACTACGTCGCCGAAATGCGGTTTCCCTGACGGTGAACCACTGACCTCTCTTGTTATTTTAAACAAAGTGCTGCTCAATTTGTGACCAAAGTATTACGAATGAAAAATAAGTGGACTAATAAGAGTGAAAAGACGACAGACGAAAAGGGAAATCGTAACCTATTTTGTAGAGTTCAACAAACATAATGTTGAAATAAGTTGCGGTATCAATAGATAGATATATGTATTCTGAATGGTTAGGCGCTGAAAGTTTCTCGAGATATAGTGATATACGAGCCTTAAGAGAGGTTATTGAAATTTGAGGACAATATTGTAGTGATAGAAAAGAAGCAAGTAAATCCGTCGCCGATACTGCGATCTACTTTTAAGTTAGATAAATCATAGTTCTAATGGAATTAAACCAAAAATCTATTCAACCTGCAATAACTTACAAAACTATTAATGCCTGTATTACCGTATCTATTAAATTTAAATGTAGCTTTGTAACTATACATTATTCTTGGGAACAAAAAAAAGATAGTAATTATCAGTTTACAGCATAATTATTTATTACAAGTAGTTCCTAAACGTGTGTAAAGATAGTACGTATCTAAACTAAAATAAAGTTTCAGTCAGTGTTAGCTTTCAGAGCTACTCTGTCACCTACGACAAAATTTAAGTTTTAACAGTAAAAACTAGTTATTTAGAAATAATTCTAATAATAATATTCTTCATGGTGTGATATTATTCGGGATGGGTGAGTTTTGTACATATAATTTTATTATTGAGTGTTTTCTATACATAATACAATATGATTCAAGTTTGGATAGCACTCCTGTAAGAACGAAGCGAGCTTTTATTAAGAAAACCTTATTACTTGGTAACAATCTTAAACTCGTTCTGAGCAGTAATGTAATCCCTAAAATCACGCAGAGTTGCCATGTAACTTTTCGTGTAGGTACGGTTTCATGTGTAGTAATAAAAGCTTTAATGTTACCTGTGCTAAATATCTGTAAATATTAGTAGTGATATTCTCTTGATGCCATGAAAACGTTCCGCTATTACTTTTTAATTTTCTACAATCGCTAGGGGAGAGGGGGGCAGTTTTGAACACTTTATACAAAAACTTATGAAAAATACCCTACATTGTAGGTTTTTATGCTTTTCTTTTTCTGAATTAGTTAGAAGTATCATTTGGCTATGTTGTTAACTAATAACTATGACAAATTAATTTACGACTTAATCAGAATTGAATGTTTTTTTTATATAAATGAAATGTTCAAAGCTGCCCCACACTGGGGCAGCTTTGAAACTATACGGGGCACTTTTGAATCCCTGAATTTAAACAAAATATTACTGGTGTTACAAAATATATTTCGATAAATTGAAGTGTTTACAATCATTGTCACATTAGCTTAGTAAATCCAGAACTGAATAAAAATCAAACTATTAATTTACACGAAAAATATGCATACATTTTCTTCTAGCCTAATTTAATATCTGAAAAATCAAATTTAAAAGTGAACATGGATGATGTTCTTGAGGTACTACCTCCTATGATTGGTGGAGGGAGTTTGGCTACAATGTCTATTATGGTAATATAAGATATATCTTCCCTTTCCGGGAAATAGAATTTGTAAAACCCAGGTTTTTTTTTCAAAAAATTTACATTAAAGTTGCTGTCGATTACATCATTTATTTTCGCCACGAAAGCTAGAGCTCTTCCACTGTCCTTGGTTTGGATTCGTGCCACAACAAAATCTCCAGGCATTATGGATTCAGAGTTAACTCCTTTTTGTGAATCTTTAGGTTGGACCCCTTCGCAGCTACCTTCTATTTCTTCATCTTCGCAATCAGTAAGATCAGAATCATCTGCATAAGGAAGCCATAAAGGCACTTCTTCTAAATCAGAGTCTAAAGGGGAGGGTTCAAAATATTTTGCTTTTTGTTTGCGTTTAATTTTTTTGGTTTGAACAGGTGCACATGTTTTGATTTTTAATTTTGACTTGTGAAGTCGTTTTTGTCGCTCTAAAAATGCTTTCTCTACTTCATCTTTCTCAGGTGTGTCAGTAAGGATTCGTGATTTTCCCTTTTTCCTGCCTCGGTTCGTCTCTTTTCGGGGACCGGCTTTAGGAAAAGGCCTCACAATGTCAGGGGATATAATATTAATTGCTGTATCTGGTGTGCTTGTAGCACGTATTATTACTCCAAGGTCTCGAGTAGCATTGGCAGCTTCAGTGGAAGACAACACAGAAGCTTCCTGTGTAACAGATGGCACAGGTTGCAGTGGGGCTTCCGTTGCTGCTGTACTGACTTGTAATTCTAAAGAGACCTGTTGAACCTCCGACGAGATTGATGGCATTGGCCGGTCTAAAGAGACCTGCGGAGCCTCAGACGAGATTGATGGCATTGGCCGGTCCAAAGAGACCTGCGGAGCCTCAGACGAGATTGATGGCATTGGCCGATCCAAAGTGACCTGCTGAGCCTCAGACAATATCAATGACATTGGCCGGTTTGTAACTTCTGCGCAATCAAAATCTTCATCACCAAAAGCATTTCTAGAAAAAGGAACTATCCCAGGCTTTGAAAATCCAGATAAAATATTGCGAGCAATATATGTCAGATTGTAAGCTGGTGTTACAATACTAGCCAAATCGTGTATGGTTATGGTCTTACCAGGATGGTTCAACAGCCAATCATTTTGGGCTACGGCCAACTTTTGTTTGAATGGTCCATTGACTGCTACGTCCAATGGCTGCATGCGGTGGGTGCAGTGGGGTGGAAAAGTGACTACTACTATGCCGTTTCCGCGACAGTACTTGATTGCGTCAAGAGTGCAGTGGCTTTCATGGTTGTCCATTAATAGCAGTATAGGGTCTTCTCTAGAGCATCGGGTCAGCTTTTTAATATGTTCTAAGACTTTTATAAACAATGGGCCAGTCATCCATCCACTAGTGGGACAATTAGCATACCCTACACTTCCAGCTGGTGCCCCAAAAAGCATCGAATCGTGAAAACGAGCTCTGGGGAAGATGAAAACCGGAGGAAGCGAATTTCCGATCGCATTTACTATACCACACATGGTTATTAGTTGGCCTCGTTCAGCAGAAACGCACTGTCCTACTTGTTTTGTGCCAGTGGCAGCTATAACGTTTGGTGCTTGTACAACTGTCATTATGTTTGTCTCATCCAAATTGTATATACGATCTGAAGAAAAATTATGTTTCTGTTGGACAGCTTCAAAGTTATCATAGAATAAAGAAACATTGTGTTTGTTGAAGCTTGTTGACCTGGACAAACTTGTATTTTCTGGTTTTCTCAATGAAAGATCTCTATGGCGTTTCATGAAGCCTTTCAGCCATTCAATGCCTGCTTCTCTTTTGTCTGACCAGTTACTAGGGCACTTACCAAGGGCTGTTGCATATTCAAATGCCAATCCTCTAGCTTGTTTGTAAGTCAAACCATAATTCATTTTAGAACTTTTCAGTAAATATTCTTTAATCATTCTTTCTTCGTCTTTGTTAAATACTTGTGCAACTGTGTATTTTGATGAGTAATCTTCGCTTTTGGGCTGAACATTCTCTTTAAACTTTTTCACCCTGTAAAATAAAGTATTTGGTTTGATGTTATATGCTGCAGCAGCCGCCCTGAGTTTCATGTTTCCTTCAACTACTTCCAAAACTGCTTTATTAGCGTCTTCCTCGTTGACCTCCGTTTCACGTTTTCTTTTGTAATTTCGAACCATTTTTCCTGAATGAAAAAAAAAATGCATCAATCTAACAATCGGTATTTTAGATTTTTGGGTCAACGAACGAATAAATTTCAAATAGGGGCACCTTTGAACGCTGTTCAAAGGTGCCCCTTTTGTTTTGTTCTAAGCTGCCCCACACATACGAGAAATAATCAATTTTTTTTTCCGCGTCTGTATAACAAAATGATTATGAAAGTTCGTTTCATTATCGTAAAGATGCAATATGCTATGCAATAAACAAAGTTTCACTTACCAATAGTGCTTGATTTTTCATAAAATCCGTTAAAACAATTTTTCAGAAAGTTTGCTTTTGGTTGGTCAAAACAATTATGGTGTCTTGCTTTGAATCAAGCGAGCAATACGTGACAGTGACAAATGACAGACACGACGACCAGTGCTGCCATGATAAAAATACGTTTTCTACTAAATTTGCATCTAAGATGCCTATGTAAAAGCGATTATTCAAATGTGCCCCTGTTCAAAAGTGCCTCCTTCTCCCCTACACTGTCAGTGAAATCCATACATGTGATACAGTACTCGGACAATTATTGCCACGATCAAAGCTTGGTTGATAATGGTCAAAACTGTTCTACCGGGTTGATTTGGCCAAAGTATATTTAAGGTGGTCGCCTTCGGTCAGCACACGAAATTATTATTTTTGGGTTTACTGACTTTCACTGAAACTGATTTTCACCTCATTTTTTAGTTGATGCACTTTTGTGCATATACTGACCAATATTTTGATTTGTAAGTGACACTAACACTACCTATTCATGGCTGCTAAATTAGTTTTTATAAACTTACAATGAGTAGTTTATCTGTAAATGCTACGAAAAACCTGAAAAAAATAAATTCGCCCGCTGACCCAGATCAACCACCTTAATAACGTTTATTCTTGTAACATGTTATTGCCGTGTACTGTACAGAGCAATTACATCGCATGTTTTAAATTAACGCTTAGATCTTGACAATATGGACCGCGAGGTCATTATCCTGACTGAATAATGTAAATGTAAATACTTGTTTTGTATTGAATAAAATAGTTTTAAAAATCAATTTATTGTTTGATTCACATTCACGTACTTATACAACGATACCACGATAATAGTATCTAACAATATTACGACTCTGCCATGTCCTTGAAATAACAACAATCCCACGTGGTCACGCAGAACGTATCACGCGCTAGCTAGGGCTGCCCGCCTGGTATACTGAGCGCCACACAAATTGAAAGATGGGAAGTTAGCCGCAGAGAGCTGCGCAAACGCCAAAATATAGACGTTAGCGGGTGCCAGAGAGACGAAACGCCGGGGCACACCCGCCCGCCAACGTCATGCCTCCCGCGCGCTCCCTACGACCGAGCTCACTACTTCGCCATTTGTATAGGCATTGTGCACACATGCGCAATAATTAGCGAATCACGGCGAAGTGTCATCTGCGGCTAACTTCCCATCTTTCAATTTGTGTGGCGCTCAGTATATGTAAATCGCACCCTCACAGATACAAACCCACACGCAGGGGCGCGCCGCAGTAACGAACGAACGTTACTGCGGCGCGCCCCTGCGACCGTTGTGTACAGAGTGTATACCGAACTCCGAGGCGCGTAGGATGATTCTCGTTCCGACCGTTCGTATGAAGACGGAATACTTTTAGACACCATTACCGTGACGATAACTAATGAAAATTCAAATATATCTTTACATACACATAATACCTACAAGATATTGCTTTGTAAAGGGCAGAAACTTTAGGTGTATTCACACATTATGAACAACTTGTACTCTGGGACCTACCTACCCGGAAATCGCACATTATTTGTCAAGCGTAAATGATTTTATACAATTATATTTTAAGTGATTTTTGGCGAGTTACACGGTAAAAGTTGTTCATAATACACCTCTTCAACTCTTGGTGGGTAGGCAGTTCTTCCGGCAGAGGACTAAACGACCGATACAGGTACACCCTTTACAAAGCAACATCTAATCACCTTATGCCTTTTCAACAAGAATTCGACCTAACTTTGTAATAGATAACGCCAAATCATTCATTCTCCATTCTATACAAAAAAGGACACGCTAGTACCAGCTTACGTCATGTAATTGACCAAATAGAGCAAACCTTAGTGCGTACTGACCGGCGTTAGAGGGCGCAATGTAACGTGGAATAGTGCGGTTCCACCAGAGTTGCCAACTATGGCCTACTGTGTTGCATGCTGTTGAGCAGACATATTTCTTTCGATGGAGACCACAGAGATACCAAAGGGATAAAATGTGGTCGATCGAAAAAACCTAAAAGAGACCATCGATTTAATATGGGACGAGTTAGACTTAAAAATATCTCGATTTGGTAGTTTTTCCGGGGTTTTTAGACGAATAATTTTAGAAATTCCAATACATATTTGAGTTTTGACAGCAGCTTGGAAATATTTTCCATGCATTTTTGTGGTTGAAAATTGCCTTAAGTGACAACAGCATTATCGATCTGTTTTATATAGATTTCTGTTGTGGAGACGGACGGAAAATATTTACAACTCGAATTCGGCCATTGGTAGACTTCAAACATATCGTCAACAATTTCGATCATCTTTTTCGGTGGGACCGGAATTTACACAGAAAGCGTTGTGGTTGAGCAACCACACGGTTTTCAGCACACATTCGTAACATGACAGATTCACTGCATACTATAGGTACGTTACATTCCGTAATACCAGTCAGTACATATAGGCCGCGCCAAACAAGTTGGCGGATGTGAAGTTAGCTACAAGCGGCGCAATAGCCAATCAACGAGCGTGCTTATGTGAGCTTCAGTCAGTATTGGATGTTGCGCAGTTTGTAGCTAATTTCACATCCGACGATTTGTATGGCGCGGTATATACCCTAGAATTCTAAATAACAGGCCGAATCACTTCTTGGCGTATGTGAAGTTAACTGCGTACAGCTGACGAAGAATTTGCTAGCGCAATAACTCGGCTCGTGTTCACAGACGCTACTCACTTTAATTCGGCCAACACTTACATAAGCCTGCTACAAAAATGACCCGAATTTTTTCACTAAGGTTTTGTTGATTCTGATTTTCAAGTATTTGTTTTATGTTTGTTTATATTAGATTCAATGTACATGTACCAGCCTTTTTAGTAGTCCACTGCAGGACGTAGGCCTACCCAAGAAGGGTGATTGGGCCATATCCACCACGCTAGCCCAGTGCGGCGGTGGATTCACATTTTATGTTTGTTTATATTAGATTCCATGTACATGAACCAGCCTTTTTAATAGTCCACTGCAGGACGTAGGCCTACCCAAGAAGGGTGATTGGGCCATATCCACCACGCTGGCCCAGTGCGGCGGTGGATTCACATACGCCATCGAATTTCTTCTACGGACGCATGCAGGTTGCCTCACGATGTTTTCCTTCACCGAAAAGCTCGTGGTGTGAAATTCCGTACATAAATTCCAAGGAATTCATTGGTACGGGACCGGGATTTGAACCCACGACCTCACGATTGTAAGGCGGGTGTAATTACCACTAGACTTAGACTAGTTCTTTGAAATTTATGTATCTAAGGAATTTCACACCACTGGCTTTTCGGTGAAGGAAAACATCGTGAGGCAACCTGCACACGTCCGTAGAAGAAATTCGATGGCGTATGTGAATCCACCAACCCGCACTGGGCCAGCGTGGTGGATATGGCCCAATCACCCTTCGAGGGTTGGCCTACGTCCTGCAGTGGACTGTTAAAAAGCCTGGTAGATGTACATGGAATCTAATACATATAAATAAATACGCTTGGGGCGTAATCTTTGTTTTTCGGCACAACGCCTGTCAATCAAATCCAGTTAGAGAATCTTTTTTATTTTTTCCGTGTTCAAAGTGAATACGATAACAACTACCTATAACTAAATAATAACTTGGATACAACTAGAAAGTAACAATATCAAACGAAAACTTAAGAGATTATGAATCTCATCAGACATTAACCGCCTTACCACAAAAGATTTAAATACGCTTTAAACACAGTTTATCCGTACAATTTGTACTGTTAAACATTGTCTAAGGCGTGCGTAAAACTTTTGTGGTAAGACGGTAAAAGTATATCCATTATTACGCATATTTATACAAAGGCATCAACACTAATATGGGCACGAATCATACAAGTCGTCAGATGTGAAGTTAACTACAAGCTGCTCAAAACCCAATCTTAACAAGTCTTGCTACGGGAGTACAGATCTCCGAAATTCAAGCTATGCCTAGTTTGGAGATTTGAAGCTCATCAAATGTTATTTGTTTAATGAGTCTATAAATGAATTTTGATTTTTTTGAATCAACGTGCAGCTTTATGTGAGCTTCAGTCACGACGGGAGCGCGCGTATTATAAAGTAAAATTAGTACTCCTTCATCGTTATGATTTTATTTTGAGTGCTTTCCACACTAGATTTCCTGCGTTCGCTTGAGATTTTTGAAATGCTTATCACAAAGATTACTCCTTCATCAGGGAATACGCGCGCTCCCGTCCACTGGCGCACGCGTACTCGCACTGCGCGTGCGCCAGTCGACAGGAGCGCGCGTATTCCCTGATGAAGGAGTACTAATTTTACTCCGAAACCGGTCGAGTTTCCCAGCGGCCCGGCCGTATATGTGAGTGAAAACCGGTGTTTTATTTATTCAATATAATGTATTCTCACGCGAGTTTTAATGAAGTGAGGATTGGATATTGCGCAGCTTGTAGCTAACTTCACATCCGCCGAGTTGTATGATTCGACTTAGGGTACGCAATAAATCACGCATATTTTTTCTTTCTCGCAACACTTGATTCGCAATGCTTATTTCGATTTAACCGTATCTAATAAACACACACATGTAACAATACAAAAGTAATGCTTGAAATATCGCACAACTCTCAAATTATCGAACATAGAAGAAATCAGGACTTTCGCACTCGAGACGTGAAGAATCAAACTCCTACTACTCCAAAATAGGGTGTACTCCCAACAGCCGCCACTAAAACGTCCCCCAGTGGTGGTCGTTAGCACCAGTTAATATTTTCAGTGCCAACGTCCAGTGGCGGTCGTTCGGACATAATTAAATATTTGTAATTTTATGTAATGTACCGAGTTTTAATTAATTTATTGTAATATCATGCCTAATAATTCAATTGAGTACATAATTAATTATTATTATTTTGACGATTCGTAGGGTGGTTCGTGATTCGCTCATGGTATATTTTTGTATACCAATGTATGTAAATAACTTTACTGAAAATAAATGATTATCTATCTATGCTATAGTAAAGTTATATTATAATTTAAACCTTAATAATAAGGCTATAATCTTTATGTAATATATTAATCATACATCTTTATTTTGCAAAATAACACTGCAATAATCCCAATATGATTCTATAATTACTTTCTGTTTTTGTTTCCCTTGCATTTATGTACTGGCTTATACTTTATGCATTGAACAGTCTATATACTGATTTGCATGGAAATAATACTCAAAAAATATACTTAATACTCAGTGCTAACGACCACCGCTGGTGGCAGTTTTAATGACACAACGACCGCCACTAGCGGACGTTGTCACTGAAAATTTTAACTGGTACTAACGACCACCGCTGGGGGACGTTTTAGTGACGGCCGTTAGGAGTATACCCAAAATAGAGTTATTTGTAACAATATGATTTTTATTTAGAGAGCTTTCCACTCTAGGTTATATTTGTTACACAGAGTTATATTTTTGATAAGCATTTCAAAAACAAAAGCTAGCGCAGGATTTGAACCTGCCTGTCACGGACCACTAGCCCGACGCTCTCCCAACTCGCCATCTCTCGTCAATCTTCAAAAATTCTAAAATCGAGTGCTTAAATCTGCGCCATCGAGTTTCTTCTACGTACGTAGGTTGCCTCACAATGTTTTCCTTCACCGAAAAGCCAGTGGTGTGAAATTCCGTACATAAATTCCAAGGTATTAATTGGTACGGGACCGGGATTTGAACCCATACGATTACAACCTTACGATTGTAAGGCGAGTGTCTTTACCACTAGACCACCACGGTAATGATACAAATTCAAAACTCAAAACACTTCACAAATTGGCGCTTGCGTGGGAGGCGAGCTAGCTCAGTTGAGAGAGCGTCAGCTAGTGATGCGAGAGAGGCAGGTTCAAATCCTGCGTGCGCTTCAAGTTTTGCTTATCACATATAAATAACTCTTGAGTTATTTATACCGCACTCGATCAACTTTAAGTCTCTCTTTGTCATTCAAAGTGGACTGACGGCTGTCGTCGATGTCAATTTAAAGCACAGCTCATTTCAATACAACTAGAGTCCTTCTGTTTCTTTCATGTTCGATGTTTATCTTTTCTTTCCAACATATGAGAAAAGAATCATCACTTTTAGTACTAATAATACAGCTTACAGTTAACAATTGTATGTACATTGTACTCAAGTACAAAAAAAAACACATCGTTGTTGATATTTCAATACATCCTATGTCAAGCCTTTTCGTGTTTTAGAATGTTTTTATAAGGCCTGTTTACACTTTGATTAGTGATTAGTGCAAGTGTTGACACGTGTGAATACCAATTTATTAGTGCGAATGTGACTGACACATTCACTAACCACTAGCAATAATCACTAAACAAAATGTAAACAGGCCTATAGACATTGACTGACTACTAATCACCAACTTACCACTAGCACTAATCACTAACTAACTAAGTGTAAACAGGCTTATAGTCATGGTATAAGGTCAAGTAGGTGTCAAAAAACGGAAAAAATTAGGTACATAGAACATATTGCAATATAAACGACGACATGTTAAATGGAAAAAAAACGTCCAGATCATAAAAATGGAAACAGTAAAAACTGACTCGATCGCAGTTAACAGAAGTTAAAAGAAAGAGATCTTAACCTAAACTAAATAAATGATATACATCCTAACAATCTATTATACAAATAAATAGCACTGGGGTCTAATAGTAGAAGGTGAATTAAAGTTCTTGGCGACTTTGATGCCTAGCTTCAATCTGCGGAAAGCCCAATCCAGACGGATTCACTTAACACCTGCGCAAGAGTTGGGTTTCACGCAACAACGCTAAATTCAAAGCCAACAAGATGTTTAATTCAGCCTATCGTCTAAATTTTAGTCTTATGTAGATATGTCATGCAAATCATGAAGTAGTCTAGAACAGAATAGAATCAATTTCTTCTGGTCAAATCTCTCTAGCATGTAGTCTTTCAAAAAGTTCTCAACGCTATTTTCTTCGTTTGACAATTTCATGAGATCCAGGAGCTTTTTTAGGATATCTTTGGATCTGGATTGGTCACGTGACACGATGTCGATTATAGAGTCACTTGGAAGAGCGTCGGCGAGTTCTGCGATGAAATCGTCTCTCTGAAATAATTAAATTATGTTTAAGAAAAACGTAGTTTTTGCTTACCTCTGTCACTTAGCTAAATTAAACTATTTTCGACTGGTGACGTACAAGTATAAATCGTTAAAAATTCGGGTAAAAAAATTAGTCCGTGAATTAGATTATGAAAAAAAATTGGATACATATATTTTCTTACGTTAATCAAAAAACGAATGACAAAGATAAACCTTGTCAAAGTTTAGGTGTGGGGGTCGTGACGTCACCACTCTTACAGATATATATATATATTTGTATGGCACTTGTGACGTCACGCGGAACTTTGACCGGATATCTTCATCAATTTCTGTTTAATTCACAAAAGAAAATATACGTTAGTTGATTGAATCAGGCGTTACTTTGCGGAAATTCATCTTCAAATCTATGTTTTGAATAAATATTTGACTCTTCGAGGTCGCTCACAACACGTCCTGTCGATGCCTTGAGAGGCGAAACACGTGTCGAACAGAGTGTAGTGCACTGAGAATAAGGGTGTTATTTATTAGTGAAGTGTTTTCAATATTTTGTCATATTATTTTTTCAAAAGATTTTTATAATATTTATTTGTTGTTAACGGATTATTAATATAGTATTTTTAAAAATATATAAATGAGTGTAGTGAAAATAAGTGATATTTATTATTATTTTATCTATTTTGTAAAATTAAGTTTTTTTTAAATGTATAATTATTGTAATATTAGTAATTTTTTTTTCTCCTAAATGTCCTTAATGCCCTTAAACTTATTTGCCTACAACAAGATAGCGGAAATATACTAAATATTTATTCAAAACATAGATTTGAAAATATACGTGTCTAACAGTTTGTGATAGTCTGTCTGACGGACTAATTATATTATTTTTTAGTTATCATGCCAATTGACAAGTTTTCATATTTCACAAGGCTATGAAATTCCAAAACCATTTCGAGATATCGGGATGCTGATCATTATGTTTATTTTTCCAAAATTTTTAGTGCAGTAACTGCTAAGATATTAGATAAAAACTCTCACCCAAGCCGTTTCGGGATTTATACTGAAAGTGCAGTTGCCAATGATAAAAAAAATACTAGCAATATAAAATGACAGTTAACACTGACAGTGTTGACACATAAAATGTAATTTAAAAATAAAATGTCAGTGTCATTTTCAAATTATTTATTTTGCTTTAGCCCGAGAGGTAAACGCAAAAAAATGCAAATACTTTCCAAAAGCTGAATTATTGTTACATAGTTATCAAAATGATGTACATCAATACCCTGGAGTCAGTCAGCTGGGTTCCATAGCATTTGGTGGAAGAATCCGTTTGAATTTTAAAAGTATCTTGGAACTAGTACTATTTATTCTTCTTCTTTTAAGTGGTGCTAATTTAAAGCCTGTATGGCAGACCCTGTTACATATTTCAGGTGATTGGCAGTGGTTAAACATATTTTATATTTTTCTTCCCATGGTATACCGCGGTACATAGTGGACTTTTTGCGCTGACCTCCTGGCCTATTTGTTGTGAATTGTGACGGATTGTTTGGCATTGACAGTGACAGCAACGCTAGCACCTATTTTTTTTTAATGTGGCTTCAGTAAAATTGTTTATGAGTCCTAAATTTTGCAGTTACGTCCTTTTAGAATAAGCTACTTTTCAAAACTTAATTTTACAGAAAATATAAGTCAAATTGGAAAAATAAAAAATACGTATATGTTATTTTGCAATATTCTTTCAGATAATAAATAAATATAACTATGTTAAAAATTTGAAATGTTGTCAATTAAACTTCTTGGCAGCTGTGAAATATGCTAGAAGCTGCTCAAAATCCAAATCTCGCTGCTGTTATGTGAGCTTTAGTCAGAATTCGGTTTTGCGCAACTTGTGGCTAACTTCACAGCGCAAAGAAGTTCAGTTTGATTCAACCTATTCGTCAGTTGTACCATCAATGGTACTTAGCAAACAATACATAAATATTACAAGTACTGTACTGTACCAGCCTTTTTTAATAATCCACTGCAGGACGTAGGCCTACCCACGAAGGGCGATTGGGCCATATCCACCACGCTGGCCCAATACGGGTTGGTGGATTCACATACGCCATCGAATTTCTTCTACGGACGTATGCAGGTTGCCTCACGATGTTTTCCTTCACCGAAAAGCCAGTGGTGTGAAATTCCGTACATAAATTCCAAAGAACTCATTGGTACGGGACTGGGAACCCACGACCTTACGATAGTAAGGCGGGTGTCACTGAATATTACAAGTACATAATTTTAACCCACCATGAAAAAAAGTTACCGTTAGCCCAGCAGATTAGTAAACAGAATGGTAATGAACAGAGCACATGGTTCGAAGAAAGGATGGTCGATAAGGCCGTAAACTTCTCGAAGGAAGATGACGTACCGGCAAGCACAGCATAGGACGTCCATCGACTAGGTGGACTATATAATTAAGAGCGCAGGAATAAAAGTATCTTCCAAAAGGGGCTTATTAGAAAACCATAGAGCATTCCTGTCCTGTGACGTCCTATGGATGATGGATGATAATTTTAAAAAGGTATACTTACTTCAGACAGACAGCTAGCTATAATTTCTGAAGTTGATTTACTACCCGACTCCACAGTTTGAACTCTAACATTCTCTGTAGTCACACAGGTTTGAGTCGCAGCCAACTTCATTTCTACAGTTACTTGTGGTTCTATTTCCGAATCCTTCATATCTTCATTCATTTCCGTTGCAATAACAGTTTCGTCCTCTAAAACAATTGGCTCTAGTACCTCAACTGGTTCTGTTGTGACTCTTTTACTGACATAGCCTTCCAAAACCTTTTTGGCAACTTGGACTTTGGGTGCTTTAATACGCAACCTATTCACTTCTAATTCTGTCATCTTTGCCAGATCACCCACAGTGGAAACTTTCCCATCTAATTCTTTGATGAACAAGTCTTTCATTGCTGGCGACGAAAGTTCAGCAGCTACGTTTTCTATGGGATCTTTACAATCTACTAAATCTGGACAAATGGGATCTGAATCATTCAGTTCACTGGTGATTACAACTTCAACAGCTGGAGTTACGTCCAAAGATGTATTCGTATCATTGTTGAGGCTGTCTGACGGTAGATCAGCAAAGCTTTCGATCGTTTTGGAAAGGCATTTGTCAAGTTTAAGCGTGTTATCTATTTTTTTCTGCGATTTTATGGAATTACGCGTCATATATGCTTCTAAACGCTTACTAGTACTAGGACTTTCGATACTGTCAGGTTTGATATATTTCTGGACAGAAACAGTTGTAGACACAGGCGGGTCGTGAAAACTTACTCGTTTTCTCTGAAAGAGGTGAAATTTTTAGATACTTAAGCAAAACGGTTTGATACTAAAAACGTAAATTTATTTGTATGTAGGTATATTTACTCACTTTGGTTGCAGGCGATGCAGTGTCATCTACAATATCAATTTTCCTTTTCAGTATAGGTACCGCCGGACTGCTGTCGACCGAAGGCAAATCCTTTTTGAGCTTCAAAAAATTGTCAGGTTCCTTATCCTGTTTACTATCATTATCGCTAACAGCATTATACAGTACTCGTAAATTTCGTCTCGCCGGAGTACTCGTACTGGGTTGTATGTTTCTAGGCTCTTCAAAATCTGTTTTTTCTGGGTTACTTTTTGGAGTAATTGATTCTGGTACACAGAGGCCTACCAAATGAGCCCCACGACCGCTAGGACGCATGGACTGCGGTCTATTCTTTTTCAAAGACAAAGAAGAACTGGGACTGCCACTACTGGCCACGACCTCGACCCGAGGCGGCGACTGGTCTCGTTTATCTGGAGATGTTTTATCGTCAGTGAAAAATTCAGGAGAACCCTTCGATGAATATGGCTCCCCATTACTATGAACAGGCGAGGAAAGCTTTACCACCAAATAATCACTACTTGTCTCTTCGTTCTTTTCGGGCGAACTTTTACTTTTGTCAGGGCTTTGAATTTTTATAGGCGATATTTCTGAAGTATTATTCAGGAAGTCTTGTTTCCTTTGCGCGTCATCTTTAAAGGGTGAGCAGATGTCATTATCGTTGTTACTGGGACTAGGTTCAGTCAAAATTTCGATGACATCTTTTTGACTTTCAGGGGTAATGACTGAAGTCAATTTACTAGGAGACAAACTTACAGTAATGTCTAAAGCAGTGTTTTGTGTGTCAGGTTGTAATGGCAATTGTTCATGGTCAGTAAACGCTTCAGAATCATTAGGCTGAGTATCGGCTTCAGCTAGTTCTTCAGTTTCTGATCCACCAATCTTTTCACTGCTCACTGTGATCGGTGACTCCATTTCATCATTTATAATTATCACATCGTCATTTATCTTCTCGCTATTAACCGGTTCTGTATCCATATTTTCTGTAAGGTCCGAGTCGTTCTTGTCGACCTCTGCAGTTTTATTTTGTGGCAATTCGATGTCATCTTTAGTTTCCTGATTGATAGCATTATTTGTGTCACACAGCATTTCACAATCCGAGTCTTGTAATAAATCTTGTGTTCCAGTATTTTTTTCCAGGTCATTTATCTCCATTCTTTCAACAGAAACGATTGCCAAACGTTTAGATGTGCGTTTCGCGGATTTTACTGTTGTGGTAGTAAAATTAGAATCTTGAGAGCTTTCAATGACATCCTCGGAGCACGGTGCTTCTTCAAGTGAGATATTTCTATCTTGAGTTTCTTCAACAGTGACTGGACTAGACTTGGGAGAACGTTTTGTTGATTCTGTTTCTTTAGATTTTGGAGTCTTTGTTTGCGCTTTCGTTTTAGTGGAGTTAGACGGAGCACTTTTCCTTCGACTTTCATTTTCTGTCTCCATGAGTTTTTTACGGGTTAATCTTTTTTCAGACTGCATTTTCAAGAATGGGTGGCCTTCTACCATATCAATTGCTAGCTCTTTTTCGATTCGTGACTTTTTTGTACTTTTTTTAGCGGTTGATTTCTGAGATGCTTGTTTGGTAATTTGAACTGGAGTGGTTGTAGTTATTTCTTTGTTTGTACAATTATCATCATTTTGATTAGCAGCACCTTCAACTTCAGTTTGTTTAGCACTGAGCTTATTTTCACTATTGTTTTGGGGTACATCCAGCATCTGTACGTCTTGGTTGTCATCAGTCTTCTGACAATGCTGGGAACTGTCAGTTTCTTGAACATCTGGAGCAATAGTGTCTTGATTACATTGAATTTCATCTTGTTTAGATAAATCTTCTAACTGAACATGACTTTCTGAATTTTCTTTTTTAAGCTTATCATGTTCATTGTTATTGTCACAATTTAAGTCATTGCCAGGTGCCTGAACGGCTGATGTATTATTCACGTTATTTCGAGTATCACACACATCATCCGCGTCTATTTTTTCTGATATTTCTTTGGTATTTTCGTTTTCCGATATTGTAGTTACTAATTGTTGTGCATCTTTGAGACAATCAGGTTTTTGGGCCTCAGTTATATCACTCTGTCCTGCATTTACAGTCTGATGAACATTGACTTCACTATCATTACCAATGCTTAATGTGGTTCTATCTGCACTTTTTTCTCTGGCCAGTTTGGATAATTTATCTGGAATTTCGCTTTCATTTTCTAAATGAGTGTCACTTTGGGAATACCTCCTTTTCTTTAAACCAAACAATTGCACGTCTGCAAACTTTTTGGGTATTTTTTTCAGTCGCGACGGCCTCTCGGTTGATATGAGGGAAGGAGCAGAATTAACGATGTTTGCATTTTTTGTTATTTTCGCAGACGGAGTTCTTTTTAACTGATCTTCGTCGGAAATTTCATTTGTTGTACCAATTTTAGGCGACGACTTTTCTATCAAATTTCGAACATTGCGAAAAACACGATCCTTCAGAGCCAAGCGAGGAGATTTCACACCTTTCGGAGTAGACGGTAATGATTTGACTGGATGAGATTTCTCAGGCTTATCTGTGCTTGCAGTATTTATTTCATTTGAACCACTTGTATGACTCCTTTCGTTTTCAGATAATATGTTTTGCATAATATTGGGAACTACATCGGAACTTTCAATATTTTTCAAAATATTCCCGGCGTCATTATCGGTGGTTAATTTACTGGATTTACTGTTCGAGGACATTGATGTATCTTGAGAATCTGTTTTCCATTTTGTCAACTTAAACTCGTCTTGCGACTGAGAAAGATCTTGATACAACGCGGGTATATCTTCTCTTTTTCTCTGTAACTTCTCTTTTTGGTTCTCGGTTAGCATTTTAGGATTAAATTTCCAATTTGACTTGACTACAGCATATTCCTCGCCGTTTTCTGTAACCGTATTGACAATAACGGCCTCTTTTTTCTTAGGTCTCTTGGCGACCTTGTTTACATTTGGCGACGTAAATTCTACAACGGTCTTGCTATTCGTATTCGGGTCATTTACATTTAAGTACTTTTCTATGAAAATGTCAAAGCATTTATCCATTTTAGTTTTTATAGTGTCGATTGGACTACTCAGCCGCAAATATTTAATTTTCGTCAAAATATACTTAAATATAGAAGACTCTTCTTTGTTGGGTGTTTTCATTAAGTGCGAACGCAAATCTTGAAGAAACTCGCAGAATATATCCGAGGTTAAGGCACTTTTGCTTAAAGGCTTTAATGAATTGAATATGTTGTCTATAACTGCATATATCATGGGGCCAATATTTTTACCTTCCTAAAAGAAAAAACGCCATTATTGATATAATATAAAAAAAAAAAAAAAAAAAAAAAAAAAAAAAAAAAAGGAATCATGGAATTTTTAAAAGCTCTCACTTATTATAAGAGCTGTCTATCAAAAGCAGTTAAAACAATAGATCTATGTACATTTGGAATTTGCCTTAAAGATGTAATAGAACGAAGCGAAGCGAAGGTCTTTGATTCCAATCAACGATTTTGATTTCATCTATCCGGATGTGATTTATAAAGAATGTTTAAGAAAGAACGAAAGAAAGAACGAGATTTATGTCTACAGGTCGCATTTTTCAACGAATCTCGACGAAACTTGGTGCACAGGTTTTATAATTTATAAGGGGTCGTTCAAGTATTACGTATTCACTATAGGGGGGTGGAGGGGTCTATCATTGGCTTATTTTTGATGACATGGGGGATGGGAGGTCTAAAAGGTGATTACGTCAGCAATAGTTATTTATTTATTTTCTCATATGTGTGTTAAAGTTCTCTAAGCTAAATCTATTCTTATTTCTAGAATTAAATCTGCAGTTCATGAATCCATAAAAAAAGAATAATGTACACAGGTACCAATGTTTACGTAAGATTGGGGGGATGGGTAAGAACTGCTTACTTTTGCTAAGAAGGGGGGATGGGGGGTATATAATTGTAATAAATCTGCTTACGTAATACTTGAACGGCCCCTAATAGGGGTTTTTATTTGTCGTCGGCGATTTTTGAATTGGGGGGAGGGAGTGTTTCTGTCCCTCAATAAGAAGGGAAATTTGCTATCGCGCCATTTATCTGCCGATTTCGATCATATTTGGCAAGATTGTTTAGTATTTAAATCATAACAAGATTTGCGAGTACAAACAAAATCGGTCAAGAGCGAGTCGAAATATAGGCTTATGAAGATTCAGTTAAACAGCTGTGTCGCGAGGTCTACTGTTCAGAGAACTGCTAGTACAATAAAAATAGGGGTTCAGACTCGTGGTTACACCGCTTTGTTACATCAGTGTGACTACGAGTAAACTTTTTTACTCGTGGTTACACCGACTGATGTGACTACGAGTAAACCAATAAAATGTAGGACTCGTGGTCACACTGCTAGTGTGGGGAAACAAAAAAAACTGTAATATATAAGACGACCTTGTAAACTGTCAACCAATCAACGACGTCCATAAAACTACCATTTCACATGCTGTGTTACCAGGCCTAATCATTTAAGTCCTACTCTTACTAATTTATTCATCGATTTTATTTTTTAAATACATCAAATTCGGGTCGTTCCCGAAAGTTCTACTGTTAGTTCTAATATTAATCATTTTTACCATTAAATTGTGAAACAACACCTTAAAATTTTGTTGTTTTGCTTGGTTTTCTTTGCAAAGGAGCTAAAACACTAAAAATATTTTACTATGATGTCAGTGGATAAATTTTATTTACCACGACATTACTAACCATTTTGCAACAGCATATCTTTACCTTAAAATATTTTCAACTGTCTGAACATCACTACGTAGCTAATACATATTTAGTCAAGCACGATTCGTTTAGAGTAGTGTAACCACGAGTAAAAAAGCTTAGTCGTAGTCACACTGGTGTAACAAAGGTGTAACCACGAGTCTGGACCCAAAAATAGTCTACAACACCAACCTGCGGTTTTATTTCGGCAAACATAACTAGAACGTTTTTGACACATTCCAAAGAAAGTATCGCGAGTCCTTCGTCAAAAGTTATCAAGACATTATCCAGCATCGCAGTTATCGTATCAACCAACATTGGTATGACTGGTTCGTATGTTTTATATTCCATCTTTATTATTTCACAAGTCTGAATACCAAATATCTTTGAAAATTCACTAACGTCTGAAAAACAATAATGACAATTTTAAATACGTGTGTAGTGTTAAAAGAAATATCTATTCTGCGATTGGTGAGCAACATCATATTACTAAAGAATCATCAAATAACTGTCGATATAACATGCTTAACCCAAGTTGCCTCGTTAAAAATAAAATGTACAATTAACAGTCGAAATACCACCGTTACTTAAAGTGGGATTTGAAATATTGATTAACTGGAAAATTGTTAACTAAAACAAATCTGTTGCATTTTGGTGCATCAAATAAATATCTACTACAATGTACCTAAATGGAAAAACTAGTTTAAACACAACAGAAAATTAAGCGAATAAGTTATTTTTAGCAATGCAAAAGTTTTGCTTTGAAAGTCGATTATGTCTCACTGGTTTTACAATGATCATTAGATCTAAGCTATTGCCATCAAGATTACAGTGAGCGGGTCGTGGGCCGAGTCTGAAGCAGTGTTAAGATCGACAGAATGATTTATGCACGCCTTTCTAATCATTTGCTGCTCAATTTTTATAGCCAAATAGATGACTAATAAAATATAAATTTAAAATAATCCATCAGATAGATTATCAAGAAATATTAGACACGTATTTTGTTAGTTTGCCAATCAAACAAAAAATTAAAAAGATATAGCTTGTTAAAGATCCGCGTGACGTCAGACCTAGCTACAACTTTTTACATAGAAGTGACGTCACGAGCTTTCCGTAACTTTGATGCGCTATATCTTTGCATTTTTACAGACTTCCAAAAAGGAAGCATGGTTCGTCTCATCTTTTTAGTGTATGTACATAGGTATTTTCACCAATTGTGAACCTATTAAAAAAAACTTTTTTTATTTCGAAATACTCCCGAGGTCGTTTTGGAAAAATTACTACATTGATGAGACGTTGATATGTGCGAACTATTCGAATTCTGTACAATGTATACTGAGCGCCACACAAATTGAAAGATGAGAAGTTAGCCGCAGATGACACTTCGCCGTGATTCGCTAATTATTGCGCAATGCGTATACAAATGGCGAAGTAGTGAGCTCGGGCGTAGGGAGCGCGCGGGAGGCACGAGGTTAGCGGGCGGGTGTGCGCCGGCGTCTCGTCTCTCTGGCATCCGCTAACGTCTATATTTTGGCGTTTGCGCAGCTCTCTGCGACTAACTTCCTATCATTCAATTTGTGTGGAGCTCAGTATACATGGTTGAAGTCGGGATTTTTGGAGAAAACTAAATAATTATTGTTTGATAGACAAAAGAAAAAATACGTGTTTAATATTTTTCGAATAATTATAATAATGTTTTTTACCTATCACACCTATTGTTAATGAAAAAAAAATAATCAACACGCACAAACCTTCATCTGGGTGCGAAAGCCTGTTTTTCAAAATACTGATTGTAATGATGAGTTTGAAAAGAGCATTGTCTTTGTAAACGTCTTTGTTTACGTGTTTACCGAGTTCCAAATCCAATTCCTTGTTGCCAGTCTTTTCGGCATATGTATTGTACAATCTTTGCCACACACATGACGTCTCTAAGTCCTGCAAAATTAAAACTTTTATTTTAAGCCTGTCTTTCAAGTTCAGAATAATGAAACACAGTAGAATTGGCATAAAGTAAAAAAAAACCGGACAAGTGCGAGTCAGGCATTCAGTCGCACATTGAGGGTTCCGTACGTATTTAAATATGCTATGGATGTGCTAATAAAGTTCTTTTATATGATACCTTACATGATACGATTTACTCACTTTGAATTTTGAACCCATATTTTGAGAATTTTGAGGCCCTATTTTTTGTGATTTAAATAAAAATGTACAGTTTTCAGATTTATTCCTATATGTGTACTCTGAGACAATGCTTCATGCCAAAATTCATAGTTCTATGTCAACGGGAAGTACCCTGTAGGTTTTGATTTTTGTGAGTATCGAAATATGCGGTTTTTTACGACATAAACGGCTCTAACTTTTTTAAACGTGTACTGAGAAGTTTTTCTTTTACACAACTGCAAGAGACTATAGATATACGTATACAGTTTAAATTTCAACTCGATATCTTTACGCGTTCCCGAGATAAAGATTCTTGACATACACACAGACGGACAACAAAGTGATACTATAAGGTTTCCGTTTTTTTCGTTTGAGGTACGGAACCCTAAAAATGGTTGACTGTAAAGTCTGTTTACGGACGATAATTTTACGTGATAACGTCATAATAAAACATTGTTTAATCAACAAGTCGAACGCTTAGGCCGATCGTGCCTCTCTATCGCTTGTTCCGCGCTCTCGCTTGCACGCTCGACACAGGCACACTTTTTGGTAGCCCTCTCCTTAGCTCATTGGGTTCCTTAATTTGGGCTTACTCCTAATAGGCCCCACTGACCATCGTGCCCAATGGATGACATCCAAATGGATTTGATTAATATTGCCATTTTGGTGATTTTATTATTTTGTTACAAATACATACTTATTAGTTAATTAATTAAACTAAGCAATTTTTGACATAAGTTTTGGTATTGAAGCATTGTTCAGATTTATGTTGTTTATGATTATAACTTTGTTATTTTCTTATTAATTTTAAGTAATTATAATTTTAAGATAATTGTGCTTTGCTGTGGCAAAACTGAAATTTTAACGATTAATATTATTATAACAACAATTGTAATTGACTTGTATCTTTTATTTTGATACCAATAAAATAATATGAATATAAATTATTTGAAGATATAGGTAACGAGAAATACAATGTACATCGAGATAAATTCAAAAATGTTTTAGTTTCATATTAATCAGACAAGTTGCTAAACTATTTTTGCAGCTAAAGCGCTCGCTAAACTAAAGAAAAGTCGCCATTTCTAACGACTCGTAACATCGAATGGATGTCATCCATTTGACACATAAACGAAGTATTAAGCTCGAAACGTACTATCGGACGCGGCTTACGGACGCGACTGACAGCCGCGACCTAGACTATGAAAGTACACTGAGCCGTGTACACTATCGGACATAAGTCGCGGACGTCACCTTCGGACGTCCGAGAGCGATCTGGCACACCGGATGTTTTAAGACTGTGCACATTGCTAAGTCGCGGCTGTCAGTCGCGTCCGTCAGCCGCGTCCGTCAGCCGCGTCCGATAGTATGTTTCCGGCTTAACTAGACAGAGCGCTAAATAATAATAATTACAAAAGTAAGAGAGGGCGAGATGTGCAAGTATAAAGAGTGAACAGGACGAAACTAATATCTTTTGTCTCTATCTGCGTATACGTTTTTTTTGTCTAACTATTACGTACGGCCTAGACGTGCGTAATAGTCAGACAAATGCCTCGGTTCTGTACCAATCATGTTTCTGTGAAAATCATTATCTATGCAAATAAATAAAATTGGAGTGTCTGTTTGTAATATTGAAATAACCGTTTTTTACTACATGCATATGAATATATGTATATGGTACATACACATGTTTTACAATTATTGTCGGTCTGTCTGTCTGTTTGTTCCGGCTAATCTCTGAAATGGCTGGACCGATTTTGACGGGACTTTTATTGGCAGGTAGCTGATGTAATAAGGAGTAACTTAGGCTACGTTAATTGACTGTTAGGCGAAGCGAAGTTCGCCGGGTCAGCTAGTTTTGAATAAAATTAAACATACCACAGTAATGTTCTGCATAGCATGTACTGGCCACATCAGCATTTGCCTCAGAATCCTTGAAGTCACAAACAACGGTGTTTCATTCACAAAATGAACTAAAGTGGCCCACAGTTTTAGAGAGCCGTTACTCTGCACAAGACAGTCCAAATATGAGTTTATGTTCGATGAGTCCACAGCTAACCGCGCAAGAGGCTGTAGGATCTCCACTATTTTTGAAGTTTTGTATCTGAAAAGTAGAAATATATATATCACCCAATGGTATGGAGTGGGGTAGGGGTCGCGCATCCTTACTATCCACGAAGCTCAAGGTTTGACATACGACTCTGTCATCGCCATTAAAATCAAGGCCAAGATGAGGTTGCACGAAAGCGTTTCGCACGCGGTCGTCGCAGTTTCAAGGCATACCAGCCCCCCTACCGCCTAAGCAATAGCAATCGTAATAGCAATCGTTTATGACCTCATTTTAGTCATTTGGCACCGCCTATGTGACGTTAGCCATCAATCGCTTTGCGCGGATTGCGAAAGCAATCGTTGAATGAACAACTTTGATGGCTAACGTCACATAGGCGGAGCCAAATGACTAAAATGAGGTCATAAACGATTGCTATTACGATTGCTATTGCTTTAGGCCGTAGGGGGCAGGTCCTTCACATACTTCGCACTCGCAGACAACGAGGAAGACGCTATCAGCCACTTTGTGCGGCGTGCGACGACTGCGTCAGCTAAGATCATAGTAGACTATCATTTAAAGATGGCCATTAAAGACCGAAACGCGGCGGTGATGGAGGCTCTGCGCGGTATAAGTAGTAATTTGGAAAATGATATGAAAAACCAACGTAGTTTAAATAAGTATGAGTTCTTTTGTAAAGCCTTTATAAGCAATATTGTTCAAATCTTTTTTTTTTAATGTATAAAAGCACAGGCCCTGCCCCCCTACCGCCTAAAGCAATAGCAATCGTAATAGCAATCGTTTATGACTTAATTTTAGTCATTTGGCACCGCCTATGTGACGTTAGCCATCAAAGTTGTTCATTCAACGATTGCTTTCGCAATCCGCGCAAAGCAATTGATGGCTAACGTCACATAGGCGGTGCCAAATGACTAAAATGAAGTCATAAACGATTGCTATTACGATTGCTATTGCTTAGGCGGTAGGGGGGCAGGTCCTTCACATACTTCGCACTCAGACAACGAGGAAGACGCTATCAGCCGCTTTGTGCGGCGTGCGACGACTGCGTCACCTAAGATCATCGGAGACTATAATTTAAAGATGGCCATTAAAGACCGAAACGCGGCGGTGATGGAGGCTCTGTGCGGTATAAGTAGTAATTTGGAAAATGATTTGAAAAACCAACGTAGTTTAAATAAGTATGAGTCCTTTTGTAAAGCCTTTATAAGTAATATTTTTCAAATCTTTTTTTTTTTAATGTATAAAAGCACAGGCCCTGGAGTCTGTGGAGTGTAATAATTAAATAAAAAAAAAGTAGATATATAAGTTTAAGATACATATATACCACATCCTCTGCAACAGTGGTTTACAACTGCCTGGTAATCTCAGCAAGGACTATAAACACATTTAAGAATAGACTGGATGTTTGGATAAAGAAGAAAAAAATCCTTGATAAATAAATACTAATTTTATTGACCGACAAAACAGTATGCTGAGTGCGAGTTTTGTCGTAAACATGACGCGCTCGCTACGAGCTCGTAAGCATGTAAATTGTATGAACTTGTTCTCGCACAAAGTGTTTCAAAAACGCGCCGCTAGTGGCGCTGTACGTTTCTTCATACAAATTACATGCTTACGCGCTCGCGGCGAGCGCGTCATGTTTACGACAAAACTCACACTCAGTATACTGAGGAGGTACTCAATTCGACGCGTATATTTTTTTTAAACCACGCATTACTTTTTATTATTGTGGTCCGATTTCAATAATTAATTTTTTGTTGCAAATGGTATACTTCGAAATTGGTCCCATTTAAATTTTATCGAAATCGGCTGAGCCATTTTTGATAAATCATCATTAATGTGAAAAATGCTACATCGATCCGTGCGAAATATTCGCGAATTCGTACACGGTTGAAGTCGGTCATGTCATTTTTTCCTTTAACCGACTTCACAAAAGGACAGCGTGATTTTTTTTGTGTTTTTACGCAAATACTCCGCCAACTATGAACCGCATTTGATGAGTCTTGATTTGTTTGGTAGATCATACTTTAGAGGCCCCATTTAAAGGTGACGTCCACATGTGGTATATTATTCAGAGAAAAATCAAACCAAGATGTTATATACATCATTTCAAAGCTTGTTTTATGGACTTTGCAAAAATATTTTATTTTGATTTTTCCATCTCTCCATTTTTTTTTAAATTAATTGTATGAATAATAACAATACAACTTTTTATTTTTACTAGTTAACAATAAGAAAGTGAATCAATCGTTATCTTAGTTCCATTTGCAGCCGATTCTTCCACATTCACCTCTTAATTTGCTAAAATTAAAAATTATAACCTACCAGTGTGACCAGTTAATAGGTACAATGTGACAAAAAAACACTTAAAAAGTGTGTCTAATTGGTAAAAAAGCTTTTATTTAACAATTTGGAGGTTACTTAATCAGGCTTGGTAGAGATAAACTACTTATTGAGCCAAATATATGTATTTATCTTAATAAATTCAAAATTAATTTATAAAAAATCGGAGGGCTCTTTTATATTTTTAACTGATTTCATAAGACTCAGAAAAATATGAACTCTTTCGAAATGTAACGAGAGTTGTGGTTAGAATTTTCGATTATTATTATACCAGCCTCCATATATTTTGTGGACATGTCCTTTTATCGAAGTCGGAGGAGTCATATTAAAATAAAAATATGAAGTACCGGGTCACATCCCGCTTTTTAGGTTAGTTCACGAACATGATAAATTACTGTATCGATAACACCAACAAAAATAACCAGATATCTAAAATAGCTTACCTTTCAAAAACCACATTCATTGTAGGATCCAAAATTATGGCTATAATTTTGCGTAGCAGTTGGTCATCTCCTTTAGAAGGCACCATTAGCTTCTTGATACTCTCGTTGTCTTCCGTTAATAACAGACTCAAAGATAAAAGTAAAAATGGCATAGTGTCCGAAACGCTGCTAAACTGAAAAGATTTAAATTAATCATATAACTTTTTTTAAAGTTAAACGAGCTTTTTTAAGAATAATTGTAGGCCAAATCGTATTTCTTGGCAGCTGTGATGTTAGTGACAAGATGAGCAAAGCCCAATCCTGAGTGAAGCTGTGAAGCTCACTTAACAGCTGTGCGAGGATTGGGTTTCACTTAACTTGCAGTAATTTTACAGCCGATACAGTTTGATTTGGCTATACCTGAGGTTACATATTATAAGGAAGTACTCTCTTATTCATAATAAACAAAGGATTTATGTAATTAAGCCGTGGTGGCTTAGAGGTGGTGACACCCGCCTTACAATCGTAGGATCAAATCCCGGTCCCGTACCAATGAGTTCTTTGGAATTTATGTACGGAATTTTACACCACTGGCTTTTCGGTGAAGGAAAACATCGTGAGGCAACCTGCATATGTCCGTAGAAGAAATTCGATGGCGTATGTGGATCCACCAACCCGCACTGGGCCAGCGTGGTGGATATGGCCCAATCACCCTTCGTGGGTAGGCCTACGTCCTGCAGTAGACTATTAAAAAAAAGGCTGATACAGTACTCTCTTATTTAAGGTTTTAATTTATTTACATAGTGATTTAAAGACCTCGTGAAGCTCGAGCAGATAATTTATTTGCTTGAGAAATAGAATAAATAGATAATATGAAGCATGCAAAGCAGACTTATTTTATTTTAACTGTCCCAAAATGAAAAGTAGTTTTGAATACCATACTGACCAAATGGTTAGCTACATTATGCATATTTTTAAGAATATGAACTTTAAGTTACATAGAAAACTATATCAACAAGCTGAAATTGGTGTTTTCATTTACCAGTTCAGCCTAACAATACACAAATAGATACGTCATTACTTCAAAAAGATAGTCTAGCAAAGAAATAACATTCCCTAATTTCCAGTTTAGAACTCAAAGTATCTGCAATTTAAGTTCATATAGGCCGGGTGGCTATCCTTAGTGTCAGTTTTGAAGGTGCCTGAAGGCCTCTGACATGGTTAAACGGTTAAATCAACAATTGTTGTTTTTAAACTTTTGCCATTTTAACATATTGTTATTATATATTATACCTACTACGGGACCAATCGTGCACTAAATTTGCACATGACCACAATCGATGCAACCAGTCGAAACTTCGGGATGATTAGGTTTTATTTATCTCGCAAATTTAGTGCGCGATTAGTCCCGTAGTAATAATAATAAAGGGCCCTACATACCTGCAACAAATCCGTCAAAACTTGAATTAGTTCATAGAACATGTCTTTTCTAACACCATTCGGCGGAAGCTCTGCAATTGAGAGAACCATACTCCTAAATACACATAACACATGTATCGGCACCTCCATAATGTTATCTGCATCATTTTGATGTATTGTACTCGTAATAATAATTGCACTTTTCAATGCACCCATCCACTCATCCCAGTGGCTAGCTAACAACTTGTTGTTCAACATCTTTTCATCTAATTTTGGCAACTGTATACAACATCCACAGTTCGCACTATGACCAACTATTTCAGACAAAGCTTGCAGGCACTGGCACTTTATACTATCATACATCTGCCCTGCCCCGGTCAAAGATGATACATGTTTTTCAGCATACACATTTTTTCCAAACATGAAGTGTAAAAATTCAACCAGCACTTCAATTGTAAACTGATCCAATTTATGCTGAAACTTCCTTATTAAATTCCACCATGTATTAAATTTGGCTTGGACAGCATCTTCGGTTTTTGCATTTTTCGGTTTCAGCGGTATCAAAAGCAATTTTAGATATCTTGGTATGGATTTTGGGTTTGTGTCAGTCGACAATGAGTCTATTAAGATGTCCCAGCAGTGAAATGCTTTGCATCTGCTCTGTGCATCCATTTTAAAAGCAGTTTCGAGTACTTCTAGCATTGGTTGTATTGGAGTGCCATAAGAGCTGCTACGCGTAATCTGGTTCTTCAAAAGTCTAACAAAAACAATCCACAGTCTGTACCATGTGCTGCTGGTTTTCTTTAATAGTTTCAGGATTGTGTTTGGATACCTGAAAAAGATAACTGAGCTTAAAAACATACAAGACATTACTAATAGTAAGAGTGTAGCTTATAATTAACAAAATCTCTAATATAAGTACTTATTTTTTTTGTCAAAAACAGACAACAGACACCAAACTAGGGAGTTTTTCATTAGATAGTTAAATTGTCAGAAGAAGCCGTGGTGGTCAAGAGGTAGTGACACGCGCCTCACAATCGTGAGGTCGTGGGTTCGAATCCCCGGTCCTGTACCAATGCGTTCTTTGGAATTTATGTACGGAATTTCACACCACTGGCTTTTCGGTGAAGGAAAACATCGTGAGGCAACCTGCATATGTCCGTAGAAGAAATTCGATGGTGTATGTGAATCCACCAACCCGCACTGGGCCAGCGTGGTGGATATGGCCCAATCACCCTTCGTGGGTAGGCCTACGTCCTGCAGTGGACTATTAAAAAGGCTGGTACAGTACAGTACAGTTAAATTGTTGTAAAACTACTTAAATAAAGTAAATTCAATTTTTAGGAAAAATTTAAATAAAGGACTCAATCGAATCAGACTATAAATAACCGAAAAAATTGCGCAACATGGTCATTATAAGAAAACCAGATATGTCTAGTCAGGTCAAGGGTTCCATACAAATTCTGGTAATCATTAATTACAGAACTTTTGCTATGAACAATGCATGTATGTGTGAATGAATTAATGTAAGTTAAACTAATCAAACTGAACTATATTATATTTATTTGTTTATAGGCGAGCAGTGTATACTGATGTACCTATATCAAGCAGTGTCGAATAAAATTAGTATTTATCTGCCAAAGAAATTTTTTCCTTCTTTATCCAAAGGTCCAGTCTATTCTTAAATATGTTTATAGTTTTTTTATAGCAAGTAAACAGAATTAAAATATAAGAATTTTAAATAACATGTATTTGTATTCTACAAGCAGATACTTATTCAAGGACCCAAACCAATAGCCCCTGAAGTGCAGTTCTAAAAGGTATAAATACTCACAGCTTTGTTAGACAAATGCATTTAAGAATGTCTTGCCATTGTTGACACTGAAAGTAATCAACATCGAGCAAGAAATTTGTCAATTCTTCTAAAAATGCTACGTCCTCAAGAGCCGTCGAGTCATTTTCACTGGAGCCAAACTGATTCATCACAACAAAAATTGATGTGAACCATATCGGCAAACCTTCCTTAATAAGCTGTTGTCTTTCATGTGGTGGCAATTCAGTCAATAATTCCTTCAGGAACATATGTAACTGAAAAAATGAAATTTGAGCATTAGTAAACTTCAATGTTTTTGTCTTAGGTAGGTAGGTCTGTCATAGGTGTATAGACCGAATCGTAGAAGTCGGCAGATGTGAAGTTAGCTACAAGCTGTGCAATATCCAATCCTGACTGAAGCTCACATAAAGCTGTGCATTATTAGATTTCACAGTATGCTTGTAGCCTAACTTCACATCCACCGGCTCGTTTGATTTGGCCTATATACTTCAATGTTTTTGTCTTAGGTGTGTAAAAGTTGTTTCATTTTGCTTAAATGGCTACAGCCATGCCAAATCCAAATTGAATACCGTGATATAAAATTTAAAAATAACATCATCCAGCCTATTTGGACTTTAAATAAGTAGATTAGTAGTGTAGAATAATTGAACAAATAATTACCAATTTACTTGTGCCTAGTGGAATTTGAGTTGCGAAGTCTTCAATTACTTCCAATACCCCAGAACAGTTATGTCTGACTAACAATGTCAGCACCTCAACTGGGAATGACAAAAATACTTGGACTCCCAGGGTTCTTAGCTGGGTATCCGATGGCTGCAGAGTTTTTAGCATTTGTATTATTGCTAAGAGCGATGGTAACACATCTTGAGCAGGTATACTTGATATGACCTGAAAGAAGAATAAGACAATCACTATAAATCAAATCTTATAAATCAGGAAGTGTTTATTGGTTTGTTACTCATTTACACAGCAATGAAGCAATGGATTGACTTGATTTGTGGTATGGGCATAGTTTGAAAGGGAAAAGTGACATAGGCTACTTGTTATCCTTAAAAAATAAAATTTTCTCATAGGATAGCACCAAAATTAATATTTAATGCAGGCAAAGCTGCGGGCAAAATCTAGTAATAACTATGTTGTTTTTAAACTTTCGCAATTTGAACACATTATTATTATATACTATGAGACTAATCGCACACTAAAATTACGAGACTAGCCGTGACCACGGTCGATGCAAACGACCGAAACGTCGGGATGATGAGGCATTTATTTATCTCGTAATTTTAGTGCGCGATTAGTCCCGTAGTATATAATAGTAATAACTAAACCAAATAAAAAAACTATTTGATTTTGGAAAGTAGTGTGACTTGGTTACAGAACAATATGAGGATGCTGTATTATCTTTTCCATCCTAGTATCCTACAATATATTTTTAGTAAAAAACATTCAATATTTACAATTTTCTATCAAACAAAACTTATTATCTAGTGAAATTGTTGATTCATGAAACAAACTATATTTTGTATCGTCAGCAAAAGATAGTCTTCCACATAAGTTAAAACAAGTGTGTTGATGACATACTCTACTTTAGTAATTTCACAATAGTCAAGTATGTATAATACGATTAAAAGATATTGGCTGCTCAGAGTCAGGACATGAGGAGTCACTGCGCAGTGACTTTATTTATGGGTAAACAGAAGTGAGGGTTGGAGTTCTACATAGCTTGTAGCCACAGACATATAAGAGGAAGACATCTGTGCTTGTAGCAAACTTCACAGCTGCTATAAAATTTGACACAACTTCAACACTAATCAATCAAATATAAAATCAAGGAAAATACCAACAAACAAAAACATACTTTCTGAGGATCCAAGGGAAAATGACAATAGTATCCATTTGGAGAAAATACATAATGTCCAAGTCTATATTATCTGTTGACTTCTAAAGTTCTAAACCATGGTCAATTTTAATAGATACCTCACAGCTAATTTCTTTTTGAAGATATATATAGGTTTAACACACAAAAGAAACACAAAACATATCCATTAACCTGGAACTATGGACTTATGGGGTCAGTGCTCTATGCCGATGACAGTATAGTCGTGGAGAGCTACACATCCGATGCAGGAACCAGCGGGCCACAGATCGAGTCACTCAGAGAGGCTATGGTCGAACCGCTCAACTTGAGTCTGGAGGCGATATCTGACTGGGGTGTTGCTAACCTGCTCAAGTTTAATACCACAAAGCCTTAAGGCTGTTTGTTTTCGGCCAAAAAAGACCCTTCCAACTGTCTCCCGCTTCCCGCGGTGTCTCCGTTCCAGTAACTGACAGTTTGGAACTGTTAGGCATTTCACTCTCATCAACTCTTAACTTTGGCTCCTACATAGAGTCAAAAGCCCAATTAGCCTCCAAAAAACTTGGCATTCTCTCTAAGGTGAGACGGTATTTCACACCTGAGCAACTACTTGGTTTTACTATGAAAATTTACGTGGTTTTCACACATTTTAAACCATATATAACGGGACTAAACTCACGTCACGTCAACTACTTGGTCTTTATAAAGCACAAGTCAGGTCTTGCATGGAATACTGCTCTCACCTTTGGGATGGCCCTGCCAAATATCAATTGGAGGCTCTGGAGTCTATTGAGAGGCGAGCCAGGAGGCTGATTGACAACAAAACCTTGTCTAAGTCGCAGCTGCAAAAGCCTCGAGCGTCGACGAAAGGTAGCGTGTTTGTCGGCCTTTTATCTGATACACTTCAGAGAGTGCGCTCTGGACTTGCACAATCTGGTCCCACCTGCCCCCTTCTTCTATCATACGGCTAGATAGACGCGACCAAAGCGCCACCCTTTTATGGTGGACATTTCGCGCGTTAGAACTAAGCGTTTCGAATCCTCATTCCTCATACAAACAGCCAGAATGCGGAGCGCTTTGCCTGGGTCTGTCTTCCTGCTTAAGTACAATGTGGGTGTCTTCAAATCCCGAGTAAATAGGTATCTTCTAGGTAAGCATGCTACACCTTAGACCGCATATCTGCTCAACATTGGGCAGTATGTAGTCAAACGCAAACCTATACGGAATAAAAAAAAAAACTTATTGTTATCACACAATTTAAAAAAAATGAGATATTTCAATGCATCTTTTTCCCGATGTATCAACCAAGTTGCAGTCATTGTCATGGGCAGATTAGACTTGCGATGCCAATAAGAAGGGATAAGGATAATGTGCTCACATCGAGAAAGTTTAATAAAGAATTATCCAGTTGCCCTAACACAAATATAGGCCAGACTGCGAATATTAGATAAGTAATACTTAACCACAACAATATGATAATGAAAAGCTTCACTTACCTTTGCATTAGTTAAAAGTGTTAAAACAGCAGTCAAAGCATGAGGAATACTTGGCACATCATGCTTCAGACAGTCTTGAAACAAATCTAGTATTCTTAAGACTTCTTGAGCAGTCACCTGACCAAGCTCTTTATCTTGTAATAGTAGATGTAAATTTTGAAAACATTGGGCGCGATTTATCACAAACAATGAGTCTTCGAAGATTTTTAGGCATTTTTGTAGTGTATTATAATGGCGAGGCAGAACGGTTTTAGACATTTCTGAAAATCAAAATTAACATTCAAGAACCAGTAATCTTAGGTATTTAGCGGCGTCGTCAATCTATTTGATCATGTTCCGTTAAAGTTATGAGAGATTATCGAATACAGGTATTTGTGAGGTGTAAATTTATTGCAAAGTAGACAAAAAATACAAACACGCAGCACATTTCAATGCTGGTTTTCAAGAAGGGCAACCAACCGAAGATCTGGATGCCACCCTGTGTGGCCCAAATACGAAGATTGATTAAACTTACTGAATAATGCTGATCCCGTCTGCAAATATCATCTACACCACAAACAATAAATATGAACACTTAACACAATACGAAGCACATTATTGAGACACTTGGGTAACCGGCCATTTTATTTATTTTTCCTAAAATGTGTAAAACGCATTTCTGGCGCGAACAATGACGTTGACATTTCTTTTTTTTTTTTGTTGCGAACGAGTTACGACTTACGACGCTAAGGTTTTGTGCCGATTTAGGTGTAATGGTTTGGTAATGGTAGCACTGCACCATGGAGCATCGATTTTTTTCTTAACAATATTATGTTGTTATTACTTTTTATTCTGAAATATCTGAAAATTCGGTATGTATTGTTCTGGTATTTTTTTTCGACTCTTGTTGATTTTCAAAGGGACTTTCAGAGGTGTAATCGTAATCTAAAACATACTGAAAAGAAGGATGCGCGAGCCCATACATACCAGGATCTGTAATTTGTTATGTTCGGAGTGCTAAAATGATGCTCGATTTTAAAAACTTGATGTCATGTATTTTTAGTCAATATTGTCTCAATGATATTTATATTTATTTTTTAATCAGTGCATGTCATTTTGTCCGTAATTTCAGATTACGTTTTAGAGTTCATCGATTTATAAGACGTTGTCACGTCACAAAAGCTCAATGTTTAGGACTGTTATAAAAAGAAAATGAAAAACGGACTGATAATGAATTTCGGTATTCATCCATTTCATAAGTAATAGTATAAGAACCGCAACTATATGTTAAGGATATAAGTAAAGCAGCTATTCGAACCTCGGCTGCAGCCTGCGGATGCAGGTTGCGAATGGAGGTAGCACACGCATGAGCCGCTGCTTGTATCCGCAGTCGGGAATGATTCCGATGCTGGTTGCACGGGCTGCGTCGTACATCGCAGGCACGTTGGCCATGTTTAAACAGGTTGACAACACTTGCAGCCGAGGCTCGGTAGCACATGCTGCCGCAGCCCTGTTCGGAATCTTTTTGTAGAAATTCATACAACTACGTTGATAACCAGAGCCCTTAGTCCAGGTTTGTGTTGTTTACTTAACCTTTTGCGTTCGCGTGTGGCTCTATACATTTTGGTTAGTTCTTCATCGTTTCCGCCAGGGGCGCTGTACAAAAATGTATAGGGCCATATCGAAACAGCTGTAGTTTTAATTTATGTGTAAACCTGGACTGACGCCTCAGTTGTGTAGCCACTGCCGGCTTCGTGCAGCTGCTGCAAGTGTAGTAAAGCAAGTATGTAGTAGTGTTGCAACCGAGATTCAAATAGCACCCTTAAGGATTATTACGAGTAATATTAAAATGGCCACGAATTTCTCGGATAACTCAACTACAGCTTTTTGTTTTTAGTAGTAAAGTATATGATAAAAAGTACATATTATAAAAATAAGAGTATTCTTGCTTTTTGATAATCTTTTAGTATACAAAAATGTATGTTTCTATAAAAATGTATCTTAATAACACCTCAGTTCGTAAATATTACGGGCTAAAACGAGTTAACGCAGGATTATGTGCCAATAGTTAAAAAAGAAAATAATTATTACATCAACACGTCAACATTTCTAAAATTGCTAAGTTTGGATACCGATAACGAAGTCTGCCAACACTGAATACATAATCTGATTGACTGAATTTGACATTTCCTTTTTTTTGACAGCAAGAGTAATAAAAGATTGATTTTTTTTTTCAAATAATTCGCCCGTTTTTGGACAGGTTAAACTCGGCTAAAGCCTTTAAGACCATACCGCCACTTAATGTAAAAACAATAAAAATATCATTGTAATTTTCTGGTTAATTTTAATTTTAATTAGTGATATGAAAACAGCAAAAAATCCCTATATTTTTGAAGCACATATCATTTTTAGAAAAGAAGTTTGGATTTTCACTAACAAAAAAAAAATAAAAAAATATTGACAGGTTAATTCCGTGCATCCTTCTTTGAATATAACCAAAAAATTCGTTTATCGTACCATCAAACGATACGATGAAGACTCTAGTGTAGATGACAGGTCAAGAAGTGGTTGCCCTCGGTCTGTTAGGACTCCAGCAGTGATAAAAGCTGTGCAGGCACGAATTCAAAGAAATCCCAAACGTAAGCAGAAACTGTTGGCTCTTCAGATGGGGTTAAGCAGAACCACGGTGAAAAGGGTGTTAAATGAAGGCTTAGGGCTTCGGGCATATCGAAGAAAAACAGGACATCGTTTAAATGCTCGTCTATCGGACCTGAGACTGAAGAGATGCCGCGCTTTGTTGAAGCGGTACGCGGGAAAAAAATATCGGGAAATTCTTTTTTCGGATGAAAAAAAATTGCTCATGGTATGGTTGGGAGTTTCTTATTGGGGCTTAACAGATCACATTTTTGTGAGAAAGGTATAAAAACGACTGCAGTTGTGTATCAAAATACAGTCCTGACGAACCTTGTGGAACCTGTTTCTCATACCATGTTCAATAACAGGCGCTGGGTATTCCAACAAGATTCGGCACCAGCTCATAGAGCGAAGTGCACACAAGACTGGCTGGCGGCGCGTGAAATCGACTTCATCCGGCACGAAGACTGGCCCTCCTCCAGTCCAGATTTGAGTCCGTTAGATTACAAGATATGGCAACACTTGGAGGAAAAGGCGTGCTCAAAGCCTCATCCCAATTTGGAGTCACTCAAGACATCCTTGATTAAGGCAGCCGCCGATATTGACATGGACCTCGTTCGTGCTGCGATAGACGACTTTTGAAGGCCAGTATTCAAAATCACGGAGGTCATTTTGAATAAATTTTATTGTCATAAGAATCTATGTTTTGTTAAAATCATTTTGGTTTATAAAGTGTTACATAATTAATAAACTTGTTTCAATTATTTTATATTAAACATGTGACAGAATTTATGACATGACTGTGTATACACACGTTATATACTATATTCACGTTTTTTTTTTGCCGAAATCCTGACACTTACACCACATTGCACCAAATTATCTCCGGAACTATAGCAGATAGAAAGACGTGAGTGCCCTGTGTAATAGGGCCTATTCTGTGGACGTGAGTTAGACCAAAAATTCGCAATTTTTTTTCACATCATTTATCTGTTAAAATCACGAAAAGGGTACAACTCGACTTAAATCACTCATCACAGGAGGCACAGAATTATTCAGGAACTAAAATTATTACTTTTGCTAGAACCACAACCTGAGCTGCTGTCAATTATTGTTAACATCCTAGCATTTTTCGTTTTACATTATTTTGAGGATTTTGAACAAGAAAACTGTATCATTATGCAAAATATGTTAACAAAGCGATGGTGGCGACCTCATTTATTTTCAAGTCCTTTATGTCGCAGTGTACAGCCAGCAATATTTAACAAGCCGTCTCACACTATGAAATCTAACTTCAAATTGTCGTAAAATCAAAAGTGCAGCGAATCACTAAATAAATCAAAATTATATAGAGTATGTACCAAAAGAGAACCGTCTTCGTGGCGTTACGGTGGATTAACAATAAGATTTTAATCAGCAGCCAAGGTACCGACTACATGGTAGACTACATGAAAACCGAATTGGTGTCTACCAAGACGTATCAAACACTTTTAGTTGGATAATATGTACTCGTAGTTGTGTTGTACTAGCGATGACAAAGCAATGGTGTCAACTTAACAAAATCAGTAAAATGGCACACGGGCGACGTACGACGCTTTTCTTTTTGCATAAACTCTACAATACAGAAAATATGCCAAGTCGATGACAATAGGTAGGTAGAATTATCAGGAAAAATCCTTTTTTGCTGCCCTCGCACATTTATGCAGTAATTAGACACTTTTTTGAAATGAGTCCGATAAAATACTTAGGTAGGTTTGTACTTAGTAAAATTACATACAATACATATCTATCAAGTATGAATTATATGAGTATAATGTATATCAAACTAAAAATATATTATAGGTTGCCTACCTACCAACACCATTTTTAATATTTTTATAAACAAATCTCTCCGTATCACGGTCATTAGGTATCTAATGCAATACAACATTCATTAACATTGCATCTTCGTGATAGTTGCGCTTGCGCATCGCTATTTGAAGGATGGTGGCTTTCCGAGCGCCCGCGCTTTGCTTCACTCTCCCGCTGATTGCATCGTTCGCTGCCGATGTCCACGCGAGCCGCGTTCTGAATAACAATCAGTGTTTCCAAGCGCGCCGAGTACATTACACAGCACCATATCTGGCCGGAACGTGCTAACGTGTGGTGATGGTGTCCAAATGACTGTGGCTGATCGTTCAGTGCTCGTCATTTCGTCGATACGTACAGTTTAGTGTTGTAAAATGCCAGGACACGCCGGGAGCCCGTACTGGGCAGCTGTGGACTTTGACAGCGAAGGAGACGATGTACCTACTCCGCCTCCGAGCCATAGGGTCTACTTGGACCCTTGGGATCACGAAGCACATGGAATCGGGCAGCCAGACATAACAGAATCAAGCCAAGATGAAAACTTTAACTCCTTTGCTGGCGAGCCAGTTAGTGCTAGTTTTTACTACGTCCCGACAAAAAATTACGACTCGGGAGAAGAGCCACCTATGCCCCCGCCAAGGAGAAAAATGTCTACTCGAGAAAATAACATGGACGAATATTCGATCTATGGAAGAAAGACGTCCAGAACGGCAGTTCCCGAAATTCACAATATTTATGGCGAAAGACCGATAAGTAAGTAATACAATCTGATCATGTACCTAATAATTACTTATGCAAAAAAATCGGAGCTCGGAAGGTAAGATTCCGCAATATTTTTGCATTCATCGCGTACATTATTATTCTTCAACTGTTTATAATGGCAATATAAATTAGGTGCACTTACCTATAATTATATTGATACTATACAATAGGTAGGTACATACACATTATAACATCTTATTAATCCCCAAAGGTAGGGTAGGTAAGGGTAGTGCACCTAGCCAAGTTCAGACAAAACTGCCGAAAATAGCAGGTCTTGACTTCACATGCCAGATAAAAAAATTTAGATGATGATATTTCCAAGTCAATAGAACTACCACTATTTCCCCAACTATTGTAGTTAATACAGGCACTTTTGCCCGATAAAAAAAGTATAAATACCTACAATAGGAATAATACTTAATTATTGACAAAATTCAATTCAAATAAAATTCAAATTCATCAAGTAATATTAAAATAAATAGGTATAGGTACTTAGTAAGTAGGTAAGTATAATAAACAAACACTTTCTAATCATTAAATTGCACGTAGGTATACTTACTTCACATAAATATCACTAATCCAAGTATTTACATCGAGGCAACCAATATCAAATAATTTGTAAATAAAATAATTAAGTACTTACTGTTGTTTTATTACCTACTTATTGTGTTTCCGGTGCGGTAGACGATTTCAAATATCTGCGAAATCTGTTCATCTGATCTAAATTTTAAATGCTGAATCCTAGACTGAATTTTTGCGTTCTAATTTATTTTCAACAAGCTTCCAGGAAGAATTATCTAAGTGGGTTCACTAGGTCAGCGTGCTTTATTATTTTATGGCATTTACATATAAACTGCTCATTTAAGGTTTACTAAAAGTCATATAGCGGCCATGAATGCGAATAATTTGTTAAAATTATAGCTAGGTACCTAATTGATTCGACTAATTGGAGTAGTCTAATAAACCACGTTTGCACAAAAATATATCTACCTATAAGCAGAATAAAACTTACTGGCGTCTTTGAAATTAGCTTCAAGCTGCACAACTCTCGCTGACCTATTAATATACTACCGCTCTACGATTCATCTCATGTCTACAGACACCATTAAATTTTATTCAGTCTAGGTATAGCTATGTTGTTTTGTATCTTTACAGGGGACCGCCGAAGGTCCGTCTACATAGAAGAACCGATTTACGTCCCACATCCGATGCCTCCAATGATTTACGAACATATTTATGGAGGCTTGCCTCCTCCTCCTCCAGGATACATTCACCCAAGGCCTAGAACTCGAGTCTCCTTGCCTCACCAGCCCGACTATGTTATGGCTGCTCATGGATACGGAAAACCTAGGAGGCATTCCAGGTACCTAATAACTAAAACAAACTAAAGTGATCAATTAAATCTAGTACTTAAGTAACCAATCTTTCTGAGCGTCTGGTGGACGTGATGCGTGACCAAAATGAAAATTTGGCTCAACGCATAAGCATTGCCATTCAGCGTGGCAATGAAGCCAGCATTCTGGGCACGCTGCTAACTGCAGTGGGCAGTGGCACTAACTGCTGGCAATGGGCTTGAGCATTTGGATTATGTTGAGACCTTCAAGGGTCTGTGGATCATCCAATTGCTATTTATGTAACATCAACATCAGGCAGTGTGTAGTCAAACGCGAAACTATTCGAAAAAAAAAATGTTGTAGTGTAATGTAGTGAATGTAGTTTTAGTAATGTAATGCAGTTAAAGTAGTATTGTATCTTGTTGTAGTTAATTAAGTACTCGTAAGTGCAGTAAGTGCATTGGGCATTAAAAAACAATTTTCTAATAGACGACTCTAACAATCAATGTGCATTCATCACAAGTGAGTCAAAGCTAGTTATATTCGTTCAACGAACTGTTTAGATCCACCATCGGTAGTTATGAGATAAAGTAGGTATGAAATATCGTAAATAGTAGCGTTACGCGGTGTGACCACGCTGCACCGCCGTCCGCAACACACGAAGATATTTTCACGCTAATGACGTGAATAATACACGAAGCAAGGAAAATATTTGCTTAGACGCTTACATGGGTGCTGAGATTTCTACACCTGTCACAGTACCCGCACTGTGATTATGTTAGCAAGCATAAGCATGGTGTAGATGATTATGATGGCAAAATACTTACACTCTCGTTATAGTGAAACTATCGTAGACTCGCTATAATCATGCTCCCATTCAATTGATTATTCGTACTTACCATTTATGGTAAGTTTACTTTTACCATAAGTTTACTTTCTTCACGTCAACGAGATCTCTAAATTCCAAATATCTAGAAGTGGAACTTCGGTGAGTTTGATATAATTTTGCAAATAACTTTGTTCGTTCGTTTCAGCCTTACGACGTCCACAGCTGGACATAGGCCTCCCCTAAAGATCTCCAATACTAATTGCAAATAACTATCACTGTCTGAATAAATAAAAAAATTGCGACAAAAGTTTCAAAGTCGAATTTAAAATCTCTGCAGTTGAGTATACAATATACATAGCCACCAGGCTTCTAGACAGATGCACATTAGACTGTCTGTGAATCAAATCTGGTTCCCATGACAAACTGCGTGATATTAACTTTCAAGGAAAGCATTTACTGCAAAAACGTTCATACATGGTTGCATTCGTAGATGTGCTAACAACGTAACGGAGCTATTTGGTATTATAATAACGCCTTGTATATAAATCCATCGTGTGAACCTGCACCAGTTTTTGTTTTACTACAAATGAAAGTTGCATTTGTGAGAATCTTACGCTGTTGTTGTAGGAGAAACTTGTTTATAACATTGAACTCGGTGACCGTTCTAGCCCTGAGTTTATAAAGAATCATCATCATTTCTAGCAAAGGACGTCCGTCCCTATCTATACATACAAATAAATAAATTGGAGTGTCTGTTTTTAATATTGAAATAACAGTTTTTACTACATGCTTATGAATATAATTATTATATGGTACATACACCAAAATAACATTTTTTACAATTTTTGTCTGTTTGTTCCGGCTAGTATCTGAAATGGCTGGACCGATTTTGACGGGACTTTTATTGGCAGGTAGCTCATGTAATAAGGAGTAACTTAAGCTACGTTTATCAACTGTTAGGCGGAAAGAAGTTCGCCGGGTCAGCTAGTTAGGACATAAATCTTCTCCCTGTCGATTTTCCATGAGACCACTTGGAGGCTGAAGTTTGCTTTGAGACTGTCCTACAGTCAAGGACTTCTACTGTCCATGAATACTACCTGCTTTACGCATACCATTGCATGGTTTCTATTTTGGAATTTTGCGGTCACATAAGCTGTGAGCTCTGTAGGTATACCAACTTCCTAATCCTCTAGACTATGACTTAATTACAGACTCATAAAAGCATACGATTTTTATGCAATCGCAGAGTATGCTAATTTGCGCACCTGGGACAATAACATCTAAGCAGATGTATTTCCTTGGCGAATTTCAGTTTTTGTTACAACGTTAGCAATTATTACGTAGGTTCCGGCGAGTGCACCGGAAATAAATTTGTTCCTTTTGTCTACAAATGGCATAAGAGCAATTATTCTAGTACACACCACTTTCTAGTCACGTATTACGTGAGGCAAGCTTGTGGAGTAAATTAAGCGGATACTAGAAAGTCAGTCAAGCTGCTCAAGCGTCTGCTGGGCATTCTTCATAATCGTCATATAGCGAATTAGTGCGAGGCGGGGTAAAGAAGGCGCATGGGAAATCATGATGTTATCTAACCGACCACCTTTTGATACGGTCGAGAAATCACAAAACGCTCTGGACTTAGCACACTATACACTGTGCTACACACAACTACACAAGTAACATACTGTAAGTGTACACGAAAACACGCACGAAACAAAAAAAATGTTTGTACCTACAGTAAATAATTTTGTCAATTATGATAAAATGGGGCTAACAGAGAGGGCTATGTTTACTAGAATTAAGATAGGTTTATATTATATATATTAGAAATGAGGAAATCCGTAGATAAGCTCAAATATTTATCACTATTGCTTAGCATTTATGCAGTCGAAGTGGTGCGCAAGCAAGACACCTAAGACACAGCACGCACGGGGATCACATCATCCTACTAATATTATAAACGCGAAAGTTTGTGAAGATGGATGGATGGATGTTTGTTACTCTTTCACGCAAAAACTACTGAATGGATTGAGATGAAACTTTGCAATAATATAGCTTATATATAAGAATAACACATAGGCTATAAATTATAATGATATATTGCGTCAAAAAGACGCGGGTAAAAACTAGTGCTATATAAATTTATTTCGAGTCGAGGTCGAGACTGTGGAATTATTTTTTTCGGTTGCATTTGTTCCAGTTTCCAACCAACCTTTATAAAAAAAACTAGCTTTTGCCCGCGGCTTCGCCTGCGTTGTATTTTGAGTTTTGTGCTATCCCACAGGAACTTTTTATTTTTCGGGATAAAAAGTAGCCTATGTCACTCTCCGGCCCTTGACTTGAACTATATCCATGCCAAGTCAATCCTGCATTTAACTGAAAGAGGAACAAACCAACAAACTTTTCGGATTTATAATATTAGTTTGATTAGTAATTAGTATTAGTAGGTATGTTTATAACGTAGGCCACATTTGGCAGTCTATATCTTATGGCCATGTCCTACGCGAGTAATGGTGGTATAACAAAGATAGCAAAAATCTCGTGATTTTAAGGTCACATCTGCTAATTTTAAACTACATCTGTCCCATAGATATTCCATAACTTATCTACCTTAGAATAAGAAGTAAAGTGCAGCGCAGTGTAGCTAATGCGAAACTTCAATGAACCAAGTTGCAATTTATAGCCAAGAATAACAGATTAAGTGCCTCCTTTATAATTGCAGTAACAATTATTATTCATATTGTTCATGAGCCATAACCACGATTTGTAATAAATGAAAGTGTTTTAGAATGGGGTGTTGTCACGTTAAACTCGTTAATAATCGTGGTTATGATAAAAGGCGAAGGTCTTTATGAATTCTACATAGATAAGACTTAATAGCTTTGCTTTTTATGTTTATTGTAATTTCTTTACAGTTCTTTCAATAGGCATGATAATTAAAAAATATATATAATTAGTCGGTCAGATAGACTATCAAACAATATTAGACACGTATTTTTTCTTTTGTCAATTAAACAAAAATTGATGAAGATATAGTCCATCAAAGTTCCGCGTGACGTCACAAGTGCCATACAAATGTACAGACTTCTGTTAGAGAGGTGACGTCATGACCCCCACCCCCAAACTTCGACAAGGTTTATCTTTGTCGTTTGTAGTTTGCTTAACAAAAGAAAAATTACCGGACAAGTGCGAGTCAGGCTCGCACATCGAGGGTTCCGGACAAACACATTGTTATGAAGTTGAAGAAGTTATTTTATATGACACCTTCCATGATACGATTTACTCACTTTGAATTTTGAACCCATATGTTGTGAATTTTGAGGCCCTATTTTTTTTATAATGTTAATAAAAATGTACAGTTTCAGATTTATACCTATATGTGTACTCTAAGGCAATGCTTATCGCCAAATTTCAAAGTTCTGTGTCAACAGGAAGTACCCTGTAGGTTTTGATTTTTGTGAGTGTCAAAATGAGTGTTTTTTACGACATAAACGGCTCTAACATTTTTATACGATAACTGAGAAGTTTTTCTTTTACACAACTGTAAGAGATCATAAATATACCTACGTATACAGTTTAAATTTCAACGTGATGTCTTTACGCGTTCCCGAGATAAAGAGTCTTGACATACACACAGACGGATAGACGGACAGACGGACAACAAAGTAATCATATAAGCCGGAACCCTAAAAATACTTGTCCAATATTTTTTGATAACCTAACGCACAGACTAATTAAAATAATGGTTTTATTACCCAGTCATCATGCCTATTCAAGGTTAGCTTTCAACAGGATATTGTAGGTCCCGGTTGTTTTAACCGTTCAGCCATATTATCAGGACATGGCTGAACGGTTAAAACAACGCCTCTGGGCCTTCAGGCAGCCTAAAAACTCTGACACCAGGGCCTAGCTAGCCTCCTAGCCTATACGAACATACTTACTTAACAGGATATTTTGTTATTTTCTCTTCGCATGATCATCTATGCGGTTGATACCTTCGAGCATTTACCAATACCATTTGGGATATGCTCGAAGGGTTGATACACATGTTTAGGGTCATGTGCTACACTAAAATAGTTATTGTTAATCAATTTTCAGTTTCTTATTATTTTGTTAGCAGACTACCAGATGCGTACGAAGCAAATTTTGTCTATGAAAGCCTGTCTCCGGAATACGAAGACTGGGCTCGACCGTTCCCGAAAACAGCACCAGATAATTTCCACCTTTCTAAGTATGGACACCTGCAGATCGACTATTCGTTCAGTTGGCATTCCTTGGACCGTCTTATCCGCAACCAATAACGAATTCACGTAATATTTTTACATTACGAAGAGGGGTTAGTACAGGTTTACATGTAAAATTAAAAACTACGGACAGTACTTGCCGTGTGTCTCTATGCCTTTTTGTACAGTGCCCCTGGTGAGAACGAGGAAAAACTAACAGAAATGTATGGAGCCACACGGAAACGCGCAAGCTTAAGTAAACTATGCAAAACCTGTACTAAAGGCTCAGAAGACTCAAATTCAAACTAGTAAGTATAGTGCCTATATAAATGTAGATAATGATAGGTACTATAGCTAAATAATACCTAATAATGTAGATATAAAGATTAATTTATAAGACTAATATGATCCAAAGGTAAAAGATACTGCTATGTTTAACAAGTAATCCCTATTACATTTTTAATTTTTATGTCTTAGTTTAATTTGCATTGTAAGTAAGAAATATATTATAAATGCTTACTTATTTCTCGCTTTATTTCTATTTAGTTATACTCTTTTATTGCCAAAGAATAAACGAATGTCATTTCAATTTTGTTTTCGTTTCGTTATGTATTTTTTTTATAATAATAGTTTTTATTTAGATACCTACCTACCTAATACTTATTTAGATTGTAGTGATATATTAGATCTAAACTTTCTCTACTTAAATGAGTGGTTATAGAAGTTTCTATACATGGATATTAATTTTATTATATGCTATTATAGTATAATCTAAGCGCGGTTGACTTTCAATGAGAAGGAAATGTGGTAAGTTTCTACTTTCAAAGCACTTTTCTTTCAATTTGCTGAAGATAAGGTACCAAGGATGTTGCATACAAACGTAGGTACTCAATAAGCGAAATCAAATCAAAATGATAATTAGTTTCAAGAAACTACGAGTAAGATTGGTAGTAACACTGGTAACAAACGTTATTATCAGACCTCAGAGACCGAACTAAGGACCGAACAAATTTTGAAATTTTGTCCCTGAAATATTACTAGACGTATTTTTTTTTCAACCTATGCTGTCTCACTTCTGGGCAAAGGTCTCCCCCACTCCCTTCCATTTATCGCGTTCTGAAGAAAAATCCCGCCAACCTTCCCAAAAAAAAAAAACAGAAAAAGACGTAAGTACATAGAAAAAAAAACAGGACAAGTGCGAGTTAGGCTCGCACATCGAGGGTTCCGTACAAACACGTTGTTAAAATAATTAAAAACTTGTTATAGCATGTGCTAATGAAGTTCTTTTATATGATACCTTACATGATACGATTTACTCACTTTGAATTTTGAACCTATATTTTGTGAATTTTGAGGCTCTATTTTGTTATGATTTAAATAAAAATGTACTGTTTTCAGATTTATTTCTATATGTGTACTCTGAGACAATGCTTCTCGCCAAATTTCAAAGTTCTATTTCAACGGAAAGTACCCTGTAGGTTTTGATTTTTGTGAGTGTCAAATATGCGGTTTTTGCGACATAAATGGCTCTAACTTTTTTAAACGATAACTGAGAAGTTTTTTCTTTACACAACTGCAAAAGACTATAGATATACGTATACAGTTTAAATTTCAACTCGATATCTTTACGCGTTCCCGAGATAAAGAGTCTTGATATACAGACAGACGGACAGACGGACAATAAAGTGATCCTATAAGGGTTCCGTTTTTTCTGTTTGAGGTACGAAACCCTAAAAACAAAGTAATTTTTTTCATATTCTTTAAGTAAAAAAAATAAAAACTTATATGTCCTTTACAGCTAAGAAAATGGGTTGATGAACTGTGTGTTCAAAGACGTGTACTAATTGTGATATTCATCGATCAAAATGTTATATTTTCATACCGCAGCTTAGTTTAGCACATTACCACTGTCAACTGTTAATCTAATGACAAAATAATTATCAGTTCTGTACTTAAAGAGTTATCTTTGTGATAAGCATTTCAAAAATCTGAAGCGAACGCAGGATTCGAACCTTGCCCCTTCGGATCACCAGCCCGACGCTCTAACCAACTGAGCTAGCTCGCCACCTACGCAAGCTTATCACAAAGATAACTCTTTGAGATAAAAATCTAGTGTGGAAATCACTTAAAATAAACATCATAACAGTTCTGTACTTAGCTTGACTTAGTTTCAGTAAATCAACACGCCTGTCAAGTATAGTTTCTAAAATTAAGAATCATCGCCGACGCCTCAATAGCGTTCCAAACTCGTGCGCATAATTACGGAGCAGTTTCAGTACTTAATAGGCAAGTGGTTAATAAAGCAATTCACGCTTCAAGGGAATCACATGCGCGTTTTAAACGCTCATATGTAGGTCATGATGTAACTTATGAATTATGTAGTCATGTAATAATTTTCATAATCACATTCTTAAAAGTAGTAACAATGTACGATAGGTATCTGTTCGTACATCGCGAAAATCAGAGACACAGTCTAAAATTACATTGCTATGTAATTAACGTTGTATTAATTGAGCTTGGGCAACCGCACTAAATAGTTAGTTGGGAAAGTGATATAAATCATTGTAACAGGCAGATATATGTTTAATTACGCCTGCATTCTAGAAAAATGAACAGGAAAATTGTTAAGCAAATTAAAAAGTTAGAAGAAGTTCTGGTCACTGTACAGCTTTCTCTTTTTTACTATGTTGAACTGTCCTTTTTTATCAGCTTTCGGTGTTGTTTTATTGCCGTAGTGAATGACTTGGAGGGCGCTTTGTTTAGGCGCTTTATTTTGAGAGGGTGGCGGCGCCATGTTTGAACTTGGTCCTTCGAGCATGGGGTCTATATCAACGGAGTTATTGTACGTAGCAGAATACGGTCTTTCCACTTGAGTCTCATATTGGGACGGGTAAGAACTTTGCGCCAGATATTGTTTAAACTGACTCTGTTTGAGTTTCTCCTCCAGTTCTTCCAATCGCTGCAAAATGCAAGTTTAAAAGTGAAAGCTACTGACATCCGCGGATGCATCTCGATTACGCATTGATTTTACTCAGTGAAACAAACAAAACAATTTCGAACTGTTATGAAATTGTGACACAGTAATCTAAATAGAACAGTTAAAAATTAAAGAAATAATATGCACATCTATTTAAATACATGTTTTAATTATAGACTGAAATTTTACTGAGTCAATTATTTATACGATATTAAGTAATAATCGACATTTGTCTACACAATGTGACACAATCACGTTTTAGCCTAAATCTGCTCGAATTTCTCAACTTAGGTTTCAACAGTTATCTTATCATCATACTGTATCATTTGATTCAGTGAATACCTAGATGCCAATTTTTTAGCATACCTATAATTATGATTCTGCGAGTTTTTAAGTACTTTTTGAAATCGTTAGCTAGTATAATATTATACAATTGAACAATATTTAGTTCTAGTAGATCACTAGTGAATAAACAATGCGTGAAAAAGATAAAAAAGAGACAGGGCAAAATAGCATGAGGTAGAGAAAACCTATACCCAGCAGTAGCTCGATACAGGCTGTACTGTACTGTATCGGCCTTTCTTAATAGGTGATTGAGCCATATCCACCACGCTGGCCCAGTACGGGTTGGTGGATTCACATACGCCATCGCATTTCTGCTACGGCCATATGCAGGTTGCCTCACGATGTTTTCTTTCACCGAAAAGCCAGTGGTTATGGGACCAATTATGGGACCGGGATTTGAATCCATGACCTCACAATTGTAAAGTGAGTGTCAGACCTCCACTACCTCTAGACCACCACGGCTTCCGATACAGGCTCATGATGATGAAATATGACTACTATGATAATTTGAATACTACTAGTATTAAAATACTTAGACTTACTCGTCTGTAAGCATCAATGTTGACGTCAGTGCGAGTGGCCTGCCTGGTTAACTCTTCTTGCAACTGCGCTACTTGGGCTGCTCCGCGCTGGATCTTTTCTTCATAATCCAATACAACAATGTTCATCTATGGAATTCAAACATTAAAGAGTAACTTATAACTCTCCTTGGTAACTCGGAAATGCTGAAAGACCCTGATATATGGGCTCTAATACCCCACCCTCTTGGTTTTTGAGTGGGGTTTTTAGATATATGACCAAAAATTCAACCTTGCACCACCCCCAAGAAGAAGACGTGATTTGGATTTTCATCATTAATTCATTTTTGTGATAAATAGAGGGTGGGATTTCTGATCTTGCTGGTTTTATAGCCCAAAAATACAGGCTGTTCCAGCATTTCCGGTTTGACGTTGAGTTCTGGGATTCCGTATCAAAGTTATTAAAAATCCTCGAAGATGAAAGAAATTAGAAGGCAATTCTAGCATCTCCATCATCATCCAAAATAGACATCGACAACACCGTATTCCGCTTTGAAAGACAGAGCCCGCTACAAATTTTAGAGCGACACTTTTTGAGCGCGAATGTCTTGATTTTATCCGAGTTCGAAGGTGAAAAAATGGCTAATTTTTGAAGTTTAGCTGATATACAGGGTTATTCCTAATCAATAAAATTAGCATCCTTTTAGGGGCTTAATGTGTACATCAAAACTAACAACTTTACTTTTGTTCTGCGACTTTTATCAAAACTAAAAAACAATTTGTTGTTGAATAGAAAAAATGTCGTTCACCAGCGACAAAATGTTCCATACATTTTGTACAGCTGATTTTTTTGAGTATTGACAGTGAAGTCGCGGAACAAAAGTTGTTTTCTTTTTTATTTCGAATAGGTTCGCGTTAAATAAAGTTTAGTTGTTAAATCATAAATCATTTATTTGGCATAATAATAAATATGTGCAGATACATTGTTCCAAAGACTCCCAAACTAGCCAGAGACTGTATGTCAGGAGCCAATGGCTTCTCCTATTATGTCACAAAAAAAGATTACAATGCAAATAAACAACTGATATTATACAAGTTTTTAACAGAGTTAAATTCAGAAAGACAAAAGATATTTATTTGTTTGAAACATGAAGAAAAAGAAAAGTTAGTTAATTTGTTAGTTTTGATGTACAGAATAAGCCCCTAAAAGGATGCTAATTGATTAGAAATAACCCTGTATATCACATGCATACGCTGGATGCAAGCTACTTCCAACCGATCTTACTGGGAATCATTTGGGAAGACGTATGTTTAACAATAGGCGTCTTACGGTTGATATTTTGACAAAATAACGCACCTTATCACTGTGTTCTGATTCGCTTTCCTTCAGTTTTGCTCGAAGTTCTTCAATGGCGCAAGTGAATTGAGCTACTTTTGTATCGGTCTCGTGGTGTATCTGTTGGACTATTAACAGCAACATAAATCAACTCTACAGGGTTATTCAGAATTGGTGTACCAAGCCAATAGGTGGTGACTCGGACCAATATTATGAAAACCTTTTACAATAAGGCCAAGTCGGAATTCGAGTAAAATTATGGTCAGCAGTTTCAAACATTTAGTCGATTCCGAGTTGCAATTTTATGTAACAACAATTTTTTTCTTCGAATAGTGGGTTGGCCCCATGCCCCATAGTAAAATTGTTATTAAGTAATATTATTCACCTGCTTTCGGGTTAGTACAGGGCAAGCAGATAACCCTGTATTTTTGTATCAGCTTTTAATAGTCCACTGCTGAACACAGGCCTACTCCCGAAGAGCGATTGAGCTATGTTCAGCACGTTGGCCCAGTTATGGATTGTAGAATTCATACCCACCTGTAAATTTTCTCTCCGGGTGGAAGAAAGTTTCCTCATGATGATTTCTTCACCGAAAACGATACGAAAAGTTGGTACAAAAAGACAGAATTCATTGGTACGGGACCAAGATTTAAAAACAACGACCTTACGACTCTAAGGCGAGCTTTCTTTTGCTTATCATACTGGCCTGCTCAGTGTTGTTCAAGTCAATTCAATTTCAAGTCAAGATTACACGTAAACTAAAACTACACCTTTCCTACCTTTCTTCTATCGTACGGCTAGACAGACGCGACCAAAGCGCCACCCTTCTTATAGTAGACATTCCGCGCGTTAGAACCAAGCGTTTCGAATCCTCATTCCTCATACGAACAGCCAGAATGTGGAACGCTTTGCCTGGGTCTGTCTCTCCGTTAAAGTACAACGTGGGTGTCTTCAAATCCCGAGTAAATAGGTATCTTCTAGGCAAGTGTGCTACACCCTAGACAGCAGATGTTCGCTGCTCAACATCAAGCAGTGTGTAGTAAAACGCGAAATTATTCGAAAGTAAAAAAAAAACAGCTTTTTCCGTATGGCTCGATACATTTTTGAATAGCGCCCCTGGCGGAAACGAGGAAGAAGTAACCAAAATGTATGGAGCCACCTCAGAGCAAATAAAAAAATCAAGAGGGAACGTCGTTGAACAGTCAAGTGAAGCCGGTTTTTTATACAAGTGTGAGTGCGTCGCTGTTGCACCGCCATAGTTAGACTGTCAAGCCAAGGCGTAGTTTCCTTGTACGTTGATGTGTGTGCAATTGTCTGTACACGGCGAGGCGTAGTTTTGGTCGGCCTCACTTGTTTGTTTACAACATTCTGTCTTTATTTTTTATTTTGTCTGAGGGAGCCACACGCGAACGCGACAGTTTGCACGGTAAAGATTAGATACCATTACCGTGGTCTTGTCCGACATACCTCAGTACCTCAAGTCAAAAGTTTTCGACCAGTGTGTGTTGCCAGTGATGACTTATAGCACAGAAACGTGGTCTCTCACTATGTGCCTTATTAGTAAGCTCCAAGTAGCCCAACGAGCTATGGAGAGGGCTATGCTCGGAGTCTCTCTGCGGGATCGAATCAGGAATGAGGAGATCCGTAAAAGAACCAAGGTTACCGACATAGCCCAACGGATTAGGAAGTTGAAATGGCAATGGGCAGGGCACATAGCGCGGAGGACTGATGACCGGTGGAGTCGAAAGTTCTCGAGTGGAGACCACATACCGGCAAGCGCAGCGTAGGACGTCCACTCGCAAGGTGGAAAGATGACCTCATTAAGACCGCAGGATCGCGCTGGATGCAAGCCGCTTCCAACCGGTCTTATTGGAGATCCATAGGGGAGGCCTATGTCCAGCAGTGGACGTCCTTTTGCTGATGGATGGATAGATGGTTTAAGTAAACTACGCAAATCCTAGACTGAGGGCTCTGAAAGCCGTACAATACGGCAAAGGTCGTATCAGGGACATCACTGGGTATGATGTTAAAATCTGACTAAAACTTTCTGAAAACAGTCATAAAAATCTGAGCAATCGTAAAAATAAATAATTGATGTAACAGTTAAATATTACAGAGCAATTATATAATGAGTTAACATTGGATTATTGATATTGCGTAACTTTTGACTGTATTCATAAAGCCAATAATGACTTCCGTTGTGCAAGTGAATATCAAATACAATACTTTTCAACTGCTTATTGGAGCTTTCTAGTGGGATGGTGGAGTTGATTAATTTCCAAATAAAATCTAATGAACGTAAATCTATTGCGTTACATAAAACTAATAAAGGCCGTAGCCATGCAGTGCTAAAATATTAACACATAGTTTCCTTCATTTTTTTATTTTTAATCTTTTACCTATCAAAAAAAAAGCAGCTCGCTGCGTTCACCTAACGATTGTCTTCTTGGTACGAGCAACTCACAGTTATTAGGTAGACATAAGACAGTGAAGACAGATGAGATAAAAGTTACTACGAGCGAGAGTAGGTACTATGACGCGCTTTCAGAAAAAACGATGAAGCGCTTTCAGAAAAGGTAAGTACAGAGGGTTAGTACCTACAGGTTACAGGTTTACACGTAAATTGAAAACTACAATAGTTTCCGTAAGTCTCTTGTACATTTATACAGCGCCCCTGGCGGGAACAAGGAAGAACTAACAAAAATGTATCGAGCCACACGCAAACGCGCAAATTGAAGTAGGTTTACTGTTATGCAAAACCTTTACCAAAGGCTCAGACCAATCACAGTTATTAAATTTTATATCTGACATTTGTCGCTGTCTCTGTCTAGAGTATTTATTGGTTACACACTATCATAGATTAGACTGAGATACAGTGACAAATGTCAGAAGTAAAATAACTGTGAATGTACTGTAGTGCCCTTGCGCTTCGCTTCGCTTGGCTTGTCTTGGCAAGTTGGCACTCTTGGCAGGGGTATTACCGTGCCCCCAGATAATAGTCTAACGAGTACTTACCTATAAAAGGGCTATCCAATGAAATACTTTAATGGGCTATCATCCTCAATTATTGAATCGCTAAAACATATCTCAGCGTGTCTCAACTCTAAATGTGCTAGGCCAATCAGAGACAAATCATATTTAATCATAAAAATGACGTGTATCATAATGAAAGAGCTAAATATTATATGACGATGATGATGATTACATTATTTTCTACAAAGTAACATTATAATTACTCACTTTTCTTTTCGTTAATAATTGTCAACTCATCGATATGGCGCTCATGGTTTTTGTGCAACTCTGTTATATTTTCATTGTGTATCTGTGTCAAATTATCTTTATCCTGTGTGTTTAAATATGAATATAATTATTTGTTACTTTTTATGTATACCATTATACAAACAATTGAACAAACATTATGAAAACAATTAATTGGGTTATTGACCTTACTCAGTCTTACTGTACTGCACCAACTACAATAGGTATTTTTGAGTGCCAATTATTATAAGATTTATAAGCACTCACCTTCTCCAAAGAAGCTATAATTTTGTCTCGTGCTAATAGCTGGTCTTTCATTTTTTTACTATCGCGTTTGAGGTGGACCAACTGCGAAACTGTTTCTTGAAGATTTTCGATCATTTCTCTCGAAGACAACAAATGATATCGATGTGACTTTTCTAGCTCACGAGATTCTTTTAACTCTATTTCTAGTTTCGAGTTTATTTCTCGTATTTTCTTGCACTCTTCTTTTTCATTTACGAAGTCCTGATAAGTGAAGAAGTTAGCTAACAACTAGAACTACCTATTACAAAAAGTACAAAACTAACTATTGAAACTGTTAGTCACTATGTCTTTATTTTAGATAATAAATAACAGTTGACTATCAGTAGGTAGGTAAGTACTCACGATTTTACATTTTGATAGGCTATTTAAAATATTTTGCAATCGTACTCCTACAACGTCAGTTGATTCTTTTTGTTTCAATTTCTGATCATCCATTTTTCCATTAATTATTATTCCTAGTGCTTGAAGATGGATGTACCCTAGTGTCCCTAGTTGAAGATAGATGTTTTGTAATGTTAACTTCATTCTTTTTTTAAATTTCCCGCCAGAAATAATAAACCCGGCTCTATTTCATAAATTCACTATTCTTTTCTCAAAAAAAAAACTAATTTGAAATTATGCTGTTTCCACACAAACGATTCGAATGGCTCAAAACGCTACATTGAATTACATCACGAAGTGCGACGCCAAAAAGAAAAAAAATGAAATCTTGAAAGGTGACAATGAGAAGTTGACATTGATAACTAATTTTGACATGGAGTTTTGCTTTTGTGCTTTTAGGTTAGAATTCAATTCTGTGCGAGACAAAAAGGAGACAACCTTAATTACCTAGTTCTGTATCTGTATTATTCAAAGACAACATAAAACATACACCTGTCTTCACAGACGTCTACATTTAATAGCCACATTTACAATGGCAGCGGCATATGGAATACATTTAGGTAACAGTTCTGCTTGTTTAGCTGCATTCAGTAATGGTGCTCCAGAAGTAATAGCCAACGATGCCGGTGACCGTGTGACACCTGCTATCATAGCTCTTAATGGAACCGAGTGGGAAATAGGCCTTCCGGCGAAGTCTGGGCAAGCCTCGTCGAAGTCAATCATAAAACACAACAAACGACTAATGAACTGTGCCTTCAATGAAGAAGATGTAACCTACGTGGAAGCTTCTTCCTCGTGCCGTATACAAAATGACGACAAACTTGAATATATATTCCAAACTAGTGAGACCACTGTGTATTCCAACCCGAATAACATAGCCACCAAAATATATGACAAACTTTTTACCATTGCAAGCCATTCAATGCGAAGCGACGGTGACTTAAAGCTTGTTCTAGCTGCACCACTACACTGGTCTAATGAAAGCAGAGATCGTTTGGTGAAGTGTGCTGAGCTTGCAGGTTTTGATGTTCTACAAGTGATCAGTGAACCTGCCGCAGCACTGCTCGCATATAACATTGAAGAGTCTACAGAAGATACTAACGTTTTGGTCTACCGATTAGGTGGCTCCACATGTGATGTCACCATTGCTAAAGTCTCTGCAGGGTTTATTTCAATTGAAAAGAACATTTCTCGCACAGATCTAGGCGGCCAGTGCCTAACTAGAGACCTAGCAGACTATATCGCTCAGGAATTTAAACAAAAATGGAAATTGGATCCTCATGAAAGCAAGAGAGCAATGGCCAAATTGCTCAACCATGCCGACAATTGCAAACATGTTTTGTCTACATTGAACTCTGCCCATGTTTTCATCGAGTCCTTATTGGACGGTGTAGATTGGAGTCAAAATGTGTCTAGAGCAAGATTTGAAAATATCATCTCTTCAAAAATATCTGCGTATATTGAACCGGCTCAGAAGTTGATTGAGAATTTTGATGGGAAGATTAGTAAAATTGTTCTTTGTGGGGGCAGTTTGAAGATTCCCAAGCTACAATCTGCTATAGCGGGCTTACTTCCTGAAGCTGAGGTGCTGTCTGGTATAAATCCTGATGAAGTCATAGCTGTGGGTTGTGCTAAAGAAGCTGGTTTATTAATAGACATGCCAGAGTTATCATTAAAAGACATGAATGCTGAGGTCGAATTCTTGGCAAAGGATGTGTACCTGAAGTACTTGGACCAAACAGTACAGATTTTCAAAGAAGGATCGCCACCTTATTCACATAATATTCAGACTATTGATGCAGGAAATGCAAAGGATATAAGCTTCACCTTACATGAAAATCCAGAAACTGAACAGTTTGCAACTGAAACTTTTAATGTAGAAAGCTTGAACAAACCATTTACATTGAAAGCTACCCTTCAGCTGTCCAATATATTACTACAAGTGGAATAAAGTAATAGTTGCTTAATTGACCGACTAACCACTGGATGAGGTATACAATTCAACGCATATATATTTTTTTTATGTATAACCACGCATAACTTTTTTCATAGTAGTCCGATTTCAATCATTATTTTTTTATTGGAAAGAGTATACTTCGAAATTGGTCCCATTTAAATTTTATCGAAATCGGCTGAGCCATTTTTTAATAAATCAAATAAATAAATAATGTGAAAAATGTTACATCGATCCATGCATAATATTTGCGTTCTAGTGATGCGCCTCAGCTTTGCGCAGGTGTATTATACATATAAACATTTCTCTTGAATTACTCTATCTATTAAAACAAACTGCATCAAAATCCGTTGCGTAGTTTTAAAGATATAAGCATGCATGGGGACAGACAGCGGAAAGCGACTTTGTTTTATACTATGTAATGATTCTGTACACAGGTGAAGTCGGAAATGCTATTTTTTTCAAAATATTATTATTTTGATTTACTTTTTCTTATTCTTTAACAAACAGTGGCTAACTTTGCTGTCATCCTCCACACATGTAATTGAGGAGAATATTGTAATAGTTCTGTTGGTTTTAGTTTAATAAATGGTAATTCAAATGTATGTAACAATGTATGCCACTGTATTTATTTACTGAAAATATTTTTTTATTAATAAAATGATTTGAATATGTAAAGTATTTTATTTTGATCCTAACTGTATAAACTATGGTAGATATAAAATGTAGGAAAAGAATATTTTTATATATACAAAACTTAAATGACATTTTATAAACTTAACTATATATTACAACTACTACACTATATTTACAAACCTTAACAAATTAATAAAAAAAAAGATATAATGTAGAATCCGCGCCAAGTAGTAGTACATACTATATACTACTACTACTAGATATTTGTAACTTTACAAGATCCTTGGTACTACAATGGCGTCGGCATCTATTATAGTTACAATTTCACAGTTTAGTTTCAGTGGCAATCAGTGGTGGCGCCACAAGGATAAAAGTCTTGATTTGACACACGGACTGACAGACATAGGGTGAACCAGCCAGTTCACGACCACTTAGTGGAATAGTAATCTTTGAAGTGACATTATTCACTATAATGATAATGTTCTGATTCAAATAATACTCAGAAGTTTAGAAAAAACCTTAAATAATTGAAAAAACATAAGGTTTTTTGTATTTTATGTTAGTAAGTATAAAATAAATAATGATTTATCAAAATGTGCTATTTTTTAGTTCCCGACCACATGTGGTCAGTTAACGTCCGACATTTTCGTTAGTTGACGTCCACTCAAAAGCCATTGAAAAAAGAGCCTTAGAGCATGTTCTTAGGGTCGTAAATAATAACAACATTAAATAATCATGTTTAAATGACATTTAATTTTAGTTATCTAATATTATTCATTCAATTATTTTATGATATTTATTTTTCATATATTTACACTTGTTTAGTAATTTTAATAATAGTATTATTTACTTATTTAGTAATTTTTGTACGGTATAAGACACGTGGTCGTTAGCTGACCGATTGTCGACCACCGAAATAATGCTTTATATTTTAATGGTAATCAACATATTTTGCTGGTCGCATTCTGAAGTGTACATAAACCACGTCCTAAAGATCAAACTGATAAAGATTAAAATGCCGTACCATGAAGTATCAGTTAGAAAATTTATGAAGAAGATCGATGGGAAATAGTCATTTGCCGACCATGTGGTCGTGAAATGATGCATACAAAATTTTAGTAGGTTAGTTTGCCGAACACCTATTATTTTAATTAAAAGCGCATATTTTACATTAAAATGACCCTTTAGGGGTAAAAACGTGTTTTTATAAACATTCCAAGCTACATTTGGATGCGTGAATCTCGACAAAAACTTGTTTTACTTGCGGTTGAAAAAGTGTCCTCTCACTATTTTTATCGTAAATATGTGCAACCAATTCCGACACGTCCACTATGGGTCTGGTTCACAGGCTCATTGAAGTGCATCACGTATCAGAAGATAAATCACAGTGTCGCGGAGGGGAAGCGATAGACTAAAGTATCGTTCAAAAACCAAAACAAACGTTGGCGCGCTTTTATTTAACTATTTATACATGGTTTTATGAAAAAGTGGTCGTGAACCGGTGGTGGTCGGCAAACTGGCCTATTCACCCTAGACCGACAAAAGTCCTAGGTACTTGGGTTAAAATACAAGAAATCAGATTGTAAGTAGGAGATAGGTAATGTGAATAGATACAGATTTCTCACTTTTTCATAAAATGATTAAAACAATTATCTAAGAATATTTATTAGGTACTAGAACTCTCAAACGTTTTAAGTGTCTTTACTAGCTGACCCGGCGAACTTCGTTTCACGCAATATCTTAATAAATTATAGCCTATGTCAAAGAGGCCTATGTTACATTCTGATGTTTGCATATTGCAAAGTGTCATCTTAAATTCGAAACATACTATCGGACGCGGCTTACGGACGCGACTGACAGCCGCGACCTAGACTATGAAAGTACACGGAGCCGTGAACACTATCGGACATAAGTTGCGGACGTCACCTTCGGACGACCTTGAGCGTTCGGACGTTCGAGAGCGATCTGCCACACCGGATGTTATAAAACTGTGCACATTGCTAAGTCGCGGCTGTCAGTCGCGTCCGTCAGCCGCGTCCGATAGTATGTTTCCGGCTTAAATCCGTTCAGTAGTTTTTGCGTGAACGAGTAACAAACATCCATACATAGGTACTCACAAACTTTCGCGTTTGTGATATTCACAGATGGTAATACTACTAGGATGATTTTCTCAGAGAGTTTTGGAGAGTTTTGGCGGGAACGCGGAAAAATCATGTCGCCTCATTGTATTATTTTGTTAACCTTGTGTTTTTATCAGTGATAATTAGTGTAAAATGGTGGTATTTCGTTGATTATGAGCTGATTTACGTGCATGAGTGTAGGCAAGTGATATAATGTGTCGTATCATGTTCTTCCGTGTTGTTACCAAAACTCCATAGACGCCTCTAGTAAAGTCTCCACTGCTTTACTGAGAAGAAGAAGTTGAAAAAAAGCATTATTTAAGACTTCGACTGAAGGGCTCTGTATCCATGGTAATGAGTAGGTTTAATTAAAAAAAAAAAAAAAAAAAAATATTTTCTCAGATCATTCTTTATTAGTCTGTGCTCAGATAAAATGAAAAATTAATTTGATTTTTTTTGCTCTGAGGATTATTCTCTAGGATTTATGGGAATCTTAGTTTCCAAGGATAGGACAATGATGAAAAAATTAATGTTCTATGGGAATCTTAGTTTCCATGGATTGGACAATGAAGAAAAAAAAATCGTTTTATCAAAGTCCAAAGTATTTGATGACACCAAATTGTACGGGCAGGAAAGCACGGCCTGTATTTCATGTCCCATGCCACCAAATATCAGGCAATAATCAATACGTGTCTTACAATACTGGCCGGACATTATCATCTCGTACAAATAATGTAAAGCACTTCTCTTATTGGTCTGTGTGTATAGCCCGTATTTTTGCGACCCAATAATGTACAACATGATAAAACGTCTCCCGAAGAAAAGGACACAAACTATCAAGCTGTACATTATCCGTTCCGGTAACTAACAGTCTGGAACTATTAGGCGTTACGATATCATCGACTCTCAACTTTGGGTCTTATATAGAGTCAAAAGCCCAATTAGCCTCAAAAAAACTTGGTGTTCTCTCTAAGGTGAGACGGTATTTCACGCCTGAGCAACTGCTTAGTCTTTATAAAGCGCAAGTCAGGTCTAGCATGGAATACTGCTCTCACCTTTGGGATGGCTCTGCCAAATACCAGTTGGAGGCTTTGGAGTCCATTGAAAGGCGAGCCAGGAGGCTGATAGGCAACGAAACCTTGACTGAGTCGAAGCTGCAAAGTCTTGAGCATCGACGTAGGGTGGCGTGTCTATCTGCTTACTATCGGATACACTTCGGTGAGTGCGCCCAGGAGTTGCACGATCTGGTCCCACCTGCCCCTTTCTTCTATCGTAGGGCTAGACAGACGCGACCAAAGCGCCACCCTTTTATGGTGGACATCCCACGCGTTAGAACAAAGCGTTTTGAGTCCACATTCTTCATACGAACTGCCAGAATGTGGAACGCTTTGCCTAAGTCTGTCTTTCCGTTAAAGTACAATGTAGGTGTTTTCAAATCTCGAGTAAATAGGTATCTTCTAGGTAAGCGTGCTACATCCTAGACCGCATATCTGCTTTACATCAGGCAGTGTGTAGTCAAACGCAAACCTATTTGAAATAAAAAAAAATAAAAACAATTATTGTGTCGCAAAATACGGGCTGTACATAGTTGGCACGATGAATATTTTGCTCCTATTGGTTGGTTTGTCTGTGACTTCTGTCAGTTCTACAGAGATATACCAAGTGCCACACAAGTTGGCAGATGAGAAGTTAGCCGCCGACTTGTGTGGCCGTCGACTTTACCGTGATTCGCTAATTATGGCGCATGTGTGCACAATGCCGACGCCGTGTGGCGTAAGTAAATGTTGAGCACGGGTGAAGGGAGCACGCGGGGGGCATGAGGTTGATGGGCGGGTGTGCTCTGACGTCTCGTTTCTCTGGCTCCTGTGCATACCTTTAAGGTATCCTTAATTCGTAATAGGGACAAGTTGTTTCTGGCGCTTCACCGGCCGCTGCCGTGGCACGCTCGCTTCGATCGCTCGGCTCCCGCATTGTTGTCACTGCTAACCTAACCAACAGAGTTGAATTACCTTAGAGAACTCATACCTTGCCATAAAATAACCAAGGTCCTGGGACATAAAATATCAGGCCATACAATATCGGGCTGTGCAATACTGTGCCGTACATTATCGACACAGGCCGATAATGTACGGCCTGTATTTCACAGCCCAATATTGCACAGTCTCATATTCCATGGCCAGGGACACAAATTATCATGCCGTACAATATTATCAGACTGCACATTATCATGTTGTGAATTACTGGGTCGTACATTATTGGCTCCCTAATCAAAGACCTTCTTTGGATTGGAGTTATTTTGGTTTTGGCGGGAACGCGGAAAAATCATGTCGCCTCATTGTATTATTTTGTTAAACTTGTGTTTTTATCAGTGATAATTAGTGAAAAATGGTGGTATTTCGTTGATTATGAGCCGATTTACGCGCACGAGTGTAGGCAAGTGATATAATGTGACGTATCATGTTGTTCCGTGTTGTTACCAAAACTCCATAGACGCCTCTAGTAAAGTCTCCACTGCTTTACTGAGGTATAACTTGGATTATGACTGGACTTGACCGCGATTTTATTGGACTATGACGAGACTACGACAGTGACTATTTTGATAAAATATTATCAAAAATTATTAAAACTTATTACTTGACACTGGCAAATGCACAATAATGCGACGCCAAAACTAAGAAGAAGAAGAAGAGTTATTTTGTTTACAAACTGTATTTTCATTGTGTGCCATGTGTGCTTCATTTAATTAATGTTTAAAGCTAAAATCTAACTAAAATTCCAGTGATTATTACTATTACTCCGAACATTCTCTGCCTTTGATGCATGATCTATCACGTAGCATTGGCGAAAGTACAAAATATTTCCACATAAATCAATTATTATGAAGATTCTATTCATTGATTTGAAAAATCGTAGTTCTGTCGTGAGTTTGTGAGCTCAAAATTAAAATAAGTATTTAAAGCAGCTACATGTGCAGCACCTGTATTGTCAACCAACATTCGGTATAAGTAATATAAAAAATGAAATTGTACCTATATTATGTCCTGCTTGTATTGTTCTTCCATCTCAGTACAGCATCCCAGTTTCCTGAAATATTCGATCATCTTGGAGTACGCACGCCTTATAGATTCAAATCTAATAAGTACGATGCCGTCGTTGAGTATCCAGGTATTCTTCTCATTAAATTTTATTGATATCCATTCCAAACCAGACATAATCTGTAACATAACCTGTCATGAATCTGCCATGAATACCATATGTACCAGCCTTTTTAATAGTCCATTGCAGGACGTAGGCCTACCCACGAAAGGTGATTGGGCCTTATCCAACACGCTGGCCTAGTGCGAGTTGGTTGGATTCACATACGGCATAGAATTTCTTCAACAGATGTATCAGGTTGCCCCACAATGTTTTCCTTCACTGATAAGCCAGTGGTGTGAAATTTCGTTTATAAATTTTTAAACTTCAAACTCAATGGTATGGGACCGCGATTTGAACCCTCCTCATGATTGTAAGGCAAGTGTCATTACCACCAGACCACCACGGCTTTTTTGGAGTACCTTCATGTATTTGAGATAGTTTTATAGTTATAGTTTTATTGTGTGATGAAAGATATTATATCTATGATAAAATAGCCCTACTGTAAAACACATAGCTGGGCTGGCTCAGGTAATGTATGCTAGTAGGGTTGATGACACAAAACATAAAGTACAAATAATGAACACATAAAACAAAATTGACTTTAGGTTTTTATAAAATCGACATTATTTCCAGGTTGCAAGCCTAAAAAAATTTGGATGATGATACGTCATGGCACAAGATACCCAAAACCTGAACTTGTTAAAGAAATGGAAACTACACTTAAAGACTTGAAATATGAAATTCTATTGCAGCACAAACTTGGCAATGGTAAGAAGTTAGATGCTTAGAATAGGGTAGTTGATTAGTATAGGCTATTTGAATAAAAAAACAAAAACTTCACAACATGCGGCGCCACCACACGCGCGGCTCAAGGATCTAATGTCAGCAAATCACAAGCCGAGGGCTGCATCGCGCAAATGAAGTTTACAGCAACGGCCAAACCATATAAAGATCAAATGTTACATCACCGGATACCTGTCCCCGAGCACAACACCTAGCCTAGAGCAGTACTCCTTTGTGAGATGTTATCCTATCATCATCATCTCCACATGGACGACCACCAGCCACTAAGTCCATAACATATTTAAAAATAAAAACATAAAAAAAAAACAGACAGATTAAAAAATATGTAGTCAAATGCAAACCTATATGAAATAAAAAAAAACACTAAAATATATGGTAATCCATATATTTTGTTGGTTAGGATGTAATAAAATAAAGTATTTAACTATGATAAATAAATAAAGAATACATTTTTACAGAGTACAATTAATTTTAATATTTCTGTTTGTTTCATTTAGGAAACCTCACTAAAGACTGTTTAGCAAATCTTGAAGATTGGTCTGTTAATGCAAAAAGTGATGAAAACATGTCTCTCACACAAGAAGGAGAGAAAGAGATGGCTGTACTGGCAGAGAGAATGAAAAAACGATTTCCTAGTATTTTTAAAAATAAATACAACAACAAGACTTATTTGGTAAGAGACATTAAAATACAAGGCTTGTGAAAGAGCCAGCTTAAATTTCTTACAGTGAAATAATATGTTATTATAATATACTAGTTTTTACCCGCGGCTTCGCCCACATGATATTTTGATTTTTGACGCAATTTCGTTATAATTTATAGCCAATGTGTTATTCTGATATATAAGCTATATTATTGCAAAGTTTCATCTCAATCCGTTCAGTAGTTTTTGCGTGAAAGAGTAACAAACATCCATCCATCCTCACAATCTTTCGCGTTTATAATATTAGTAGGATTATTTATTTATCTGTAAGAAATTAAGCTGGCTCTTAGGACATCCATAGGCCTCCCCTATGGATCTCCATTAAGACAGGTTGGAAGCAACTTGCATCTAGCGCGATTCTGCGGTCTTAAAGAGGTCATCCATCCGCCTTGTAGGTGGACGTCCTACGCTGCGCTTGCCGGTACGTGGTCTCCACTCGAGAACTTTTCGCCCCCATCGGACATCAATCCTCCGCGCTTTGACAATAGACAATAGACAGTTCTTTATTAAGACAAAAATAAAATTAAACAAAACCACAAAGCAAACAACACAGCAAAACAAAACAAAATAAACATCATAAACGATTACTCATAATTATTTTACTTTGTTTTTATTTTACATTTACTTTGCGCCTTGCCGACTGCCATTTCAACTTGTCAATCTGGTGGGTGATTCTGTATGAGAACAAGCGTGTAACGCGCTCTAACGTGCTCTTTGCTTTTAAGAAATTCTCATCAAAATTTTTTTAATTTTTCAAATATCATAAATTAAATTCAGTTTATTGTTCATTTTAACGTAATTTTACATTTATCAAACATTTCTCCAAACGAAATTCACGGAAATAAAATAAATACTTACCGCATTACGTTACGTTTTGTCGATAGAGAATCAGGCCCTGAGCTATGTTGGTAACCTTGGTTCTCCTATGGATCTTCTTATTTCTGATTCGATCTCGCAGAGGGACTTCGAGCTATGGAGAGCCATAGATTGTTGGGCTACTTGCAGCTTTTTATAAGGCCCATAGTATGTTTACCACATACCACATTTCAGTGCCATAAGTCATCACTGGTAACACTCACTGGTCCAACACTTTCGACTTGAGGCACTGAGGTATGTCGGACGAGAAAACATAACGCAATTTTCCGAATGCTGCCCAGCCGAGTTGGATTCGGCGATCGACCTCTTAGACTCTTTCTGGTAAAGTAGTCCAGTTAGGTAAGTCAGACTGACTTAGGTACCTAACTGGACTAATTGTCCTGGGTGTGTATATGTAGGTATGTAATGGTCACAAATTTTCTGTATTTCCATAATGTGTGATGCACGACAAACTTTTTTTATATTTTCAGTTTCGTTACACAGCAACAAAGAGGACCCAGCAGAGTGCACGGCATTTTGCAAGAGGACTGTTCAGTCAGAAAGACGCCAAGGATATCATATTCGCCCCAGCTTCTAAAGTTGATACAGTTTTGCGAGTAAATACTCTTTTGTTCATTTTAGATTACTAAATGTTTCTCTAGATGAGGAACATAATCCGGGATATCATTATACCATTAGGGGTCGGAATAGGTAGTTCAATTTTACATTTACTTGCAGAAAAAAGTCAACATAAGCATGACATGGATAAGACCTAGATTCTTGGGAACTTAGAAAATTTAGTTTAGGTTTTTTGGTAAAAAAGCTAGTCCATGTTTCAATTTGCAGTACTTTTAAATTTTTTCTTTACTTTTTATTCAAAATATTTAGCTAACAATTTTATAAGCTCACAGACAGAAAATGAGATGTGACTAATTTCGAAGTTCTTTACAATATCTGAAAATAATGAGTTCCGCGGGATCCCGGAGGCATATCCATGTTATTGATATTACAAAAACGCAATTACTTAAAATTTAACTACCTATTTCGTCCCCTACTTATTATAATGATCAACTTTTGCTATGGGGCCAGCATTAATGTGCGAAAAAAATTAATTGATCTAACTTCCAACAGTATAGATCAGCTGATTTAGTTGTTGGTCCCATAATAAAAGTTGACCATAGTGATGAGTGCAATTATATCCTAGAATAATTTAGTCCATGGTCTAGAGGTACATTGGATATAGGCCGCGTTACACAAGTTTGCGGAAATGAAGTTAGCAATAAACGCGCGGCTTTGTGTGAACTTCAGTCAGTATTGGATATTGCGCAGCTTGTAGCTAACTTCATTTCCGCAAACTTGTGTGAGGCGGCTTATTACAATTTATAAGTTTCATCATCAATGATAATATCTATGTTTATGACGAACGATCGTGGCGAAGACATAACACATTGAAGGTATCTAAAGCTGGGCATTGATAATGCTTCCGAATAGAATGCTTCCATACAATATTGCAATTTTTGTAAATGTGACTATAGTCCGTTCCCGAACCGCTGAGAATAAACGAAAGTATTTATTTATTTTATTTCAACAATCAAAAACTTTCAGTCTAAAACCAAAACGTTTTTGAGCTTAAAAATAACTTAAACATATCTAAATACTCAAGAAAAATTACGAATTTCAGCCAAGAAAAGAATATAATTTTGAAAAATTTCACTAATTTTTGAAAAAAAAAAACAAATCGGTATTTGGTTGGCGAGCAATTAGTTCGTTGAAGAGTGTTTGTGCATGGTGTGTGGGCGCGTACCGCGCGGTGTCGGTGCGGGGGGCCGCGAGCGGTGCCAGCAGCGCCGCCAAAACTACACTTTTGTCGAAACCAAACAAAACTTTTGTCAAAACTAAAAAATAAACAGCTGTTCCATACATTTTGTCGCGGGTGAACGAAATTTTTCTATGGAACAACATTTTCTTTTTAGTTTTGATAAAAGTCGCAGAACAAAACTTGTTAGTTTTGACGTACAGAATAAGCTCCTAAGAGGATGCTAATTGATTAGAAATAACCCTGAATATCTATCTATATAATAACTTCTATAAGTATTTATGGTTACATACAGCCTTTTACTTTATTAAGCCTTTGCATCTTACTAAGCCTAAAGATAATGTATAATATATATAAATAAATAAGAGCGATTAAGACCATCATTATGAACTACTTTTACTATAATCATTTATTAAATTTAGTAAATTATTTAAATTTAAGAAATAATATATTTCGAGAATTCGAGAAAAGTATTCCGCCATTTAAACTAAAACAGATAAGTTGTCACATGTCTTCGTCACGTCGTCGTCTTTTTTAACCTATCCAGCTTATTCTACACTAAGTTGCGATTTTTCCAGTTTTACAAACACTGTGACAAGTGGCTAAAGCAAGTTAAGAGAAATCCCGACACTTACAAGGAGTTCAGAGCGTTTGAACTTAGCCGACATATGAATGAAACGCTGCAGACCATGTCTCAGAGACTTGGCTTGTCTAGAGCTCTCACTTTGGGTTTGTAGTGTCAATAAACAACTGCTCTCACTGTAAAGCTTGCTTTGCTATTTGCTGCAAACCATCTTCATGTACTGGTTGAAAATTAATAAATTAATTGTTGTGTATAGTTAGGCAAAAAGTAGCCTTCATAATAGTAATGACAGTAATCACTAGAATAGGCAGGATGACTAAAGTAATATAATGATCCATCCATCAAATAGAATTAAAAAAATAATGGCCACGTATTTTAACTTTTGTCGACAAGTTTATTTTTTGTAAAAATTAGCATGACCGACTTCACCCGTGTACAGAATTCGCGAATATTTCGCACGGATCGATGGAGCATTTTTCACATTATTGTTGATTTATCGAAAATGGCTCAGTCGATTTCGATAAAATTTAAATGGGACCAATTTCGAAGTATACTCTTTCCAATAAAAAATAATTATTGAAATCGGATCACTATGAAAAAAGTTATTCGTGGTTATACATAAAAAAATATATATACGCGTCGAATTGTATACCTCCTTCGGTGGTTCGTCGGTCAAAAATAGAGTAACATCACTGGCTATATCAGTTCCACGTGACGTTACAAGTGCAAGACAAGTGTATTGTATAGACTACGTAGTTCTCGTACTAGTGACGTCACGAGCCCCCACTCCCAAACTTTGACAAGGTTTATCTTTGTCATTTATTAGTTGATTGACAAAAGAAAAAATACGTGTCAAATATTTTGTAGTAATCTCTAGCGGACTAATTATTATAATGATATCTTTACCCTGTCATCGTGCCTATTCGCTACCGCATGGTGTTACAAAAGTTCTTCGATTCTTTGTGAAGGAAAAACGAGACAAACCAAATATGTAATAGAGAAAAAAATAGTCGTGGCTATCTTTTTGATCGTTGCGCTCTTGACAGAGCGGTCGTGGTCATCACGCAGTATTATTATTGGTAGGGGCAGATGTAATGCGCCTCACGATGTCTCGCCATCTCTCTCTATTGGACGTCAATCGGGTACACTCATGCACGGACCCACCCACAGCAGACTTGATCAGCCCCCCTACCGCCTAAAGCAATAGCAATCGTAATAGCAATCGTTTATGACTTCATTTTAGTCATTTGGCACCGCCTATGTGACGTTAGCCTTCAAAGTTGTTCATTCAACGATTGCTTTCGCAATCCGCGCAAAGCAATTGATGGCTAACGTCACATAGGCGGTGCCAAATGACTAAAATGAAGTCATAAACGATTGCTATTACGATTGCTATTGCTTAGGCGGTAGGAGGCTGATCGGTCCATCTCATGGGCGACCTTCCGCGTGGTCTTGTGCCCTCAACTTTTCCCTGTCGTGGCTATAGGCCAAATCAAATTTCTTGGTGACTATGATATTAGCTACAAGCTACGGATAATCCAAACAGCCGGCAAAAAGTTCAATTCGGCCTATAACATTACTCCAAAAAATTCAATGGTTTCAACATACATTAATTAGAACCAATGCAAGTAGCATATAGGTACAGCTTACGCTTCACTGGGCTTTACAATCAAAACCTACGTTGAAATTAATTAGTTTGGGATCTCGAATCAGGATTGCTAACATCTACTTTCTCATTACCCCACAACAATTTCACGTCATTGAAACTCGCGTGAATCACTGTTTAATAGTTTTCGTGAGTACTAATCGGGTTTTATCATAATTTAAAAACACTTTTCTGTGCATTTTGTTCATTTCTATAGATATATTAAAAAAATCCCCAAATGTGGGAAGGGGTGTCTTGTTTAGTCCCCGCTGTTTTGTCTTTGTTCTCGGTGTAGTCCCTACTTCAACGAACACTTCTTTTCCTTTTCAATCCTCTCATACCTGCTAGTTGCTATCTTCTTCACTCTTTGCTTTATAAAGTATAACAAACCTTATTAATTTTATTTATATTATTAATTTTCAGAGCAACTCAAACTTATGTACCTGACGTGTGGATTCGAAACTGCGTGGACAAAACATCACTTATCGCCGTGGTGCACTATGTTTGACAAAGAAAGTGCACAGGTAAATATCTACTGTAGGATGTCCACTTTTGGGATTTATATTACAGTCCTCATATACATTCCGATTTGGTGGCCAAACTAAATCGGGGCCGTCACCAAAATTGCTACCGACGTCTCGACAATGTGCCAATGTACGGGTGACTGGACACGACCGTATCCAACCAGTATCAATAATTATATTGGAGCACGTTACACACGATCCGATTTGGTATTAGGTATAGTCGGGCGATTGGCTCCAAATCGGATCGTCTATGAAAGATAGGCTAGGGCAGGATTTACACTTGCTGTACTGTATCAGCCTTTTAATAGTCCACTGCAGGACGTAGGCCTACCCACGAAGGGTGTTTGGGCCATATCCACCACGCTGGCCCAGTGCGGGTTGCTTTACACTTGCTGTAGGCTTATTTAATCATCGACTTCGTTTCAAAACTTCCAGCGACTTCCAACACACCTCATTTTAGACGTGGATGAAAAAGGTATCGTCTTTTAAAATTAGAAGCGACTTGCATTCAGTATAATCTTAGAAATTCTGATCGGCTTGTGGGTATACTATGCAAGAACCAAAATAAACCTCGCGCCATTAAGTGAACCTCAAGTTTCACTGAGGTAGGTATATACGAGGGTCATTCAATAAATACTTAGCCTACAAAAAGTAAAAGAAAATTTTGGAAAAGTGGCAATTTATTTTTCAACATTGTCTCCTTTTAGTTCGATACACTTAGCCCAGCGATGCTCCAACTTTTTTAACCCGTCCGAAAAATAGTTTTTGTCAAACTCTGCAAAATAGGCCTCCGTGGCGGCGATGACCTCCTCATTTGATCCATATCTATTCCCGGCGAGAGATTTTTTCAGATTAGGAAACAGAAAGAAGTCACAAGGGGCCAAATCTGGAGAATACGGTGGATGGGGCAGCAATTCGTAGCGTAATTCGACCAATTTGGCCATGGCAACGGCAGACGTGTGAACCGGTGCGTTGTCGTGGTGAAACAGCACTTTTTTTCTTCGCCAGATGGGGTCGTTTTTTCTTTGATTCGGCGTCGAATCGGCCCAATAAATCGGCATAGTAAAGCCCTGTAATTGTTTTACCCTTCTCGAGGTAATCGATGTAGATCACACCTTGTGAATCCCAGAAAACGGTGGCCATAACTTTTCCGGCCGATTTTACAGTTTTCGCCTTCTTTGGAGCACGTTCCCCGGTCTGGATCCATTGTTTTGATTGCTCCTTGGCCTCTGGTGTGTACCAGTGGATCCAGGTTTCATCGACGGTCACAAAACGACGCAAAAACTCTGCTGGACTCCGCTTAAACAGCGCCAAACACGTCTCCGATGTGGTCTCACGGTTGCACTTGTTTTCCGGTGTGAGTAAACGCGGCACCCATCGCGCCGACAGCTTTCTCATGCCGAGTTCCTCGTGAAGAATATGATACACTGTTCCTTCTGAAATGCCTACAGTCTCAGCTAGCTCCCGAACCTTCAATCGGCGATCTGCCAATACGATATCATGGATTTTTTTAATGTTTTCCTCCGTAGCAGCTGTTTTCGGTGCACCTGGACGTGGTTCATCAAAAACCGACGTACGGCCACGTGCAAACTCGTTGAACCAATTCTTGACGGTGGCCATCGATGGAGAAGAGTCACCGTACACAGCATCCAAGCGCTCTTTGATTTCGATGCGCGTTTTCCCTTCCAAAAATAGGAATCTAATCACCGAACGATATTGCTCTTTTTCCATTTTTGTAAAACCGATCGATACGTTCGCTTCCATAAGTTGTCAAATTAAAACAAATGAAGGGATTGGATATGTGAATCCACCAACCTGCACTGGGCCAGCGTGGTGGATATGGCCCAATCACCCTTCGTGGGTAGGCCTATGTCCTGCAGTGGACTATTCAAAGGCTGATACAGTACAGTACAGTACAGAAGGGATTGGAATGAAAATTTGAAAAAAGAATTAAAAAAGAATGTGCTACACTCTTTTGAAACTACAGCGCCCTCTGGCGATGAGGCTAGGTACTTATTGAATGCACCTCGTATAGGTATATAGGTCGAATCGCGTCCATTTGGGATAGGATACGAAGATCGAATAACAGCATACTACAGTGCCTGTCTGAAAATTTGTGATTTCCAATATTTCGACATTGGGTCTCTGTCCACCAGAGCGTGAATCGGAAGTAGCATGATGTCAAACCTAGATTTGACTTTAAACGATATTTAAATTAATATTTGGACTGTGATAATTTTGTATTATTGTAATGTTTATTATTTTCTATTATGTAATTATGTCTTTTCATATAGATTGTGTGCCTGAATTAAACGTTTCACTGCTTAGTAGCGACTATGTACACCTCTGTTCACATTGCTCTACAGATACCTACGCAGTATCTTGATTTTAATTATTTTGCGAGAACTGAGCCCTAAGTCCAGGTTTTGCGTAGTTTACTTTCGCGTTCGGGTGTGGCTCCATACATTTTGGTTAGTTCGTACTCGTTTCCATAAAAATGAATAGAGCTATACGGAAACAACTGTAGTTTCAATTTACGTGTGATCCTGGACTAACCCCTCTGTAGGTAACCAAGGGACGAATAGGTAGTTCAATTTTAAGTAGATACTTGCAGAAAGAAAGTCTACATAAACACAACATGGATAAAACCTAAAATCCAGGGAATTAGCGTGATTTTTGGGATTGCACATACAACAAGATTATTTTTTGCAAAAATTAGCATGACCGACTTCACCCGTGTACAGAATTCGCGAATATTTCGCACGGATCGATGTAGCATTTTTCACATTATTGTTGATTTATCAAAAATGGCTCAGCCGATTTCGATAAAATTTAAATGGGACCAATTTCGAAATATACTCTTTCCAATAAAAAAAGAATTATTGAAATCGGACCACTATGAAAATAATTATGCGTGGTTATACGTAAAAAAAAAAATATACGCGTCGAATTGTATACCTCCTCCGGTGGTTCGTCGGTCAAAAAATCTAGAAATTACGCTTAATATTTATTTTGGTTTAAAAAGCTAATCCGTGTTTCAATTTGCTTTTAGTTTCGCTTATTGAATACTTCTCATTTTTTCCAAAATATAAGCTTTGTCTAACAGAAGATGAATTGCTATTTTCAGAATGCTAGTTCGGCGTAAAATGAACAATTTCTGAAAATAGTAAATTCCGCAGGATCCCGGAGGCTTATATCCATATGATTGATATCACAAAATCGCAAGTACCTAAAATTGAACTCCCGTCCCCCTAGTAATGAAAATAACGTATTTTCAACAACCTTCCAGTTTTTACTGTAGATCATAGGTGTAGTGTACCTTTGTTTATTCGGTTTCAGGTGCTGGAATATTATTACGACCTGAAGGATTACTGGGCGAACGGCTATGGGTTAGAGCTGACTTACCGCCAGGCCTGCATGTCTATCAAAAACATGTTTGAAAACTTGAGGTAGGTAATTAAAACGTATGACCAATCTGCCTAGTGAATTGACTGACCAGCCCCCGTACCCTTCCCTCACCCTTCATGAGTAGGCCAACGTCCTGTAGTGAACTATTAAAAGGCTGATACAGAACAGTACAGTCCCCGCATTGTCTATGCGTTCTGGCGTTCGGTCTCTCTTTACTCCCGCTCGCTCTCGTTTCGCGGCTAAGGCTAACAACTTACGGAGCGGTTTTTCTTTTTCCCGCGTTCGCCGCGGTGGCAGAACTGCGGTTTTCTCACGCAACCGGTTATTTGTGCGGTAACGCAGCCGTCGCGGTTCAGATTATCACCTGCAAAAGGTGGCGGGCGATGGTTGCAAGACGGGCGGTTGGGTGGTTAAACGATCAGTTGAAGATCAGACCGCCAATCGAACGCAGAGCGTGCGGTCACAACTCGCCGAGGCTGCGGTTGACCGCGGCCCGCGCTCTGCTAGCCACTTAGACGAAAGAGGCCTAAGCCCGTTTTGACAGCTGACGTCCACGCCCCGCGTCAAATTTTTCGCGCGCGGTTTCGTATTATCCGTCCCGCCAAAAACGTCTGTCAAAGGAACAATAGACAGGCTACGTTCTAATAAAAAATACCGTAGCATAGCCTAATATATTGGCAATAGTATTTTTTAAGTCTATGGTATAAATCTACACCTTAATACTTAAAAAACCGGACAAGTGCGAGTCAGGCTCGCACATCGAAGGTACAAATCCAGAAAATTTCACAAAATTGGGAAGTAAACTTACTTTAACGTTAAAATCTCTATACCTTACATGATACGATTTACTCACTTTGAATATTGAATCCATATTTTGCGAATTTTGAGGCCCTATGTTTTTGTGATTTGAATAAAAATGTACAGTTTTCAGATTTATTCCTATATGTGTACTCTGAGACAATGCTTCTCGCCAATATTTATTTCATAGTTCTATGTCAACGGGAAGTACCCTGTAGGTTTTGATTTTTGTGAGTGTCGAAAAATGCGGTTTTTTACGACATAAACGGCTCTAACTTTATTAAACGATAACTGAGAAGTTTTTCCTTTACACAACTGCAAGAGATCATAGATATACGTATACAGTTTCAATTTCAACTCGATATATTTACGGGTTCCCGAGATAAATAGTCTTGACATACACACAGACGGACAGACGGACAACAAAGTGATCCTATAAGGGTTCCGTTTTTTCCTTTTGAGGTACGGAACCCTAAAAAATGGTCAACTTCCGACGATAGATATTTTTCCCGCATATTTATTCACCACCGACTTTATTGAATTTTTCGTAAAATCACAAAGCAATCTGTAAAAGTTATAACGATGTTGCAAAAAACTACACCTTATTCCCATTAAAAAATATCAAAATATTTGTATTTGGGGCATAATTACTATTTTTAATAAATAAAACAAAAGAAGTCTGAGCGTCGTCATTTTCGGTGCAAAACCGAGGTGTCAGAATAGGCAAGATGGCCGCCCGGCGGGCCGGCGCGGATAACTTGTTTGAGCGCTTTGAGGCCCTCTACGGTTCATTCCGAATATTAAATACTAGAGTTTTTACAAAAAGGAACTCTAAACTTATCGTTTAAAGCTGATTTTTGAAAGTCTGGGTGAAAAATGTCCGTGGTCACCGTACTGCCCTTGGACGTTCAAGTGAAAAATGTCCGTGGTTACCGTACTGCCCTTGGACGTTCAACGCCGTTACAGCTGGAGCCGCAAACAATCGCGCACTCCGCGGCCGTAAAACGCGTCATGAGATCTGCTTTAATTTTTTACATTATTTGTGCATTTTACAAAAGCTGCGGATCCGCAACCGCGGCGGGCCTGTCCGACTACATTTGTCTTCAAAACAGATATTGATATTTTTGAACAATGTTTAGTTGCGATGTACATATTGAAGACGGTACTGACTCGAATGTAAGTGAAAAAGTGCTCAGAGAAAATATAAGTTAATTCTTTATGTTACAGCCACAAAAATGACCCCAAAGCGGTGTTATTCTTCGCTCACTCGGGCACCATATTGAAAATAATCAGCCACCTCGGGCTGTACAAACCTGAGCGACATCTGACGGCAGACCAGCTCCCTACCGACCGGGTTTGGAAGACCACCGATATTGACTGCTTCGCCTCCAATTTGGCTTTCGTTTTGTTTGGGTAAGTTACCAAGAACCTAGAAAAACCCTATTTATGCGCCATCTTGAAAAATGGGTTACATCTTCTTTCGTCTTGAAAAGTTCAGTTATCTCCCAAAAATTCGATCGGTTCTCTGTTGAGATAGGAAAATTTTAATGCAATACTTTTTACGATCTACAATAAGGTTTAATACATTTCGTTGATCGTTATTGAGATATCGATTTAAATAATCGCACATTCGAGCACGATATTGAAGATAATCAGCCATCTCGGGCTGTACAAACCTGAGCGACATCTGACGATAGACCAGATCCCGACCGACCAGCAGACGGCGAGTACTGTTCTTTTACGATCGCTAATTTGACATTTCAATCGCTAAAAATCATAGAAGATGTCGATTTTTAGCGATTTAAATGTCAAATTAACGATCGTATAAGAACGGTACTCACGCTGCAGGTTTGGAAGACCACCATATTGACTGCTTCGCGTCCAATTTGGCTTTTGATTTTTTTAGGGAAGTCACCAGGTGCCTAGTAAAGCCCACTTTAAATTGCCGACCAAGATTTCCTAACATTTTCCGCCATCTTGAAAAAAGAGTTGAGGGTTCCACCATCTTGAAAATTTATTCTCACAATAACTCTGTTCTATATTGAGGTATGAAAATTTGGATGAGCACTTTTTTGTTGCCTTTTGACCGAAGCGATTTTCCCTCAACAAGGAGGAAATTTGCTGTTGCGCTATTTATCAGCCGTTTTTTAATGATATTTGGCAAGTTCGTTTGGTATCTAAATTCTAACAATATTTACGAGAATAAACCGAATCGGTCAAGAACGAATAGAGATATAGGCTTAAGAAGATTTAGTTAAAGAAATGTGCCGCGAGGTCTACTGGTCCAAGAAATACTACTAAGTAGTTATGAGTAGATAATAAATTAAATTAACTTTTCCAACTGTTTATGTAACGAGATAGTTTGTGCATGCTGGTTACGGTATCATCCACGCCACACAAGTCAGAAGTTAGGCGCAGAACGCCGCTGCGCAAAAGGCACAATATAGGTATGCGCAGGAGTCAGAAAACTCGCCCTGGGGCACAACCGCTCGGCGACCTCGTGCCTCCCGCGCGCTCCCTACGCCCGTGCTCACTACGTCGCCACTTGCGTAGGCATTGTGCATACATGCGCAATAATTAGCGAATCACGGCGAAGTGTCATCTGCGGCTAACTTCTCATCCGCCGACTTGTGTGGCGATACCTATAATCTATGATGATTATGATAAAGATGTTAAGTTATTTATACTACACCTGCTCGGAAAGTACCTTGATACTTTATCAAATTTACGGTAGAAAGTACGTCATTGCATATCGAACAAATATGCGGCGAGAAAACGCATCTGAGCGGGAGAGAAAAGTGTATGAAAATCCATTTCTTACGTGGTTTTTCTTTTTTAATTTTGGGTAAGACTATGCGCTGGTAACCTAAATATCAAAAGCCAAAAAGTTTTTACAGTGAGTTTTTATCTCCAAGTTCGCAAAATGACACTGGCTACTAGCTGTGTGTTAGATGGTGTCAAACAATTTGAAAAAAGAACATGTGAAAATTGCAGACGCCATTGGCGCCATTTTCAATTTGTGTGTTGTTTGAGGATTCAGTTTTCGTAGAAAAGTAAAATAAAACTATCAAAATGATAAGTAGAATGTGATAGTGATGATGAAGATTTTTTAACTTTATTATTATTTATTACTTTTTTATTTTCCTCGTAGGTGTAGTATAAAGCACTATGTATCACGCGAGAGAAAGTGCGATTCCCGATCTCGGGTGTTTTAAAGCCCTCGCCTACGGCTCGGGCTTCAAACGACACCCTCGACGGTAATCGGTCACTTTCTCCTCTCGGTGAACAATGTACTATTCCAGATGTCCAGATCAAGACTATCTGCTAGCGCTGCACCAAGAGCACGTGATAAGGATGCCCGGTTGCGAGTCGGATCTCTGTCCTCTACATAATCTCACCCAACGCTACCACGACTCTATACACAACTGTGACTTCAGCGATATGTGTAGTTTGAATAAAAAAGATGAATTTTAAATAAAATACGGATTTGCAAAATTAAGGCAAAATTATCCAATTTTGTGAATAGGGCCTATATAGGGCCTTGTTATTAAGCTAATTTCGCTTGAATATTAATAACAAGCAGATGAGTACACATAAAAAGTTCAAGCTATTGTAGTAGCTAGATGCAGTGCATTATTTTTATAAGATTTGACTGAAAGCTAATAAAAATTGTTAAGAGAGATGTTTTTCAGTTTATGGCATTTCCTTTGTGCTATTATCGTTTGTTGCCCGTGGTCCTACTAGATGTACTACTAGTCATACTTCTAGAACGATGTCATCATCCTCTTGCCCTTATCTCACTAGGTAGGGTTGGTTCAGCACGTTTCCTTCCGCCATTCCACTCTATCATACGTCATCTAATCATCAACTCCTATCTCTCTCATGTCACCTTTCACACAATTCATCTACACTTGTTTGGCCCTCCCCTCCTGCTTTTGCTGCTTGGCATCATATTAAGAGTTCTTTATTGTAACATATATAAATCCTCTTTTCTTATTATATGCCCACACCAATAGCCTATGGATATACTATTAGAACTATGTGAATATAAGTTTAGTAGGTGCCTATAAGATATACCTACTACTACTACAACTGAGTATGTGAACTAAAACAAGATTATTTTTTGCAAAAATTAGCATGACCGACTTACTCGTGTACAGAATTCGCGAATATTTCGCACGGATCGATGTTTTCACATTATTGTTGATTTATCAAAAATGGCTCAGCCGATTTCGATAAAATTTAGATATTAAATAGGACCAATTTCGAAGTATACTCTTTCCAATAAAAAAATAACTATTGAAATCGGACCACTACGTAAAAAGTTATACTTAAAAAAATATATATACGCGTCGTATTGTATACCTCCTCCGGTGATTCGTCGGTCAAAAATAGGCAATATGGTTTGGAGTGTCAATACGATGTAGGTATATTCTTATTGCTCCGAAGTAAAGAGAGTAGGTAGGTACGTGCTAAAAATGATGATGATGATCATCTTAATAAAATGTGAGCGTTCAAACGACAAAAATAAATAACAAAATAAGACCTTTGGAGCTGACTTGACGCCATAGACATGCATGAAACTACTCATACCTACAAATGTGTTAACCTCAAAAAAGCCCATCTTTCTGCGTCCTAGATAAAAAAAAAATATATATATAAAATAACGTAGGTATATGAACCATTGAGATTGATGTGAACTATGACAAATAACTATGAACCTTGTTACCCGATAGCGCGACGGAAAGGAGTGGTAATGTGTTTTTAAATCTTTATTTACCAGCGTTTTTAATAGTCCACTGCAGGACGTAGGCCTACCCACGAAGGGTGATTGGGCCATATCCACCACGCTGGCCCAGTGCGGGTTGGTGGATTCACATACGCCATCGAATTTCTTCTACGGACGTATGCAGGTTGCCTCACGATGTTTTCCTTCACCGAAAAGCCAATGACGTGAAATTCCGTACATAAGTTCCAAAGAAACTCATTGGTACGGGATCGGGATTTGAACCCACGACCTCACGATTGCAGGTCGGGTGTTACTACCACTAGACCGCCACGGCTTTCTTCTCATTTTAATCTTAGTTCTGGCTATTATGTGGCCATTACAAAATATTCATTGCCCATTGTAGACAAACGTTATTGGGTTTAACAAGCGATTCTCTCCAGGATTCAAAGCCACAAATGCCTTTTGCTGCAATTTGTGGTGCAATAATGTACTTTGTTTGCACCGACTTTGGAATTATATTAGCGAGCTTGCAAAAGCGACTTTAACGCAATTTATTCATCCCAGCTAACTTTGACTTTACAATCTCAGCGCGCTTTTGTTCGCGTTGATTCAACCAAGTTCTTATCAATCTATTTGATGGCAATAACTTAGTTGGTAGGCACTATATGCAGTAAGGGTGATACAGACCGCCAACCCGCACTGGGCCAGCGTTTTGTGACCCATCGCTCTTCGTGCACCTGTGTTCAGCAGTGGATTATTAAATACCGTTATATAACAATACTAGTCGGGGACTCTGAGTAGAGAGCGCATGTAGATGTTTTGGTATAATATCGATATAATGGTGTGCGAGAAGATAAAGGAGAGGCCTGTGTCTAGCAGTGGATAGATAAAAGCTAAAATGGTAATGAATATCTAATTTATGTGGAATATACTTAGTTTTTTTTTTTGGTAGCCTTGGTGACTTTGAGGTAGTGACACCCGCCTTACAATCGTGAGGTCGTGGGTTCAAATCCCGGTTTCCGTACCAATGAGTTCTTTGGAATTTATGTACGGAATTTCACACCACTGGCTTTTCGGTGAAGGAAAACATCGTGAGGCAACCTGCATATGTCCGTAGAAGAAATTCGATGGCGTACTCGTATGTGAATCCACCAACCCGCACCGGGCCAGCGTGGTAGATATGGCCCAATCACCCTTCGTGGGTAGGCCTACGTCCTGCAGTGGACTATTAAAAAGGCTGATAATCATAATCATAATCATAATCATTTTATTCATAACATTATGTTACAAGTCATATAATTCAGATATAAACATCGCGTCTTGAATATTTTACAAATATAATTCGTACTTTTTACTATGTAAAAAGACATTTTTTTATCATTTGATTAGACATTCAATTAATTACAATTACGTAATATGATAAAATTACAATTCTATAACTAATTAAACACAATATGATGTCTACAATACATAAATATTAACTATTGCTTACAAAATACTAAAAACAACGTCAAGAATGTTAATTATTGCCCACAAAAATACTAGGAACAATGCTAACGTATAATAACTAAACAATGTCACCAAAAGATCGATAATTTACACTCATTACTCAATCATTACGGTTTAAGAATTAATAAATTCTTCATAACTGTAAAAAACGTGCTCGACAAGCCAGCGCCTGAGCCGTGACTTAAAACTGCCTATTGTAGGCGCTGTGGTGATATGAGTAGGCAGCTTGTTATACACAGTCGGACCCATCACATGCGTCGACCTGGCCGACTTTTCTAACGCGCGGGGTACCTCCGCTAACTTATCTTTATAGCGGGCGCTTACACGTTTTTCGTAGGAGGCTTGGTTTAATCGGACATAAACCGCAACCTGAAATATAATCAGCGCTGGCAATGTCATGATCCCAAGCCTCTTGAAATGGGGACGTACGGTAGAGTCATGCGGTATCCCCACCATCGCACGTACTGCGCGTTTTTGCAGTCTGAAAACTCTGCACCAGTCAGCAGCTCTACCGTACAAATCTACGCCATATAGTAGGGCAGAGTGGACCGTAGCAAAGTAGCATGATCGTACTGCCTCACCCGAAACAACCTTTGCTACACGACTCAGGGCGAAACAGGCGCTTCCCAATCTGCCGCAAAGTTTATTTATATGGCTCTCCCATGACAAGCCCCGATCGATCTCAAAGCCGAGAAATGTAGTAGATGGCACTTGATCTATGGTTTTCCCATCAATTCTTACAACTAGGGATCTTGTCTGGTGACCTGAGAGGCAAAAATGTATAAAATGCGTTTTGGCAAGATTGAGCGCTAGCCCATTCACTCCAAACCATGCCTCTAGCTGAGTGCTCGTCTCATTCAATCTCTGCTCCAATAGACTCACTGTGGATGCTGTAACTATTGCGGCCACATCATCGGCATACATAAATATATCCGCCGCTGTTACAGCATCAGGCAAGTCATTGAGGAGCAAAGAGAACTCTATATTGGAGACCGAAGAGCCTTGAGCTACACCCATCACAGAACTCAGCGGCTCAGACTTCTCCGTCCCACCGCATGCCACCACTGTCTGGGACCTGTTTTGCATCAAATCGGTCAATACTGCTAGCGAAGCGCCTCTCACGCCATAGTGCTGAAGTTTTACTGCAAGCACCGCGTGATCAGCAACATCGAAAGCTTTCGACAAATCGCAGCAAAGTAAAGCCACATGCTTCTTACTCTCCCGTGCTCGAAGTACTCTATGAACTACTTCTCGGGTCAGTGACGTAGTTGAGCGGCCCTGCCGGTACGCATATTGCCGATCTGAAAGAGCTTCCGTTGACGCTAAAAACTCAACTAAACGGGTACTCAATCCATTTTCGAAAATTTTTGCGACTGCTGGAATTATCGAAACTGGTCTGTAGCAATCAATACTTTCCCGCTTGCCTTTTCCTTTGTAGAGCGGAGATATTTTGCTGGTCTTTAACGCAGTCGGATACACTCCCTCTCTCACGCATCTATTAAAACACTCTGCTAATACGGGGGCCAGCAAGTGTATTGCGTTTCTTATAATATTCATGGAGACTCCGTAAATATCTTTGGACTTTTTTGCAGGTATTCGCATGGTTACTATTCGAGTAACTTCATCAGCGCTAAACAGCCGCATCCGCATAGAACGATCAGCGGGCGGGCGTGCCGTACGCAGTATTTCGGTAACGCGAACTATGTCGGCGCGAGGCGCTCCGCACGCAAATGCTGCGCTAAGAAAACGAGCGTTCATTGCGTCCATTGCGTCTTTCTTTGTCAGAAATGGAGAGCCATCAAAGTCTCTCACGATATCTGTGAAATCAACAAATGGAACATTATATTTTCCTCTTTCTTTGTTGACTATCGTCCACATGGTTCTAGCCGCATTGTTTCCATTTTGCAGAGCGTTAGAATAGTGGCAAGCTTTAGTGGTTCTTACCAATTTATTATATTGATCGTTCATTTCCGATATCAAAGTGTTATTTATGCTGTTATTTGGATCTAACTTCGCAATTTTCATGAAGTCAAACAACATTATTTTATAATTTTTAACATCGGGAGTAATCCACGAGTCGGAGCTTTTTTTATTGCAAAGTTTCTTAAGTGGGCAGCAGATTTCATATTTATTCTTTAAAATATTTATTACCGCCGTCACTAGTTTAGCCGCAGATTTGCTCTGCGCTTGGATTTCTTTCCAGTCAACACTCTCTAACGCTAGTCCAAAATTAGATAGGTTGGCCTGTGAAAGACTTCTTCCATATTGAAGCTCTCTTGCTTGATTCTGAACAGCGCACACGACCTCGCTTCTGATAGCAACATGATCACTGAGGTTGGTGACAAGGGGTGAGACACTAACTACACCTGTGGGCAGGTTGGAGTATACGTGATCCAGATTAGTAGACGTCGTATCAGTTATTCGAGTGGGAAAATCAACCTCGTTTGTCATACTGTGGTCAATCAGCAACTTATTGAGCCGTGAAACGTTGTTGTTTAGGTCGCCTATAGTATTTACGTTCATATCACCCACAATCAAGCAGTCAATACTCAATTCGCTGATCTTATCGAGCAAGCGTTCCAGTTTATCAAAAAACAAACTAGTGCTAACTAGGTTTGTCCTATACAAACAAACAACTGTCACGTTATAGTCTAATAGATCGACGGCAGAAATTTCACAAAATTGTTCACTTGAAAGTGCGCTTAGCGATTGATTTTCTAAACATTTAATACTGTCGCGTACATATATACAAGACCCACCATGCTGTAAAGTCTTTCTACAATAGCTAGAAGCTAATACGTAGCCATCAATTTGTACACATTTAAGTTTTTCGTCAGTAAGCCAATGCTCTGACATCGCAAGAATATCACACTTTAATTCACTTTGAAGCAAAACCTCTAGTTTTTGGGTCTTTGAATTAGCAGATAGAGACCTAATATTTTGATAGCAAATAACAATAGATCTTCGCACACTATTTTGGCTACATCCTTTTTGGCAATCTTTTTTGCTTGCCGAATAGTTCTGACTAATGCAAAGCGTGGTGTTAGATGTTGCTTTGCTCGATCCCGGTGCTCTTACTCCTGATGTATCGAAAGTGATATTTTGACTACCAATCAAGTTGCTTGGCTCTACTGCTGCGGTATCTGTAAGTTGGCGCCGGACCGAAAAAACCAATTGGCGAATCGAATCCCCTGCGGCCACACATTTGGAGTAGTCACTTGATGCTTTATGCTCTCTGGCATTCCTATCACAAATGACGCGTGCCTGGTAGACTTGATTCGTCGTTTTTCAACGTAGTATTCTGCTTTTACAATATTGTTTAAAAACTGTGTGACTTGCTCAATTGTTGTCTCAGTCTTGAATTGCCAGGCCTGAATGTACATTAACTTCTCAGCTGCCTGGATACCGCACTCATTCTTCTTGACGCCAACAGCTACTTGCTGACGTCTATTGATGCGCTGTCGCTTGCTGGCTGTTTGCCACTCACCAGAGTTGTCACTGCTTCCGTCACAATTTAGCCCATTTAATGCTTGATTTGAGGAACCGTCTTTGGACTCATTATCGTGGCCTGCTGATTCATTTCCAGAAGTACAAGTGTCAGTTTCTGGCCGCGATAAATTAAGTGCGGCACTGATATCTACATCACCAGAAACTTGGCTCAGCGCTTTGTCTGTTACTCGATCCTTTGACAAAAGGTCTTTATGACGCCGTGGTTTAATTGATACAGTACAGTACACTTAATTTTAGTAATAGGACACCTCCACTTAAATTGTCTTGATTCACGGTATCTGAGGTTCCCACAACACGGGCCTAGAGCCTAGTCTGGGGCTACTGGCTAGACTTGGTGTGGATATACTGTAGTTTTTTTAATGTAATGTATATTGTGTTGTCTTCATTTATAATATGAAAAATGTATTGTATTCCACTGTATGTTGACAAAGATAATAAAATGTTACTTACTTAGGTACCTACTTACTTACTAGTAGGTATAACTCTAACAGTGCGTGCAAGCTGGTGCAAGCTTATGATAAGTAATGAATGTTTACAGGTTGAAAATATACCTACAGGGTTATCTAGAACTGATGTATTAAGCCGAAAGGAGGTGATTCAGACCATTATTATCTACTTTTACTTTGGGACCAACCCAAAATTCGAGAAAAAAGTTCATAATGTTCTTACTCCTTCGATTTAGTACAGGACAAGCAGATAACCCTGTATATTAAACTGCCTAGCTGCCGACTAAAAAGAAGTAAGTACTGTACTTACTAACCTTATTGATAGTCCACTGCAGGACGTAGACCTACCCACGAAGAGTGATTGGGCCATATCCACCACGCTGGCCCAGTGCGGGTTGGTGGATTTACATACGCCATCGAATTTCTTATACGGACGTACGCAGGTTGCCTCACGATGTATTCCTTCACCGAAAAGTCCTTACGGATAATATAAAAACGTCAGTCCGCCATCACAGTGAGTATTAAGTTACTTACGACACTCCAATCAAACTTAAAGCGATATAGTTGAAAGCTTAGCTTACTCAGCGGATTGTTTCTTAGAAACTAATCTGTGAAGCCGCGATGACCAAGCTAGTGATAGTACCTAACGCTCGTCTGGAAATCCTAGGGTCGAGGGTGCAAATCCTGGTTCTAGGCCAATGAGTTCTATGGAACTTATGTACTTACCTACGAGTTTTCACATCACTGGCTTTTCGGTGTAGGAAATGATCGTGAAGCAACCTGCGTCCGAAGAAGAAATTCGATGGCACATATCAATGGACCAACCCGTAATGGGCTCACGTGGTGGATATGGCCCCGTCGCTCTTTGTGCCTACGTACTGCAGATGATTAAGTAGGTATAAAAAGCTGATACAGAGCAGAGAGAAATTGATCCTGTCGTCATTTCTGCGGATAATATCGAGATGTTTTCTAAATGTCACAATCTGATGTCGATTGAAAGAAGATGATACTGAGAATTTGGTGTAAAGTTACCTACCTACTTAAATTATAGGATATTGTCAGGTGCAGAATTTGATTATGAAAAGGAAATTGTTATCAAGAAACAGCGTTGATACTTTTGATCAAGGCTGGATATTTTAGGATTTCGTAGTAAAACATATTTTTTTATTTTTTTCTATGAAACCCTGTAATTGAAGGTAATTATCGTATCCGTCCATTTAAAAAATCCTTATTTAGGGTTCCCTAGTAAAACAAGGAATCATAATATTGTTGCGTCCGTCCGTCCCATTTTCACATCCTGAAGACGCTTTTCAGAAGGCTTCCTTATGGATTATGGATCAATATGCATGAAATTTTAAATTATGGTAGTTTTATTACCTACATACTTAAAATCAGACTTAAAATCTTATAAATTAATCTCAAAATATTATAAATCCGAAAGCGTTTTGTTTGTTGGTTTATTTTTTGTTACTCTTTCACGCAGCAACAGAGGGAGAGATCGACTTGATTTTTTTCATGGATATAGAATAAATGACTACTATTCAGTCTGGAAAAAATAAAAAGTTCCTATAGGATTGCACAAAAATATCAAATGTCATGCGAGTGAAGTTGCAGGCTGTACAACGATTATATAAAAAACAGGTTTAAACTATGGAAACTTATTTATTGAGTTCAACACACAATAGGCTACTAGTTTTAGGAAATCGTTTTAAATTATTTGTTATACATAATAAGCACACTACATTTATATTTCCGAGAGATCTAATGTATTAACAATGAAAATCAAGTGTCAAAGAATAGATTTTCAAGATCCCGCCAAAACGACATTCTGTAATGGCGCTGGTTTGTGACGTCACATACTAGTAAATAACGTTAGTTAATACTAGTAATAAAGCTAGTTCACATCTAAAAATTGACAAAAAATACTTTAAAAGTAACTTAGAGATCTAATAATATTACTCAAAAAAACACAAAACACAAATTACACAAACAACAGTCAATCGAGGAATTCTTGTTTACTAGCATGTAACGTCACCTGAGTTGCCGCCCTTCTTAGAGTTCACGTCACAGATAAAATATCAAAAAAAAATATATCGTATTTAATTTCGTGCGATTTGCGAAAATTAGACGTATTTTAGTTTAAATAAAGTGAAATATGTCTTTTTCAGGCTATTTGTATGGATAACCACAATCAATAGTATATTTTCAATGTTGTCAAATAGCCTAATAGTCACTACGCCATTCTGAGACATACCGGAAATCGGATGTGTAGGGGTTTTCACTACTAGCCTAAAATAGTAATTAAAGTTGCAAGACTAAAATATTACATTGACGTTGACATATTTCAACACAGGCAAAGGATAGTTAACGGTAGATATATTGTCCTAATGGTCTAATTAAAGGTCTCGAATTCTAGATGGATAGATAGAAGGACAGTGCACGTCCATTTTACATGACATATTTATGATACATGTTAATGACATATTATTCTCAAAATATTTTACCACCAGATACCCAACTACCCGTGCGGTAATGCCTCTCCATAAAGCACGAGTGGTCGCAAAAGGCTACTTTGTATTCCCCACGTAAAATATTTCTATAAAAGGTCGCAGGGATCGTAAATAAACGGTTTAAACATAATTGTGCGCGTAAAAATGCTGGATATCCGGCCGAAAGGGCTTTGTTTAAAGGGCTTTAAAATGTAAAAGTGAAATGGGACGCAAAACAAGCCCTGAAAGGGTAAGAATGGCAAGCTGTAACTGATGTACGCGCTCATCTCGTCCAGATAGGCATAATTAGTACTAATATCTAGGTACCTAATGTTTTTTCTTTACGGCTACTCGTACTTAAAAAAATATTTTTTGGTTTTAACTGATGTAATAGACTCAGAAAATTATGAACTTTATCGAAATGTAACGAGTGCTGTGGTTAGAATTTTTGATTATTATTAGGTATACCAGCCTCCATACATTTTCTGGACATGTCCTTTTTCTTTCATCTGTATATTTGAATTTGATTTTTTATGGGTCGAATTAATTTAATTTATATGTCTTAGTATTTTTCTGACCGACACTCAGTGTCGGTCGAGCTGCGGCTGCGCGCAGTCGTCGTCTCGACTCGAGACGCCCACATTGGGAAATGGTATGTGGCAGTAGGCAGGCGCTGTCGTAGTGGTCATACTTACTTACCCGGCTAGCATACGGACCACAAAATAATTCTATCGACGTGTCAGAATAAGACAGAGTGGCCGGGCTACCATCTCAGACCAAATAAAAAACAAGACAGAATGTGTGACTCAAGTGAGGCCGGTTTTTTATATCTACATGTGGTGAGCGAGACGAGCAAAGGCTTAGCGTGTATGTGTGTAATTGTAGCATCACTAGCATGCGGACCACGAAATAATTCTATCGACGTGTCAGAATAAGTTTCACACTTCAATAAAACTCTTTTTAGTGGTCGAATGCTAACCTAGTAGGAGCGGGTAATGGGTGATATCGCCTTTTACCGACTTCCAAAAAAGAGGAGGTACTATGTTCATGTGTATATGTTATTTAACCGATTTAAAAAACCTTTTTTATTTCAAAAGGGTAGGTATACTCCCTAGGTGATCTCATTTAAATTTTATCATTTTTTCGAAATCGGCTGAGCCGTTTCTGATAAATCAACCTACACGGACGACACAACGATTTGTGCAAACTGTTTGAATTTTGTACACGGTGGAAGTCGGTGGTGCTATTTTTAGCGAAAAATAATTACATATACATACCTATATCAAAATATCGTATCGAAACTACTTACATAATATATTATATCGAATTTTGAAACTAGATATACAATATATCTATTTAATAGGGCTTAGAACTGGATGCATTAATTTTATAATGTAACATCATAAATTAAGATGTTTCTTTGAAAAGTGCAGAAATTTTCAGATGGATACAGGGTTATTTCTAAGTAATTAGCATCCTTTTAGGGACTTATTCTGTACATCAAAACTAAAAACTTTTGTTCTATGATGATGAACTAATAATGAACAACTTTTATACTAAGCGCCACACAAATCGGCGGATGGGAAGTTATGCGCAGCGTTCTGCGCAAAAGCCGAAATATAGGTTAGCGCGGGAGCCAGAGAGACGAGACGCCGGGGCACACCCTCCCGCCAACATCATGCATCCTGCGCGCTCCCTACGCCCGAGCTCACTACTTCGCCATTTGTATAGGCATTGTGCACACATGCGCAATAATTAGCTAATCACGGTGAAATGGCATCTGCGGCTAACTTCTCATCCGTCGATTTGTGTGGCGCTTAGTATACTGTGGCAACCAACTACGAAATCGCAAAATAAAACCGATGCGACGTCTGTAAGGTGAATGACAAGCTGCGCCAATCCCCACTTGTCATCATCGCTGACTTATGAATTAGCTACGTTCTTCGTGTTCACTGACGCCATTAAGTTTGATTCGGCCTATACCCAGATCATAATTAAGGAATACATCTGTCATGTGTGTATTTTTATAAGGTACAAAATAGTGCTCCCACAGACAGTACAGCGGGGTAGGGTAGGTATAGCGCAAAAATTGTGTGGCTCCATACTCAATAGTGAACTTTATTAAACTGATAATAAATCTATACAATACTTCAATATGTTCTCTCGATAGAAACACTGGTTTGTCTGCCTGTCCGTCCTTCTGTATGTCACCTTACGCGTAAATATATTGAGTTGAAATTAAACCTATATACGCAAATCTATGGTTTCTTACAGTTGTGAAATATCGAACTTCTCGGTTATCATGAAAAAAGTTAGAGCCGTTTAAGTCATAAAAGCCGAATATTTCGACAATCACAAGGGAATCAAAACCTACAAAGTAATAATAAAGGGTCCAAGTTTTAAAGGGAGCTAATCGTAAGTATCATGTACTTATCATATGAAAGAACTTTATTAGCACGAGAATAAAACAAGGTTTAATTCTTTTTACGACATCTGACTTTCCATTTATAATGAAAATTGTAAAAATAATCATTAATTTTGACCTTTTGGTGCGTTTTAAAGGACTAACGCCATGTAGTATACTTGACCAGCTTCGCCCTAAGGTTCCAACTAAACTTAGTTCCCGATGTTCAGGATTTGTACGGAACCCTCGGTGAGCGAGTCTGACTCGCTTTTGTCCGGTTTTTTTAAATTAGTTTTGAATCTGTTAGGATAAATAAATATATTTGGTTCAATAATAATAAATAAATATAGTTTATCTCTAGCAACCCTGGTTAAATAACCTCCATTATTGTTAAATGAAGCATTATGTTTTTAAGAGTTTTTGTCACATTGTACCTTTTTTAAGAGTTTTTGTCACATTGTACCTACTCACACTGGTAGGTTATAATTTTTAATTTTAGCAAATTAAGAGATGAATGTGGAAGAATCAGCTACGAATGCAAGTAAAATAACGATAGAAGCACTTATTATTACACTTACACTTTAGTAACAAAGCTGTATTATTATTTTCCATACAATTATTTTTCACATTAAAAAAATGGCGGGTTAAAAAAATCAAATTTAAATATTTTTGAGAAGCCCATATACTTATGTATCAAGCTTTCAAATGATGTATTCTGGTTCGATTTTTCTCTGAATAATATACCATTTGTGGACGTCACCTTTGCCAATCAAATCAAATTAAATAAAAAAAACTTTATTATCATACACATGATCCATAGTACAGATTAAAATTTATAGAATCGCCAATCTCGTAGCATAGACGCTTGGCTTGCCCAGTCAATTATTTATAAAATTTATGAATATATGAAAATGATAATCAGTTACCTAAATATGTATATTCAAATAACTTTAAGAACATGTTTCAGCCAACGAAGTTCAAAAAGTTTTGCAACATTACCAGCAGTGGCGTAGCGTGCTTTGCCGGGGCCCCGTATTAACATTTGTTTGGGGGCCCTTAACGAAAGAAAAAAAATGTTTGCATATAATTAAAAGAAAAATTTATTCATCATAATTATGTATCTATCACTTTTTTAAAAATTTTACAAATAGTTCAAATGAAATATACGCTCTCTTTGGCTTTTTTCGGCAAACTGAATTAGTAAATCATTTATAGCTGATGATGACTTCAGTTTTTCTAAAGTTTTTCTAATTTTATTAATTTTTGCTTAGGCATGTCGGGGGCCCCAGTGGCCCGGGGGCCCCGTATAATTGATACGGCAGATACGGCGGTAGCTACGCCCCTGATTACCAGACATTCAACGGGCATTCAGGTCAGGAATGCATTAAAATCTTTTTGCGAGTTCGCCTCGCAGACCGACAACAAAGCTTGTTTCTCGCGCGCAGTTAAATTAACACATTGTCCTAAATTGAGTTACAACATTTAAATAATTTCAAAGGTTCCCGCTAATTTTAGAATTGTATTCCAGTTTTCGTCACGGGTTATGGGAAATGGGATTACAGCAAGGTTATTGTTTGTGTCACGACCAACACTAGTGTTTACGAATTACAAATAGACAAGTAAAGAATGACTCACTCAATATAATGCAATTGTTTATTTTTTCCATTGACTACTCTTCTACTTAAATGTACAGATAAAAAAGTGAATCGCGGGGCGAATCGCCTAAAACTCATTTTTGAAGGTCCCCATTTGCCCCGCATTGTTTGGAGCGGGCCGAAGTCTTGAGCGATTCGCCCCGCGGGCTGAACGGCTTGCGGGGCGAAACGACGCAGGACTCAATTTTAGTTTAACTTACTTTGACATTTTAAACGTAGAACAATACAATTTTAATAACATGTTTCATCCATTCATTCATCAGCTATGGAACGTCCACCGCTGGACATAGGCCTCTCCTATGGATCTCCAATGATATCGGTTGGAAACGGCTTGCATCCAACGTGATCCTGCGTCTTACGCTGTGCTAGCCTGTACATGGTTTTGATTTTTCGACCCCTTTGATCATCAGTCCTCCGTGCTATGTGCCTTGCTCACTGCCATTTCAACTTGCACATCCGCTGGGCTATGTCGGTTACTTTGGGTCTTCTACGGGTCTCTTCATTTACGATTCGATCTCGCAGAGAGACTGAGCATAACGTGGGAGTGATTTCTTTATCATCGTTTCCCCGCGGTTTTTGTTAATAAAAAAATGCTTTGATATTTATTCCGTTTTACTCATCAACATTTAAGTATTTATTTTACTATTTGGTTGGGTTTTCCAAAGACACACTTTTATAATTTTTTTTTAAATTATAATACCTACTAATGTGCTATTTCCTGTCCGTTCATGGTTGCCTGGAAGAAATCGCTGGAAGCGATAAGGCCGCCATTTAGTATAACTAATTTTTAATGTTTTTATTTTTCATGTGTTTGTATTGTATTTGGTTAAGCTAATAAAGAATTATCTATCTATCTATCTATCTACTAATATTATGGGTAGGTATCCTATAAATATATAATATCAGATAAATGTAATCAGATAAATATAATATCCTACTAATAATATAAACGCGAAAGTTTGTATGTATGGATATTTGTTCCTCTTTCACGCAAAAACTACTGAACGGATTGAGATGAAACTTTGCAATAGTAATTTTTATACATCAGAATAACACATAAGCATGGATTTATCATATAAACAGGATTGAGTACTGGCAAAGAAAAACGTGCCGACAAGGATACCACATCAGATGATTGTGTCTCTTTTCCAAGTAGGATGACCAGAACATCTCGATCATCTTGGGATATAATTTTTCTTTGGAATGTTACTGCACGCAGGAATCGCAGTTATCTTACCCCTAACTCGTCGTCCTTCGTCATCGTCGTCCCTTTAGCAATAAGACGCCTACTGCTGGGCATAGGCCTTCCTTGAAAATCTCTATAAAACCAATCCCCATAAAAACAATGGTCTAGAATTAATATACACGGAGATAATTCAATTTCAAGTTTGACAGCTGTTATCGTAAATGTAGATCTTGAAGAGTTCTTTCACCTTTGTTAAGACAGTAATGGTCTAGAATTGATAATGACGGAGATAAACCACTTTTAAGTTTGACAGCTGTCATCGGAAATGTAGATCTCGATGAGTTCCTTCACTTTTGTGACGACAGTAATGGTCTGGAATCCATATTTACGGTGTTGAACAACGTTTAAATTTCATAGATGTAATCTTGACACATATAACGCAACCCGTGTCAGTACTTAACCACGAAAAATGTTTTCACAAAAACTTTTTCACGGAAAACTTTGTCACAAATAGACCTTATCACGAAAAATCTTAATCACGAAAACTTGTCCGCGAATAGACTTCCATAGTTAACAGAATTTTAAGGCTTCCGTAGTAAACAAGGCATCCATTTTGAAATAAAAAATAGCGGACTCACTTTTTTGAAAAAGTCGTCATGGGTGTAGTTTTAGAGGTTTTTGGTGGTGTATATTTCAAAATTGGCATCCATTTTGAAGTAATGTTCGCCATCTTCAATTCCAAAATGAATGCCAATTTTGAAATATAAACCCCCGAATTCTCAAAAAATAACACTTATGACGACTTTTTCAAAAAACAACATCTGCTATCTCTAATTCCAAAATAGACGCTAGTTTTGAAATCTACACCCCCAAAAACCTATTAAATGACACCCATGACGACTTTTTCAAAATAGTGACGTACGCCATCTTTAATTTCAAAATGGATGTCATTTTTGAAATCTACACCCCCAAAAACCTATTAAACGACACCCATGACGACTTTTTCAAAATAGTGACGTCCGCCATCTTTAATTTCAAAATGGATGCCATTTTTATAATCTACACCCCCAAAAACCTATTAAACGACACCCATGACGACTTTTTCAAAATAGTGACGTCCGCCATCTTTAATTTCAAAATGGATGCCATTTTTGAAATCTACACCCCCAAAAACCTCAAAAGCGACACCCATCGCGACTTTTAGCAAAAAGTGACGTCTGTCGTTTTTAATTCCGAAATGGATGCCAATTTTGAAATCAACACCCCAAAAATCTCCGAAAACTACACCCATGATTTTTTCAAAAAAGTGACGTCTGCCGTTTTTAATTCCAATATGGATGCCAATTTTGAAATCTACAACCTAAAAAAATTAAAAATGACAATCACGACTATACACCAATTGTACACCCAGCATGTTTAAGAAATATGTCCAGCATAGTCACCCTACTACACTTCTTTGTATACACCATAGTACGCCATTTGCAATCGACGGTGATACTCTAGTCAAAAATAAAAAATAACCGTTAATCATAAAGACATAGGTATATTCATACAAAATAAATATCAAACTCTGTTTTATTGGCATCTATTCGCAATTTTAACTAAAATCTTATCAAACTACATTGTTAAAAAAACTAAGAAATGGTTAAGACAGTCGCGGCTTTACAGGTAATAATTCTACCATTTATAAGTGTCGTTTCGAAATGGCAATAGTGCGAGCGGGACAACTTCATCACTTTGGGAAGTCTCACTCGGCACAGCGTCTCTCTTATACCATTTCAAAGGAATATATGTTTTGTCACAACGCATTAAGGTTGAATTTTCCTAAACTAACTTTGAGCCAAATTTCGTCTGTGCGCAGTCCAGATAGTATACAAAGTCCTTGCACATAAGCTATACTTAATTTATAAAGATATTGCGCGAGACGAAGTTCGGCTGGTAAGCTAGTACCTGGGTTGATCAGTAAGTACCCGTGTTTGACAATAGATGGCGTTGATTAGTAAAATTAACGTTACCATCTTGTTTTATAGTCTGTAACATGTCATCGTGCTTAATTTGAGATTATTTCATTGCCTAGGTTTTTTATGAGAGCTGTTTGTGTCTTTGGTGTCTTGTGTGCAAAATGGAAAAGGAACAATAGCGATCCGTAATTCGTTTCTTATTTTTGGACGGAAAAACTTGCGAACAAATAAAAGCGAAGTTGGATGCTGTCTATGGGGACCCTTCACCATCTATGACAAGCAGAGATATTGGTTCAATGAATTTAAACGTGGTCGTACGTCTGTTTTTGACGAGGATCGGCCAGGACGTCCGTCAGACGTGGTTACTGACGAACTAGTCAAAAAAGTCCACGATATCATTCTCGCTGATCGCCGAACGAAAGTCCGCGAAGTAGCTGAAGAAGTAGGCGTCTCGTAAGGCACAATAATAAAAATTTTAAACGATAAAATTGGTGTGAGAAAGGTGTCGGCGCGATGGGTGCCGCGATCGCTAACACCGGACAACAAACGGATATGAGTAACGATGTCAAAGCAGTGTTTAGACCGTTTTAATCAAAACCCGCAGGAGTTTCTTCGTCGAGTCGTGACTGTCGATGAAACCTGGATTCACGCCATGGAACTATACGCCAGATACGAAAAGGCAATCTAAGCAATGGATTTTTCGGGGTGAATCTGCTCCAAAGAAGGCTAAGACCGTTCCTTCAGCAGGAAAAGTAATGGCTACGATATTTTGGGATTCTAAAGGAATAATTCTCATCGATTATTTGCAGAAAGGGAAAACAGTTACAGGGCAGTATTGCAGTGAGTTATTAGATAGATTCGATGAGAAATTGAAGGAGACACACACAGGCACCATTTGTCCAAAAAAAGGTGCTCTTTCACCACGACAATGCATCGGCGCACTCATCTCACATCGTGGCGGCTAAATTACAAGACTTGCGCTAGGAATTTCTTGCGAACATGTGAAGATTTCAATTTCATCTACTGGTCTTGTTTGCAAATCAATGTGCAACTTTCACAACGATATGCCAGATCTTTCTTGCGGGCAATTTTCAAAGTTTCCAATATCTGAAGTGGTTCGGTTTGGCACGCAGGGGTCTTATTTTCCTTGGCAAAGCAGAATACCTAGTCAAGGGTTGTACGTACGCGCTATCTGTCCCCTAGTACAAGTTTTTGACTGACGAAACGGAGGAGGTACTAAATTCGAAGCGTTATATTTTTTATGTATAACCACGCATAACTTTTTTCATAAAGTAGTAGTCCGATTTGGATAATTATTTTTGAAGTGAAACTTCTAATGCGACTTCTAAGAAGGTTGCGTTAAACGTTTAACGCTACCATAGAGGGGTATGAAAGCATTGTTGCGTTAAACGTAAATCAATTTCTACCCCTTCCTATTTTCATTTCCACATTACGAAGTTTCACTTCTTCCGCGCGGAGGGACTTCACGTACTATTTTTCTTGCTACATCGATCCGTGCAAAATATTCGCGAATTCTGTACACGGTAAAAGTCGGTCATGCTATGTTTTGCAAAAATAATTAGAGTTATTTATCGTACGCACATGATAAAGTTAACATACCTAACTAACAATGTACAGAAATAAAATTGCCCCCACATCAATCAATCGATCAATCGTTTATTGCAAACATGTTTAGTATCTAAATTCTATAAGTTATACATGTGACCCTATTAGGGCATAGCAATATTGTGCAGAGCGATTTACTTGTTTCAATTTGCTATTTTATGACTGTCCAATAGGTACTCGTTTAATGTATATAATAGCATTTCGTGATAAGTAGGTTCTTCAATACTTTTGCAGATTCGATTTCGTCTTCAATTTTCTTAATTTCGACCGGAAGTTTATTAAATATTTTAACAGCCATCGAGCATGGCCCGGAGCTGTGTATCGATAATTTTGATTTGGGTAACATTAAATTATGTTGATATTGGGATCTGGCAGGATGGACACGTGCACTTGATAATTTTGTAAAAAACTGTGGGTATTTTTTTACATCACATAACAGCAGAACTAGATTTCCTTCTCTCTCTTCTGTGCCCACATGATGAATCTTATGGAAAATTATTATGATCTCTTTGCCATAGGATACTGTGACATTGTGACTGGGACATTATGACTGGGTGTTATTTAGTTACTATCTATATAAGTATGTATTTAAAAATAAGTATATGTAGTATATCAGTCTCTGGCAGCTATATTACAAGCTTTGCTTAGTTTGGGGTCAGAGCCCGTGTGTAAGATGTCCCAAATTTTTTTTTATTTATTTATATTTAATTAACTTGGCAAAAATATTTCAGAAACTAAAAAAATAAAAAAAATGTTTAGTAAACTACCAAATAATCTAAAAGATATCGAATAGAAAATCTGTTTTATAAAACAACTAAAAATATTCTATTATCCAAATGCTATTACACATTAGACGATTTTTTTAACAATCATCCATACCCTTATAGGGTCATATGTATAAATCAAATCAAAATCAAAATCAAATCAAAATTCGTTTATTTGTTAGAATATTGTCTTACAAAGTAGATGTTAAAGAACAATAGTGTCTCAAATATTCTACCTTTACAGGTGTACAAACATTTTTAGAAAATAAATAGAGGTATTTGGCTCAACATTATTCATACATTTTTTCCTTAAGTGAGTCTGCTAAAAATTCGTTAATAGTGTAATAACACTTGTCAATAAGGAACTTGTGTAATTTGTGTCTAAAAGTATCATAATTAAGTTCTTTAAAACAATTTGACAATTTGTTGTATACCTTAATGGCCATACAATAAACATTATTAGTCCTTGCATTATTACTATATATACACACCCTCTGTTGCGGTATATCCAACTTATATTTTCGTCGTTGCTGTCTATCTCTCCCATCAGCGCTACTATTTAACGGAAACTCGGATTGGTGTCGTCGAACAAATAAGCACATTTCAAATATATATAGTGAAGGCAATGGTAAAATGTCATATTTTTTAAATAATGGTCTACATGGTGCCAGAAAATATGCACCAGATAATGCTCTGATACATTTTTTTTGAACTTTAAAAGCTTCCTCCCGATCCACAGAATTACCCCATATTATCAAACCATAACGCAACAAAGATGACACATATCCATGATATGCACTAAGAGCTGCCTGAGTCGTGGCTACACGATGCATTCGACTCAAGACATACAAAACATGTACAAAACTATACAAAACATGTTGATTAAGAACCACATGTAAATTTCATATGTTGCAATAAATGTTCTGAGTTTGAGTTTGAATAGTTATTTATAGAATCCTGCGGTCTTCATGAGGTTGTCAGTTATGGTTGGCCGTCCCATGGTGCGCACGCATATCCCCGCTCTCGCGCAGCTGAGACAGAATTTGCTACTGCGCTATGACTCGTCTCGTGTTCTCAGACGCCAATAAGTTTGATTCGGCCTATACATTCTTTGGTGAAACATTTTGATAAACTTATGCTAGGGGTACTGAACAATAGTGTAGCTTGGCAGCACGCACTCGCTGAGTTATGGTGTCACGCACTTGGCAAGTGCAGTGAAGCCCAGGGCTGGAGTAAGGATGGGGAAAGAAATATAATATAACATAGATGTTCGATTTGAGATACATTTTAAAATTATTTATCTTCTATACATTCGTATTTTATTTCGTAAGCCGTGGTGGTCAAGAGGTAGTGACACCCTTACAATCGTGAGGTCGTGGGTTCGAATCCCCGGTCTCGTACCAATGAGTTCTTTGGAATTTATGTACGGAATTTAACACCACAGGCTTTTCGGTGAAGGAAAACATCGTGAGGCAACCTGCATATATCCGTAGAAGAAATTCGATGGCGTATGTGAATCCACCAACCCGCACTGGCCCGCGTGGTGGATATGGCCCAATCACCCTTCGTGGATAGGCCTACGTCCTGCAGTGGACTACTAAAAAGGCTGGTACAGTACAGTACATTCGTATATTTATTTATTTTCTACATATTAATATTTATTCCTTTTTTAAAATCAGCATTTGGCTCAAGTCGTTAATGCGTGAAACAAAATGCTATTGTTTTTTTTCTTATTTATTTTTCATTTTATTGCGATGACATCAAAGCATTACCTACACGAAGCAACATAGATACTATAGTATATAAACAAAGTATTTTAACGCGACTTCTTTATTTTTTTTTACTCGAATATCGACTTCGTCTTAGATATACCTAGTTTGTTGGATTTATCTCGGCTCAGAATCTTAGACTTTTAAAACCACACAATGAATGAGCAATGAGCAATGAATTAGTTAAAATTATTTGCAGAACAGGGTTATAGTGAAATCGTAAATGAAACTAATTATTGGATTAACAGAGGGCCCCTAACTCAGCTAGGCCGGTTTCTTGTTGTGGCCCTATTACCATGAACTGAATTTGCGCATTCTTGGACATTTTTTTTTTTTTTTCTATTTTATACTCTACAGACTCCGGGGCCTGTACCTTTTTTTAACAATGATTCGACTTTTTCCTAAGAAGACTATATTTTACGAAACTACGTTACGTATATGCACCGAGCAGTCCTGCCCCCGCAAGCAGCACCCGTTCACGAGTTGACGCACGTGCCAGCCGTCGTCCTTGTCGACCACATTTTTGGGAAGAGGGCTCGCCGCCACGCATCGCCGCCGCAAGAAGAGGCGCCCATGCTAGCCTGAGTGCTCCGGGCATACACGCAATCCTTATGCTAACTTAATCTACTATTAACTATCCATTCGCCTCAAGACCTCCGCAACCGCCGCGTTCCTATCTTTTATGGCCATTTTAAAGTTATAATCTAGGATGTCTTTTGGTGCCGCAGCCATTGCCCGTCGCACGAAGTGGCCGATAGCGTCATCTACGTCATCGGCGTAATCTTGGACATATCAGTCCTCACAATATGACATGTACTAACATCTTTATTGGGGATTTTTTTTTTAAATCGATAAAATCGATTTTGATTTTACACACAGATTAATTTACTCTAAAAAAGTGAATCAAAAACATTTTGGTATAGGTCTAAACTCGGAACAGTTTGGGCTTCGACTTCCAAAGTTTTCTTGGCCCAAAATCGAGAAAAATCCCCAGTAAAGGATAAGAGTAAGGATTTCTAAGAGATTTTCCTGTTTTCCCACACATCAAAAGTTTATGAGAGGTTTACTGTGAAAACGATTGCACCTGCTTATATATTTTACGCGTGTGTTTTCCCGTGTATCATTAAGTGGAATACACAATTTCATTAAGATAGGTATTTCTAAGAAAAGTAGTAGAGACTCTGTATTCTCTCGTACCCTAGAGAAACCACTGAAGTTTTGGGATTAAGGCGCGTGTCAGAATTCCTCAAAACAAAGCATTGTCCTCAATGTAAGCTATACTCTATAAAATTTAACTTGATCTCTGCGACAGTGACATATTGACATATTTAGAGTCGAGATAGTGGTGGAAAAAATCGATTTTCAAACAAAGTTGTAATGAAATCGAATGAGTAGTTGAAGGTGAGAAATTGGATTTTATTTCCTTACTATTATTTAAGATCAAGTATGTACACATGTAAATAATGTTATGATATTAATTAAATTAAATTAATTTAAGTCTCTATCCAGTGATGCTTAACGTTCATATTTTGTAATTGTTAGTTATTTTAGTTACTAATACTTGTTTAATTATAGTCTAACCACTAATGGTGAATGTTGTATATGCCTATAATTGGTGATCATACTCGTATCAGTCCTGTGTATTTCTGTATGTTATATTTTTATAAGTGTGTTTAATATGTTCACTGTTGGCGTATCATAAATAAATAAATACTCATAATATTGTAAAGATAGTATTTATCGACGTTTTTCACTATTATCGATGCTAATGTAACATATAATTGGGTTTAATTTAATTACACATGTAAAAAATGTTATGATATTTGTAGAGGACAATAACTGGAGCTAATAAAATTAAAAGAGCGCACAAATTTAAGACACCATCACTGTATTGAATGTAAAGCAGAAGTAAAGACAGGAAGAACAAAAGAAAACTAAAACATTCTACTTGTTAAAAAATAGCATAAAAAAACATAAAGTTTACGGAAAAGTATTTACATTAAAATACAATAAAGAGATCGCCAACAATATTAAAATATACAGTAAAGTTATTGATAAATTAAGTTTTATTTTAAATGTCGTCAGTATAAACTATCGATATTTTAAGTAAAACTCTATCTAAAACTCTGTGGTCACGATCATTCGTCGCATGAAAATCACAGAACATAAAAAACTGTCCGTGACAGAAATTGTATAGAGGTGTTCCTCATGGATTAACTGCGTTCGCACAACTAGTTTTGTCATTAGGAATGTTATTTTCTTCTTAGTGAGAAACAAATCATAAACCTGAACGGAGCGAAACTGTGTTTTGTTTTTTAATGCTCTCGGTGATGTCATGATGTCCACATTGCCAAAGAGATGACAGGCCAAGACTCATTGGCCGATCTGTAGATATGGGTACTTACTTTTATCTCTTATCTCCTTCCAAATAAAAAGTAAAGTAGATTTGCATAAACAATTGGTGCAATTTTATTTTTCAGCTTATAGTTTCAGCGTAACTAAGCAGTACATAAGCATGTAAGTATTGTGCGTGAAATATGAAGAAGGTAATTTTTCCCGCAAATTTTACAAACATCGCCAACTTTACCCATAGCTACGTTATTTGTGTGACATTGGTTGATTTCAGCGCGAGGAAGCAACAAATATACTCACACTCACAAAGTTTCGTATTTAAGAAGTGATGAAATCTCCCAGGCATCATAAGTTGGCAACTAAGCGAAACACTATCAAATTCTTAATGGCTAGTGCAGACTGGAAAGAAACACGTGTGGTTTTGATGCGGTAAACAAAGTAGCCTACCTACTGGCTAACGCTGTGCTGCCATATAGATTTTGGTTTTTAACTTCTAGATTAAGCTAGAAAATGCGTTAGATTAGCCAACACATATGTGAAAAACCTATAGAACTTAATATACAGAGTGTTTAATTGATAAACGACGGATATATCTAATATCACAGTAACAATACTTTTCATAGTTGTTCTACCTATACTTAAAGAATGCTGTAAACACCTATAAGGGGTATATATATCAGAACTATAATGTTTGTTATGAAAGTGTTAATTCTAGTTAATATTTAATGTATATACTGTTGGTGTTTCTTATGTAAATAAATAGAATAAGTTTTCATTTAGGGAAGTACCTAGCAAAGTAAGTTTTCATCATAGGGACCAATTTTTTACAGGAACACTGATATGTTGAAACTAAAATCAGACGTTCCATACACTTTGTCACAAGTGATTAAACTTTTACTAAATTTCACTGTTATTTTTTTCTCGATTTCAGTGCTCAGGGTTGGTCGCACAGTGAAAGTTGGTAATAATGGTGTATTATAATAGATAGGTATTCGGCGTCTGGAGTCAATAATCTCTAAGATCTAGAGCATATTTTCATCAACCCCTATACTCTATAAAATTTAACTTGATCTCTGCGACAGTGACATATTGACATATTTAGAGTTGAGATAGTGGTGGAAAAAATCGATTTTCAAACAATTTTGTAATGAAATCGAATGAGTAGTTGAAGGTGAGAAATTGGATTTTATTTACTTACTATTATTTAAGATCAAGTATGTACACATGTAAATAATGTTATGATATTAATTAAATACTCATAATAATGTAACGATAGTATTTATCGATGTTTTTCACTATTATCGATGCTAATGTAACATATAATTGGGTTTAATTTAATTACACATGTAAAAAATGTTATGATATGAAATATACAATAAAATTAATGATAAATCAAGTTTTATTTAAAATATCGTTAGTATAAACTATCGATATTTTAAATAAAGCTCTATCTAAAACTCTGTGGTCATGATCATTCGTCGCCCATCACTAATCTGCATGCCCATAAACTATGACATTGACAGGTACTGTCTGTACTATTAAGAAATGCAGGACTTCATCGCCGTGATTTTTCTGACAGCTGTCGCAGAGTTCAAGTTAAATTTTATAAAGTATAGGTCTGCATTTCTTAACCTTTTTGAGTTCGCGGAGCCCTAGAAAATGAAGCACAATTTTAAGGAGCCCCTTTAATACTGGTAGTTCCGAATACTTGACCTCGCATCTGTTTAACTTAATCTTCATAAGCTTATAATATCTCGAATCGCTCTTGACCGATTTCGTTCATACTCAGAAACAATAAACGCAGGGGATTGATTGCGAGATTTGCTGGCATTCATTTATTAATTTACATGTTCATGGATAAGACGGCGGACCCCCAAACACATACTCGCAAACCCCCAGCAGTCCGCGGACCAAGGTGAAGAAACAACCCAACAAGCAAAATAGTCGAATAAGTATACATTTACTCGACTGAACATCGAATAGTTGTTGAATAGTAGCTACATACGTACAAAATTGTGCAGTAAAAGTGTTTATGTTATGTCTTTTAGTGCAAATCGTATAGAAGTGCCCGTATATGGCTTATGTCACAAATAAATGCTATACGAGGGCTATAATAGTGTTTGATTTACTATTTAATGTGTAAAAAAAGCTTTTATACGACAATTACCTGACATACTTTTTATTCAGCAAATTTGTCGAATACTAGCTACCTGGTGATTAAATAGCAACGTAGTTTCTTTTATAACACGGTAAAAACACAAGTCGGATTATAGTTTTCCAATTACAGTTACAGAACCTCAAGTGTAACAATTTTATTATAGCACTTTTATTCGACAAAATATTGAGTAAAAGAGTTTTTGGTACTTTAATTGCTCAAAAACCCAAAACATGGCTGCATATGAATGCAACGCAGTCACATTTATTCGACGAATAGTCGAGTTAGTATGATATAACAGCAACAAATTTACTAGTGTTCGCGTAATGGCTCCCTAGTAGCATATTAATAAAATTAAATGGAATTTATAAAATATATCTACAAAATTATTGCAAAAGACGCGTGGCCCACACATATATGTTAAATAATACATTACAGTTTATCGACAAAGTTAAATTGCCAGTAATTTTCCTATATAATTATGTAGATATACATTTAGATATAGAAACTGTATTCTTTTTAATAATTACTAAATGGACATGACACCTCTGTCTTTTATAATATTTTAAGTGACAAACACACAAAGACTGGTGCATTTCCATAACGGCACAGAATACGCAATCGTTCTAATTTAAAATGGAATAACAGTGCAAATTTGGCGTTTAACGAACAAAAATGTCGAATTGTAGCAAATTAGCAGCGTTTACTTCACTTTATTGCTGATTAGTGGCAACATAAACACTTCAACTCTATCAATAAGGGGTACAGTTGCAGCTATTTTGCTTTTACTGCACTAAATTGGGATCGTTTTGCTTTTATTCGATGTTTATTCCACAAATCATTCGTCTTATTTACACAGTTACTGCACTTCTACAGCACTTTTTAGTGCTATAATCTGCGCCTTTTTCGCGTTGTATAAACGTTGACTCGACGTTTATAGAACTAAATATGGGACTTTTATAGAACTAAACAGTAAAACCAAAACGTCGCCGCGACTGTTATAGCACAACTTTTTGCTAGTTGGGAATGCCCTGGGTGTTTAAAAATCTGCTAGATCTGACTCCAAAAGACCTGCCATGGTAACACTGAACTAAAGTGAAGCTTGCAGTTAGTAGGGGCGTGGGCGGTATTTTACGGTGGGTTAGCACTTCCGCAGTGGAAACGACCGACAGGCAAAATAAAACGGGCAAAATAAAACCTGAGCGTCTAGTCTTTCTGCTTTACTATGTTGAGAAAAAACCTCCAGAGACTTGAGGTTTCTTTACTACTTGAGAATAAGTATAAATTACAGGCTGGCACTGAAGTATCGTGTTGTTGAAATGGAGACTCTATTTAAATATGAACTAAGTATATTGTAGCATGTATGAGGAAGTCAATCTAGAGGTACCTACACGATTCAAGTGGCGAGTTGAAAGTAAATAGCTCTGTGACTTTCTGACGCTCTTATAACTTGAAACAAATATTGTAGTTTATTTTTTTTAAAACTTGTTAACCTAGCTGGCATAAATTTAGTGTCTGCAAATAAAATAATTATAATGGTCGCTTGGAAAAACTCCTTTCCGAAAGTAAATAATTCGAAAATGCAGAATTTACAATGGCGATGACGGTCGGCTACCGTCCTATACTTTCTTTGATGCTACAGGAAATGGCAACCATTTTCTATTTTTTGACAATCTTTTTAGACCATCGTACTTAATCGAAGCTGTGGTTACCTAGTGGTAGTAAAGCTCGCCTTACAATCATGAGGCCGTGGGTTTAAATCTCAGTCCTTTACCAGAGAGTTTTTTAAATTCATGTACGGAATTTCACATCACAAGTTTTTCGTTGGAGGAAAACATCTAGAGGAAATCTGTATAAGAAATTAGATGGATTTGGGTAGCTCTATATTCAGCCGTAGACTACTAACGGGTATGCACCTACAGTATATATTGCTATTTCCAATCTGCGTGCTCTCACTGCTGAGCAGAGGCCTCTCTTCCTTATTTCCAGACTACGAGGTTCACTGTTTTGGTTGCCCAGTCAGTATCGTGTGAGTTCAGCTTGTCACGTCGAATGCTTCTTGGTACATTATTATGCCTTACAATTGTGTGGTCGTGGGTTCAAATCCTAGCCGCGTACCGTTAGCTCTTTGGAATTTACGGAATATCACAGCCTGTCTTTTCGGTGAAGGAAAACATCGTGAGGGAATATGTATACGGCCGTAGAAGAAATTGCATGGCGATCAGTGCGTGATGGATATGGCCCAATAACCTTTTATGGCTAGGCCTACGTCCTGCAGTGTTAAAAAGGCTAGTTCAGTACAATACAGTAGGTACTAAGGAAGTTAAGTTTCAAGGACTAAGTAAGGTAAACTCTGGCTTATTAAATCTGTACGGTAAACTTAACTAAATATGAAATTGAGCTGACTAGCACAGTGGGGTTGCGATCCCACAAAGTCCCAAACTACTGAGTTTCTAAATTCTGGAAACTATTAACGCTAAGCGTTGTCAATGCTTCCTAAATTTGCTATTCTTGTTTTGGAGTTGTAAGTAGGTACTTAGTAAATAACGTAGTTCAACTAGGTATTTCCTACCGATCACTAAAGTTTGACAACGTTCGGCACGGTCAATCTTCGATGGGTGACCGTAGGTGGCCTTTACAACTAAGAGCTTCCGTGGATGAGAAGTTAGATTAAGGGCCTGGTTGTTTTAACTGTTTAGCCATGTCAGAGGCTTTCAGGTGGCTTAAACTTTGCTAGATTATCTATACAACAATTAAAACAATTTATAAAACGCGTTTTTTTAAATTGTAAAAGCTCTGTGCACGTTTGGTGGCTCCCTAATAATAATCACTACATAGTATAAAACAAAGCCGCTTCCCGCTGTCTGTTTTATGTATGTTTATATCTTTAAAACTACGCAACGGATTTTGATGCGGTTTTTTTAATACCTAGTGATTCAAGAGAAAGGTTTATATGTATGATACGTCTGTGCGAAGCCGGGGCGGGTTGCTAGTTATAAAATAAAACAAGCTTCGCACTCCAAACTCCATACTAAGGCTATATACAAAAAATGCCAAGTCCATGGCTATATAATACGTTAGGGACATGAGCAGATAGGCTAGGGACATCATCAAATTATTGGCCTGATTGAAAATTGAACTTGAAGTCAGACTTACTATAAGTAGACTACGTTCACTAATTTGATACTGGGTGCTGGATGTGAGTTTTGTCGTAAACATGACGCGCTCTTCGGCGAGCGCGTAAGCATGTAATTTGTATGAACTTGCACTCGCACAAAGTGTGTCAAAAACGCGCCGCTAGTGGCGCTGTACATTTCTTCGTACAAATTACAACCCGTTCAGAATATCTGTGCACCTCGCTGCAATGCGGCGCCTCTCCCGCTTCCCCTGTCACCTCTCCGCGCACTCCCCGGTGCGATAGTACGGTTAGCATTTTCGTTGCCGTTACACGTCCCGATAATTTTGATATTTTCGCTTTGTTGTTGTTTTGTTATTACAGTTATTTTTGTTATATGACGTCACGAGGTCAGGTGCACAGATATTGTGACCGGGTTATACATGCTTACGCGCTCGTCGAAGAGCGCGTCATGTTTACGACAAAACTCACACTCAGCATACAGGTCTTAGTATCAAAATGATACTTATTTACAGACAGACACTAAGACCTACTCTATTGTTTAAGAATAAGATCTACTCCATTGTATATAAGAATTATAAGCTACCAAGTCCGGCCCTGCGCCAATCGTCGATGTCTCGGCAGCATGCCACGTATCGCAGTTCAATGCAGTTCATCGGCATTGCTTGTCCTGTCTAATCCAACAAGAACCGATAGCTCTGCATTCTACAACCACATTGTTAGGATTAAAATATTCATATTCTAGACTTGATTAGACCATATCGGTAACTTTGGTTCTTCTACGGATCTTCTCATTCCTGATTCGATCTCGCAGAGAGACTCCGAGCATAGCCTTCTCCATAGGTCGTTGGGCTACTTGGAGCTTACTTATAAGGCCCATAGTGAGAGACCACGTTTCTGTACTTTCTGTGCCATATGTCATCACTGGTCGAAAAGGGGTTAGATACTAATATTAAATGTTCAACCTATACGCAGGGTTATTTCTAATCAATTAGCATCCTTCTAGGAGCTTATTCTGTGCATCAAAACTAACAACTTTTGTTCTACGTCTTTCGTCTATACTCAAAAAAAATGTTTGTTGTCCATAGAAAAAATTAGTTCACCCGCGACAAAATGTATGGAACAGCTGATTTTTTTTTTGAGATTTGACGAAAGTCGTAGAACAGAAGTTGTTAGTTTTTATGTACAGAATAAGCCCCTAGAAGGATGCTAATTGATTAGAAATAACCCTGTATAAACTTTTGCTCGCGGCTCCGCCCGCGTAATATTTTGATTTTTATGCTATCCCATGTGAATCCATGTTTCCGGGATTAAAAATTAGTCTATGACACTTTCCGTCTTTCAAACTGTGTCTATGCCAAAAATCAAGTCAATTCGTTGCTCCGTTACTGCGTGCTTTCACGCAAGAACAAACTAACAAACACTTTTTCGAATTTACCATATTAGTAAAGATTAGGTAAGAATTAATTCGCCGACGATAACTCCGCGTGCAAATTAAAAAGGAAACTAATTAAGCCCACAGTGTGATTTACGACGCGTCCTTTGTGCCGCGATCGCCTGCTCCGTATTGTCCTTGTTTGATTAATCGGGCAGATAGAGTTGGTTCTAACAATGGAAGACTCGGAATAACACTGGTTTTATTTACTCGCTGTTGGCCACGCCCCGCGATTTTCGCCAGATTCAAATATTTGGCTGTGAAAATATTGGGAGCATTGACTTATATCGGTGTATTTTTTTTATTTGAAATTTTGCACTGATGATGGACGGATTTTTTTAAATTGTAGCTGAAAATAACTTCTTGCAAATATATTACATTACTAGTTTTTACCCGCGGCTTCGCCCGCATGATATTTTGATTTTTTGTGCTATACCAAGGGAACCCTTTATTTATCTGGGATAAAAAGTAGACTATGTCACGTTCCGTCTTTCAAACCCGAGGCCCTACCTTACCACCCTTAATAAAAGAGGTGGAATATCCAAAAAATAAAACAAAAAACGATTTGATGGTTGTTCGATTCGATAGTTGATTTATTTGACATTTTATGAAACGCACTCTAGAATAGCTTCTCAGAATTCTCACTTATCGTTATATTATGAAAATTTACGCAATATCATTATAATTTATAGCCTATGTGTTATTCTGATATATAAGCTATTTTATTGCAAAGTTTCATCTCAATCCGTTCAGTAGTTTTTGCGTGAAAGAGTAACAAACATCCATACATCCATCCATCCATCCTCACAAACTTTTATGTTTATAATATTAGTAGGATACTTATATCATGGTTGCCTGGAAAAAATCACTTTAAGCGATAAGGCCGCCATTTAGTATAACTAATTTTTAATGTTTTTATTTTTCATGTGTTTGTATTGTATTTGGTTAAGCTAATAAAGAATTATCTATCCATCTATCTACTATACTTGTTACAAATCACAAGCGTTTGTGGTATTTAATTTTGTGTTTCAAATATGTGGCCGATTTCCAATCTATTTTTTTATAAGGATCACTTACTGAGCATCAAATCACAAAATGCTGACTGATCCAGGTGGAGTTTCAAGCGCCGCAATAATGGTCTCCATGACCTTTTTACTGTAGTGGGTGTACAGACGGACAGCGGAGTAAGCGGAGACTTATATAATAGGGTCCCGTTTTAACCCGGAACCCTAAAAGCGAACACTTGAAAAATATAATAAAGTTAAAGTTTAACTCATTTTTTTCGATTTTAAAGTCGGTAAGTACCTATTAAATTTTTAGAGTCTAAGCCCGTTTAAAAATGTGGTAGTGTGCATGAAAACATTTCTATTAGGTACAGTTTTCCTCCAAATATCTACAGAGCCACAGTCCCTAAGTGAAAGTAGTAAAAAAATGTCCGAGCGCCGTCATACATACCGACTTAGATATTTACATTATTCACAATGACCCGTTTTCTCGAATCTCAACGTTATGTCACCTAATTAGTTCTTGTAACCGACCACTTTGGCATCGCTAGGCGTTCTAGTCGGCTTGTAATAAGCCTACAACTAACTTAAAACCCTGCCCTGTTGTGACGTGAGTGAAACCACCGAGATCCAGACAGTCACTGCTCTATTTTAAAGTACCTTACACTAAGTACGTATACAAATAAATTTATTCTACCCTACATTATAATACTAACTCTTCCCCCAAATAATTAGGTTTAATAAAACCTTTATACCCTTAATTAAAATAACAAAAACACTTTAACGAATAGTTTATAAATTTGAACGACCCTAAGCTCCGACGTTAAGTACATAAATACTAATAAGAACATAATTTAGTACCTAATATAATCCCTCTTTCCAAAATTAACTTCTTATGGACTTACTCGTATAACGTATGTATCTATTATGTATAGATTTTGTTTTATATGTATAGAGTTTCAGCTAAATTATACATTACTAAGTACCTAATATCCCACCGCTGTCAGCATGTGAGTGAAACCATCGAGATCCAGACAATCACTGCTTTATTTTAAAGTACCTTACACTAAGTAGGTATACAAATAAATTTGTTCTACCCTACATAATAATACTACATGCCCAAGTGCCCACTACGCAGTATAATTATATCTTCTTTGCCACTACGTAGCTTGTGGTTTTGGCTCGGACACTTTTTTTGCACGATTGTGACTCTGTAGATATTTGCTCGAAGGGTTTAACGTCTTCATAGCAGGTGAAGTGTAAACAGAGATCTTAACAGTGATGAGAAATGCTATGATTTTGTACATAATTATGTATACCTGCTTACATACTTGTACCAACAACGTATTTTTCTTCGTCCAAGTTTTTCTCATGTTTTCCTTTCCACAGTTTTGTCGCTAATGTAAAAGTTTGAATTTTGTTTGTTTGTCATGCTAATATAAGTGTCTTGTTATGCATGAAACATCGTGTGAGGATATTGTACCGATAAAACCTAAAAAATATATTTAGGATACATTTTAATAACTTCATATCTTAAGCAATACATACTTTATTACTTTGAAGCATCAATATATTTAGGTAAGAAAAAATGCAAAGTCGATGCTTTGAAGTCGTGGTGGTCTAGTGGTAATGGCACTCGCCATACCGCTAGACCACCAGAGATCGTGGGTTCAAATCTTGATACCGTTCCAAAGAATTCCTTGGAATTTATGTACGGAATTTCACACCACTGGCTTTTCGGTGAAGGAAAACATCCTACATACGTCCGTAGAAGAAATTCTATAGCGTATGTGAATCCACCAACCCGCATTGGGCCAGCGTGGGGGATATGGCTGCAGTGGACTATTAAAAAGACTGGTGCAGTACTTACTTTAATTAACACCATGAGAGGAAGGAAATGAAGACTTGTCGCTGAATGCGATCTCCTCCAGGCGACCTTTGGAAGGATGAATGAATAAACCCTTATTGTACACATTATTCTTATTACTATTTTATTTAGGTACTTACTTATTATATCTACAATACTCTAGGTCCGTTTTGGGTTCGCTCGTCCAGTTTTTGACCGACGAACCAACCGGAAGATGTACTCGATTCGACGCGTATATATACAGGGTTACAGGGTAAGTCGACCTATTCCCGTTAAGGGAACACACTATCCTAAATTTAAAAAAAATACAGATATTTGACATTAGTATTTATAAAATTCCCAATTTTCAGCTATCAGCTCAGATATTTTAAAACGTGTAAGTCGTATTATTATTTTTATTTGATTTTTACGTGCAATATAATATTTTATGACCTCACTACCCAATATTGTCCGTAAAATTAACCTATTATAAAAATTATTTGAATTTAAATATCTCGAAAACTGTGAGATTTAGGATATGGTGTTTCATAGTCAAATCAGTCAGAAACGTGGAAACTATATACGCTTAACGGGAATAGGTCGACTTAGCCTGTAACCCTGTATATATATTTTTTATGTATTAACCACGCATAACTTTAGTAATCCGATTTTAATCATTATTTTTTAATTGGAAAGAATATACTTCGAAATTAGTCCCATTTAAAGTTTATCAAAATCGGCTGAGCGATTTTTGATAAATCAACAATAATGTGAAAAAAGCTACATCGATATCTGTGCGAAATATTAGCGAATTCTGTACACGGGTAAAGTCGGTCATGCTATTATTTGTAAAAAAATAATTATTGTAAAACCACGGGTATATTCGCGGTCCGCAGTTAGTATTTGATAGTCGTAGGTATTTGATAACAAAATGCCTGCATTTTGATAAATTGCACTACAACCGCCTCATCCGATAGAAAACATCCATCCCGTCTGGCCTTTCTCCCGGTTTTACGAAACACGTTACATTTAACAAGATTAATTACAGATCTAGGAAGGTAAATAAGCTAAAACATAATATTTTGGTGATATCATGGTTTTTGAGAAAACGCATCGTATAAATATTATTTTTATTTTTAGTTAGGTAATTTTGTCATTGGATTCCTCATTTTTAGTCTACAAATTAAAAAAAACGTGCAAAAATTCTAATAATTGCTAAATTAAATCTTCATCACCTTCTTACTCAATTAATTAATAAACGAAAGCGTCTCAAATAATGATCAAGGAAAGGTATAAAATATGTATATATTCTTATACATTCCCAAAACCTAACTCTCTTGAAATAGTTGGGAGAAAATAAATACAGAAAGATTGTCCAACTTTGTTAAATTTAAATACATATTTGATGCAACCCCAAGTAGAGACAAGATATAACTTAATAATCTCTAATGCAAAAAGTGACGCAAAAGTTCTGTCTCAAACAACTATCTAAAGTGGCACAACTTGAACACTACTGAGCAACAAAATACTGAGATTATAGAAGAGAAGCTCAACTTTTAAATATTTTTTTACACCAACACGCAGCGTTTATTATAAAGATATACCATGTTGTGTTATACCATAAAAAAGTGAGGAGTAAACACGGTACCCATCAGTAGAAAAAATACTTATCAAAATAAAAAACCGGACAAGTGCAAGTCAGGCCCGCACACCGAGTGTTCCGTTCAAATAAAAAAAAATATTTCAAAATTGGGAAGTACGTTGTTAAAATCTCTATACTCATCATCATAATCAACAATTTTTTTAAACTTTTTTCGTCATTCATCAAAAATTATTAAAATAATTAAAAACCTGTTTTAGCATGTGCTACACAAAAATTTTGAAACTCTATTTATTGTGATTTAAATAAAAATGTTCAATTTTCAGATTTATTCCTATATGTGTACTCTGAGACGATGCTTCTCGCCAAATTTCATAGTTCTGTGTCAACGGGAAGTACCCTGTAACTTTTGATTTTTGAGAGTGTCAAAATATGCGGTTTTTTACTACATAAACGACTCTAATTTCTTTATGTGACAACTGAGAAGTTTTTCCTTTACACAACTGTAAAAGATCATAGATATACGTATATAGTTTAAATTTCAACTCGATATCTTTACGCGTTCTCGAGATAAAGAGTCTTGACATACACACAGAAGGACAAACGGACAGACGGACAGACGGACAGACGGACAAGAAGGTGATCCTATAAGGGTTCCGTTTTTTCCTTTTGAGGTACAGAACCCTAAAAATTGAATTATTTACACAAAAAGCTTAGCCTAACATTCATGGTGCTCTGAACCCTATTCTAGGGTGACCTGTATCGTGGGATCCAGGCTCTTCCGAAACTTGCTTGCCCAGAACGGGGAGGTAATACATATTGCTACAATTTTTTACTAAATTTAACTTTTTATAGCTTAAATACCTATTACATAAAAATAGAAAGATATATTTAATATTTAGCTAAAACAATTGCTTCAGTCTAATTCCGTTTTTAAATTGTCGAAAAGCAGATTTATTATTTAAGTGATTTTTACTAAACTGAACCGAAATATCGGGAGCTCTTCACAAAAGATCAGAAGTTCAAATTCTATAAGTATTATATGCCTTCATTTTATTACTCTTATTGCTTCAAATTTAAAAAAAAATACTAAAACGATGAAGACACTAGCTTCAGAGTGGCACAAATGATCCAACTTTACAGACTTATTGTATTAACTGAAAGTTCTGTAAGCTATAGTGGTAGTGAGTTCTATTTACGTCGTATTTTTTATATTACGCCAAAACCTTGCCACACTCTAGACCTCGTGCGAGGCGACGGACGCGAAAAAATGGCAACACTAGCGCCCCATCCATACTCTCGTGCTTGTGTTCCCTTGTGTCGCTTCGTGGAGAGTGTGGATGGGGCATTGTAAATCGTTGAAGAACGGTATGAGTGTTAGGAAACGAAATTACGTGTCAGTGATCCAGCCCAATTTAACTTATTAAGACAGGGGCCTATGCTACAGTCTGTGGCTGAAATGAAAATGACGACGACTGCCAACATCAAACAGGCTTGGGTTCAATCCCCACGCAGGGCAAGTATTTGTGTGATGAACATAGGTGTTTGCTCTGTGTCTGGGTGTTATTTAGTTAGTTACTATTTATGTTTGTATTTAAAAATATTATATATCTGGCAGCCAATTGGGGTCAGAGGCCGTGTGTAAGAAGTCTCCTAATATTTATTAATTTATCTGTATGCTTGTCCCCTTCTATAATCTAGATGTTTTGGTACAGAGTAAAGTTCTCCAAACTATCTGGAACTTTCTCAATATGTCAAGAGAAGTTCTCCGGTAACTTTAATGTTCGTACATTTCGTCACACCCTGTCCTGGCGCTTCGCTCTCATTAATAAATAGTAAGTTTTGCGAGCGTGACACAGATGTAAACAGTTGTTGTTGTTTTTGACCGCTTTATATAAGAGAGAGATAATTCCATTGTTTTGAATACATAATTTTGTACTGTCTGTGAATTATATTATCTAGTGAATTTTCAAGGTGTAAATAATGCTCTTGAGAGCACTGAACGTTTTCGGACGGCAGTATATGGCACAGAGAAAAAGTTAACATCGAGATTTCAAAGAAACAAAGAAATAAAAACCGTTTTTTTTTTCTTGGGAGACCCATGTACGAGACATGAGGACGTATTTATGGGCATACGCTAGAGAAGTGGAGAGAGGGAGGATGGAGGTGTATAATGTATATGGCCTAGAGCCATAGACGTTTGGGGCCCCTATAGTCCGGGGCTCCGTATCATTACTCAGGCTCCTGAACTATACAAGTTTCGTGGCATCGTTATAAGTCTTAATCAAGAGTATACTACATTTCTTTTACATTTAAGTTTGTCTAAAATAATGATTGAAATATGTTTGAAGGCTAATTATGTAGATGAAGCTTAGAGTACCCAATAGAAAAAGCATCTTTAAACTTCTGATATCCTGTTTATTTGGTATTCCTGCTAAGGTCATATTCCACAGAACACGAAACTTTCTTTTTCCTCTGTTTTGTGTTTCCTAGAACGCACTTTTTAGAAGTGTTGTAGTGTGCACACTCACATATTTAAAGTATGTAAATTGTACACACCATAATAATCAAGATCCGGCCCAAACTATTGGGAGATTGAAAATTTACAGTTTGCGGGGGCTCTAATAGGCAAAGTTTTGACGTCAGTCTCTTTTGTAAAACTTTATAACCACACGTTTAGAAGGAATTCTATAGTTAGGTAGCTAAATAAACAAAATATTTTATCGATGACGGAAATTTCAATTGGCGTAAGGGACATTTTGTCGAAAATGGGTTATGAATGCCACTATACTCAGTTTTTTGCGCTCTTTCAAATGGTATATTTAACATCTTTCTAGCTAAAAAAAAATGTCCGTTACTCCCTTACTTTTTCTGGGCCTAGCACAATATTTTCCAAAAAAAATGTCATAGTCATCCTATAATACGGCTCTCCTGAAAAGTCGTACTTTGTCCCTTACGCCAATTGAAATTTCCGTCATCGTTATGTTGTGAACTTTATTGAACACGTCATACGTATTTGTATAGGTACTTTATAGCTATACAGGGTCATAAGTATTAAACGCAAAACCTTTTAAGGGCGGGTCTACTACATCTAGACAAACAAATTTTGTTCTAGGACTTTTGGAAAATCACAAAATATATCTAGAGAATCGATTTTTTTTGGGAATTTTAAAAGTCGTAGTACAAAAGATTTGTCTAGATTCTAGATGTACTAGACCCGCCCTTAAAAGGTATTGCGTTTAATACCTATGACCCTGTATAGGGCCTAAGTAAAACTTGCATGAGGCGATTTCGTTATCTTTGAGCTCACAAAAAAAGATCCACAATTGCATTTGCATTTCGTCGAGAGTCAATGAACTTTTTGTGAAACAACTGTTTTTCCTTGTTTTGCAGTTTGTTTTTGTTTCCATAGAAAAAGTTGTTCAAAATTATGAACACAGTCACCATTTGAAAATATAGCAAAGCAACGCTCTGCATTGGCAGAATCATACAAGCGGGCGGATGTGAAGTCCAATGAACGCGCAGTTTTATGTGAGCGTCAGTTAGGATTGAATATTGCGCAGCTTGTAGCTAAGTTCACGTCCGCCGACTTATATGATTCGACCTATATCTACAGTGTTGAGACGTGAGCATGTATTTTCTCAATTAATATTTTCCTTTTTTGACCGACGAACCACCGGAGGAGGTATACAATTATATTTTTACGCGTATATTTTTTTAAATTTTTTTAATGTGTAACAACGCATAACTTTTTTCATAGTAGTCCGATTTCAATAATTCTTTTTTTATTGAAAAGAGTATACTTCGAAATTGTTGTCCCATTTAAATTTTATCGAAATCGGCTGAGCCATTTTTGATAAATCAACAATAATGTGAAAAATGTTACATCGATCCGTACATAATATTTGCGTTCTAGCGATGCGCCCCGGCTTCGCACAGGTATTATACATATAAACATTTCTCTTGAATTACTCTATCTATTAAAACAAACTGCATCAAAATGCATCAAAATCCGTTGCGTAGTTTTAAAGATATAAGCATACATGGGGACAGATAGCGGGAAGCGACTTTGTTTTATACTATGTAATTATTCTGTACACGGGTGAAATCGATCATGCTATTTTTTGCAAGAAATAATTATCATACAATAGAAGGTACTGAGATACTTTCTTGTTAAAACTATCAGGCTCCAAATTATTTAAGCCGAAACTCGTCCCCTTCTGCGGTAAAAGGCTGTTTGATGTCTGAAATAAATACGGTGGAAAGTTTTCAAAGTGCTACCAAACGGCGAATAGCGCTCGTGCGCCTCATTGAATTTAATGACAGCGACATTTCATTAGAGCTCACGTACTTTTGTCTAACTCAGAGCAAATAAAAAAATCAAGAGGGAACGTCGTTGAACAGTCAAGTGAAGCCGGTTTTTTATACATGTGTGAGTGCGTCGCTGTTGCGCCCTTGCGCCGCCATAGTTTGACTGACAAGCCAATGCGTAGTTCCATAGTTACCTGGATGTGTGATGTGGCTCACTACTTCGCCATTTGTATAGGCATTGTGCACATATGCGCAATAATTAGCGAATCACGACGAAGTGTCATCTGCGGCTAACTTCCCATCTTTCAATTTGTGTGGCGCTCAGTATACTATTAGAACGGACGGATAGACGGACAGATGGACAGAAGGACAGACGGACAGACGGACACAACGAATTTGTGAGGGTTCCTCGTTTTACTACGGAACCCTAAAAACAACCCGAACAAAATAATGATTATTGCCTTTTTTGATAGATACAAATTAGAATGGTGTTTGTACTTGCGAATAAATTTTATTACAGCTCCGCCGGTGAAATTCCGTTTTTCTAGCGTAGGAGTAGACGAATGGGAAAATGCAGAGGAAATCACTTAGGTAATGGCGATCATAATGGTTTTATACAACGCGCTGACGGCTATGGGCCATCCAAAAATTACATGAGACGATTATGGAAATTATTTGAATCATCATTGACTCGCTAGTGAGATTTAATCGACTCGTCACATTCCTCCCTTCCCAATCTCACGAGTAATTTTGATATGAATTGCAATAGGGACCATACGTTAACGAAACTTAAATTGCCACCGATATTATCATGAATTTTCTTTGTTATTTATTTATTTATTCATTTATTGCAAATATATACATAATTCAGTTAAAAACTTGATTAACTAAACATATGGCATATATACCCTGTATTGAAGGCGCAGCAATAGCTAGTACAAACTTAAATAGGTATTATTAAAACACTATTCTTATCATACAATATTACATACTTAACTTATGCATATAACACAATTACACAAGGTACAATAATTGCATTACCTACTTATAATTTTAGACACCAACGATACATGTTCATTTATTATTATTTAAAGAGATTCGCGCCGTGCAGGAGTGAGCGAGACAGAAGCGAAATTGAGAAACGTACACATGTATAGACGTCAGGAGGACGGGTGCTATCGTGAAAGCGCTTCTACGTATGGTATACTTCTTTTGTGGTAGGAATAAAGAGTATTTAAACAAAATTTCTCAATTATATAATATTACAACTTTGATTATTTACTTGTTAAATAATCGAAAGGCGAAACCCGCTCCCGCTCTCTTTGTTCGGCTCAATCTCTCCTAAACATATCGCGTAATTCATGGACGACCCCTTTTGAGTTTTCACACCTGAATGTGCAATCAACACTCACCTATAGAAATGGTCGATGGGTTTTGCTGAAAACGCGGATATCAAAAAGTTGGGATTGTGTCCATTAGAGCTGTTTTTGTTTGGCGGAATTTTTACACGTGTGCCCAGAATGAGGATAATGTTTATCAGACGAACGCATCAAGTTGTATCATTTTAGAGAGTAAATATACGAAATCTAGAAATTGTTGGTTTTATTTAGAATGTAAAACTGAGTTTTTAGAATTGTTAGTAAAAATTTGAAAGCACCTAGGTACCTACCTATATAGAATAGTATTATTAACTAGGTAAGTACTCGTACTCGCGGGCCCGACTTGGACTCGACTTGCCCAAGATCGATATTCATGGCACCGCATGGAGGTGGCCTTGTACCAAATTTGGGTGCCCAAATAGAATATTTAAATTTTTAAGCTATTATTAATTTGTAATTATTTAATTTGGGAAATAAAGGCTATTTTATTTTATTAGGTACTCGTAAAAAACTGGGCTAGCCATACGGCCTATACGAACTTAGGTAGGTACTTAATAGGGCAAGTGCTTTTATTAATTACCACTATATACAAGACTTACATAATCTAAAACTACATAAACTACCTACATAACAAGCAATTGGATCATCCACAGACCCTTAAAGGTCTAAAGATAATCCAAATGCTCAAGCCCACTGCCAGTTGGCAGCGTGCCCAGTATGCTGGCAGCATTGCCACGCTGAATGGCAATGCTTATACGTTGAGCCAAAAAAAATCGTACTAAATAATTATAAGATACATATGTCACTATGGATAATTGGAGTAGGTGTCATATAATTTTTAAAAACGACGCCCAAAAAAAGCTTTAAATTGCAATTAAGTTATTTTATTTTGCTTTCCTTAATGGGTAAATCACCGTAGAGATATAGGTAGTTATCAGCTAATGAACTAAACTTACTAAGTACATCACACTCATAGTGTGAAACTCAAAGTTGAAAACTCAAAGATCGGTGTAAATACCTTACTAATATTATAAATCAGCAAAGCCATGGTAAAACCTAGTAATATACAGGGTTACTGTTAATCAATTGGCATCCTTTTAGGGGCTTATTCTGTACTTCAAAACTAACAACTTCTGTTCCAGGACTTTTTATCAAATCTCAAAAAAATGCTGTTCCTTAGAAAAATATCATTCACCCTCGACAAAATGTATAGGTAAGTGTAAATGGCACGGCTCTGCCATGCATTTTGTCTGTCTGTATGTTTTTTTTAGTTTTGACAATAGGAAGGCGCTGAACAAAAATTTTTAGTTCTGATGTACAGAATAAGCCCCTAAAAGGATGCTAATTGATTACCAGTGACCACAATAAGTAAAATAGAGAGAATCCTTTACTCAGTATATCACTATTGTTGTTATAATTCCTAATCGTTATAATTTTTATTGGAAATTGTAATCGTTAACTGAAGATGACGATCACGATTCAAGCAGATGACGATGAAGAGATTAAGAAAAAAACAAATGCAGTGAAAACAAATTGTGAAAACTTCAGCGATCAATCATGGCTGCTAATTGCGCCGATAAATAATGTTACAAGTTGCGAAAGAATGTTGCTTGCGAAGTAAAATGTTTTCTTTCGCGGGGTTGAAGAATGGAGAATTAAAAAAAAAACGTTTACAAACCAGAATAACGCTAAGTGGAGTGGCCCAATATTCGCTCTATCGATTTTAATAATTATTTTTCACCAGAAATAGTACCCGCTCAGTATTGAACAGAATTCCAATACCTAGTTCGCACAGATAGAAGGATTAATTTTCACACTATTGTTTATTTATCAAAAATGGCTCAGCCGAATGTTCAAACATTCAGAGAACGGTTTTGTCAATGTTAACGAAATAACATTGGGATTTTTTTTAAAAGTCCGTATAACCTTAAGGTTTTTTTAACGGGCATAAGTGCCTTTATTAACTACACGATACAATACTACTTTATATGCTAAAACTACCTACACTACTACTACATAGAAAGCAATTGGATCATCCACAGACCCTTGAAGGTCTAAAGAAAATCCAAATGCAGTTGGCAGCGTGCCCACTGGCCAATGCTTACTTATACGTTGGGATTTTTGAACTAAATATGTATACCTAAGTAGATATAACCTACCTATCAAATATCCACCAAGCTTTTAGTAATGTGTATTTCTAAAGAAAGTTTTCTAGAAGTCTAATACTTTCGAAAAATGTTTTTCTATAGTCATGTTTGTATTGGCGCCGTAGGCAAAAACTATGATTATTTTCTAACTTCGTTTCGTTCTTGAAAACTATATTTGTTACACAGGTAAAAGATATCGTTTTTATGCGGACTCTGAATACTCATTTTATTTTTGTTGATGGTGCATTATTGTTCCAAAAATATATAGTAAAACAGTACCTATTGAATAAAGTTTCTAATCGTACGTACCAACTTATCAAGTTATAACGAAATGAAAATATATATATAGGTATTTTAAATATCTACGGAATCTTTCTTAGACCAGGTTGTTTGGGAATCCGAGTAAGGCTTACCTAACTAGGCAATATGCGAAACTAATTTTATTTCATAAAATGAAATGAATTTAATTAGTATTCTTTTGCCTACTAACACCCTCCGATCTTTAAAGTTAATACATAAAAATAAATCGATTTATCTCTCTGTTGCTGCGTGAAAGAGTAAAAAACAAACCAAACAGAAAAACACCCTCTCGGATTTATAATTAATAGGTGTGTGTAATTATTAAGGGAGTGAGGATTTGAATCCAGTGATAAAAAAAAAACTTTATACCACACCCACTCGGAAAGTGTCTTGTCACTCGTTCATAAACGGGTGACAAAGTTCGTAATTTCTCCCTTAAAAATGTGCGGCGGGAAAAGTTATATCACATTTTTTTACTGCCCTCCCAAGCAGGGCAGGAATGTTGTATGAAAATCTATTACTGCCCGGTTAGCTTTCATTTGATTTTTAGCAGCGAACATAAAAAAATACAAACGTCAAACTTCAAAAAGGTTTTGTATGAAATAATTAGAAAAATAGGCGGGAAACATACAAACCTCAAATCTCAAAAAGGTTTTATATCAAATAATTAGAGAAAAGAGGCGGAAAAGCGCGGCGATTTATTTAGTTGCGTTATATTTTGTTTTTAACTAAATTGATAATATAACAGTACCTAGCTTTTAATTTTTTAAATAATTTTCCAAAATTCATCTGATAGTGAAAGTGACAATTTTGTAATGATGACGCCACCAGAAATAAAAAATACACCAAGAAGTCGTAAATATTTTTTTTCCTCGTAGGTGTAGGTATAAAGCACTATGTATCACTCGGGAGAAAGTTCTATTTCTGTTCTCGAGTTTCCTTTAAGGTACTAAGGTCTTAAACATACTCTCGAACAGAAATAGATCGTTTCCTCCCCTCGGTGTACAATGTACTATTTTACCTTTGTCTTCTTTCTTTTCTTTATCAGTAATTCGATCAACAGAAAAAACAGCGATACTTACATAGCCATAAAAGAAAAACGTGATAAAATAATATAAATACAGTTTAAAAAAAAAACTAAAAAACACGCTTAGGAGTCATCAATTTTTTTCTTATTTTTTTTTTATAAATGCATTATTGTTTTTGATAGGTGTGCAAAGTTTCAAGAAAATTCGATCGCTTAAAGTAGGTCAAAATCAAGCTCAAAAGGGTTGGTTATAAGCAAGCAAGCAAACATACAGGTGAAACCAATAAAAGTTTTAAAAATCAATCTAAAATGATTATTTCTTCAATCAATGGAAAGAGTACAAACCCTCTTAACCTTGTCTATAAAGTTTGAAGAGATAATAGCCACGCGAAGAACACGCACTCAGAATACAATTTAATAATCGACGAAAATACATCGCAAAATTCGTTTTTTTAGCGGATTTTATCGGCTCGCGGTTAGCAGAATCGTAAACGAGCGTCTGTTGAGTATCAGGGGATATTTATGGGGCTATTGATTGATCGCATCATTGTTATCTAGTAATCCGGCTGTTTAGCGGCCTGATAGACAGCTTAGGTACTGCCAGGGAAGCTTTACGCGTTTTTAACAGCCGGGTGAAATAAAGCGTGAGCAGTTGAACACATTATGCAGATACCTCCTTGTTAGTCTGAGTCCAGTCGGATCGCGAGATCTACGCGCAGACGCACGATTGCTCCCTCGCAATTCTTTGTCGTGTTTATGAGTGAAATGTGTGTAGTAAAAACTTTTTAGTTAGTATTTTTTGTGAGGTTTTAAATCTGATATAGTTTTTTTGTTTTAGTATCAGTGACACAATGAATCTGAAGCTTAATAACGACCACAGTGTCAAGAGCTCTACGTCCAATGTTAAATCTCGGGAGTCTGTTATAAAGGTGGGTTTTCTTTATATTTGTTGCTTTATTAATTTGGTTAAAGCAGTTTAATGGCAAAAGTTCAGACATACCATTTTGGTCGGACAAGATGAATAATCATTTTCAAAACATTATCGCCAAAAATGGCAACACAACCGTATACATAATTATTTATCATTTAAATTTTATCGCAATTGGCTGAGCCGTTTTTGATCTATTCGTGCGAACTAATCGTGCCTGGAAGAAATCGCCATGGGTGATAAGGCCGCCACTTTATAATCATATTTTTTGTCGTATTTGTGTAAATAGTGTTTATTTTTCAAATTGTGGTTGTAAATAAAGAGTTGTGTCTGTCTGTCTGTCTGTAATCGAATGCTGTACACGGTTGAAGTCAGTTACGTGCCATTTTATTACGGTGCGAACTACTTCTGCGAACGAATTCTGTACACCTCGTGAGTAGGTTCGAAATAAAACAGTTTTTTTTAAATTGGTTCACAATTAGCAAAAATACACATTAAAAACCGGACAAGTGCGAGCCAAGCTCGCATATCGAGGGTTCCGTACAAACACGTTGTTAAAATAATTAAAAACTTGTTTTAGCATGTGCTAATGAAGTTCTTTTATATGATACTTTACATGATACGATTTACTCACTTTGAATTTTGAACCCATGTTTTGTGAATTTTGAGGCCCTATTTTTTGTGATTTAAATAAAAATGTACAGTTTTCAGATTTATTCCTATATGTGTACTCTGAGACAACGCTTCTCGCCAAATTTCATAGTTCTATGTCAACGGGAAGTACCCTGTAGGTTTTGATTTTTGTGAGTGCCGAAATATGCTGTTTTTACGACATAAACGGCTCTAACTTTTTTAAACGATAACTAAGAAGTTTATCTTTTACACAACTGCAAGATACCATAGATCTACGTATACAGTTTAAATTTCAACTCGCGTTCCCGAGATAAAGAGTCTTAACATACACACAGACGGACAGACGGACAACAAAGTGATCCTATAAGGGTTCCGTTTTTTCCGTTTGGGGTACGGAACCCTAAAAATACAACCAGACGAACATAGCACCTCCTTCTTTATGGAAGTCGGTAAAAAAAAGTCGCTTAGGTACCGTTGTCGTTAAGTGAAATAAGAATGTATGTAGGTTGATGTGCTTTTTGCATTACATTATTGATCGAAGTGCATTGCAGAAAAATTGAAGTAAAAAATCAGTATATGTGATTTAGGTATTTAGTTCTGTGCCTCTTACATAATTTCTTGATTACCGACACCAAAAAAGTACGTTCTTAATTCGACAGTACGTTTTTTTATGCCAATTATGAATCGATTTTGATGATTTTTGACCGAATTTGGCTCAGCCGTTTTCGAAATTTGAAAAAAAGGCATCACTCATCGGTTTGTGTGAACTATTCGAATTTTATAAGCTTGCAGTCGGATGTGTTATAAAAAAGAATTAAGTAAGTATCTATTTTTATATTACTAGTGTTGGTGTTTTAGGTACTTAAGTCTTAAAACTTTTGAGTAGCCTTACACAAGTTTGTTTAGCGACATCTTTCAAAAATGTCTAGACGTCTTGTTACAATTTTCATAAATAAGAATTTGTTTCAAGAGAAAAGGTAACTTTCTGCCTTGTTTCAAAGTTTTTATTACAAAGGAAGGTTGTCTTTGAGTACAATGTCTCAATTCCATTGAAGTTCTTCTAGTGTACCTTCAGTCTTTCAGAATTCTAGTCGCCTAAGTATAGTTATAAGTACGTGGACATATACGCGAATAGTACAAGGTTATTCAGTAACGATGTAATTCAGTAAGGGAGTGAATCAGATTATGAAAAACTTCAGCAAAACAAACATATTATCTTATTTCGAGTTACGATTTTGTTTAGGACAGCTAATTTTTATATCGGATTTCGTTTTGGCCCCATAGTAAAAAATAGTTCGTAATGGTGATCTAAACGCCGTGGTGGTCTAGAGGTAGTAACACCCGCCTTACAATCGTGGGTTCAAATCCCGGTCCCGTACCAATGAGTTCTTTGGCATTTATGTACGGAATTTCACACCACTGGCTTTTCGGCGAAGGAAAACATCGTGAGGCAACCTGCATACGTCCGTAGAAGAAATTAGATGGCGTATGTGAATCCGCCAACCCGAACTGGGCCAGCGTGGTGGATATGGCCCCTTAGTGGGTAGGTCTACGTTCTGCAGTGGACTATTAAAAAGGCTGATACAGTACAGTACATACAATGGTGGTCTTGATCGCCTTTCGGCTCAGTATAGCGCAAGCTGGTAACTCTGTATAGTAAGATTAGAGGCGAATTTACCAGGAAGCCGAAGCTTAGAGCGGCAGATTTTAGGGAACGGCAAATTACGGGCCATTTATTTTATTACTGCCGTGTCCCCAGATAAAGAAAAAAAAATGTATCGGAATACTGATGAATATCCGAAAAAAAAGACAGCTGTAGACCTCACTTCATTCAACAAAACATACTAACACTCCCAAGCCTTTATATACTAGAAGCGGCAACATTTGTCAAGAAAAATCCAGAACTATTTACATATAACACAAACTCTCGCAGAAAAAACCAACTGATAGCCCCGGAGCCAATATTAGAAATAGTTAGACGAGGACCGGAGTATATGATAATAAGAACATACAACCATCTACCTAAAGACCTACAAGAAGAAACTAACCGCAAAAAAATCCAAAATAAACTCAAACAACTTTTAATAAAGAAATTCTATTATACAATTGATGAATACTTAAACGAAAAAGTTTCGAACTGATAAATCATTATAAAATAACGCTTAATTATGATACGCACGTTATACTTTGTATTTTATACTATTTGCGACACCCTAACGACAAGGTATAAGTAATGTGTTCTGTGTTACTATTATGTAAATGTAAATAATTTTAACTAAAAATATTATATAAGGCAATTGTATACCCAAACAAATAAATTAAGTCAACAGAAAAAAACAACATATGATTAGTTTTACAGCTTAGAATCAAAGTCTGAAATATTTATTGGAGTGGCAGATTTGGGGAGGGTGGTAAAAATTTAACAGCCTGCTGACGGCAAATACGTAAATGCGGCACTATGAAAGGTCAATATTGAAACTGATATTGAGTACACAGATGAAGACCTGTAGGTACCTACTATTCCTTTTTAGGGTTTCGTACCCAAAGAGTAAAAACGGGACCCTATTACTAAGACTTCGCTGTCCGCTGTCTGCTTGTAACCAGTCTGTATCTCATGAAAGGCGATAGCAACAATTAAAAACAAAAAAAAAAATCTTTAAGGGCTCGCTTACAACAAACCTGAATTTATAGCCGTTTTCGCTCGATATTAATAACGGTAACAGAAATATGCTTGAAATATTCACAGAATATTCAAAAATAATAAAAAAAAAAATTATATTAGGGGAAACCATATGGTACGGAACCCTTCGTGCGTGAGTCTGACTCGCACTTGGCCGATTATTTACGTTGTGAGTTAAAAAAATAACATTACCCATCTAATCTCGTCTGATTTTATTATTTAAGGCAAAAAATAACTAGATATTTTTCACCAGTATATTCACGTTAGTAACAAAGAAACAATACCTCATCTGAAACGAGATACCTACTTTACTCAGGTAACTAGGGTACTAAGAAAGTCTCGTCCATTCTTATCAACGACGTTTCAAGAATATAATAACACGAACCGCGACCTAACTATAACATTATGTAACAGCCTACTTGTTATGTCTCTAGCTAGGGCTGTAAGATTAGGAATGAGATTAAAAAAAACAATAAATAAATCAGAAAAATAATAGGAAAATTCCGTACTTACTCCTTACACTTCCGTACCGGGTTTATACGGGTCCATTTTTGCCGTGCGGCTAGTAGCTTCACAAATCATCTCACCAAGCCGCATGCGAGCTCATTTACGATCCATCCATCCAACAGCCAAAGGACGTCCACTGCTCGACATAGGCCTCCCCTATGGGCACCGGTGCGTTCCTTTTGGAGATCCCGGAGCTCCCAAGAAGGCACATAGGCTGGCCACCGAGGGGGTTTTAGTGGGTACAATCCCACATAACCACTGTATTGTATACACCACCGACCTCACTCCGATTTTTAGAACAATCCAGTCCATCCAAAGGTTGCCTGGTAGAAATCGCCAAAGGCGATAAAGCCGCCATTGTACAGCTAATTGTACATTGAGTAGTTTCTGTAATGTGTTTCTGTGTACAATAAAGATATATTTATTTATTTATTATTTTATAACCCGACTGCACCCCAAAGCGGTCGGGCATCTTAGGAAAATTTCCCCCACGTAAAAAAAAGGCCTTCCCTATGGATCACCAATAAGAAGCCGGTTGGAAGCGGCTTGCATCCAGCGCGATCCTGCGGTCTCTTTCCACCTTGTCGGTGAACGTCCTAGGCTCTGCCGGTACGTGGTCTCCACTCGAGAACTTTTCGACCCCATCGGTCCTCCGCGAAATGTGCCCTGCCCTCTGTCATTTCAACTTGCCAATCCGCTGGGCTATGTCGGTAGCTTTGGTTCTTCTACGGATCTCCTCATTTCTGATTCGATCCCGTAGAGCAGCGGTCGGCAACCTTTTGGCAGCCAAGGGCCACAAGGTGGCAAAATAAACTAAAGGCGGGCCGCAGTCATGATATTAGCCCTATAACCCCCATATACCTACGCATAATTTGTCATATTCCATAGGATAAATAAAAATGCTATTAAAAATTGTTAAAAAATACGGAATTTAATTTGCACATGTAATCATTATTGTTGTTATTGTTGTATTTAATGACACAATTGTATTTAATTTTTTATGAAGTATGGATAATTATTGTCTGAATTAAAATGATATACGATTACGATTATTTTAAATAAAATTATATGTTTGGGCTTTATAGCTAGAAAAATAAGTGAAATAGAAAGAAATTAAAACTACAAACTAGGTACCTAAATAGAAAACTGATTTTACACAAATTTTAGTGTGATATCTGAGGTTGCATTTGAGAGGCTATTTCTTGTATGTTAGCTGTCATATTTGTAGTCGCGATTCGTAGAATGACTCTCAAATGTTCATCGGTGAGACGAAAATCATATTTATTTTTTCTATAATTAACAATTGAAAAAGTTTGCTCGCATAAATTGGTGCTACCAAAAATTGTAATGAACTGCTTAGCATTATTAGAGCGTATTTAAAAAGCGCGCTTACTTAATGCGTTTATTTTGATAATAATAATTATTAATTATAACTTATTTACAAAACATTCACGGGCCGCAAGTAGGACGTCCGCGGGCCGCATGCGGCCCGCGGGCCACGCGTTGCCGACCGCTGCCGTAGAGCATAGCCCTCTCCATAGGTCGTGAGGCTATTTGGAGCTTATTAATAAGGCCTATGGCGCAGCTCATTTACTGAGGTGACTAAAATCGCATGCGGCTCAGTCATCATCTACTTCTTCAAGCGGCGGGCGATCGCCTGCAACGGATCGTTTACATGGTCGATTTTAGTCACCAGCCGCATGTGGCCGGTAATAGCCACGCGGTCAAAGTCTGATGCTACCCAACTTTGGGGCTTAAGGCCTTATTCACTTACAACATAGAGTCTGGCCAACGAAAGCTGTCCACGTATTATTTTCAGAAGTTTTGAAATGGCAATAATTTAAAACTGTCAAAATTGACACTTTGACGTTTCGTACTACTGAAAACAAACTTGAACCATTCATAATACATGTTGGGGACAGTAGCAGTAGCAGCGAAGAAAGCAATGAAGCTGATTCAATATCAGGTGTAGAGTTTTTGGAATCCGATTTTAACAATGACTCATACATACGAGTAGCTCCTATATTTGTACGGCTCATCGGGGTCCTCGACTGTACATAAATAATGGATTATTTAAAAATAATAATAATACAGAATTAAAAGTAATCTTTTATTTGATATTCTTCATAATACATTCGAAAATTTTAACAACAGTTGCTAACAAAAAAAAATTTTTACAACTCGAAAAAAATGTACTTGCTGAAAAATAAATAGTATCAACTCCGTTTATGCAGTGAGAACTGATAGCCAGGGTTAACAGCTCTTGATTTTTTAAAATTCCCGCCTTTTTTCTTTGACAGCTTTCGTTGGCCAGACTCTAGTCGATTTGCCATTTAAATTCCGCCGCGCGGTTATATCCTTTGCTTTTGTCACTCGTGTATACACCGCATAATATATAAACCACGCTGCACTGCATGCGGGGCATATAACATATTTATATAAAACCGTATACGGTGTTGCTTCTTCCGCATTTCTGTCAAATGTTGTAAGCATCTGGCGTTTTTGTTTGACGGTTTGGCTCTTGCGGTGCGGACATGTGTGCGTTCAATAAAGGAATGTGTAAAAAATTGTCGAAAGTGAATCCAGCATAATTTATTTTCGTCATGCAATACAATTTAACTACTCTTTATTGATACCACAAAAGGGAATAAAAGTAAACAATGTAACTACATAACTATCTTAAGAGGCGGTAAACTAACATAAAAGGCGGTCTAATCGCTAAGAGTGATCTCTTCCAAACTTAAGTCTTCGTAATTAAGCATAATGAATGTAATACGATAAAGAAGCTAAAAATCCGTAGAGTTTATTAAACCAACATGTAGTACTAGCAACCCTAGCTGGTACTAACCAAGTCTCAGGTCTCAGCACTTCGATAGCGAAACTAGGACAAGAGTATTTTTATAAATACGCATCATAATATTAAATGTGAATGACTTGGCGGCCTGCCCTGCGGCGAGACAATACAGAGCTCTCGATAACAATAAAATAGATACTAAATACTAACGGGAAATCACTCACGAAGTATTAAGAATAGGTATGGTAGGAACAATTATAGTTTGACTGTATAAGGTGGTCCTTGTCATGTCATTGTACATAGCGCGCGGAGCTACACTTGCTCGTGCTTGCTTTTAATGCCGTCGAATACATTTTTTCTTTTTTTAGGGTTCCGTACCTCAAACGGAAAAAACGGAACCTTCATAGGATCACTTTGTTGTCCGTCTGTCCGTCTGTGTGTATGTCAAGACTCTTTATCTCGGGAACGCGTAAAGATATCGAGTTGAAATTTAAACCGTATAAGTACGTATATCTATGGTCTCTTGCAGTTGTGTAAAAAAAACTTCTCAGTTATCCTTTAAAAAAGTTAGAGTCGTTTATGTCGTAAAAAACCGCATATTTCGATATCCACAAAAATCAAAACCTACAGGGTAATTCCCGTTAACATAGAACTATGAAATTTGGCGAGAAGCATTGTCTCAGAGTACACATATAGGAATAAATCTGAAAACTGTACATTTTTATTTAAATCACAAACTAACAAAAAATAGGGCCTCAAAATTCACAAAATATGAGTTCAAAATTCAAAGTGAGTAAATCGTATCATGTAAGGTATTATATATAAGAACTTCATTAGTACAATGCTAAAACAGATTTTTAATTATTTTAACAATGTGTAATTTTCGATGTATGACGAGAAAAAAAAAACTTTTTTGTCGATTATTATAGTATAGAGATTTTAACAACTTATTTCCCAATTTTGTGGAGTTTTCTGGATTTGTACGGAACCCTCGATGTGCGAGCCTGATTCGCACTTGTCCGGTTTTTTTAACATGTTTTGGCGCATAATATGTGCCCCCCGAAATATGTCTACTGTTGAATATTTTTTAAAATATTTTTTTTTATTACAATCGAAAAAAAAATCGGTATTCTTTTTACCCTCGCACACGTTATGGGTCGACATCAAAGATTGCTACAGACGTCCCGACAAATCTGCCGATATACTGTTGGCTGATTGGACCTGACCAACTCCAACTTGAATTAATGATAACCTTTACTTGTAAGTATCTATCGTTTAATTATCTATTGTACCTAACGTAAAATGTGCGCGAACTACTTTTTCATAATAAAATACTTATCTAGGCACAATTTGGTTTTCTAGGACTATGGCCGACTATAAAATGAAATAACGCGTGACTAGTGAAATTTCTATTACTGGTCGTTTCGTTCTGGACGTCCCTTTGGCAATTAGAGTGAGGATTTTGGAAACTAAAGTAGTTTGGATACAGATCGTTTCAATTTCACGCTGTGAGATTAAAGACAACTGTGTTTCTAATGTTTTTCATAGGGTTGTGGATGTTTTTGGACCGAATCCTTGATGCCAAGTAAAAGACGAGGAAAAAAAACAAAATAAAAATAGCTCTATCGTAGCTTACAACAACATCTTCTTGAAAGTAACATTACTAACATCAAATGTACCTAATTTATAGCAAAGAAGATATAATAATACTATTCTAAACAGCTGAAGTGTTAGTTTTGGATCGTCAATGCAAATAAAAATATTTACAATAATCGGCCAAGTGCGGGTTGGACTCGCGCACGGGTCACGGCAAGTAAGGGTTTTGTACCGTATGGAGCCTCAATATATTTTATTTTAATTTACTTATTTCTTTTCGAAGAGAAAATATTTAATGTTCCCGTTATTAATATCGAGCAGAAAATCATGTTTCTTGTATGAGAGCCCGACCCTTAAATATTTATATTATTTTATTTTTGAAGTAAATATTTCACTTTATATTCAGTGAATATTTCAAGCGTCTACCTATCACTGTTATTAATATCGAGCGAAATACGGCTAAATATTCTGGTTTGTTGTATGGGAGCCCCCCCTAAAACATTTATTTTATCCTATTTTTAATATTTGTTGTAATAGCGGCAAAAGATATAATATGTCATCTGTAAAATTCATCGACTTGCATTTTTTTTGTTATGGTAAAATTTTAACGTTCTAGCTATCACGGTTCATGAGATACAGCCTGGTGACAGACAGACAGACGATCAAGTCATGAACAAGTCGAGTCGGACGACGACGGGTTCCGTACCATATGACAGCCCCCTTTAATATATTTATTTTAATTTAATTATTTATTTTTGAAGGAAATATACAACTTAACATTCTGTGAATATTTCAAGCATCTTCTTGTTGCCGTTATTAATATCGAGCAAAAAAACACGTTTCTTGTATGGGAGGCTCCCATTCCCATAAAAGAAACGTGTTTTTATGCTTAAATGTTTGTTTTATTTTAATTTCATGATCTGTTTTTAAAGTGAACATTTAATTAAATATTCTATTTTTATTTCAAGCATCTACCTGCCACCGTTATTACGAGCGAAAAACGGCAAAAAAATCAGGTTTGTTATAAGGGAGCAATATATATATATTTTTTTCTGATTTTCGCATTTGTTGTTATAACGGCAACAACAATACGTTATCTATGAATATTTCAACGTTCTAGCTATCACCGTTCATGAGATACAGCCTGGTGATAGACAGACCGACGGACAGACGGACAAACGGACAGCGGAGTCTTAGTAATAGGGTCCCGTTTTACCCTTTGGATACGAAACCCTAAAAACAAAAGGCTGTTTCTTTTGTAGGTTGTTTGTATATTTGACATAATAATTATGTCCACGAGATCTGTGGTCATATCATCCATTTTGCACTTGTAGCTTTGATGTTAGATAAGTAGTTGTCTAAAAATATGTTACCCAAAGCTTTTAACTAGGTTATCCGAAGCTTTTTAAAACCAGTGAACTGTGAAAGCAGGAACTAATTATTTGTAAACAATTTTACCAACATCAAAAGATCTATTAGACTTTTCAAATAGGCGAGAGAGGTAGAAAACTCGAAAATTAATTTTGGAATGTGTATTTCCTGTAATGTAGGTTTAAGTAAGACGTGGGCGTCTATGGGATAATGGAGTAGGTACTGCTTGCCAATATTTGGAAAACGAACGCTTTGAAGATAGCTAAGCACCTACTGTATTACTTGACATTTACAATAAATCAAAATGGGTAATAATTATTTTTAACAAATAATATCATGACCTACTTCACCCGTGTACAGAATTCGCGAATATTTCGCACAGATTGATGTAGCATTTTTCACACTATTGTTGATTTATCGAAAATGGCTCGGCCGATTTCGATAACATTCAAATGGGACTAATTTAGAAGTATACTCATTCCAATAAAAAAAATATTATTGAAATCGGACTACTATGAAAAAAGTTATGTGTGGTTATACATAAAAAATACGCGTCGAATTGAGTACCTCGGTAATTATTTTTTATTGGAAAGATTATACTTCGAAATTGGTCCCATTTAAATTTTATTGAAATTGGCTGAGCCATTTTTGATAAATCAACAATAATGTGAAAAATGCTACATCGATCCATACGAAATATCCGCGAATTCTGTACACGGGTGAAGTCGGTCATGCTAATTTTTGCAAAAAAATAATCTTGTTGAATACTCTACACGTATAATTGATGATGTCTGATTTTCCTGCTGACTTTTCGTAATACAACCCGCACACCCGTTAGATAAGAGTTCAACGACCTGTAGGGAAGTCCTGCAATCAATCTGTTGCTGCTTCGTCTTTGTTTTGTCTATCTCGTCTCGTCTCGAGCTCGTTATCTCGGAGTTAAATTAACTAATGAAACTTTTTTTATTTATTTCTATCTACTTTTACTAATACAAAAATCCAATGAAAAACAATAGCAAAATTAAATGCATCGCCAATTCGTTTGAAAAGACGAAGCTTTATTTCTACTGAGATTTATTTCTATCTAACCTTTTTCCTTGGAAGATGGGACGGCCTTTAGTATGGGACGCCACGTGTGTTGATACTCTCGCTCCGTCTCATCTTCTAAGAACTCAGAATAGGGCTGGCACTGCGGCTGAATATGCAGAAGGCCTCAAAAGGAACAAATATGCGAACATTGACAGTGGATACATATTTGAACCTTTTGGGGTCGAAACTTTAGGACCGTGGGGACCGGGAGCAAAAAAATATTTACAAAGATCTTTCATCACGCCTGGTCGACGCAACACGTGACGAAAATGCTGGCCTCTATTTTGCCCAAAGGATCAGTATTGCTATCCAACGTGGCAATGGGGCCAGCATTTTGGGAACTGTGCCCGCTGGTAGTGGGCTTTTAGATTAGGGTTTTCATCGTCATCTATACATACTCATTTTTTTAGTTCAAGTGTTTTTTTTTGTTGTAATACGAGTATATAGTTATAAGTTTATGAAATGTTACTTAATTTTGTGAATATAAAGATATACCTTCACCCTTTTTTCCATCACAAGTCAACTAATTTCTCACTGTTTAAAACCTAGTTGTTGTTGTTTTAGCTTGATTGTATCAAACTGCTAAGCATAGGACTCGCGTTTACGACTTTTTTTTTTCAAAGTTTCATAAAATAAATAATATACACATCATAGTTTATTTTGGTATTATTACGTATCTACTAGTGCCATTTTTAAATTTTATTTTGATTGAATTAATAGGAAAAAAATGTCACAGGCGTAACGCATTTAAACATTTAAAGAAATAAGTCCAGTTTTTTTTAATATTAAGACACAACCATTAACGAGCGCGCAAATAAAGACAACTATAAAATATGACTATCTTTTTAATCTAATTGATGAACTTCGTTTCCAGCCGATCCTCTTACAAAGCAAGAGGCCAACTTTCAACAGTAACTCAAGTATAAGATTTTACAACAGTAAAATGTTGTAAAATCTTATACTTGAGTTACATATGGCTTAGTTTTGTCATTAGAGGAGCCTTACGTCGTAAAACCAGTAAGCCGACTAAGCAGTAATCGACCTTTCCGGAAACACATTGGCGTATCTAGGCGTGGGCAAAGCTCTCACGTAAGCCCAATTTTTAAAACGCTAGAATCGACTTTTTGAATCGCATGCGATGCGGTCCTATTCGCACTAAGATAGAGTTTAATGTCCGTCTCGCTTTTCGAATCTTAAACTCCTCTCAACTAAAGTCTTCCCAAGAAATAAAAAGCCTCACGGGTGAACTTTACTAATGCCTAAATCAACGTAGGTACGCTACACTCAAACGCTCGTATAATTCAGGTACTGATAGAGCCGTAAGACTTTATTGCCCCCCAAAACCTATTATTTCCAATGGTACTTCTATAAGAACAGAACATAAAGAGTGTTGGACTAGGACATCAATATAAATACCTATATAGTTATTTCTATGGCTTGACTAGAATATTTCAGCTTATTGTTTTCTTTAGGTTCTAGGTAGGTAGGAGATAATATAAGCGTGTTTTACTAAGTTCAAGGACCTTTAAAGGCGTATCAACTCATCATTATCCGTCAAGCTATATCTATTGTTAATAAATAAATTTGAATTATGAACTACTTTCACAATCGGACCAACGATCTTTTTTTTTTGACTCCTGTCGGGTTCCATCAGTCGTTTTAGAGTCAACAAACTTTAGTATGAAAGAGCAAATTATTTTCTCGATTTCCATTTTTGGACTAGTTTTCAGAGTTTCAAAACCGCTTCAAGGCCTCTGGCATGACTTAACGGTTAAGACAACCAGCCTACAATTTAACGTGTCCACGGTAGCGCAGTTGTAAATATTATGCCACCGCCTAAAGTTCCATACTAAAAGTTCGTTATAATAATATGTAAGTAAGTTCGCTAGCCTTGGTATCAAAGTTTTTAAGCTGCCTGAAGGCCTCTTGTTATAATGATAAGGGGAAATGCTGTCTTAGCTTTTTTTTTCTGGTGGTACAAAAGTGCCTTTATTGACTACAATAAGATACATTACTACTTTATATGCTAAAACTACCTACACTACTACTACAACATAGCAAACAATGGATCATCCACAGACCCTTGAAGGTCTAAAGATAATCCAAATGTTCAAGCCCACTGCCAGTTGGCAGCGTGCCCAGCATTTTGTCAGCATTGCCACGCTGAATGGCAATGCTTATACGTTGAGCCAAATAAACACCAGCATTTCGCGTCCACCAGACGCTCAGAAAGACTTTTGAAAACAAGATGAGCTTCCGGCCCCCACGGACCCAATGTCTCAACTCCAAACGGCTCAAATATGTAACCACTTCCGAGGTTAGCATATTTGCGCCGCTTGTGCTGCTCCTTCGAATTGGCCGCCGCTCCAGCCCTACTCTGAGTGTCAGAAAGATGTGACGGCGCTAAAGTATCGACGCAAGTTGCGTCCCATACTAAGGGCCATCCACACTGTCTTAGCTTGAATACGTAGATCATCTTCAAATGTCTTAAATATCATCTACATAAATCCGCTGATTGTCTGACTAGGTACATAGAGATTGAGGATATCTATTACTTAGGTTCAATGAGTGGGTGGGATGATCAGCTAGCCTTGGTAAGCACTGCGATAACTTGATGCCTATACCGAGGTGTCATTTATCTGAGTTCGCATATCGAATGACACGATGGAATTATTACCTCCATTTACTTCAATGACATTATGTAGATAGATATAGGTATTACTTAGTTATCTAATATAGATGAATAGGTAGGTACTTAATGCGTTCAAGAGTGACTTAATCACTTTGAACATGTCTAATCCCTAAATTGGCGATGGATTTACTAAATTATAAGATTTGAATTATCTAGATATGATATATAATAATGAAGGAAAGCTTCGAAGAGATTGTTACTAGCAAAAAGACAACTAGTTTCACCTATTTTAAAAATATCATTTTCTTAATTGCAAGTTTAGTATGAATACGCTAAACTGTGCTTGATTGTCTAGAAATAATGAAGAAACAAGTTGTGGACAAATAAGAGCTTTGGTTATTTCAACTCGCTCATCATTAAATTTTCAGTTTTTCGCGGAAAAATACCTCTCTTTCCAAGTGAGATTGGATGAGATTTATTTCGACCCTTCTCCAAACCACTTCACGTACCTATAGGTCAAATCATACAACTTGGCGGCTGTGACGTTAGCTACAGCTGCGAGTACCCCAATCCTGACTGAAGCCATCTTTTTGATGTCTCAGCTAAATATCAGCTCGAAGCTCTGGATTCGATTGAACGACGTGCTGTGCGACAGATCGGGGACAATAAACTTGTCGCATCCAACCTGAAAAGTATCCTCCCCCTAAACATTTTATTAAACAAAGGGCACAGACCCTGAAGTCTGTAGTTAGTAATTTTCCAATAAAAAAACTGAAATATCTGGACACAGGCGTAAGGAGGTGTGTTTGGCAGTCTTCTATAGGCTCCATTTCGTCGTGTGCGCTCGATCTCCACGACCTAATTCCTCCATCTCCTTTCCAAATCAAAACAAGCCGGAAATCGCTTAAGTACCATCCCTACATACCTAGTCGATATGCCACCTGCTCGTACTAAGCGATTCGCTTCTTCCTTCATAATGCGGACCGCTAGGGATTGGAATGCCCTACCTCCGTCATTGTTTTGTGACAATTACAATCTCGATATCTTTAAGACAAGAGTGAATATTTACCTTCTAGGTCTACATGTTCCATCTTCGGCTACAACGTCACTGTCCATCAGGCGAGTCGGTGGCCAAATGTAGCCCTATTTTGAATAAAAAAGCTAAGTTAGCTTTTTTATATGTTAGCTGCGCTAGGATTGGGTTATCCGCAGCTTGTAGCTAACATCACAACCGCCAAGTTGTATGATTCAGCCCATAATAATAATTGTAACAGACGCTCCCATCTATAAATATAGCAAAAATACAACAGGTGCTTGTGTTATCTTGCAGGAAGAGCGGCGGCGCACGGGGCGGTACATCGCTATCCTTGTGGGAATCATGCTATTCTGCCTGGCGCTATACCACGCGTGGGTACGACGGATCCCAGTGGTGGCCAGCCTGGTGGTGCCCGCGCTTATCATGTTCGTCTACGTAGCTTGGGTCCTGTATACTGCTTCCAGGGATAAAATACGAGTAAGTTGAGAAAAGAGAAAGGTAACTAAGTATTATGCTTTTCTGCTTAGTGAGGTGGATACCAGCAGTGACCATACTAATAATACCTGCGCTGATTATAATATTCGTTCACTTTGCCTAAATACATAACAAAGCTAAACAGTAGATAAAAATGTAACTTGCAAGATTTGATTACAGACCGACAGACAGGTGAAACTAAATAAAAGCTTGTGAAACATGTCGCGATTTCGACGATTCCATACAATTCCATACATGTTAGAGTCCAGTGGTGATGTTTATGGCCTCATTTTTGGCTCGTACCTCATGTCCACTCGTAACTCATCGCTACTGACGATTCCATACAATTCCATACATGTTAGTGTCCAGTGGTGGTGTTTATGGCCTCATTTTTGGCTCGTAACTCATGTGTAGTGGTTCATATGAGCACTACACATAAATTCATTTTTTCATAAGAATTCTTTGCGTGAAACACTAGCCTTGTTTACGATTAGCATTGAAGATAATCGTAAACAAGGGTGTTGCCACAGCAATAAACACTATTGCTTCTTTTTTTAATTATTTCGAATAGGTTTGCGTTTGACTAGATGAATACATCTTTTTTTGGGACAAGCTGCATGCTGGCAACTTAGTACCTACTAGCGACCATCTTGTTCGTTGGATTCATAAATACACTATTAAACTCATAAAGGGACTATTAAACTTTACCTATCTAGAGTTACGATTTGGTTTGGACCCATATAAGTAAATCTAGACGGCAGAGATATTCTAAAAAATATTGTACCCATCACTATGAGCAACTTTTACTACAGGTCCAATACCGATATCATAAAATAGCTGTTCCATACCATTCATCAGGCAGTGTGTAGTCAAACGCAAACCTATTTGAAATTAAAAAAAAAATCCATTTCATAGAAAGTCGATTAACTTTTTCTATGGACCTGCTGATTTTTATCTCGCAAATGCGGGGTTGTTTCATTAAAAATTGGTCATGATGATGAATACAATCATATTCTAGAATATCTCCTTCGTATAGATTTACACACCGTATCAATATAGAGTAAGACATATGTCTAAGTACATATTTACTTAGCAAGTACTTAGATATACCCGTGTATCAAATTCCTAGTACCCACCTTCAAGGATTGAATAGACTACTGTGGCCCGATTACACAAATACAAGTTCTAGGTACCGTTCAGTAATTGTTTGCTACATGTCTGCTACCAAAGCGTAGACAAAGCTTACGTCTACGTCGACGGGTAGCCAGCGGGCGGTGTCCTGATTACAAAATAGGATCTGTTAGGTAACCGACAAGGTCCTGTCTGTTGCTATTGGAAATTAGGTGAACGGGTTTCGGAGAAATTAATTTTATTTCGGTCCGTATATGTTCTTGAATTAGGATTTTGACAGCGTAGGATTCGTAGAATATCAAATTAATAGTTTTTTGATGGAAAATTATTGTGACAGGAAATATAAATTATTTTTTTTAAATATAGTGTACATCTTGACCACTGCCATGATTTTGACCGTTCGATATCAAAACTACTTCATAAATAAATTATAAACAATGTACGTGCAGTTTGTGGGACAACTATACGCAAAAGACGATCGGTGCACTACGCGTGCAGTATAACAATGCGTTTAGGATGCTGCTGGGTCTGCCTTGGCGCTGCAATGCATCGGGCATGTTCGCTGATGCTCGAGTGGATGGTTTTCATGCCATAATGCGCAAACGAGCTGCATCACTGCTAGGCCGCATCCGTAGCAGCACCAGCAGCATTATACGCGTTATAGCCGATCGTTTTGACTGCCCTTTTGTCAACCATGCAGTCCAGCAGCATGTAGATAAAAATATTTCAGCTCTGTTTTAATTTGTATTCATGACATAGTATATAATCAATTTTTTTTTTAGTTGGATTGACATTTTGTAGGATTGATTTGTTTATATTATGTATTATTTAGACTAATGGATATTTGTTTTTGATTTTTATTTAATTCTTAATTGTATTGGAAATGTATGGACTCTGTCTGAAGTAAATTAATAAATAAAATAAAAATAATCTGTCAATTTGTGTCATAAATTCGAACTCAAATAATTTATTGCAAGATATAAAATTTACATGCGGTTCTTTTATAACATGTTTTGTTACACATATGACCCTATAAGGGTATGGCAATTGTATTATTTGTATTGGAACGATTTATTATTATATTTTCTAGATTAGGTATCGTTAAAAATTCGTCTAATGTGTAATAGCATTTCGATAAAAGCATACTTTTTAGTTGGTTTATGAAACAGTTCTTTCTTTCGATATCTGTTTTTATAACGATCAATTCATAAATTGCCTATTAAACCTAAGTATCCTATTAACCTATAAAAATATTGCTGTACATTGCAAGTTAGACTTTGGTTCCACGAGTTTATGTCTATATTGCGATATAATTTTGTGCGTTTTATCAGACGCTTTGTTAATTAATAGTCAGGATGCTTTTTGACAAATTTGCATATTTCAGATATAATAACCAGGGATAACATTTCAAAATTTATAAAGTATAGTTTATGAAAGTTTGGTTTGGTAATGTCGGGAGTTTTGATGTTTGCGAAAATACGACTACATTTTTTTGTATTATGAATAGGAGGTATTTCTGGCGTGTTTCATCATATGAATACATAGATAAAATAAAATAAGATAAACTAGAATCTGTATCTGTAAGTGACCCTTAGAAGATCGTCTATTTTTGTCGTACTAACCAGACAACGAGACGCTCTAGATAATATAACATATTTCAGAACATGTTTACTGTTCTGTCATCGAATCATTCAAATAGAAGATTTGTTCATTTTTATTTTTCGATGAGTTGAGCTAATCATAATCATATTAGAGTGCCGAAAAAAAGGCTACGATTATACTCTATAAAATTTAACTTGATCTCTGCGACAGTTACATATTGACATAATTAGAGTTGAGATAGTGGTGGAAAAAATCGATTTTCAAACAATGTTGTAATGAAATCGAATGAGTAGTTGAAGGTGAGAAATTGGATTTTATTTACTTACTATTATTTAAGATCAAGTATGTACACATGTAAATAATGTTATGATATTAATTAAATACGCATAATAATGTAACGATAGTATTTATCGACGTTTTTCACTATTATCGATGCTAATGTAACATATAATTGGGTTTACTTTAATTACACATGTAAAAAATTTTATAATATTCAAATATACACTAAAATTAATGATATATTAAGTTTTATGGAAAATATCGTCAGTATAAACTATCGATATTTTAATTAAAACTCTAAAACTCTGTGGTCACGATCATTCGTCGCCCATCACTAATCGACATGCCCATAAATTATGACATTGACAGGTACTGTCTGTACTATTAAGAAATTCAGGACTTCATAGGCGTGATTTTTCTGACAGCTGTCGCAGAGATCAAGTTAAATTTTATAGAGTATAGCTAATATCCGTTGTTTGTTTTTCAATTTTTAAAAATAGTTTTAGCATATTCCCATATCTAACCAATTACGTCAACGAGTGACGTCACAAGCAATCAAAGAGTTAATACCCACAAAAACATCAAAGTTGTACTACAGGGCGGAACTCAGTAAACATTGTAGCTGAATCATCGAGTCTGCGCGGTGGTGTAAACATCTCTGGTCGATTGATGCTCGTTTGACGGTGTGTTTACGAAACACACACCGATGTAGTGTGAGATTAAAAATGCGAAGAGCAAGGACGCTGGTTGGCCCGTTGTTTCCTTGCCTATCTTTCTTGAATGAAAGCGTCAGAGCACGGTAATAGTAGGTATCTCACATTATTATGACTCGGCCCTTTCCCTTTCACACATATCATATCACGCGCTAGGCCGCCTTCAGTATTGTAATTTCATCATCTTACTCATTACCTACTAGAGTTTTTTTTCTAGTTCCTACCGATTATGATGTAATAGTACATTATGATATAAGTGCAGTAAGTTGAAAATTACAGCCGAGGCGAGCCGTAGGCGAGGGCTATAAGATGCAGAGGCTGTAATTTTCGAAGCGCAAGTATGTCATACGACGTTTTATAACATATTTGCGAGGAAATTAATAAAACTCTGACTTTCTTAAACGAATAAATCTTTAATTATTTGTTAAAGCAGTTATAGAAATTTGAACAATTTTTAAAAGTGATTGTTACGAGTACGTTGCCGGTTGGCATTTTTAATGTTGTCAAGTTATTATTATTAGTTACAATTTCCCCAGTCTCTCTCTCACTCTCTTGAGTGAAAGTAAATTCATCACTACTTGACGACATTTTCAAACAAAAACAATACAGCGAAAAGACAGAGCGCGAAATATTTTTTATCTCCCAAAGTTAATTTTATTCCATACAATTTATTTGTCGCATTTAAAAAAAAATGGCGGGTTGAAAAAATCTAAATTAAATATTTTTGGGAAGCCCATATAACAAGCTTTCAAATGATGTATATATCATCTTGGTTCGATTTTTCTCTGAATAATATACCACTTGTGGACGTCACCTTTATTTCTACGAAACTACGGTGGCCATTTTGTTTATGCAAAGCGTTGTAGCGGAGTGGGTGACATGTGCTTACCGCTTGCCTACCCACTCCACTAAATTGCTCAAGATGCGCCGCATGGGATGTAAATAATATATAAATCCCTCTATACTAATAATAATCGGCCAAGTGCGAGTCGGACTTCCGCACGAAGGGTTCCATAGCGTATGGAAGCCCCCCTATATAAATATACTAGCTGACCCGCCCACGCGTTGCTGTGGCTAAAGTTTTTGTTATATTACATTACTAACTATCCTATCTCTCAAGTTGGATCGAACTGCACATGGTGTGTGAATTTTATTATAATCGGTTAAGTGGTTTAGGAGTCCATTGAGGACAAACATTGTGACACGAGATTTATATATATTAAGATTTTATTTTTGAAGGGATTATAAAACTTAAAATTCTGTGAATGTTTCAAGCAACTTCCTGTTGCCGTTATTAATATTGAGAGAAAAACGGCTAAAAATCAGGTTTGTTGTCTGTTTTTAGTATTTGTTGTTATAGCGGCAACAGAAATACTTACGTCATCTGTGAAAATTTCAACATTCTAGCTATCTCGCTCCATGAGATACAGCCTGGCGACAAACAGACAGACGGACAAACGCAGACGGACGGACAGGGGAGTTTTAGTAATAGGGTCCCGTTTTTACCCTTTGGGTATGAAACCCTAAAAATAGCTTCGTTGTACCCATTTTTAAACAGTTTTTTTAATATACAAGAGCTAAGTCTATGCAATCACTCTATCGTTTCACATTGTTTATAGCTTCATAGCTTCGTACTACATGCATCTATAAACTTTTTATCTTTAGTCTAGAACAAAATTGTTTCACTATAGATTAAGATTTTCTAAAAAAAAATAATACTATATAAACACCTTTAATAAATAACCAATAAAATTGACCCTCAAACAAAACTGTTCACGTTAAAAAACAAATAAACCGGAATTAATGTTATTTCTATTACGTCAACAGTAAAAACAATTGCGCAGCGTTAACAATGCCATTGCAGATTGAATTTGTCCAAATTCTGTTACATATTAAACACTTAAACAGCAATGCGGTCTAGGATAGTCTCTATAACGTAGCTAACGTTTCACAAACCTAGGCACTGAATATTTGATTTCGAAGCGATGTAGCCTAACCAAAATGTACTTGTACCTACTTGTAGTACCTACTTAACCTAAACTTCTAAGAACATGTTCTGGCAAGAAGCAGGTAAATGTAACTTCAGAAGCGATTCCGAAGCCTACGTAGGTATATTTTCAACTTAAGTTCATAGTCACATAGTATCAGACGATATACTTTGACTATGTTTGAGTAACTGGATTATCCCGAAAATTAGCAATCAATAAGGGATTCTTGAAATAAATTGCGTATCTATCATTCTGCATAGATAAGTAGTGATTATATTCGTTTCGTCATACATCAATGTGATAGAGAAAATGTTAAAATAAGAATGAAAGATTTAATCAAAAAACTTTATCGACAGTTTTTCTTAATCATCAAAAGTATTATTAACTAGTTTTTACCCGCGGCTTTGCCCGCATCATATTTTGATTTTTGACACAATATCATTATAATTTATAGCCTATGTGTTATTCTGATATATAAGCTATATTATTGCAAAGTTTCATCTCAATCCGTTTTGTAGTTTTTGCGTGAAAGAGTAACAAACATCCATCCATCCATCCTCACAAACTTTCGCGTTTATAATATTAGTAGGATTTATCTAGTTCTCAAAAAAACAATCAATTAATTCGCATGAAGACTAAGTACTATAACTCATCTAACCATGAATACATAACGCAAGTCCTCGCTCAAATTATATCTACCTAAGTAAAAATACGAAGTTTAACATCTACAAAACAAAAGATCGATTGAATTTTTCATAATTGACATGAAATATTCAACTCATAAACCAATCACAAAATACAAATAACTTTCAAATAGCTATTAAACATGAAGCACTCTATCAGCCTAACAAAAGCAAATAGTTACATTTTCACATTTATCCACGTCATAATTCAAAAACATCATCACATCATACGTTCACATATAAACAAGTATTTTTACGTCCATCAAAATAATATTTATTGTTTAATTTATTGGCTCTTAATCTGGCATCAGAAGAACGGTGCACTTGACTGTGTTATTACAACCTTGCCTTGGATTTTGAATTAAGTATCATAAACATCACGCAGAGATAAACAAACTTCCCTCGAGTGAAAATAAAATTGTAGTAAGGACGCTCAACAGAAAATGCCAGCCCTTACTTTTTTAGTGAAATTAGTAAAAATAAGAATTAAGAATACGTGGATGCGCACGCGTAAGTGAATTGGTCAAAATCCGACTGCGGTTAAGCCGCCATCCAATCTCAAAATACCTAAATAGAGCCCTAGTTAAACTGACTTTTCTCCATCAAACCTCGCAGTTGTCGAAAAAAAACATACACAATATTCCAAAAACTTTACGGTAGGGGGGAATCATTAACTCGAAACACAATTCAAAAAACTTCGCTCGATAGAAATTAAATGCGAAGATACCGCTTTTTAGAACAAATTCATGATTTCTAAGAAAGTTTATTGCATTTTTGGGCAATTTTCTACACGTTTTTAATTTTTTTTAAATCTGTTATTTATTTAGGAAAATTAAAAAAGGAAAATTAACTTTAGGAAAAAGTGGTAATATCAATTTTATATTGATTTTTGAATGCAAAATCGGGCGAAACCGGGGGCGTATTGGTCTTCACCAGCTCATATGAAAAATTACGCTGATACTATGGCGCCTTAACTGAGCTTACGTACCTAAATATGACAATACTACATAGAAAGCAATTGGATCATCCACAGACCCTTGAAGGTCTAAAGATAATCCAAGTGCTCAAGCCCACTGCCAGTTGGCAGCGTGCCCAGCATGCTGGCAGCATTTCAACGCTGAATGGCAAAACTTATAAAAAATAAAAAATTATAAGTCTATAACGGTAGTAATAAGAAATCATTTGAATGTCAGATAACTTTAATAAAACAAATAAAATTAAAATCGACAAATAAATAAAATTGACATCGGCAAATAAATATAATTAAAATCGACATTAAACCAGGTAAAAATATAGTAGTAAATAGAGACTCATAGAGAAAAATTTTGCATCTACCTGAGAAAATATACTGGCTAGATAAACTTTGAGAGAGTTGGTATTTTTATTTAAAAATAACCGACTAAATGGCACACAAACTGTACAAAAATACGTAAAGGAAATAAAAAAAGAAAATCTGAAAATCTCCTTACTGTTCAGAGAGCGTTATCTTCTGCAACTTCTGCTAATTTAATGCCTATCAATAACAAAGTGTAAAACTTTCTATCGTCGTCAAACATTAAACTCTTGCGGAAATTGAATTTCGCGAAACAAATTGTTACAAGATGACAGCCCAATCAACTTACGAGACATTACGGCGAAGTTTTTCAATTTAGTATTCTGAAAGTCGCGCAGAGAGCACTTTAAACTTGTTGTTTCATAAGTTGTTATTGAGACGCGGATCCCGTTTAAATCGCACCAAAGTCTCAGTGACGGTAGAGCATTTAGATTAAATAAAATAAAATATAGGTACATTAGAAAAAATATTCAATGAATATGATAAAGTTGTAATTCTGTAATCGACCGTACGCTTCAGTAGCGCACTACTTGTCGTGAAAAAAACTGTAGTGAATTTAACTTTGATTATTTTGTTATAAAAATGGGCAGTCAATATCAAGTAGGTATATAACGTTCTATCTTAATTTAATTTTATTATTAAATCATTTTTTAACCATTTAGTAAAACATCCTTAAATCGCAACGGAGCAACAGATTGGCTTGATTTTTGCCATGACGGACATGATATGGTTGGAATGATGGAAAGTGACTTAGGCTACTTTTTATCCCGAAAAAATAAAAGGTTCCTATGTGAAAAAAAAACTAAATATCACGCGAGCAAAGCCGCGGGCAAAAGCTAGTAATAGCTAAATAATCAAGAAAATTATTTCCTAGTCTTGAAACGAAAATATGCACTATCGCATTAGGAACATGTGAATTGTGGAAATAGATGAAATGAAATATATTTTTTATAATATCTTAATAAATAAAATAAAACTATCTAATTATATTGTACATGTGATAAATAATAATAACATTTAGTAATTTATTACGATGTTTAGTTAAATATCTATCTAAATTTTTTTTATTACTCACTTTTGTTTTTACTTTGGCAACTTTGGAAAATTATTAAGTATCTATTAGTACATTGATTTAATACGGTTATATAATATCTGAGATTTCGATTAACTAGATATTTTATTTTTCTGTTTTTCAAAATTAATTATTATTTTTATATTACAAAATTGTTTTAAAAATTCAGTAAAAACACGATTTGTTTTGACATAATGTTTAAAATTGTTACTAAAGAGAAGCCATTGGCTCCTGCAACACAGTCTTAGACTAGTTCAGGAGTCTATGGATCAACTGATACTGTACATTAACATAATTATGTGTCAAAAAAAATAAATGATTGATTGATTGATTGATATCTCCAAAAAGTTGATAGACTTTGAAATATTCACTCTCTGCACTGTTAACTATCCTGTGTTAATCAATAACTTAGTTAATCTCCTAAATGTCACCTACATAATGCTTCAAGTATGTGGGACGTAGATGATTAGATCTTTGTTTGTATAAGCAGCACAGACACTGGCATGTAGGGTCTGCAGCTTCTCTATGAACAAAATACAGTATTTTCTAAGTTTGTTTTTAATTCAAAGGTATCTTCTAGGTCTACATATTCTATCTTCGGCTACAACTTCGCTGTCTATCAAGCTAGTTGGTGGTCCAATGTAGCCCTATTCTACATAAATAAAAAAATGAAGCTGATAGCACCTAAAGTTGAAAAAAAAAAAGATTTTATATCCTACTATATATATATCCTACTTCCTACTAATATTATAAATGCGAAAGTTTGTGAGGATGGATGGATGGATGGATGGATGGATGGATGGATGGATGGATGGATGTATGGATGTTTGTTACTCTTTCACGCAAAAACTACTGAACGGATTGAGATGAAACTTTGCAATAATATAGCTTATATATCAGAATAACACATAGGCTATAAATTATAATGATATATTGCGTATGCGGGCGAAGTCGCGGGTAAAAACTAGTATATATATATATATATATAATATTATAAACGCAAAAGTTTGTGAGGATGGATGGATGGATCGATGTATGGATGTTTGTTACTCTTTCACGCAAAAACTACTGAACGGATTGAGATGAAACTTTTCGATAATATAGCTTATATATCAGAATAACACATAAGCTATAAATTATAATGATATAATGCGTATGCGGGCGAAGCCGCGGGTAAAAACTAGTGCATAATAAGTTGTTCTTTTTAGTTAATTCATCTTAACGGCAAGCGCAACTTACGAGTAGAACATCCATCCAAAATGTGGATAAATGACTTTATTAAGAAAGCAGGGCCGCGCTAGATGCAAGCCGCTTCCAACTGGTCTTCCATCCATCCATCCACTGCTGGACATAGGCCTCAGGGGAAGCCTATGTCCAGCAGTGGACGTCCTTGGATGGATCTCCAATAAGACCGGTTGGAAGCGGCTTGCATCTAGCGCGATCCTGCGGTCTTAATGAGGTCATCCGTCCACCTTGTGGGTGGACGTCCTGAGCTGCGCTTGCCGGTACGTGGTCTTCAATCCAGAACTTTTCGACTCCACCAGTCATCAGTCTTCCGCGCTATGTGCCCTGCCCATGCCACTTCAACTTGCTAATCCGTTGGGCTATGTCGGTAACTTTGGTTCTTCTACGGATCTCCTCATTCCTGATTCGATCCCGCAGAGACTCCGAGCATAGCCCTCTTCCTAGCTCGTTGGGCTACTTGGAGCTTACTAATAAGGCCCATAGTGACACGTTTCTGTGCCATAAGTCATCACTAGCAACACACACTGGTCGAAAACTTTCGACTTGAGGCACTGAGGTATGTCGGACGAGAAGACGCTACGCAATTTTCCGTATGCTGCCCAGCCGAGTTGGATTCGGCGATTTGCCTCTTTGTTGAAGTCGAACCTACCTAATTGGACTACTTGTCCTAGGTAGACGTACGAGTCAACGACATCAAGAACCGAGTTTCCATCAGAAATCGGGGTGGGTAAAACATGGGAATTACACATGACTTTCGTCTTGTCCATTTTCATCTTAAGACCCACCTGTTGACTTGAGAAACCCGATTGAGCCCTTCCAGGAGCTTGAAGGCGTTCTCCAAAGTAGTCGTAAACAGTTTCGGAGAAATTACGTCTCCCTGTCTTACGCCTCTTTTTAAAGGGATCGCCTTGGAGCTGAACTGGTCTTATTGGAGGCTAAAATGAAAAGTAAAAGCTCATCTTTGTAGAGGTAGAGTAAGATTGGCAACCCTATTGACTAACTGTATGTACATCGTAATTAAACATCGTTGCTCCTTTGCTAAATATAGTGACGAAGTAATTAACTCGCGAGCTCTAAAACTGTTTGCAGCGCGGCTCATTTTCACTTTTGTCTAATTCAGTCTCGTTTAGGAATTCAATTCATTTATTTTCTCAAATATAGGTACCAACTACAATGTTGGTACCTACAATTGTGAATATTAAATTAGATAGGTAAGTACCAACTACAATGTAGGTACAATAAGCATGATGACTTCAAATATACTTTATTATTTATTATTTCTAATAAATCAGCATCGTTTTAGGACCTTATTATGTACATCAAAACTAACAACTTTTGTTCTGCGACTTTTGCCAAAATTAAAAAAAAAATATTGGTGTTCCATAGAAAAATATCAGTCACCCGCGACCAAATGTATGGAACAGCTGATTTTTTTTAGTTTCGGCAAAAGTTCCAGAGGAAATGTTGTTAGTTTTGGTGTAAAGTATAAGCCCCTAATAGAATGGTAATTGTTACTATGGAAATTTACGTGGTTTTCACACATTTTATACTATATATAACGGGACTAAACACACGTGTAGGGATAGTCGTAACGACTATAGTTTCGGTCGCATTCGGCGACCTTTCTCAAGTTGGCGAGTGCTAGCACGCGGAGCCGTCTCGCAATGCACTGCTAGCACTCGCCAACTTGAGAAAAGTCGCCGAATGCGACCGAAACTATAGTCGTTACGACTATCCCTACACGTGAGTTTAGTCCCGTTATATATAGTATAAAATGGATGCTAATTGATTAGAAATGACCCTGTATTCGTCAGATAGACAATCAATAAAATATTAGACACGTATTTTTCCTTTTCTCAATTAAACAAAAATTGATGAAAATATAGCCCGTCAAAGTTCCGCGTGACGTCACAAGTGCCATACAAGTATATAGACCTCTGTAAGGGAGGTGACGTCACGACCCCCACTCTCAAACTTTAACAAGGTTTATTTTTGTCATTTGTTGTTTAATGAACAAAAGAAAAAATATGTGTCCAATATTTTTAGATATTAATCTAACTCACGGACTAGTTATAATAACGTTTTTTTTACTCAGTCATTAAGCCCGATTATAGAGGCGACAGCGTAAATTTAATAGCAACGTAAAAAGCGTTCTCTCTATCTAATGCCTAAGTGAAAAAGAAACAGAACTATACTATTTAGCTAGTATAATTACGCTGGCGCCTCTATAATCGGGCTTATTATGCCTATTAAAATTGTTTAGTTCGCAAAATAACGTCAAATAAATTACGTATGAGAATTGAATTAACATTTTAGTCTAAGCAGAAGCTATCGAGATTGGCTGAGCCATTTTTGATAAATCAACAATAATGTGAAAAATGTTACATCGATCCGTGCATAATATTTGCGTTCTAGCTATGCGCCCCACAGCTTCGCACAGGTATATTATACATATAAACATTTCTCTTGAATTACTCTATCTATTAAAACAAACTGCATCAAAATCCGTTGCGTAGTTTTAAAGATATAAGCATACATGGGGACAGACAGCGGAAAGCGACTTTGTTTTATACTATGTAATGATTATGTACACGGGTGAAGTCGGTCATGCTACTCGTATTTTTTGCAAAAAATAATTATTGACCGACGAATTCGTTGCGTTTTATGTATAACCACGCATAACTTTTTTCATAGTAGTCCGATTTTTATATTTTTTTTTTATTGGAATGAATATACTTCGAGATTGGTCCTATTCAAATGTTATCGAAATCGGCTGAACCATTTTTGATACATCAACAATAATGTGAAAAATGCTACACCGATCCGTGCGAAATATTCGCGAATTCTGTACACGGGTGAACACGGTCATGCTATTTATTGCAAAAAATAATGATTTTGTTCCTGATTTCAGAGTTAGTCTCATATAGTAAAAGACTGTTATAGCGACTTGTACAAATACATCCTAGAGTACCTATATTGCTTATAAATTTGCAGTCTCCTCGTAGATTCCAATATCTATTACTCTGTATAAGAAAAGAACCCAAACATATGTATCAGAAGAAGCTTTTATCTCTAAGCTATGTCAAGACTATGGAACTATGGATCTAGTATTTGTAATGATTTTAATACAATGATATTTTTTATTTTTTTTTAGTTATGTAAGTACTATCGATAAGTAATTTGTAAATTGACTTGGCTAATGTGACGGAGTGTTATAAGGCCAATAAATTATTACTATTACCTACTATTACTATAAGAAGAAAGTATATGAATGATCTAAAGAAAACTTCAAGCAGGGTAAAGAAAAGAAGTAGAAATAAATTGAAAATTAAAATAATTAGTCAAATGATAAATGTAAATAACGTATTCAATATAGTAACAGATAAAACACAGATAACTAAGTTATAAACTGGGAGACTAGAAATTATACAATCTCAAGTAGGAGTAAGCAAAATAAAATTTATGTTATGATTAGACAGACGACAAAAATAAGACAACAAGTTACATAGTTTTGTTGAAATAGCAATAAAATTATATTAAGGTAAATAGGCCGCCTATTATTTACGTATGCACATATTTTCTTAATTATTCGTGCTCTAGGTTTTCTAGGAAAGACAAAATGCCAAGTCGATGAGGTTTTCTCTGGTTTAAGATATTTATTTTCTCAAAGAATTACATAAAATTCACTTATAAGAGAATAGTAGATTGTATTATATGGGAGCAAAATAATATTTTTACGGCGAGGGCGCTTTTTTGAATCCAGAGCGAAATGAGGGATTCTAGAGTAGAATCCCGAGCGTAACGAGGGATTCTTTAGTAGAATCCTGAACGTAGCGAGGGATTCATTAGTAGAATCCTGAACGTAGCGAGGGATTCAAAGTACGTCGCCCGAGCCTAAAATATATTTTGCGCCTGAGTGGTACACTCTACTTTTCATCACCTCAATGAGAAAATAAAAGGCGCCTCATATTTTATTGTAATATTATTATTTAATAAAACGTAGAATATAACTAAATTGAAATTAAATGGTATCTAATAATAAAACAAATGAAAACCTATATTTACATTTTTTTCAATCATTTTCTTGGCGCTGAACACTAAAGGCCAAAACACACATACGGCGGGCGCGGGTCGGGCGCGGTGCGGGTCGGGAGTACGGCGTGTCTATTTGTACCTGTTTCAATGGATGACAACACACAGAACGCGTGCGCGGGTCGGGCGCGCGCCGTGTGTGTGTTTCGGCCTTTACATTACAAATACTTCCAAATTAAAAAAGTGCGTGACAAAGATAATTCCAGCGCACTTATAAAGTTCCTTATAGAAAACACCACCTTGCGCACCTAAAGGCGAACCAAGTACTCGTAGTCCTTTTCGAATAGACGTGATGAAAAATACATTCTAGATTAGGACTAGATTAAATAGTAAGTGTAAATACAACTTATTATAATACATATAGGCTAAAATATTTATTTTTTTACAAGTGTACGGACTCACGAAACCGTACCGATTTAACAATAATAAATGCAGGCAACTAAGGCTGGGTTTTCTTTCAATTTTCTTACCTACTGTTATTTCTCGGTAAATGGATTTCAATTATACCTATCGTTTTACATTGGGACTATCAATTTTCGAAAGTATAGAACGATATTGTGAAATATGTGTTTGTAACCTCTAACTCTATACAAATGTTCATAATAACTTGCATTTTTTGAAACAACACAATTTCCCCCTTAAAACGATTAATTTCTTTATCTGCTAACTTGCGCTATCATCTCCATGCGCTCTAATGAACCTTTGCATAAAATATCCATTATAATGTTTCCTCGCAATCACCATTCGCCATTTAGAGCGAGAAGAAAAGAAAATGCAAGAGATAATATCTAATAGAAACACATTACAGCTCAGACATAACCGTTTCTAGAGTTTTATTTCTATGTAATATTGAAAGGTTATCAGCATTTTATACTAGGTAATTGTGTCAATGGCATATAGTAAAATGGATCATGTGTTTGTTATTACAAGTTTCTATTTAACTTGCAATGGATGTAGGTACGAGTATGTTAAGTATGTATGTAAGTTCGTGTGGAATCTTGTAAGTTAAATTTGACCAACTTCCCGGTTTCCGATTGAGCTGAAATTTTGCACGCATATGTATATCGCGTGACAATGCAATAATATGGTACCATGGAGCTGTTCTGATGATGGAGTCGGAAGGTGGCCATAGGAACTCCTGTCCTAAGCAAGATAGACCCGTCGTGTTTGGGCTCGTTTTGCTTGTCTTGGCTAGTACTCTGCTGCTACATGATATCCAGGATCTCAAAGCTTGTATTTTAAAAAGTAATATTTTTATAATAATTTATAATATTTTATTAATCTATTATTTGTGTTTAGAATATAGAACAAAGCGGTTTGACACACCATTTCTGATTCGTACTTACAGCCAGGGAAAGGAACAGTCTACCAGCTTTCCTTTTTCATAAGAGTTACTCGTATAATCTAAAGCTTTTCAACATCAGAGTAAATAGGTATCTTCTAAGTCTGCGTGCTTCATCTTCGACAAAAACGTCACTTACCACCAGGCGAGTTGGTTGTCAAGTGCGAACTTATTCGCGTTACAAAACATCTCATCTGTGGGATAGGTTTTACCCGTAGCACTACTAGTAGTGTCACGGGAAAGTAAAATTTCCCTTCGCTCTAATAGTTGAGCAATGAAGTAGAGCCACGGGGGATAGACGGATAGGCGTCATCTATGTTAGTTGATGTCAGAGCTTTTATTTTTCAAACATTTGATTAAATAAACAATTAGAGAGTTCAAGCAAACTGTTTATCAATATCTCCATTTATAAAAATGCAGTTAAGTTGGTTACTTACCAACCTATAAATCGGGCTAATGACTCTTCTCATTGCGATTTATTAATGTCTACAGGGAAAGTAATATTTTTTCTTTATTATCGGAGTAAATCACTGGTGCATAATAAGGAAAAACATTAGTTATCTTTTTACCATTTTGTTTCCACAAAAATAGATACCTACTTGAATTATTATCAATCTCAAAAAAGATAGATACCAAAATAACTGTAATTCTTTATAAATAAAATTAGTATCTATGTACATGATGTGCAGCACGCCATTAATGCAAACATAGGTTAAATATCAAAATTGTTGTACCTGAGGATAAATGTAATATTTTCTAAAATAACAGATATAATGTTGTTATTTTAGAATATAATATTACAAAACGATCATAGAAAACAAAAAACTTTACTGTTTTTGACCGACGAACCAACGGAGGAGGTTACAATTCGACGCGTATATATTTTTTTATGTATAACCACGCATAACTTTTTTCGTAGAAGTCTGATTTCAATAATTCTTTTTTTATTAGAAAGAGTATACTTCAAAATTGGTCCTATTTAAATTTTATCGAAATCGGCTCAGCCATTTTTGATAAATTAACAATAATGTGAAAAATACTACATCGATCCGTGCGAAATATTCGCGAATTCTGTCCACGGGTGAAGTCGGTCATGATATTTTTTGCAAAAAATAATCTTGTTTCGTAAAAAAATATTAAATCTTTCGAAATAAAACAACTGTTATGCACATGCCGTAATAACCTCAGTTTTTTGATGAATTCTAAAATCAACGTAACTGATACGACGAAGATAGAATTAGGGGAAAATATTTTTAAAATCATAACATAGTCACGGTTCATGAGTAATCAGCCCTAGAAACTTTTTTTCCCAATCCAGAATACTTGAAAGTCAAGATATTTTAAATATTTTTCTAGAGTGGGTAATAATAGGCCGCTGTCGCAAAAATATATATGTCGCTGCAGCTATGTTAATAAAAATTGTAGATGAACGGTAAAATTGTATTTACTCTAATTTATTACGTTTCAGGCATTGGACGCTGAAGCAGCACTTCAAGCTGAACGAGAAGCAGCCGAAAACGACATCCAAATATCGGAACTGTCGCAACACAACCTAGAAGTTTCAGTCATATCAAGCAAAGAAAGTTCCAACCTCAACAGCCCTGAAGAAAGCAAGCTCTGGGTCGACGTACCCGGAGCTTCTAAAGCAGACAAGAACATTAAAAGTGAAGCAGAACATCATTTCATTCTACCCATAATTCTAATCAACGATAAACCACCAGAAGATCTCGACCAAAAGTGGTTGAACATCGTAGAGAAAGTAACGAACAGCGAAAAGCTAAAAGGATTCCACACTAGAAGAAAATACAAAAGAAAATTCTGTAGACGAAGACGTTACGCCGCGTTTAAAAGATCTTATTCTATCGGCTGATATGTTAGTTTTATAAGTCCTGAGTTGACTCAATCAATCTCTGAATGTATAAAAGAGAGCCTAAATATAATCGCCTAGTCACGTATTACAGCTTTTTGAGAATTATATAAGTTTTTTTGTGCACAACATACCTAAAATTTCCTAAAATCACTTCTGCATATTAATATAGTCTGCCTTTTGTTTAGAGCTGCGAATTGATCAGCAATCAAAGGTGTAGATGAATGTATGTAAGGAAAAAATAAGCTAATAGAAACACGTTATGTCACGGTATGTTGAAAGGTGACGTCCACAAGTGGTACCTATATACTATTAAGAGAAAAATTGAACCAAGATGATATATAACATCATTTGAAAGCTTGTTTTATGGGCTTTTCAAAAATATTTAATTTAGATTTTTCCACCCCTCCATTTTTTTTTAAATGTGAAAAGTAAATTGTATGAAAAATAACAATACAGTTTTTAATTTTTACTAGTTTAGCAATAATAAAGTGCTTCTATCGTCATTTTACTTCCATTCGTAGCTGATTCTTACACATTCATCTCTTAATTTGCTAAAATTAAAAATTATAACCTACCAGTGTGACTAGTTAGTAGGTACAATGTGACAAAAAACACTTAAAAAGTGTGTCTAATTGGTAAAAATGCTTTTATTTAACAATTTGGCGGTTACTTAATCAGGGTTGATAGAGATAAACTACCTATTGAGCCAAATATATTTATTTATCAAAATTTTCAAAATTATTCAAAAAAGAAAACGGATGACTATTATTTGGTGTTGACTGATGTAAACTGTAGACTCCGAAAAATATGAACTTTCTCGAAATGTAACGAGTGTTGTGGTTAGAATTTTTGATTACATTTTGTGGACATGTCCTTTTAGTGGAGGATTTTTCGTCAAACACCGCTCATTTACACACTTGGCGTAAAAACAACCTTGTCGTAATAACATGATAAAAATAGGCTGTCAAAATCTTGTCACGAGTCTTTTATGATGGGTCCCGTGGGTTTGAATTATATTCGTGATCACTTTATTTGTTATAAGCGCTTTCTTCTCTATTGTACTCAGAACCATAATTAGGCCTTGCGCATACATGGTGACTTTTGTATTTTGTGTTTTTACGAACAGGTTACAAGCGAATATTTTACTAACTTTTAAATGAAATCTTTTGAAGATGTAAATACTTTGTGAGTAAAAATATTCCCGGTTTAGATTCTACAAATAAGAAAAAAGTTCTCAATTAAAGCTATGCACAATTTCTGAACATTTTTATGAGGCACAATATTTTTTTTACGAAGCTAGCAAATGTGGTGAATTTGGCCCAATTACCCTTCGTGGGCAGGCGTAAGTTCAGCAGTGGATTATTAAAAAAGCCGGTACAGGACAATTATAACTATGATTCCCTTTATGACTAGAATGTGCATAATATATAATATATGTTGGTAACTGGCTATCTCGGCGTGTCTGATTTATTGCCACTGATTAACGGATGCGACAATTTTTGTGTTTTTCTGTAATGGCGATTTACGTTGACAGCAAAAAGTTTCATTGTCTGCGTAGCACCTTACTGGTGGATAAGTTTCAATCCTGTAGGCGTTCAAAATGACATGTTTATGTAGGCTGTAGACTACTTTGGCAGAGGTGTAGGCGCTCACTGCGCATTTTTGGCGGTGTACGCAAAATAAATATTTTCCTCTTATAATGTGTTTCGTAAGTGGGTGTGATGTAGACAAGAGACAAACATGAGGGGTATTTTTGAAGAAAATATTAAGGATTCTTCACAAAATGTCATTATATGAGTAAGTATTATCTCTCTTGGGGATACAGTGTGTAGTTGTGTTATTTTATTGTTTTCTGTAATGATCTATCCACAAAGGTTAGTCATGCCAATAATTCTAAGAAGGAAGGTATTACTTGTGGGATTTATTTAATGCGTGCAAGTAGGGAATTTGTATTTGTCTCTTTAAGTAGGTATTGTGTTTGATGCCATATAGATACTAAACAGTATTTAGGTAGGCACCTAAACATCATGATATTAGACTAAGGCTCTACCCATAAAACATTATAATTTTATGAGTCGACCATTTTTATTTACGGCGAGTTTTGGCCGTAATAATACCTACCAACAAAGTGTTCCTTTGCAAAGTGCAGGGATTCAAAAAAGTGTATATATTCATTATTAGAACACTTTTACTATGGGTTCGACCCGAAAATATCGAAACAAAACCAAACAACAAATTATTTAGATCCTCTGATTTTCTTTTCGTGATTTATTCTTGTAATTAATTGTAACAGGTGTTTTAGTAACGACATTTATTTAAATCCCTACACTTAGCAAAAGTACAATAAAACCTGTGAGTAGATATATTTCGTTAAAATAAGGAGTCTACAGGGTTATTTTTAATCAATTAGCATCCTTCTAGGGGCTTATTCTGTACATCACAACTAACAACTTTTGTTCAACGACTTTCGTTAAACTCAAAAAAAATCAGCTGTTCCATACATTTCGTCGCGGGTGAACTAAATTTTTCTATGAAACAACAAAAACTTTTTTTGTGTTTTGACGATTGTCGTAGAACAAAAGTTGTTAGTTTTGATGTACAGAATAAGCCCCTAGAAGGATGCTAATTTATTAGAAATAACCCTGTATTTTAGTTTAATATAAGCGAGTTTCGTTGACTGAATAATAACTATTCAGCGTGCAAATACTAAGTATTAATTCCGAGCACAAAACAACATTTTACTGAACAAAGCGCTTCAATGTTTTATGTGTTTGGCATCACTTCGCATAATTAAAATAAAATAAACAATTTAGTGTGCCTCGAATAACTTTATGAGTAATCTCGTGAGTCTATAAATGAAAATCGGCTTTACGCGGAAGAAAACACGCTTGAAAGATATATGAAGCACACATAAGTAGTTCCTATGTGTGTATTGTTTACTGAATGAATACAATTACCGTAGAGATAGGTCAGAGGAGGCGTATGCAATGTAGCGGAGATTGTAAAGTTTTTTTTGACCGACAAAACGGTACTCAATTCGACGCGTCTTTGTTATGTGTAACTTCACGTAACTTTTTACATAATAGTCTGATTATGTTTTTAATTCGGTAAACTTCACAAATTTAATCCTTGCGATTTAAATCATTACAATTGTCAAATTTATTATTAGGTACATGTCAATTTAAAAAATAAATGTAAATGACAACTGTACTGTACTGTATCAGCCTTTGAATAGTCCACTGCAGGACGTAGGCCTACCCACGAAGGGTGATTGGGCCATATCCACCACGCTGGCCCGCAGTGCGGGTTAGTGGATTCACATATGGCATCGAATTTATTCTACGGACATATGTAGGTTGCCTCACGATGTTTTCCTTCACCGAAAAGCCAGTGGTTTGAAATTCCGTACATAAATTCCTAAGAACTCATTGGTACGGGACCGGAATTTAAACCCACGACCTCACGATTGTAAGGCGGGTGTCACTACCTCTAGGCCACCACTGCTTAAATACCAACGAAACTTACAAATTCAAGTCAATTAACCCGCCCCTCATGGTTCCCCGTAAAAAGGTGCCCATAATGCTAGCAGCATTACTAAGCTGAATAGCGATAGACAGCCTTTGCACCAAGAACCACCCAAAGCGGGAGTCACCTCCTCTGTCCCTTATCCTCCGCCCAATTTCACGAACCAAAGCCTTAGCTTCGGCCCCCCAACTGCCCATGGTCTCAACCGCAATGGGCACAAAGTCATAGAGCGGCTCCATCGCCGCATACTTCATCCGCTTTCTACCGGCAGCCTCCTCCGCCGCAGCTGCCGGGGTGTGGACGGTACGACCCAGGTGCGCGGCGGCAACAGTGCTAACGCAAGTAGCGTCCCACACTAAGCACTTGCCGTTTTTCCACGGCACATTGTAAGTAGTCTGATTTAGATAATTATTTTTTACTGGACAGAGTATACATCGAAGATGGTCCAATTTAAATGTTATCGAAATCTGCTGAGCTATTTTTGATAAATCAACAATAATGTGAAAATGTTACATCGATCCGTGCGAAATATTCGCGAATTCTGTACACGGTTGAAGTCGGTCATGCTATTTTTTGCAAACAATTTGACACAAATCAAATCTCTACGCTACGCTTTTCAAAATAACTCCTTGTATTTTACGTTGCAATAAATCATTGAGTATTAAATGGTCGTAGTGCAAACCGTATCTTTGCCATGGCGTGTGTTTCCGATATAACTACACAGTTATGTATGCCGCAAACGTGATTAAATTTAATAATATTATATTTAAATATGTTCAGGTTTAATTTATATTTAAATTAACGAAAAATTACTGAAACGACCGTGCTACTTTGCATCAACGCAATTTCCACCCAATTACCTGACTATCTGAATTATACCTTTGTACCTACGTAGTAGGTACTACCCAGAAAACAGAGACTCGGACACAGAGCTCCGAAAATTTTTAGTTTTTCAATTTTGAGATCGAAACACCTCGCTGATGATAAAAACATCGCTTTGCCGCTCTGTCTTTACTCTGCGATGAACATTGAGCAATGTGCTTCGTTAAGCTAAATGCAAAGAGGTTTTCTGATTCAGCGACTGCTTTTCCTTGTTTTTGTTTGGTGCATTCACGTTCTATTTATACCTACCTACCTACCTATACAGGGGTTACTGGTGACTAACACATAACCTCCTAAAAGCGAGATTAAAACAAAAAAGAATAAAAATCGTAGGTGGCTAAAATAGTTCTTTTTTTTTTTATTTCGAATAGGTTCGCGTTTGACTACACACTGCCTGATGTTAAGCAGATGTGCGGTCTAGGGTGTAGCACACTTACCTAGAAGATACCTATTTACTCGGGATTTGAAGACACCCACGTTGTACTTTAACGGGAAGACAGACCCAGGCAAAGCGTTCCACGTTCCGGCTGTTCGTATGAGGAATAAGGATTCGAAACGCTTGGTTCTAACGCGCGAAATGTCCACCATAAAAGAGTGGCGCTTTGGTCACGTCTGTCTAGCCGTACGATAGAAGAAAGGGGCAGGGGGGATGAAATAAAAGTACCCGTCTGAGAGCATTAGAATCAAATTAGAATATCAACTATCTCTGCAAGAAACTCAGAGAATACATGAAGATATTTAATGAGATCATAGACATACCATAGATATGTAGGAATTACCTATAACCGTGGCCGTGGTGGCCTAGTGGTAATGACACCCGCCTTGCAATCGTGAGGTCGTGGGTTCAAATCCTGGACTCGTACCAATGAATCCCTTGGAATTTATGTACGGAATTTCACACCACTGGCTTTTCGGTGAAGGAAAACATCGTGAGGCAACCTGCATACGTCCGTAGAAGAAATTCTATGGCGTATGTGAATCCACCAACCCGCACTGGGCCAGTGTGGTGGATATGGCCCAATCACCCTTCATGGGTAGGCCTACGTCCTGCAGTGGACTATAAAAAGGGTGGTACAGTACAGTACCTATAACCTATCTATGCCAAGTCTTTAGTACACATTTCAAACACTGTAGTTAGCAAAGTATCGCTAGACTAGTTCGTTACACTAACGCTATACCTTCATGAATAAGTAACAGAAAAACTATATTACAGTGCTTCGCAATAATAAAGGTAAGAATTTATTAAGGACTAAAGCAATTCCCGTATTCATGCGAGATTTTACCGTCACTTTCTTTCTCATCATATTTCGACCAAGGATGATAGAGACTTGTATACTATAGAGTACGCAAGAATAGGGCTACAGCACTGCCCCAATACACATTGAGGTCAGGCAGCCGGTTCCACCTTAATTGTATCATTTCATTGGCTACGGGAGCAAGATTACAATCAATTGTGCTGAGTGCCAGGCTGTATACCTTTATCTGGAGATCTAGCGATGAATGTTTAATGCATCGCTATCGCATGTGTACACTGGCACAAACCCGCAACCTTATTAACTTTGATGCATATATTAACTATTGTACCTACATGCATAGGCCTCCCCAGGCATATATGTAGTAGTATACGTCCTTTAGGTCGCAATTTTGAATTATGATGACTGGATTTCTAATATGAGTAGATGGAAGCGACTTGTATCCAGCGTAGCCGTGAGCGGTTTAGTTTATCAACTATGAGCCATGCTCATACCCACTACCACTTCAACCTGCTAGTCCAATGGGCTGATACAACTATTCTATCCTCAAAAAGAAATATTATTAAAAACTTCACATGTCGTGATGGTTGAAAAGAAATTTAATACAACTGAAATTTTTATAGAAGTTAAAATCATAGTTTTACCCACAGAACGGCGAACTAATGTTTTACTGTAGATTGTTATTTACGTCTTGCGCAATAAAATTCTCTTTCTTTCCCTGAAAATTAAATTAAAAACATAAAATAAAGCCTTCCAAGCTCTCTGTTGGGACAGTTGGAACAAATTGAAGAGGTATTAAAATACTGTCCTCTATTCAGTAAGAGAGTACTAGTATCTCGTCATAATCAAGCTTAGCACTGAATTCTGTTACAAAGCGTTTGTCGCTTGTTTCAAAGACTTATTTACTTCCACAGGGATTTAACTGCTTTGGCTTTGAATTTAACTGCACAATAGTTATAGGTGCAGAGAATTGTGATACTTAATACGATAGTAATAATGTTTATAGTTTGGAACACGTCTATTGTCTCGAGCACCGAAATTACCCTTGTTACAAAGACGTGACTGTTAGCCTGACCTTTGCGTAGTCTGATCCTCTTGAGTACGATATTGAGATTATTCGTGAAGAGTGTGAAAGTGTGTGGGTGTGTACGTATCAGTTGGCAGTGACATTTCTAGAACAATTCAAGTGTAGAAACTCACCTGTAATCTCCGTAGAATGAGGCAGTGTTAAAGGTACTTATCACATTTTTATCTCTAAGTATGTACAGTAACATCAAAACTGCAATAAGACATATATTTCATACAAAATTTATAATTTGACGTGTAAACTACCATTTTACCAATAAATGACTTAAGTATGACAAAAAAATAATAAAATGAAATTAATTATGACAAGTATATATCAAAACTTAGGAGCAAGGATCTTGTTGATGGAGTATTTGGGTGCTTCTTCGAGTAAGTCGTTCTTTGGTGATTTTCGTGGCAATTTTCGAATTCAATTTTTTTTTCAATTTCTTGTCAGAATCTAAAAAGACATGTAAAATTAATATGTTTTATAGAAGAGGCACCTCAAAGAGCCATATACTTACAGAGATAATCGGGGTTAAAAAAATGGAGGCCACGCAAATTATAAAACACCCCACGAAAATGATAATTTTAATTTGACTTTCTCAGATGAGTTACTTACTGTTCCTTCAAATTGAAAAAAAGTGATTATGTTATGATAAAGTAAAAAATTGGTAAGTTACTAAGGCAGAAAACGTTTTTAGTAGTATCAGACCAACATTATTTATTATTTGTCAAAGAAATTACAAAAATACACAAATTAAAAAAACATTTTAAAAAATAACAAAAATATAGGTAGGTTACTAAGGCAGATACCGTTTTTAGTAGAATCAGTCCAACATTATTTATTACTAGCTGACCCGGCGAACTTCGTTTCCCGCAATATCTTTATAAATTATAGCCTATATATTATGTTATTCTGACATATAAGCTAGATAATCAAAGTTTCATCTCTGTATTGTACAGAAAGATAATTGGATACAAAGTAAAGAGCATCAACTTGTGGCGCTATATCTTCCAAAAATTTTGGGATAGGTAGAAGATGCTCCCATATTGCAAGTGCATCATGTCGCAGTGATTCGCTTACTGTGCAAAAAGGTGTCGTTATTATTTTGCCATCTTTTTTGTAGAATAAAACTACAGTGTGCAGAGTCAGCTATTTTTACTACCTCTAAAGTGAACGGCTTGGATTTCTCTTGAATATTTTGCATTGTAATTCTCGCTAAAGTTGCAATGGATTATGCATTCGTCTTGTTTCAGATTGTATTTTATTTGTTTGATGTATCTGTGCTGTGATATTATATTTGAAACGTGATTCATGTAGGGAATCAGCTGCTTATCAAATTCTTTTATTAATGCTTTTGGAGAAGCAATTAATTTTTAGTTTGTAACAGTACGGGTTAGACCTACGTTGGAACAACATCAACCTGTTTGATGCATTTTCACACCAAAGCATATGGGGAAACTCTGGAAGCTCAAAATGTGGAAATTCAGTACATAGATGTATTAAAACAAATATACGGAAAGAGCACCGGTAGAGTTTAGCTTGAAACTATTGGCCCAAGTTTCCCTTTTGGTAGAGGCGTAAGACAACGTGACCCGATCTCTCCGAGAATTTTTCTGGCTATATTAGAATCTATTAGACTGGAAAAAACAAGGATTGTATATTCAAGGCAAATATTTCAATCACTTAAGATTTGCTCATGATTTAGTGTTGCTATCAGAGTCAAGTAACTAACTACGAGTACATTATATGATTGAAACATGATGCTAGCATGAAAAGTAGGCCTACAAATGAATATTTCTAAGACGAAAGTTATGTCAAATCACACCAAGTCAAGCATAATTGTTGGAAATCAAATACCTGAATACGTAGAGCAATACATTTATTTGGGAAAACAAGTAGGATTCAACAGAAATAATAATGAGCTGGAAGTAGAGAGAAGAGTCAATAGAACATGGAACAGTTATTGAAGGTATAAAGAAATATTTAAAAGCGATATGCCTATAAAGCTCAAAAAAAGTCATGGACTCGTGTATTATCTCTTGTCTCACATATGCATCCCAAACATGGAAGTTTACTAACAAAGTTAAAAATAAAATAACTATCTTCTTGCCAAAGAGGAATGGAGCGCAGCATGTTAAATATAAAAAAAATACAAAAGATAAGATTAGACATTTGAAAATAACATCCAAGACCAAAGCAATAGATGCTCTATCCCACGCTTAAAAATTAAAATGGAAATGGGCCGGGCGTGTAGTGCGCCTGGTAGACCACAGATGGACCAAAACTGTTACGACATGGAATGGACCACCAGGTAAGCGCTACAAAGGAAGATCCTACACAAGATGGGAAAACGACGTTAAAAAATTGCGGGCCCAAAATGACTCGAAAAAGCCCGTAGAGAGAAGTCCGTAGAGAGGGGGAGGACACGATAACTCTGAAATCCGGCAACCTGATCTACTACCGGGAAGGTGACCAGCGGCCCCAATATGGTGTCGGTTTTCTCGTACACAAGTCCCTCGCTAACAATGTTATCACCATCGAAAGTGTGTCGAGCAGGATTGTATATCTAATACTCAGAATATCCAAGAGGTATTCGCTGAAGGTCATTCAGGTATACGCACCGACCTCATCACACCCAGATGACGAAGTGGAGACTATGTATGAAGACGTAAGTCAGGCCATACATACATCTAAGACCCACTTTACTGTTGTTATGGGGGATTTCAACGCAAAGTTGGGCAAAAGAAGCGATGATGAGCCGAGAGTGGGGCAATTTAGCAAGACATCCCGGACATCAGCCAGTACGATATTAGAATGGCCCTAAATCAGCTTAAGAACAACAAGGCGCCGGGTGATGACGGTATCACATCAGAGCTGCTGAGAGCGGGTGGAACACCGGTACTAAAAGTCCTCCAGGAGCTTTTCAACACCGTCGTCCTCGAGGGCATCACGTCAGAAGCATGGAAAAGAAGCGTGGTGGTGTTGTTTTTTTTTTCAAGAAATGTGACAACACCTTATTGAAGAACTACAGACCCATCTCACTTCTGAGCCATGTTTATAAGCTGTTTTCAAGGGTCATTATGAACCGTCTCGAGCGCAGGCTTGATGATTTTCAGCCTTGCGAACAAGCCGGTTTCCGAAAAGGCTTTAGCACCATGAACCACATTCATACGCTGCTGCAGGTTACACAGAAGACCGAAGAGTATAATCTGCCACTTTGCTTAGCGTTTGTGGACTATGAAAAAGCCTTTGATTCGGTCGAGATATGGACTGTGCTCGAGTCTCTCCAACGATGCCGTATTGACTATCGGTACATCGAAGTGTTGAAGTGCTTGTTTAATAACGCCACTATATGTCGGTCCGAGTACAGGAAGAGAGCTCCAAGGCGATCCCTTTAAAAAGAGGCGTAACACAGGGAGACATATTTTCTCCAAAACTGTTTACGATAACTTTGGAGAACGCCTTCAAGCTCCTGGAATGGAAAGGAGTCGGCATCGATATCAATGGCGAATACCTCACTCACCTTCGGCTTGCCGACGATATAGTAGTCATGGCAAAATCGATGGAATAGCTCAGCACGATGCTCGAAGGCCTCAATCGGGTTTCTCAACTGGTGGGTCTTAAGATGAACATGGACAAGATGAAAGTCATGTGTTATTCCCATGTTTTACATACCCCGATTTCTGTTGGAAACTCGGTTCTTGAAGTCGTTGACTCGTACGTCTACCTAGGACAAGTAGTCCAGTTAGGCAGGTCCGACTTCAACAAAGAGGCCAATCGCCGAATTCAACTCGGATGGGCAGCGTTTGGAAAATTGAGTAGCGTCTTCTCGTCCGACATACCTCAGTGCCTCAAGTCGAAAGTTTTCGACCAGTGTATGTTGCCAGTGATGACTTATGGCACAGAAACGTGGTCTCTCACTATGGGCCTTATTAGTAAGCTCCAAGTAGCCCAATGAGCTATGGAAAGAGCTATGCTCAGAGTCTCTCTGCGGGATCGAATCAGGAATGAGGAGATCCGTAGAAGAACCAAAGTTACCGACATAGCCCAACGGATCAGCAAGTTGAAATGGCAATGGGCAGGGCACATAGCGCGGAGGACTGATGACCGGTGGAGTTGAAAAGTTCTCGAGTGGAGACCACGTACCGGCAAGCGCAGCGTAGTCCACCCACAAGGTGGACGGATGACCTCATTAAGACCGCAGGATCGCGCTGCATGCAAGCCGCTTCCAACCGGTCTTATTGGATATCCATAGGGGAGGCCTATGTTCCAGCAGTGGACGTCCGTTGGCTGATGGATGGATGGATGGGCAATACTGGGATAAGCCACGCAGATCACGACCACGAAAATCAAAATAAATCCTAAAGGATTTATTTACACAAAAACTTTTTAAACAAATAAACTGTGTTTTGAATATAAGTTACGTTACTTCATATTTGTTCGCTACAATATTTTACTAAATAAATAAATTCACAGACACCGGAGATAATTGTACCACGCAAATCAAAGTTTTGAGAAACCAAACCCACTCAACAAGGTTCTTACCTCTATTTTTTTAAAACTCGACGCACCATCACTCTAGTACTCTACCCGGCAGTTGGAGCGCAACTAGTTGTAACTTGAATTAGTATCTCGCAACATCAGGCCGCAAATTAAGAGATATGCCAGTGAAATTATAAAAATCCACGCAAATCAGTAACTACCTCGGGACAGTTACATTAAATTTTTTTGTAGGCAATGTAGTTCTTTCAGAACTATGGTTTAATTTTTTATAGCATTTTAAACTTCTTAGGACTTAGTGGTATTTTTTTTTAACCATGTAGCGTATAGTTTAAAATATAAAATTCACTAAGTGATCAGATCGGGGCTTGGGACACTCCACGAAAATCAAAGAATGGGGGTATTTTATTTTTTTATCATATTTATTTATAAAGATAATTGAATAATAATCAGTATCCCAGTTCAGAGAGGTTTTAAGCTTTGCTCTAAAAAAAAATTGTCTCGCTGACTTTATGATTTCTATTTTTTTTTTGTAAAGCCGCTTGAAAACCCTGTCCCAAAGAATGACCCATTTAGCGGTATACTGCTGTGTGTGTAACTGCTCTCCCTGTGCTATACATAATTATAACGTCTGCTTTTTATTTGTTTGAAGTATAAATGCTCTTTGTAGTCTTCTTTTCTTGTTTTTTTTATTTTATACGTAAATATGAGGGGACATCTTACACACGGATGTATTGATTTGATTTTTTTAAAATTCACAGCATAAAAAGTTTATAAAAATAAATAAAGAAAATGATAAGTAGCCCACTTAAAGCTTACCACTACTAGTACTTACCCTCTAAAAGACAAATGTAGGTCGATGAAAGTACGTATTATACTTGCATAGTACTATAACTAGGTGACTCGGCATGTTTTGTAACTAGTACTAAAGCCTTTCAACAATACCCAGATATAACTAACATTGTATGCTCTTTGTACATGCAAACATAGGGCTGTAACCTGAATTTGGTATTGTACGTCATGTGCAGTTCTGTCACTAAATAGCACTATCAAATTGTACACAACAACAACTGACCTGAAACTTGCTATTAATGCTATTATGTTAGTAACATTTATTAGTTTCTGCTACTTTGCGTTTATGTTAAAACTTTGGAAAGTTTCTGCTGTACATAAGTATGGCTTTCGTATCGCTTTTGTTGTCAACAATGTGTGACTTGTTGTAAAGTCAGCTTTACACTCGAGTGAGAAACCATGAATTCAGGCCGTGAATCCACGCGTGTACTGTGTCCTTCTACACTCGTAAGCTTCAGATGCGTTCACGTCCGCGCGTCGCAAACCCTTTATGGCGGCTCCACATTAGTAGCGTGAATTCACGCGCGAATTCACGCCGAAATTTATGCCCTTTACATTCACGGGATATCTAAGAGTTGTTCGTGAGATTCGCCGTGAAATGGAAGCGGGTCTTTTGCATCCCACAGTTCATTTTCAGAATATAATGGTCTTAAAAGAACATTTCAGTTTCGTTATTCCAACGTTCATGCGCGATTCCATTTTAGCGGGTGCGCAGGGACTGCACAACACATGGCTGTTAGCTTTTGTAGTCAGAAGTAAACTGAAACGGAGTCGTGAATACGTAGATACGTAACTAAGCGTGAACGCCGCGCTAAGTAAGGTTCACGGCACTAATGTGGAGCCGGCATTATCGTGGGCCAAAAACCGACAATGAATTATGTAATATTTGTATATTATATAATATTCCTCGAATAATATGAAGGCGTGAACAACATCTAAATTATAATCTGATGTTTCGCGGGCTGTCGCAGCCATTCGCGCCACGTGGTAGAGCCGACTATCTATAACTTAAGTCGGCTAGTCCAAGAAAGAAAACACTGGTACAAAATAGAAGGTCCTGCCTAATAGGAAGTCACTACTGGCTAACGGAGATAACGATATTTCTAGGTATTTTCACCAAGTTCAAAACAGTAAGTAAGTTATCGACAGAGTAGGTTGCGTAGATCTGCTCTTAGCTATTCATATCTAAGCCCCAAAAATCTTGTGATTCTGAAACACATTTGTCAAGTTAAAAGCTTGAAGCTAAACCATGTGAGCAAGGATGAATGGAAGTGCACTTTGGGAAGTAAGATTTATGACGCTTTTAGGGTCATAACATTTGTAGCAACTTTGGCCGTCAGTGAGGTTTACCAATGCATTCGTCAGGGTGTCAGAGAGGGCAGGTTTCAACGCATACATATGCTTTTAATATATATTAGCCTCTCAATTTCGTTGTAGCTTCATTGATTCATTTGTAACAACAGTTGATTGGTTATTTCAATTTGAATTCGATATATTTAGGCTAAAGGCAGTTAGTTGAAATGTCTTCAATTTGACCCTGCAATCGTTGTTTTACTATACAAACAAAAATCTAGATGGCCACTCTTATCTATATTTATTTAAATTTATAAAAATACAAAATACAATTACATCAGCGGCCGAAAGTTCGAGATTTTATAATAACAAATAAGTAGGTAAATGGCGTATTAGAAATATGCGACGTAGTATTTCAGTTGTTGTATAAGTTAATTTACATAGTGAAAAAAAAAACACTGTTTAATTCCTTTCTATCAGCTTCTTCACCATAATACTTTGTAAGTAAAACACCAGCTAATACAAGAAAAAAGAAATTGAAACAGTTTGAAATAGAATAGAATAGAATAGAATAGAAAACGCTTTATTGTTCACACAATTTACAATTTAACAATAAAAGAATACAATATAATTAAAATAGTGCGACAACCGGCGGCCTTATCGCTTAAAGCGATTTCTTCCAGGCAACCTAATTAAGAGAGGAAAGGATTATAGAGGAAGGTAAGGGACGGGGTGTACAATAATGGCGAATTAATTAAAACAAAAATGAATACACTTGAATAAACAGTCATAAATATACATAAGATATACATACATACATACATATACATACATATCAATATACATACACAAGAATTTAATATTACAACAATAATAATAATAATGCATACAAAAACATACTAATACTTAAATAAATAAAAATACTAAACACACATTAATAAATATAATAAAAAATAAATATTATAAATCAACTAAAAATGACTTTCTAACATGGAGGCAACTGCGACAAATAAAATTCCATGACTTGCTCCTTAAAGACAGCAAGAGAAGGAGCACGTCGAATAGGAACAGGTAGCGCGTTCCATAACTGAACAGCTTGGAAAGCAAAGGACCTGCCGTAAAATAATTCGGAGCGGGCAGAAGGAGTCATGAGGGTAAGGTTTTCTTTGGACCGGAGGGGAAGGGAGTGGGCGGACTGCCAGAAGGTAAACCGTTCTTTTAGGTAACGTGGAGTAGAAGGATTAAACAAGATATTGTGAAGAAGGAAAAGGACATGAGCATTCCGGCGAAGTCGAATAGGAAGCCATTTGAGCTTTGCGCGAAATTGAGATACATGATCATACTTGCGTAGACCAAATATAAATCTAATGCAATAATTTTGAAGGCGCTCAAGCTTCTCAAGCTGGATCTCGGTGAGGTCAATAAAGCATGCGTCTGCATAGTCTAAGATGGGAAGAAGAAGAGACTGAGCGAGCGTAACTTTAGTGGCAGTGGGTAGAAAATTTCGAAGACGCCTAAGGGAACCGCCAGAAGCAAAGATTTTGCTACTGATTGTTTTAATATGAGTATCCCAACTCAAGGTCCGATCAAACATCACTCCTAAATTCTTAACAGAATTACTGAAAGGAATTGTGACACCTCCAAAAACTACGCTAGGAACTGTTGTCCAATCAATTTTGCAAATCATACGTGAACTACCTATGACGATGACCTGTGATTTAGTAGGATTCACGTCCAAGCCATATGATGAGCTCCATTCAGTGATTCGACGGAGGTCATTGTTAATGCAAGTAATTGCCAAATTCAGGTTTTTAACTGAGGCTTGCGAATAAATTTGCAGATCGTCTGCGTAGAGGTGATAGGAAGAAGTGAGGTATTGGGATATAGAATTTATAAAAATTGCAAAAAGTAACGGAGACAATACGCCGCCCTGTGGCACCCCTGCATTTGTACTGCACCAAGAAGAGAAAATATCTTCGAGGCGAACACGCTGCCGGCGGCCACATAGGTAACTGCGAAACCAATCGATTACCAATGGAGATATGTTAAGAGAGCTTAGTATTGCCAACAAGATGTCGAAGTTGACGGCATTGAAAGCATTACTGAAGTCTAGCAGAGCTAGAACAGTAAGCAGGCCGCCATCCATACCCAAGCGGATATCGTCGGTAATCTTAATAAGAGCAGATACAGTGCTATGCCCAGGACGGAATCCGGATTGAAAAGGATTAAGGAGGTCATGACTAGTCAGGAAATTGTTTAATTGTGTGTGAACAAGACGCTCCAGGACTTTGGAAAGGAAAGGAAGTATTGAAATGGGTCGGTACTCAGAAAATGATTTTGGATTGGGCTTCTTCGGCAATGGCAGGATTTGTGCATCTTTCCAGATTGCAGGGAATACTCCAGTTTGGGTTGAGTTATTAAAAATGGAGCAAAGGACGGGAAGGATGACGTCAAGGATGGGCAATAGCATGTTCCGACTTATATTGTCACCGCCCACCGCATTGGAGGAGATCGACAACATGCTCTTCCTAACATCACATTCGGTAAAACGATTAAAAATAAAAGTTGAACAATTGGGAGGTGGAGTGGCAGAAAGAAAATCGATTGTTTTATTTTTATCCGCATCCGACATAGCAGGCACAGAAGAAAAATGTTTATTTAAGGCATTAATATCAATATTGTTAGAAACCGCATTTTGACGTGACTTGCCGACTCCCATAGATTTAAGATATTTCCAGACCTTAGCTGGATTCTCATCGCTAACAGATTCATGGACATGGCGACGAAAAGCATCCCTACACACTCTATTGCAGCGATTACGCACCTGAACATATTTGGCATGGTTATCATCGGTGGGACGCATATTAAATTTAGATTTAGCAACAGATTTTTGATGCATCAGGGATTTGATGTCATCCGTAAGCCAAGGTGCAGGGAGATGTTTTAATTTGATCGCACGAATAGGAGCATGCACATCATATAAATCCGTTATAAATGTATTGAAAATAGTTACTTGATCATCTACTGACTCAGCATCAAAAACGGGGGACCAATCAATTTTTCTCGCGTCTTCAAGAAGAACCTCTCGGTCTATACCGCTAAAGTTACGCTGAAGAATGATTTTAGGTTTTAGTTTAGGAGGACGAATTTTATATGATAAGAAAACTAAATCATGGTATGAAAAATCATTAGCAGAGTATTGACCATGCTTGGCAACATTGTGAGGAGAAGATACGATCATTAAGTCGAGAAGAGAAGGTGTACAGTTTGGAAAATGGTGAGTAGAATTAAGAGGAAGAATTTGCAGGTTGCATGATTTAATAATAGATTCAAGTGAGAGAGAACGATGATCATTTTTGAGAAGACATGTGTTAAAGTCACCCATGATGACAGAATGATTATAAGATGGAATAAGATTATGTAACATGGTTTCAAAAGAGTGGAAATAGTTGATATTTTTAGAGGGGCAATAGTAAACCCCGAGGAGAAGTTTGGTATGAGAAAGAAGTACTTCGATAAAAAGATGCTCGCCGGCATTTTCCGGAGGTGGTTGTGGCGACTGGTTTATGACAGAGTAAGGAATATTAGCTTTTAAGTAGATAGCCACGCCACCACCACTGCGGGAGCTGCGGTCATTTCTTATGAGTACGAAACCGGGAAGCGAATAGGATGCAGTCGGATGACATGGGCGAAGCCAAGTTTCGGAAACTAAGATAGCGTGTAGATTTTTGTGATCCAGAGACGCCAGCATTTCGGGATAACTAGACGGAATGCTCTGTGCGTTAATGTGAACAACATTAAAATTTTTGGATACATCGGAAAAGCTAGATTCCAAGAAATCAGACAGTGGAAGCAAGCTATTAAAACTGTCATCAGAGCTGACCGTCGGATCAGCTGAAGAAGCAGATAAATATTCATTATCGCTGTTGCAGTCATGTTCACTAAAAATATTAATCATACTAATAACAAAAATATATATATATTAATATACTAAATATAACTATAAAATAATAATAGATTTAAAACTATGTAATTAACTTAGAAAAACAATATAATAATATACCTGTCGGTTGTGTAGAATAAGGATAGGCGAAGGAAGAGTAGGAACACAGTATCCTTAAATGACCTGATGATAAATAAAAAGAGATCTTAATTATCTAGGACTTGAATACCTACTTCGTGTAGCAAAATAAACTCACAAATAATACAATACTAATACTAGCAGAAGCTACACGGTTAAAACAATTACATATTACCAGGTACAGTAACAAAAACTATTATACGCAGATAAACAAAACTAAAAGTATGGCTGTAAAATAATAAAGCCATATGATGCCAAAAGAAAAAAAAAAAGTTAAATGACACATACTTAAATGTCAAAGTTAAAATCTTACGTCAAAAAAATTTAAAGCAGAGTTGCTAGTAATGAGTAAGTAAAATGTACAATAAAGTTATTTTTCAAAAAAGTAGAATAAAGTACTTTTTCAAAAAACAATATAAACTCATAGAGTGAGAGCAAAAAAACAAATACTGAGCAAAAAACTAGTCCATAAAAAACAACAGACATGGACTTTTCCTAAAATAATTTATGTTTAGTAAAAGTATCGAGAGTGAATAATGTCATCGTTACTTTGGCTAAACAGCATCTGGCAACACTATTATGTTTATTTTTAATTATACAGGGTACTTACGTAAAGCTGATAAAAAACATGAGAGAAGCAAAAAGTTGTAGAATAAATGAAAAATGCTGGTTAATTGACTTTTTAAGACTACCCTACAACAAGTAATTTGTACTGCGATAAGACCTAACTATACCTAGGTATTAAACTGTGAAGTGTTGACGACGACTTGCCTAGTTGGGCTAACTACTGCATCGAGGCGGCTTTGCGAGCAGCTCTCAGGGCCCTCATCTCCGTGTCGACTTCATTCAGGCTCTTTAGCTTCGCCGGGGCCGGCACTTCGATCGCCTCCAACTTAACAAGGCTACTGATGCGGCGCCTCTACTGCTTCGGCTGGACTTTACGAGAAGCTCTCGGTACCGGAACCTTTTTGACCGCCTCGGGCTTCTTAATATTCAGAGGCGCAGGGGCTTCAATCGTGTTCAGTTCTGCAAGACTGCTGGCCCGATGCCTTTTACCGTCGGGTCCCAGAACGAAAATGAACCCGTCCCGTGTCCAACACTTGGCCACACCAAAACGTTCGCGGGCTGCCATGAAAGTGTCGTGCCTGCCTTTTGTAAGAAACTCCGACAGTGTAATTCCGGACCCCTTAAGAGACTTCTTGGTGGACCACAGCTTTTGACGAAGAGGCATGTCCTGAAATTTTACTAGTATTGGCCTAGGTCGATCAGCGGCCGGCAAACGACCCATACGTTGGCATCGATTGATGTGAGATGCGGTGAACTCAGTCACTTGTAATTTCTGAGATACTATGTTTACTACTGTGGCTGCAATGTCCTCATCCTTCACTTCTGGTACTCCGTGAAATAGAAGGATCTTCCGCCGGGATCTCATCTCCATGCTGTCAACTTCCTGTGCAACTAGAGTTATCTGATCTTGCAGCGACTTCATAGATTGCAAAATGAAGGAGCGGAAGGATGTAAAATCATCAGCCAATGGAGTATTTAGATGAGGAGTAGGCGATTTCTGTAATTGTGCCTGAAATGCGTCCATCTGCTGCAGAACCAATGCTTGTAATTGTTCCTGTGACTTCTTAATAGCTTCCATCTTTAGTTATAGTGAAAAGTGCTTGATCACAGATTACAAGATTACTGGAAAGAATGTGTTTCTGTGATTTTGTAAGAAATAACACTCCCGAACAGGTATTTTAATCAGTAAATTAAATTAAACATATAAAAATATATTTTGTTGATTATTTAAATTTTTAAATTAATTTATTTGAGAGCACAGTTAGATTGATGTGTCATTGGCGACTACCCACGTCGAAAAAAAAAAAAAAAAAAAAAAAAAAAAAAAAAAAAAAAAAAAAAAAAGAAATAGCTCTGTATAAATAGCAATTTAAAATCAATTCAGTGTTACATATGTATGTAATCACAAACAATTGCTATATTTATTCTGAATCGAAATTGGCAAATAGCTAAAGTAAGCAACGTGGGAGGTATTCTCCGAGACAACCAAAGCATTCAAATGAAAAAAATAACTTAATTAAAATCGGCTAAGTGCAGGTTGGACTTACGCTCGAAAGATTCTGTACTGCATTATTATCCCTTAGCCCAATTTGAAGCGTTTATCGGTTGCCATTCTTAATATCGAACAAAAAACGGCAAAAACACACGGTTTTTATATGAGAGCCCCTTTTAAGTATACATTTTATTCTGTTTTTTTTTTCAATTCAAACTCTTATTTGCATGTTAATCGTTAACAATAAAGGTCTTAAATATAACATCAACTACCAATAAAAACCTAATACAAGGTATGCAAATATACACATTTGTTCAATTTTACAATTAACAATATAACGCCAATTTTGAAAACTACAAAACATAATCATTGTTAATATTTTTCATGATAAATTTGTAAGCGGCAAGATGCGTTGTCCAAAAACTTTTTTAATTAATAAAAACTATTTCTCGCTAACCACTTTTTCAACTCTCTACAAAATTTATAATAAGGCAAGTCCACAATTTCAATTGGTCTATTTTGGTTGGTATATCACGGTTCAGCCTGGTAACAGACACCCGGACAGTCGGAGTCCTAGACATAGGGACCTGTTTTTACCCTTTGGGGTCGGGAAAGTATACGGATATAGATTATTAGTATAAAAAACAGGATAAGTGCGAGTCAGGCTCATCGAGGGTTCCGTACAAATCCAGAAAATTACATTTACAAAAATAATTAAAAACCTGTACTAGCATGTGCTAATGAAGTTCTTTTATAAGATACCTTACATGATACGATTTACTCATTTTGAATTTTGTGAGTTTTGAGGCCCTATTTTTTTGAGATTTTAATAAAAATGTAAATTTTTTAGATTTATTCCTAAATGTGTACTCTGAGACAATGCTTCTCGCTAAATTTCATAGTTCTATGTCAACGGGAAGTACCCTGTAGGTTTTGATTTTTGTGAGTCTCGAAATTTGCGAATTTTTAAGACATAAACGGCTCTAACTTTTTTAAACGATAACTGAGAAGTTTTTCTTTTACAAAACTGCAAGATACTATAGATATACGTATAAAGTTTAAATTTCAACTCTATATCTTTACGCGTTCTCGAGATAAATAGTCTTGACATACACACAGACGGACAGACGGACAGACAGACAACAAAGTGATCCTATAAGGGTTCCGTTTTTTCCGTTTGAGGTACGGAACCCTAAAAAAGGACAAAACATAAAAGCTATTAATTAGACGGTTTATAACAACCACCTTAAACAAACAGCACTTGAACACTGAAATGCTTAAATCTAAATTGGCAAATGGCTGAAGTAAGCTACGTGGGCGGTATTCTTCGCAACAAGCGAGGCATTCAAATAAGAAACAAAATTTCACCGGTATTTAGATTCCGGGATATTCTTCAAATCAAACGGAGCACGTAAAGTCGCCGACGCGCTTCGTGAACGTGATTGGCCAAATCAGGCCCCTGTTACTACCATCGAGTAGATAATTTACAGAAATATAATTTCAGTAGGTACCTATTTGACTACACGTAAGGCAGGTGCACCGGCTGTGGCCATCTTAGTATCATTTGTGGCCACTTCGAATTTTAACGTTTAATTAGACAATTTAATGTTCAAGTAATATTGTAAAAATATTATTTTAATTGGAGATTCAAGGGTCTGTGGATGATCCAATTGCTTTCTATGTAGTAGTAGTGTACGAGTAGGTAGTTTATAATAAAAAAAACAATATCGTTTATAAAAAATTAAAAAAAAAAATGGAGAATCTCACAATCAATATTTTTGTTGTTACATTGTTTACAATTACCATTTATGCAATAATTTTGACACCAAAATTGCCACAAACGAATCAGTGGCTACAACCGGGGCACCTGCTATACCTCATGAACTCATTAAGACCGCAGGGTTGCGTTGGATACAAGCCTCTACCAACCCGTCTTATTGGAGATCTATAAGGCAAGCCTATGTCCAGCATCGGACGTCCAAGCTAATGGATGGATTGACCAATTTCTTGGTGATTTTGTGAGTATAATTAAATTGGCGATATTAAAATATCTGAAATGTGTGAAAAAAATTAAATTCAGTAGGTATATGTAAGTCATAGTCTACTTTTCAAGCAAATGGCGCTATATATTATCTTGTACTGTACTGGCCTTTGTTGATGTACTGCTAAACAAACAGAACGGACGTATGCATATTGCTTCACAATGTTTTCTTCCACCAAGATAGGGTGTGAAATACCGTACAGATTTCGGATGTATCTGGATTTTTCACCGGGATTTGAACTCTCTACCTTACGATTATATGGCTAGAGGACAGCTTCTCATTTAAAAAAAAACAAAAAAGACTGTTTAAATTTTTCTAGGATTTTTTTTCGGATAAATTGATTTCGATCATAAAAACTCCTTTACCTTGGCTTGCACCACCGCCGTTTCTTACATAGTGTACACATATTTATTATTTATTGCTTTATCTTGATTAATTAATGTACTAAAATAATTGAGAACTAATAGGAAAAATTAAATGATAAATAAATAATATAAAAAAATGGAGACGTTTCTCTGTTCTTATCTCCTACTCAGTGTTTCTATAGGTATACGAACAGATATATAAATTCGTCGTTGGGCCTTTATCGTCGAATCCCCACCGGCTTGTTGTCTGAGGAAATGTAATTTTGGAGATTGTGACATAACTTATCGATATAGTTTTCGGAAATGTTTTCGACATATTATTATGAATTCCATCCTTTGTAGGTCTATTCCATTCTGTACGAGGCATTTGTAAAACAATATTCATTAGAGCAAAACATAATTATATCTGGCCGACGCAATTATAATACGCGACCAATATGTTGGCCCTTTTTGACCGACGAACAGGACAGAACCGGAGGCATATAATTCGACGCGTATATTTTTTTTTATATGACGCTTAACTTTTTTCGGAGTAGTCCGATTTCAGTAATTCTTTTTTTATTAGAAGGAATATACTTTGAAATTGGTCCCATTTAAATATTATCGAAATCGGCTGAGCCATTTTTGATAAATCAACAATAATGTGAAAAATGCTACATCGATCCGTGCGAAATATTTGCGAATTCTGTACACGGGTGAAGTCGGTCATGCTAATTTTTGCAAAAAATTATCTTGTTATATAGGTACACATAGAATTATCATAATTGCTATCCAAAATGGTAATGGGGCCAGCATTTTGGAAACTGTGACCACTTTGCAATAATTCTGTGAGTGCTAGTAAGGTATGTCGGACTATCTTATTTAAAAATAGTATAGTACTTAGCATTTATTGGAGTGACGAAACATATTCCTAAGCATAAATCTAGGGCTGTACGACGCATACCGTGCAGCTCTTGCAGATCGCAATCAACTGATATAATTAAAAAACAGCTGTTAAGTCTATTGGGGTGTCATATTAAACAAAATCCTGTATAAATAATAAAATAATTTTAAAAAAGGCATAATCTTTCAAATGGGAACTTGAGTACGCGTAAAACGTGGACTGCGTGGGGCATGGAGGAGACTGGAGAGCGCATGGGCCCCGTTTTTGTTGAAACAATAGGTCACCGATTTTAAGCGGGGTGAGAGGTAAGTTCCGCTGGCTGTAATTGGCTGACGCCAAAATGACGCAATGACAACATTTCTTGTGGTGCTAAAAATGTTACTAGCAAAATATCGATATTTTTGACTTGGTTCTACTTTGAATAAAATATCGTATCGCAATAACTCATCTTTTTAACTAATGACACGATACTGGATCAAATATCGTATCGAAACCACACAATCGTATCGTCTCAACAAAGAGCGGCTTTAGAAAATATTATTTCTGTGTTCGTTACCACTTACAGGTTGGCTGACGTAAATAAATATTGTTTATGTACCTAAAACAATAAACTTTGATGGTATAAAAGACAATATGTTCTATTTTCTAAAATACGATACCGGATCGATCCAAAATATCGTATCGAAACAAGCGGATCGATACACTGCGATGCGATCCATTGCAATCCAAAGTATCGATACAAACACCTGGATCAAGCATCCCTAGTCGGTAGTCATCTAAAGCGCCTATCGATGGTGAGCGAGGCCGCCCCGCGCACTTTCTCCACTGGTTAATATGCTCCTTGGCGTGGGGCGTGTTCTCGCTAAACACTATCCTACCTACCTGAAAATAACAGGTGTTATTGTCAAAAGTTTGCCTACGCAAAAACTTATATAAACCAGAAGTCAAAACAGTAATTACTTTAACAAATAAACATTAAACAACTGTAATTTCAATGAATATGTCTAAAAGGTTCGTACCTAGTTCTCAATTAGCAAGCGTATAAAAGTTGGGGAAGCTCTAATGTAGCGCCCCTACGTGTTTAAATTATGTACTTACACAAGTGTGTAAGTTGTGTGAATAATTACTCGTTTCCTACGCCTGGATTGCCACTTACAAAATGAGAAATGACATGAATAGAACCGAAATATTCAAAGTGTCGACATGAATTATTTCATTTTGCTTACGTCTTACAGACTAACATTTTCCGTCAAAAAAACACAACCGACTCCAATAATTGCAATCTACGCACAGAATCGTAATCTGGAACCGATGCATACTGTTTTTTTAGATTAAACTAACCGATTTCGATAAATTAAAAAAAAAACTAACTCTAAATAGTCCGAGATCCCACCGCAAGAACATCCCACTCATGGCGTACACGGTTCAAACCTCAGAGAAAAATTACAAGAATTACAATGTAATTCATCTGAGGAATGAAATTCTTCTAAAATTACAAGAATTACAATGTAATTCATGTAAATGAATCTTGAATCTTGAATCTTCATCTGAGGAATGGAATTCTTCTGAAAAAATATTTTTATGTAATTATATAAATAGGATAATATATTTAAACGGGTTGCTTTGCGAAATTTGGCCGCAAGTATTTGAAATTTAATAATGTTTAATTAATTTATAGGAAAACATATGCTTCATTTGGTTTTTAAATAAATGTATTGAATAGGAGAATACATATAAACCAAGTTGCTTCGCGAAATTTGACCGCCAGTATTTTTGATTGAAAAAAATTTGATTGTTATTTGACAAAACATTTCATTCATTTGTTTTTTAGGTACATTACGAAGCTTATAATATATTCAATTCAATATGTAAGCCAAATTTCGCAAGGCAACCCTGTTTAAATTTATTCTCCTATTCATATAATTAAGTAAAAAATTTGTTTGAACCGTGTACGCTATGAGCGGGATGTCCTTGCGGTGGGATCTCGGGCTATGATTAACAAAACAAAATCATCTAAATCGATTGATAAATAACAATCGCGTATCATATACAGTCGAATTAAGAACCTCCCTTTTTGAACTAGGTTAAAAAAATTTAAAATAACGTTTGGTGTGAACGAGCTACCAGTCACAACCACTATGGCTATTGGGACTTTTTGTGAGAGTTTGCTTCACAGTAATAGGTTAAGAGTGCGCCTAATGCAATGAAAAAACAGATTTCACCCGCGCTTCTTGCATCGCCCCCTATCATCTATGCTGCTTTGTTTAGAGTCGAAAATCGCATGACACAGTTCACGATGATGTCGCTTCGAGCGCCAGCTTACATTTTGTAGAGAAACTAATCTTTTTGTTAGCTTCTCTACATTCAAACTCTTTCGGTGATAACACTGCCAACCAACAATTCTATGTACGAAAATTTTAAATTGCTTTTGACAGGATCTGCGATCCTTGTTTTAAAATTCGGGCAGTCTTGGGAGAGAAGTCATCAAGTAGACACGAAAGATGGTGCATGTCTTGTGGTATTTTTATGAAAGTATATGTGGTGTTAGTTCATGTTAACGTGTGATCTTTGAACGTGGTGACGGGTCCTGCAGAGAAGACAGCATGAGCGTCTGGTAATTTTTCTTCGCGAGGCTTCGGTCTCTTTGACCTTGTTACAGGAGGACCTCATCTTTTGGGGCCACTGACCTTGCCACTTACCTTGGAGTACCGAGCTAGCGCTACAGGCGCCTCCACCTCAAGCGCCAGAACAACACCACGGGCGTCTTCACGCTAGTGCCCAGCTAGCGCACAAGCGCCTCCACCTCAAGCGCCACAACACCACGGGCGTATATACGCTAACGCACAGCTGGCGCTACAGGCGCTTCTATCTCCAGCGCCCTGCTGGCGCTACGTCTATCGGCGAGTCCAGCTTGTCTACGCTCCAACCTCGGCCAGCCTCCAGTGTGTTTTCTTTGTGTGCTACCCCTCCCCTGTTAGGCTAACATTCCACGGACTCTTTTCAAAATTCTCTCTCTATTCGCTTCAAGAAAAACATATAGACTATAAGTGCAGTGTTATTTATATGGTGAAATGAATAAATGTGTAAACAGTATGATTAGTTTTCTATATTAATCTCCTTTCTTCGAACCGTTAGGAATCCTAACCACTAGGCAGGACTCTTGGGGTAGGTTCTCTGAAGTCTCGTAACTTGTGGTGTTGCAACCGGCTCCCCCGCTTGCAACATTGCCGGTTCTTACTCTGATACTCTTTACCTGTGGTGCTGCAAACGGCTACCCCGTTTGTAACGCTACAGTTTACTTTGATACTCTTAACTTGTGGTGTTGCAACCGGCTCCCCCGCTTGCCACATTACAGGTTCCTCTCTAATCTTCTCTTAACTTGTGGTGCTGCAAACGGCTCCCCCGTTTGTAACATTACAATTTTTAGGTGACATTTCATTTATTTATTCAAAATTTAAGCATGTATTAAAAAAACTAATTGATTACTTGGCTAGAACATTAGTCTGGCTACGTAATTTGTCAAAAATAATGTGGTGTTGTCGCTGATTATTTCGGACATATAAAAAAAAAATGATTTTTTTATGATGCGAAGTTTTAATTCTTTTTCTAAAGTAACCTCATTTTTCACTTATTGTTCACTTATGAGATGGAAGTGGAGAAAACTTTGCCATTCTTAGACGTCAAGGTGATGGTGAGGTCCGATGGCTCCTTGGCACACACAGTTTACAGGAAGCCCACGCACACAGACAGATACCTACACGCAACTTCACACCATCATCCGCGCCATTTGCAGTCTGTGCCCAAAGCGCTGCTGGACAGAGCGGATGCCCTCTGTGACGCTGAACATGTAGCGACTGAGAAAGCGCATGTGCAGGACGTTTTAAAGAGAAATGGTTATAATGTGAAAAAGCGAGATCTAGGTAGACGCAGGTATCGGAAGCACGGTTTCGACGTTGAGAGGCAGCCGGCTTTCTTGCCTTATGTTAAAGGAGTGACGGATAAGGTGGGGACTTTACTAAAGGATTACTCCATCAAGACAGTGTATACTCCCTTATCCAAACTACTGGGTCAAGTCAGAACGCCGAAAGATGTCATTCCGTTTCAGACTCCTGGTGTATATAAGGTGGATTGCAGCTGCGGTAGTTCCTACATAGGTCAAACGAAGCGTACTATTGCTGAACGGATCAAAGAACATATCGCAGCAGTCAAAAACCGCCAGATACAGAAGTCTGCTATAGCTGAGCATTTGCTTGACGGAGGTACTGGTCATTGGATCGAGTTCCACGACCCAAAAGTCCTCTCCACGGATCGACACTATTTTTCAAGAATAGTTCGTGAAGCGGCTGAAATCAAAAAACATAAGAATTTCAACCGGGAAGATGGATTTAAGTTATAGGCGTCGTGGAATCCTGTTGTCAACAAATGCAAATCGCGTAGTGTAGGTAGAAGGACATTGTTAGATACCGTCAGTGTTGTGTGTCGTAGTGACAATTTTTCAAGTTCAAATTGAATTGGCGGTACCAGCTGTTCTACATTCCAGTCTACCCGTGACCACGGTCGATGCAACTCGGCCGAAACGTCGGGATGAGGAGGTATTTATTTATCTCGTAATTTTAGTGCGCAATTAGTCCCGTAGTAAATAATAATTATGTGTTCAAATCGCGAAAGTTTAAAAACAACAAAACCCTATTTTCTCCAAAACTCTACGCTATTACTTTGCTACTATAGGTTTTTTCCTTTCCTATACTATTTTTTAATATGGATATTTATGTTCGTTACCTTTACACCACGTCTTTAAAAATACACCTTTTGCTTGATTTTGGCATTAGGCGCCCCCTTAAGAATCGATAACTTGTTGTGGCACTAGTGGCCACTAAAATTGATTGATGAATTAAAATAATAATATGCCGATGGGTATTGCCCTACAGTCACCGTTAAGCCATGTCTTAGGCCTTCAGGCGGCTTTGACATGGCTTGCCACCGGCGCGCCATCGACTTGGCATGTTTTATGTCTACCTATACGAACTTACTTATTTTACAGTAGGTAATTGAGTCTTGTTTGTATTGAATCTAAAGAATTAAACGTAAGTAAATAAATATTTGTTCACGAGTCAAAATTATTCTTTGTCTATTGGAAAAACTGTAAATATTTAGAATATCTTAGATTAATGATTGATCTGGCTACACTGGAGACTTATCATTAATCTACGCAGAAGATCTTAATTTAAATGAATGTGTCTTAGAAATTCTTAGTTATCCTATTAGCAAGCGTGTAAAAGTTAGCGAGCTCCTAATGTAGAGCAGGTACTAAAAAGCCCAGACTCCACCACAACGGAACAGAGCGGAGACGTCTGGAACAAGGCAGAGCATTGGAGTGCAAGTAAGACCTTAGTCAGAATGCCTTTTTATTTGGAGAAAAACAAACATTGTAACCGGTCGGCTCATAATTTTGTTTTGATTTTATCGATAAACAAATATGACGTTCTACCTCTTTTTGACCGACGAACCACCGGAGCAGGTATACAATTAGACGCGTATATTTTTTTTATGTATAACCCACATAACTTTTTTCATAGTGGTCCGATTTCAATAATTATTTTTTTCTTGGAAAGAATATACTTCGAAATTGGTCCCATTTAAATTTTATTGAAATCGGCTGAGCTATTTTTGATAAGTCTACAATAATGTGAAAAATGCTACATCGATCCGTGCGAGAGACTATCTTATGTGTGTTTACTAAATGAGTAACTATAAACTTATTATTTTATACTAGCTTTTGCCCGCGGCTTCGCCCGTATGATATTTCTATTTTAGTGCTATCCCATAGCACAAAAATAGGTTCCTATGGGCATAGACTAACCTCCGGTTAATAATCCGGTTAAATTTGTATATCCGGTTTGATTTATTAATCTATTATTTTGTTCGGGATAAAAAGTTGCCTATATATTTTACTTTCCGTCTTTCAAACTATTTCCGTGCCAAAATGTTTAAGTCAATCCGTTGCTTCGTTGCTGCGTGAAAGAGGAAGAAACCAATAAACCAACAAACACACTTTCGGTTTTATATTAAGTATGAAAGTAAGGATATATTTTCCATCCGGTTCGTACAGGTTTGGTGGACCCTAAGCCTAAGGCGGGTACACAAGCGTGTTGGATGTGTGAATAATTCGGTGTTTCCCACGCCTAGCTAAACGTCGCGGTGGTTAATGTACAAAATTATGAATGTTTCAGAGGGGAATTATGCTGTTTAACTCTGACCTGTTTAGCAACCTCACCTGAATACAATTTAGACTAATAACATTTGTGCATTTTAATTTTCGAACCTTTGCGAGATTCGTTCTGTAAGCTCAGGTCAAGTACACGTATATTAATTTTCCTGTTAAGTATATTTAATTTGTTTAGGTTGGTTTTTCCTTGCAGTTGGGTCTAATACTATATTTTCAGTAAAAAATATTTAACTATCGATGCAATAGGACTAGAAGCCGTGGTCTAGTGGTAGTGACACCCGCCTTACAATCCTGACGTGGGTTCAAATCCCGGTCCCGTACCAATGAGTTTTTCGGAATTTATGTACGGAATTTAACACCATTGGCTTTTCGGTGAAGGGAAACATCGTGAGGCAACCTGCATACGTCCGTAGAAGAAATTCCATGGCGTATGTGAATCCACCAACCCACACTGGGCCAGCGTGGTGGATATGGCCTAAACACCCTTTGTGGGTAGGCCTACGTCCTGCAGTGGACTATTAACAGGCTGATACAGTACAGTACAGTACAATAGGACTTATTGCCCTCATTGGAACTACTTAATCCTATCGCATAGATCAAAATCCCACGTTGTTTTGTAAATGTTACGAATTAGCCACGCTCGGCATACCTACTTAGTCAATAAGTCTCAGGATGGCTTATACGCTGCTATGGATGTAGCGATAGGCTCCAGAAATTATTTGAACCGTTTAACCATGTCAGAGACCGACCTATATACAGGGTTATTTCTAATCAATTAACATCCTTTTAGGGGCTTATTATGTGCATCAAAATTAACAACTTTTGATATGCAACTTCTGTCAAAACTTTAAAAAACAAATGTTGTTCCATATATAAATCTAGTTCACCCGCGACAAAATGTATGGAACAGCTGATTTTTTTTGAGTTTTGACTAAAGTCGCAGTACCAAAGTTGTTAGTTTTGGTGCACAGAATAAATAAGCCCCTAAAAGGATGCTAATTGATAAGAATAACCCTGTATACGAATTTAGTTAAAAATGATGTTTATACTCCAAAAGAAGCGCGCCTTATCTCGTCGCGACATATCTAAGTCTATCTTACCCCGATCAGTAAGCACTTCTAATACCTAATTCTCTCGAGTAGACGCAACCTCATGCCTACAGGCCCACAGATTTTCCAATAATCTGTGCGTGCTAATGATATCTCGCAAAGTCGCGGTTTCCATGAATATTCAATATCAGTTAACACCTTGCGCGACTTCGCTTATTTCATTGTGTGGTTTTACATAAATTACGTTTCAGAATTTGCAAGGCGGGCGAACTCAGAAATAATTAACAGGCGGCGTAAGATGTTTATTATCTCGAGATGTTGCGAAAGAAACAAAGGGATGGAGGGTCAAGTGATGGCTATTGTGTTCGGTTTTCTTTCTGCCTTTACACCTCTTAGAGACGAAACCTACCGGCACGAGATAAGGGAGAGTGAAATAAGAATTAATAAAGAAAGAACACAATTGTGAAATTTGGCTTATGATGAAAGAACGAAGCAAATCTACATGTCAAATTTATTTAGGCAGTAACTAAAATTCTATTTTAGATTAAGTCTAAGCACTGTACAGGGTTATTTCTTTTTAAATTAAAAAAAGTAACTAATTTTTGTCAAAATTTCCAAAATGTAAATTAACCTTTTTCTTTATTTTTCTTTAATTTTTAGTTTCGCTAATTTGATGTTAAATTTATTACTTTTTCTGTATTATTTTGGGAGAAGCCTTTGGCACCCGAAACACAGTTTTATACTAGTTCGGTGTCAATGGATTCATGATAAATATGTGATAATGTTTTCAGTTGAAATAAATTTATTTATTATTTATTTATTATTTCTAATCAATTAGCATCCTTTCAGGGGCTTATTCTGTACATCAAAACTAACAACTTTTGTTCTACGACTTTTATTAAGTCTCACAAAAAAGTTGTTTTTCCATTTAAAAATATCGATTACCCTGGATAAAATTTATGGAACAGCTGATTTTTTTTTTAATTTTCAAAAGTCGCAGAATCTTGCGAGCGACCTCGAAGAGTTAACACGTCCTGAAGATGCCTTGTTGAGAGGCGAAACACGTGTCGAACAGAGTGTAGTGCAGTGAGATTAAGGGTGTTATTTATTAGTGAAGTGTTTTGAATATTCTGTAATAATTTTTTTTATTTTTTTTTAATGCCCTTAAACTTATTTGCCTACAACAAGATAGCGGAAATACACTAAATATTTATTCAAAACATAGATTTGTACAGAATAAACCCCTGAATGGGTGCTAATTAATTAGAAATAACCCTGTATAGCTAGTACATTTAGGATAAAATAAAAAACGAACAAAATAATTGCGTTTGTGTCAATTTCGAAGCTTCAAGTAATTAATTTATGTTTCTACCACATTGGGTGTAAGATAGGCTTTACTACGTTCGATATTTCGTTTTAACCACATGACGTACACTGCTGGACAAAGGCCTCCCCTATAGAACTCTTATTTTGAGGCTCTTAGACCTTTTGAAAGCGGCTTGCATCTAGTGTGATCCTGCAGTCTCAATGAGATCGTAACCCATCTTGTGGATGGACGACTCTGCGTGGCCTGGAAGAAATCACTTTCAGTGATAAGGCCGCCGGTTGCTTCACATGTTTTAGCATAAATTTTTTCTATTTTTCCTTTTTATGTGGGTGTGTATGTGAATCAATAAAGAGTACATATATCTATCTATCATGGCCGGAACGTGGTCTTCGTGATGTAACTTTACTTATGTGACAATAAATTAACTGCCTTTAATAACAACAATTCGTATTCAATTATTCATTAAGAAAATATTGCAACATTTATGCTTGAAAAAGCATTTCATACTCATACTCTTTATTAATAACAACTACTTACAGGTCATTAGTAGTACATGCTAACATATTTCAGCAAACGTTACCTATAGTATGATTCCTTATTAATAACATAAAAGTGCATTTAACAATATCCAATAAAAATCCGTAATAAATAAATTAAATCCAAAACATATTTCAATTAAATGTCAATAATAATAATTAAATATTCTATATTTCGTTATACCATAAATGGTAAAAGAATGTCATAAAATACAATAAGTCCGTAATATTATAAATTTTTATCACATTAATTTACTTAACAGTAAAAAAGCAAAAAATACAAAATCAACTCTATCTTAGGTAGGAATTCCACCTACACATTTCCCTTAACTTATCATCGTCTTTACGCGTAAAATAAAGATACAGGTTCGTAACCAGCATCTCAGGTTGGCAATAAACACCAACAGCTGAAAATAAAAAAGGAACGATCCTAAAGCTCTAAGAACAAAAAATAAACATCCCTAAGGGCCTATTAAGCGCTGCAGATTATTTTACCCCGTAGTGGAGGTAAAGCCTCGGCCCTGTTGCACTCGAGCGCATCAGGTTTCTGACTGACACGTTTATTAAGGCTCCTTTCTATTACAGCGCCGCTACGACGCCACGATCAGAAACATCACAGATCTCTTGAGATAAGACATGCCGTCTAGACATGTCTAGCAACATGTGCATAGCTAGGAAGCGTACGTACACGCGGACGTGCACAAGCTACAAACAAAAACACACCGCAAAAAACTTGGAAGTCCTGTCGTCGTCATCCTACCATCCTTAGTTGTGCCATCCTATTTATCGGCCAAAAGTAGGCAGCTGCCCCGCTAGATGAAATCTCTAGCTAAGCCACAGCCCGGACACTCCGCGATTTTTCATACAAAATCTGCTGTCTTACGCACACTACACATTACTTACTCATAGACAACACACATACGCACGAACGCTACACGTGCATTTGTGTGCGGAACGTCTATGGCTTTCAGCGATCACCACGACGTGACTACATGCCGCGTGAGCGAGACAGTTGCGTATTCAATTTTGCAAAAATGAATATAAATCTAGTGCTTATAAAAGTATAACAATTACTTAATTTGGAAGCATTTTAGCAAAAAGTAACCGATCTACTTTATTTGAAAGAAAATATGAAGAGAAAGTTACCAAATAATGTAAAATAAATTCCTCTTACTTATCCTTAGATAAACATTAAAATGTATTGTTTTGTTACGTATTATTGATATTCAACCATACACAGCACAATTCTTCCCTATTGTCATAGTCTAGGTATTTTTTATTACAAAATCTACCGGCAGAGTACACGATCGGTACGTGAAACGCGGGGTGGAAGTGAGGAAGATTCAAACGGGTGGGGGTTAACGATTGACCGTTCTATACGTAGTATTATTATATCTTCTTTGGCTAAGCCAATGGCTAGCAACAAACTAATTTCACAAGAAACTACTTATACACGTATAACGCTAATAATTTCGCGATTTTTTAACGATAACTTTCATAATATGCGCTCACGTGCTCATCTGCATTCTGCCATAAAGGCCTTTGCTATGCAAAGAGCAGTGATTTTTGAAGGTAAGTATTTATCTAAACTCATAATTATGAACATGTTTTACTATGGGACTAACCCCGAGTCGCAAAAAACAATCAACAGTTCAATACGTTTTACCAAGCCAATGGTTTATTTCTATGGGACAGCTATTTATTTTTTTATTCGCGACTTTTGTGATTGGTCTCATAGTAAGAGTTTATCAATGATGAGTAATGATAATGATCAGGGAGTGAGCCTTTTTGAAAGTCTGTGCGTTTCAGCAATAACCTGTAAAATTACATATGTTTATCGCGCGCCGCTAAAACAAGGCGCCTCTCTAGTTCTCTATGGAGCAGACGCTCATCTTAATAACTGGGTCACGTTATCTAACTGTGAGTAGACAAGTATATAGATTTACGAGCATCGTATCGAACGGCAAGGAAAGTTTCGCTAAGTCAGGAAGATTTGTGTAGTGGGATTTGTTGTTGTTTTCCGGTTAGATATTTTGAGTTTGGCAATTCGGAAGCTGCCGTTGAATAACTGCGCATCTCATTTTATTCCAGTACCAATTTTCCCACTGCGATCCCATAGGGAGAGTTGTTTCGCGGAGATATTACTTATTGCAGAAATCTGTAGAGTAAGGGTCTCTTCTTATAATACAGGATTATACAGAAAGGATGCACTGCGCCGAAAAGGAATGATTCTGATCATTATAATAAATAACTGCGAAATATATGAAAGAGCACTGACTTTGTGTGGATATAATGACTTGAAAAAATATCTCATAAATTTTGAAACTGCTGTTTCGCAACTGGGTTGACCCCATGCAAAAGTTGTTCATAATGGTGATTCCATTAAACAATTAGGCTTAGGACACTCTTCCATTTTCCACTCCTGTTATGATCTGGTCCCACCTGCCCCTTTCTTCTATCGTACGGCTAGGCAGACGGGACCAAAGCGCCACCCTTTTATGGTGGACATTCCACGCGTAGAAGAAAGCGTTTTGAATCCTCATTCCTCATACGAACAGCTAGAATGTGGAACGCTTTGCCTGGGTCTGTCTTCCCGCTAAAGTACAACGTGGGTGTCTTCAAATCCCGAGTAAATAGATATCTTCTAGGTAAGCGTCCTAGACCGCATATCTGCTCAACATCAGGCAGTTTGTAGTCAAACGCAAACCTACAAGGAATAAAAAAAAAAATGTTAAATAATGCGAAGGCTTAAGCCAATGTTATAAATGTTATATCGTGTGTAGTAAAGATGTCATTAAAGCTTGGTAAAAGAAATGTCTTCTCAATTACCTTTCTCCGCTCTACATAGGAATCTGCGCATGTACCTATGTAGAACTGAAAAAGAAACATTCACACATAAACAAATCAATAGTCAAATGTAATATAAATATAAGTTCACAAACAGTCCAGAAAGTAGGTATCTAAGTACATACCATTCTAAAATCCCGGAAGGAAATCGGATCGATAATTTCAGCCGGGTGTCGTGGATCATAAACGTCAAATAGGTGTCACTAGGGCCCACAATTTATGGTCCCTACTCTGCGCACTCCATGTTTACGAGGGTAGGTACGAGTACAGTTTGGATTTAAACCTTTTCCATAACATTGGGTACATATAATTCCAAAACATGGATGTTAGTACCTACTCCGATCCAGAATTCGGTAATAGCAACAAATAATAGCGTTTGAGGAGTTGAATACAAAATGCTGCGATCAATGTTCTGCTAAGTATACATAGGTATATCTGTTAATCGTAAAAAACAATGTACGTAGATTCAAAATATGAAAACAGGTAATTTCTTGGTAAGATAGCTTCATGATGAACATGAATACGAGTAAGCAACAGAAACTTGTCTTACCCTCTAGGGGATCTGATGTATGTTAGTATCACAGTAACCATTTCTCTGAAACAAAGATATGTTTGCCATGATTGGCGTTAGGTACATGCCGGTAATGTCCGAGCAAAGAGGGATACTCTGTAGATGCCTACAATACATACCTAAGCTAATAGAACGAAAATAAACGTTGAATCATCGAAACCTCTCACTGAATCAAAACTACATTTTGGAAAACATGTGCTGGTAACTATAAATATTCCATTAGCTGCTCCTGTACTCCTGTGATATACCTAAGTCATGCTAGATCAGGTGCGAAAAACACATTTACCCAAATTACGCGCTTTAAAATCTACAAACATTCATAACTTTTCCGTAAAGCAAATCGTAATGAACATTACTGCGCGGGGTAGTTAAAACGTAATCTACAAGTTGTTCGCGACATCCTGCAAAAAGCCACTCGGTTCCAGGGTCAACATTAATGTTCCATTAAGTTCAACATTATTAATCGCAGTCGTCTGGTTCAGCTGTAACACCCACCAGCAATTTCTAAATGTCTAGCAATTTCGTGTCATCCCGCAAAAAGCCCGTGTGAAATGTTCACGTGGAGTTTTGTAAATTTTATGTATTAATCTTTTCAGATGTAATGCTCGACACCCGGGAATGATGAATAATCGCGCGAATGTGGCTCTTTTCAGGAAGACTTATACACGCAAGAATGGATCATAATTTTATGGATATACTGGCCAGTTTTGCATGATGGAGGGTTGATTACTGATTGCGATGTAACAGAGTAGGCGTCATGCGAACTGTCGCAGCGACTCTAATTGATGGCGTTTTGGCACACATTTTCCTGCCTAATATGGAGTTGTATCACAAGTCGACGTTGCTCGTGTCTCGATGAGATATACGCCTATCATATCAATATCATCAATACGTACAGGACTTGGACAAAAGTATTAGGCACCCTGTATCACCTGTATGTGAGTGAAAACTCTATCTTACTAATTTCACTCCTTTTTGGCATTTTTAAAACAATTAGGTGTCAATTTAATCACATCAACAGAAATGAAAGCTTGTTTACTTGTTAGAGTCCAGAACAAGTACAAGTTACCAAACATTGTCTGATAAGACCGAAAGAAAACCGAATCCTTTGATTTCGGTCACCAGGTGTTTTATGTCCGCCGCTTGATATTCTAAGAAGTTATTTAAGACCCCGGTAAGTCATTTAAGATAAGCACTCAGTTATTGGTTAAGTAGTAAACATGCATTTTGATTTTTTAAAGGTGCCTAATACTTTTGGCCAAGGCTGTATGTATCTGTAGAAATGACATTAAGATCCTTTCTACACTTACGAATTGAGGAATTTCACAGTGGAATTTTGTGGTCAGTGAGGCGAAGCCGCGGATAGCATATGGCGAAGACACGGTACGGCGACAATTTCTCAGCGAGCGTGGTCTCGCACCTCCATTAGAGGTGCGTCCTCACTCTCCACGAGGCGACACGAGCACCGCTTCTGTAGCTAACTTCACATCGCCGACTTGTATACGATGTGAAGTTAGCTACAGCTGCTGCGCTCGTGTCGCCTCGTAGAGAGTGTTGCGACGCCATTAGAAAACGCCGGTGTGCTTTTACGGATTATAATCCTGATAACACAGATTTTCACTGTTTAATTATTAGTCACAAATCACAATTCCAGTACCTAACTTATTTGTGAACTAAGTGATGGTGACTTTCTAGCTTTATTTTTAAGTTTGAATTATTTAGAGACGGAAGTCAAACGTAGTCGTAAATTGGCACTGAGACAGTTTGTACTATTACCTATTACATTCAGAAATAGTCGATAATGCCAGAAACTAGATTCGTGTAACATGGAATCTTAAATATTCTCTAATATTACCCTGCTTATTGTATCACTTAGTATTCATATCACGTGTATGCTCTACACATTGAGGTAAATCTAAGCTTGGACTAAAAAATATAGCGGCTTTTATTCTTCTGTGCCTTAATATTACTTTGGCAAAGAAATCGGTAGAATAAGTAACTTCTGCTGTGAATTGAAACGGTTCTGTCGAAGATAAATCAAGCGATGTTAATTACCAGAGTTTCAGAACGCTCGACCTACGAACTGAGCAAATTATCATGATTTTCGTTTGTCCGTTCGATTTTTTTTCTTTGGAATTTTTCTTGCGGGTCGACGAGCGTCTGTGCAAAAGTTTAAATTGCAGCCTATGTTTTGTTGAATAGCGTGAAATAAAAACATACACCTTCTTTAATTTCTAAGTAGTTGAAAACTTTTGTTGTAAAAGGAGAAAGCAGTGTGAGAACAATGTAAAGAATATGTAACAAAGTGGTTACATATTTGAGCCGTTTGGAGTTGAGACATTAGGTCCGTGGGGGCCGGGAGCTCATCTTGTTTCCAAAAGACTTTCTGAGCGTCTGGTGGACGCGACGCGTGACCAAAATGCTGGTGTTTATTTGGCTCAACGTATAAGCATTGCCATTCAGCGTGGCAATGGTGCCAGCATGCTGGGCACGCTGCCAACTGGCAGTGGGCTTGAGTATTTGGATTATCTTTAGACCTTCAAGGGTCTATGGATGATCCAATTGCTTGTCATGTAGTAGTTTGTGTAGTTTTAGATTATGAAAACAATGAAATATAGGTAAAGTAAGAATGCTAAGGTTTAGAGATATTCTAAGCTATTACCTTTTATAATTAAATCGATACTAATAGTGAAAAGATTATATTTCTTGACATCTAACTGTATGAAGCTTTAAGGCTAGAAAACCCGTTCCTGTAGGTAGATTAACGGACATAATCAGTTTTACCCGGTTTTCCATTATATAAACCAACTTCCATAGCCATTAAGAAAAGTGCCGCAGAAGCGTAAGAAGCGAAGTAATTTAAATATTCCGCTTACGAATATTAGAGGAAAAAAAACTCGTCGCGGTCGACGGAAATCGGGTCTAGATTGCTTTGGGTACAGAGCCCTTTTAGAGGCAATTTAGGCGTAACCTTAGGTTATAAGGTTAGAGGTAATAGAGCTTTGAACTGAAAAACAACTGAAAATGAACAGGTATCAACCTACGAACACGTAAAAGTTATAATAAACAAGATTGAGGCTACTTTTCAAGCTAGAACAGCAAGCAACTGATTATAAGTTAGTAAGTTTACCAAGGCCTTCAGGCGGCTTAAAAACTCTAACACCAGGGCTAGCTACCCGGCCTTTGCGTAAACTAGTAATTTATATCAACGCATTAAAAGCAACTAACTCAATACGCTGTGGTGGCTTAGTAGTAGTAACGCTCTCCCTATAATCGTGAGGTTGCGTAGACGAATTCCGGTCCCGCACCAATAAATTCTTTGGAACTCATGAAAGCATTTTTTCGGTAGAGCAAATCATTGGGCGGCATACTGCTTACGCATTACGCATACGTCCGTAACAAGAAGCCATAGCCATAGCCATAGAAGCCAAGCTATGCCCATATAACAGTGGATTATTAAAGTACAACCCTTGACGTTACGCAAGTGGAGGGCCGTGTTGGCAACTTCACAATTGCACGAGTGAAGTTGCATAGCAGAGCTCCCACCGGACGTGGTAGTTTGGAGCTAACGTCGGGGCGATGACGTCGGCAGCGCGCGGGACACACATTTTGTAAACGGAGAAAGAAAAATATGTGTAGCTTAATTAATTGAGTTCACTTAAACCTAGATTCCGTGTCAGTGTCGTTAAGGACCCATTTCTATCAAAGAGATCTTATAAACAAAAGTCATAAGTCGTGTTAGATTATATTCCGCATATTTTGTATCAATATCTTGGAATTATATAAGTGAATTATAATAACGTTGTTTATATGTAGTTTCCTCCCGGCTTCTGATATAGATAGTTTACCTGCCGGTATCTCTCACTCAATTCTATCCACGTTACGTACGAGTACGTATTAAAAAGGGTAGAAACTTGAAGCGGCTGAAGTAGTCTATACTAGCTGTCGCTTAACAGTACTGTACAAATATCTTGATCGGCAGTTTACAGTTCCAAGAGCGAGTCATCTGTTTGCAAAGCTCTAGAAAATTGTACAAAATCGAACCTTACAATGACAGGGCGTCTCGCGATCGCGGTGGGTCTCAATCCACTTGTGTGGTAAGTACCTACCTAAGTAAATGTACACCCTTCGCTCATTATTGGCAACCATTTTATATCTTACTGCTGTTCAGGCTGAAATTTGGTGTTAGTGTTTACTTTAAAGTGAGTTTTGGCAAGCAGTATACAAATATTTATTATAAATATTTTAACAGTAACCAGTTCCCAATCAAATAACATTTTTTTTGGAACAGTACAACCAACTTCATGATGCTATGTGTTTTTTAGTTATTTTTGACGATGCTATTGCAGATATTTCAATTACAGTATGTCTGACATTTTAATTTTTTTGTAATATTGTACTTTTAATTTTATGTAGTGTAGGTATGTTTGTGCAGTGTGTGTTGCCGTTGCCAGTGAAGACTTATGGCACAGAAACGTGGTCTCTCACTATGGGCCTTATTAGTAAGCTCCAAGTAGCTCAACGAGCCATGGAGAGGGCTATGCTCGGAGTTTCTCTGCGAGATCGAATCAGGAATGAGGAGATCCGTAGAAGAACCAAGGTTACCGACATAGCCCAGCGGATTGGCAAGTTGAAGTGGCAATGGGCAGGGCACATAGCGCGGAGAACTGATGACCGATGGGGTCGAAAAGTTCTCGAGTAGTGACCGCACAGCGTAGGACGTCCACCCACAAGGTGGACGGATGACCTTATTAGGACCGCAGGATCGCCCTGGATGCAAGCCGCCAACAACCGGTCTTATTGGAAATCATTAGGGGAGGCCTATGTCAAGCAGTGGACGTCTTATGGCTGAAATGATGATGATGATGAATTTTATGAAATGTACAGAATTTTAATTAATTTATTGTAATATCATGCCTTATAATTCAATAGAGTACATAATTAATCATTATTATTTTGACGATTCGTAGGGTGTTGCTCATAGTATATTTTTGTATACCAAAGTATATAATTATACTTACCGAAAATAAATGATTATCTATCTAGCTATCTGAAGCAAATTGCTTCAGCGAAAGTGGTGGTTCTAACTGTGCGTTTTGGTCCGTGTCGAAATTTTCACCAGTTTTCCGGACAAGACGTAGGAAATATATTTTTATGGGATCTTCTAGAAAACTGTATAGATTTTTACTTTACTTTTAATGGTTGAAAAATGAAATACGAATATGTCCCACAATTAGCGGAGAAATCAGGTAAGTAACATATCTGATCCACAGAATAGGCCCTATTACACTGGGCACAGAAGGAGCCTCTTCATACAAACCTAGACTTAAAAATGTGAAAAATACTATTTGTACCATAGACAACTTTTGAGTGAACTTGCCACTTGAAATAGGGGTTTCAAAATACATGATGAAAAGAATCGATTCCTAAATAGATTCGAGTTTGGGATGACGTCATGTCTTATCACATGATAAGTCCGGCTGGCTGAAATTTCGATTAATCTACTCACATCTTGACTCATTTTAATAGGTGGATTTATGTAATTATAAATATGTTTTTATCGTTCATTCCAGAAGTTATAAACAAAAGTACTTTTATAATCAATCAATCAATAACACTATTAAATAACAGCTGGCAGCCTTAAGTACCGCTAAATTCGATCTTTTCTCCAGAAATAAAAAAAAAACATTATTTGATTCGTAAACCTAAAATAAAAAAATTCATACAGACGAACATAGAACCTCTTCCTTTTTTTAAATCGGTTAAAAATGTGAACATATCACGTGATGCTGCTCCATATTGTTAAATCGATATAAAACTATTCGTTCGACCCACATTGACCTTGCGACCTTATTCCTTTACGTGGCCGGCCGCCCGGGTCAAAATCAATTTTGACCTTAAAGTTAATCGATTTGACGAGTCAATATTCGATCTCATACATTATCCGACATTCCTAACTGACCATAGAGAAATTTTCCACTCTGTTTACATTGTCAAATGGTTTCATTTTCAATATTTTGCTTTTGCTTGTAAATCATATAGAAAGATATTTATTACTTAACGGTGGTATGTGACAATGCCTTTCGTTATTTCTTTTGAAACCGAGTAATTTCGGCAAGATGGAATGACGCAATTCACCATATTTACCTCGTTGCTTTGAGACGCGACCGCAACGCCAGTCTAATGAAGACTAGTTATTGGATTGGTGTGTTTCTATATGATTGGTTGATATTGGTCGGCGACATTTCATTTTGTACAATTAGGTGTCTTCTTGAAGGTCGCTGATCTGATCAAAAAGAAACTAACAGACGAATTGACAACTTTTCCTTTTTGAAAGTTGGTTGAAAAGTGATGTCGCCTAAATGTTGACATACTGTTTAAGCGTCCGTAGAATACTTGAATTGTCTAAATTACTTTGTTCGTTTTAATTTATAACATCTTTATACAGGGTTATTAATAATCAATTAGCATTTTCTTAGGGGCTTATTCTGTACATCAAAATGAACAACTTTTGTTAAACGACTTTTGTAAAATCTCAAAAAAAAACAGCTGTTTCATATAAAAATATCGTTCACCCTCGACAAAATGTATGGAACAGCTGATTTTTTTTTGAGTTTTGATCAAAGTCGCAGAACAAAACTTGTTAGTTTTGATGTACAGAATAAGCCCCTAAAAGGATCCTAATTGGTTTTCGGGGGTGTAGATTTCAATTATGGCATCCATTTTGGACTTAAAGATGGCGGATGTCACTTTTTGCAAAAAGTCGTCATGGGTGTCGTTTAATAGGTTTTTGGGGGTGTAGATTTCAAAACTAGCATCCATTTTGGAATTAAAGATGGTGGACGTCACATTTTTGAAAAAGTCATCATGGGTGTAGTTCGTAGTATCGAGGTTTTTAGGGGTGTAAATTTCAAAAATTACATTTAATTTGAACTTAAAGATGGCGGATGTCGCTTTTTTGCAAAAAGTCGTCATGGGTATCGTTTAATAGGTTTTTGGGGGTGTAGATTTCAAAAATTACATTTAATTTGAACTTAAAGATGGCGGATGACACTTTTTGCAAAAAGTCGTGTCATGGGTGTCGTTTTTTAGGTTTAAGGGGGTAGAGATTTCAAAACTATCATCCATTTAGGAATTAAAGTTGGTAGACGTTACTTTTTTGAAAAAGTCGTCATGGGTATAGTTTTCGAGGTTTTTGGGGGTGTAGATTCAAAAAATAGCATCTATTTTGGAATTAGAGATGGCGGATGTTTCTTTTTTGAAAAAGTCGTCTTGGGCGTCGTTTTTGAGAATTTGGGGGTGTATATTTCAAAATTAGCATTCATTTTGGAATTTAAGATAGCGAGCATTACTTCAAAATGGATGCCATTTTTGAAATCTACCACTTCGAAAACTACACTCATGACCACTTTTTCAAAAAAGTAAGTCCGTAATTTTTTATTTCATAATGGATGCCTTGTTTACAACGGAAGCCTAAAAATGATTGTGACTTATCGTAATAAAGTCTATTAAGATTTTTCATGACAAAGTTTTTTCGTGATTAAGATTTTTTGTGATAAAGTTTATTTGTGACAAAGTTTTTCGTGGTTAAGTACTGACACGGATTGCGTGATATGTGTCAAGACATCTATGAAACTTAAACGTTGTTTAACATCGTAAATTTGGATTCCAGACCATGGATTCACCACAAAAGTGAAGGAACTCATTCCATGGATTCGCCACAAAAGTGAAGGAACTCATTCAGATCTACATTTCCGATGACAGCTGTCAAACTTTAAAGTGGTTTATCTCCGTCATTATCAATTCTAGACCATTTCTGTCTTAACAGAGGTGAAAAAACTCTTCAAGATCTACATTTCCGATAACAGCTGTCAAACTTGAAACTGAATTATCTCCGTTTATATTAATTCTAGACCATTGTTTTTATGGGGATTAGTTTTATAGAGATCTTCAAGGAAGGCCTATGCCCAGCAGTAGGCATCCTATTGGTAAAGCGACGATGATGACGAAGGACGACGAGTTAGGGGTAAGATAATTGCGATTCCTGCGTGCAGTAACATTCCAAAGAAAAATTATATCCCAAGATGATCGAGTAGTTTTGGTCATCCTACTTGGAAAAGAGACACAATCATCTGATGTGGTATCCTTGTCGGCACGTTTTTCTTTGCCAGTACTCAATCCTGTTTATATGATAAATCCATGCAACAAACCGACCGCGGGACATGGGTGGCTGAGATTAGCTCGAGATAGCACAAGAACGGAGAAGCCCGCAATTGAACTACACAGGCTAATGATGATGATGATGGGTAATATGTCACAAAATTTCATACAAACCAATTTCAACACAAAGTCACGTCAAATCCTAATCAAGTAACCCGCTCCTTACTGTGCCCGGTGCAAAGGGCACCCTTGCATAACGAAGGCAGCATTACTATCATTTCATTTTATAGAGTGTGTGCGAAAAGAGAACCGTCGTGGCGTTACGGTGAATTATCAATAAGATTTTAATCATCAGCAGCCAAGGTACCGACTATACTTGGTAGACGCGAAAAACTGATGAAAACCGAATTGGCGTCTACCAAGTATCAAACACATTTAGTTGTACTAGCGATGACAGAGCAGTGTTGTCAACGTAACATAATAGGCTATTTGACTAGTTTTTGGAAATCGTTTTAAATTATTCGTTAGTACATAATAAGCATACTACATTTATATTTCCGAGAGATCTAAATGTATTAACAATGAAGATCAAGTGTCAAAGAGTAGATATTCAAGATCCTGCCAAAACGACATTCTGTTATGGCGCTGGATTGTGACGTCACAAACTAGTAAATAACGTTAGTTAATACTAGTAAATACGCTAGTTCACATCTAAAAATTGACAAATAATACTTTAAAAGTAATTACAGATCCAATAATATAATCCAAAAACACAAATTACACAAACAACAGTCAATCGAGAAATTCTTGTTTACTAGCATGTGACGTCACCAGAGTTGCCGCCCTTCTTAGAGCGTTCACGTCACAGATAAAATATCAAAAAAAATATCGTGTTTTATTTCGTGCAATTTGCGAAACTTAGACGTATTTTAGTTTAAATAAAGTGAAATATGTCTTTTTCGGGCTTTTCAATGTTGTCAAATAGCCTATTAGTAAATTGGCACACGTACCTCACCTACCACGCTTCTTTTTTTGCGCAAACTCTACTTAGTGCGAGGTCGAAATTCCAGCTATAGCAGGCAAATAGTATCATAAAAAATAATTGTGTTTGCTTCAAATATTTTTTTAAATATCCTTTTCTCTATAATTATTATTAAAAGATAAAATAAATAGGGTCCCGTCGTGAGGAGGCTTCGCAAACTGGATTATCCATTCGCCGACCGGAGCGAAATCCTGAATTCAGCCGCTCTCTGAAATTCAGAGTTTAAATTAATCCGAGTTAATTGATAAGCCACCCCATCCGCCTGCCAAAACTAATGTTCATAATAAATACATTCGTTAAGCTAGGATTTCCATTAGTTTTAAGTTATTTATGCAAAAGGAGTTCCAGTCTGTTTCATGCGTCAGTTAAAGTCGAGTACGACGCCGGAACTAACGTAACTAATTACGTTAACTATACGTAACTAATAGATAAATGATAAATCATTATGACTAATTCATTGATTTTTTAATTTGTTTATTGGATAAGTTACAATAGTAGATATTAGTTAAATTTTGTATAAAATTGAACTCAGGCTTATTTCGACAATTTGATTCATCAAAATCTTAGCTTTTCAAGATACGCCAGATAATAGAAAAAAAATCGCAGTAAGTAATTAATGGTAGTAATAAATAAATGTAAATTAACATATGACGTATGGCTATTTACGGATTTATTATGACTCTATAAGAGTCTTTCTACCCCATCATAATATTAACCTAATGAGTATACTTTGTGATATCCGATTCTCATCCATAATCCATCCATCAGCCAAAGGACGTCCACTGCTGGACATAGGCCTCCCCTATGGATCTCCAATAAGACCGGTTGGAAGCGGCTTGCATCCAGCGTGATCCTGCAGTCTTAATGAGATCATCCGTCCACCTTGTGGGTGGATGTCCTACGCTGCGCTTGCCGGTACATGGTCTCCACTCGAGAACTTTTCGACTCCACCGGTCATCAGTGCTCCACGCTATGTGCCCTGCCCATTGCCATTTCAACTTGCTAATCCGTTGGGCTATGTCGGTATCTTTGGTTCTTCTACAGATCTCCTCATTCCTGATTCGATCCCGCAGAGAGATTCCGAGTATAGCCCTCTCCATAGCTCGTTGGGCTACTTGGAGCTTACGAATAACCACTTGGCCGTATTTGACTTGCAGCAGCCAATTTAGAAAATATAGAGGTACTAGCAGACCCGGTGTACTTCGTTTCACGCAATTTCTTTATAAATTATAACCTATGTGTTATTCTGATGTTTATTGCATTACTATTGCAAAGTTTCTTCTCAATCCGTTCAGTTGTTTTTTGAAAGAGGAACAAATATCCAAACATATAAACTTTCGCGTTTAATATTACTTAGTAGGATTATTTAGGTATATGAATGATTCTGTGCACAATCCTAATAACAAAAAGTCTTCAAGCAAAAAAACCCAAGATGACGAAGTTCCTTTTCCGTTAACAAAATGTTTTCAAGAGAAACACCCAAAATGTCGAAACATCGGGAATATTCTGGACCCCTTCTGTGTTTCGTGTGGAAACTACAGCGCCACTTATTCGCTACACAACTGTATGCACTCGTCTCATGTCGCTCGACAAGGAACTCCTTTTACTTATCAAATGAGAAATGCCGCCTTTCAGCAAAAGGTAGGTCTTCAACGAGCAGCAGTAATACAAAGTTGTATGTGCTGTCTAAAAATACTCTGCAAAAAGTTATCATGAAAGATCACATTGCTTAACAAGAATATTATGTGTATAAGGGGTAAAGGCATAATTTTGGTCTCTATCTAGTTAGTCTTGAAAAACCTGTTAATGGGGATAATTGTATAACAGATCATCGTCATCATCATCATTATCAGCCGCAGGATGTCTACTGCTGGACATAAGCCTTCCCTATGGATTTCCAATAAGCCCGGCTGGAAGCGGCCTGCATCCAGTGCGTTCCTGCGGTCTTAATAATATCGTCGGTCCACCTTGTTGGTGGACTTCCTACGCTGCGCTTGCCGATGCGTGGTCTCCATTCGAGAACTTTACTGCCTCATCGGACATCAGTTCTCTGAGCTGTGTGCCATGCACATTGCCATTTCAACTTACTAATGCGCTATGTCGGTAACTTTGTCTGCGTTTCTCCTCATTCCTGATTCGATCTCGCAGCGAGACTCCGAGCATAGCCCTCTCCATAGCGCGTTGGGCTACCTTGAGTTTATTCATAAGGCCCACATTAAAAGACCACGTTTCAGTTCCATATGTCATCACTGGCAACACACAACTGTCGACAACTATCGATTTGAGGCACTGAGAAGATGTCACGCAGTTTTCCGAACGCAGCCCAGCCGAGTTGGATTCGGCAATTGACGGCTTGAAGTCGGACCTACCTAACTGGACTACTTGTCCTAGGTAGACGTACGAGTCTACAACTTCAAGAACCGAGCTTCCGACATACATATATTGGGTTGGGTATAATAACACGGGCATAACAGATATAAAACTATTATTAAGTATTAGCATTACGGCTTACGGGAAATAATGATTGGCACTTCTCTTTAACTGAATCTTCACAAATGTTGGCTTTCGGCAATATATGCTCTAACAATAGAAGGTAATTTTGCTAACCATCCAAACAGTCCCCTTTGCCAAACAGCACGAGCTCGAGCAGTTTCATTTGTAGGTGAGTAGAGACCTCCAAAGGTCACTGAAAATAGGATATAAAACGCTGGGAATAAAAAGCTTTGTTGAAATAAACGTACGCTTTTTGTTTCTGCGGTCCGATCTGCGGTCAGCAACAAAATAAATCGAGTACTTACTTAGATTTATTTAGCCGCAGTGAAATGAGACCAACAAAATAAAGTAGCATCTTGAGCTACCTCGTAAATGGCCGTCGAAAAACATTTGCTGTCTGACCGATTAAAAATGTATACACATCACTTTGAATAAGGATGCTAAAGTCTTGAAGTTTTCAAATTGTAAAACGTAGATCCTGTGTAAAATAGAGGCTATAACTGTGCTTATTTTTTATCACTTCCTTATTTGAGATAAAATGTAAATGAATGGATTTTGTAAGAACAGAAATAGCACGTATCATAATTAAATTAAACATAAATGGGTTTGGTAATCTTGTTATACTTTGCTAACACTATTGAAGCGATCTTAGCGCGGAGCCTTAGAAGTGAAATTGTTCACAGGTCGACAGCATTAGTCATTAAAATTTAATTAGATTTTTGATTAAATGTTAATCAAGTAACGAACAATTTGAAGCTGGCAACGTATCGATATGCAAAGATGAAAAGGAACGAATAAAATACCCGTGGAAGTACCTACGACCCGAGATTACTTAGCTATATCGTTTTAAGTGAGCATAATATGTACATTGTACATATCATACAAAGTGCCTGTTATAATTGGGTATACCAAAGACCTTTGCGGCTCTCGAGTCGACCGTTTATACGCATTTTATCGTTGAAAAACCGCGAGCACACTAATTTCTGTAAACCTCAATTTGTTACATCAAAGAGCCAGCAGAGCTTTGGGAATGTTTGGAGGACTACGATTATTATTTTCAGTACGGTCTATGAAGAAAATATTTTGGTAAATACCTATTTTTTTCAAACAAGCGTCTTTATTAACTACATCAAAATATTTGTTATATAAACTAATTACGTATTGAAGATACAAACTACATCACAGACATCTTAAAACAAAAAGTAAAGATTATCCATTGATTTACATTGGTTCACAATAATATTAAACATTGTACTTCCTCGGTGGCTCAGTGGTTAGCGACCCTAGCTTCTGAGTCAAAGAGGCGTGGGTTCGATTCCCACCCAGGGCAAGTATTAATGTGATAAAAATAGTTGTTTGCTCAGTATCTGGGTGTTATTTAGTTATTATCTATCTATGTATTTAAAAATATGTACATACATGTAGTATATCAGTCTCTGGTAGCCATATCACAAGCTTTGCTTAGTTTGGGATCAGAGGCCGTGTGTAAGATATCCAAAAATATTTATTTATTTATACTTATTTTATTTGTGTAATGCTGGATCTGCGGCATTGGAGCCATCGCGGCATATTGGAAATAATACTTGACTTGCAATCGTGAGTTGTGGGTGCAAATCCTGTCCCAATTATGTTTTTTATATTATTTTAATTCGTGGGGAAACTTGAACCTTAAACGGGCCTGAAACAACACTGACAGAGATTTTTTTTCGTCTCGCCCGGTATTAGTTTCGCACTAAATTAGCACTTTCATTTACACACACAGAATTAAATAAACAAGTTCGTTTATAAGACGATTAGCGCCTGGTATAGGCCAAATCAAACTTGACACTGTGAAATCTACGGTTTTTGTGCATCCATTAACCCACACTGGGCCTATGTGGTGGATATATTCCAATCGCCCTTCATCAGGCCTACCCATGAAGTGCAATTAGTTGATCATATTCAGCAGAAAACATTTACTAAGGTCGGTACGGTACTAATTAATTGATTAAGTAAGCGACGCGGGCATGCAACATCTGACTGTGTTTTTTTTTCATATGGCTCGATATTAGTTTCGCACTAAATTAGTATTTACATTTACACACACAGAATTAAATAAATAAGTTCGTTTATAAGCCGAGCCCCTGGTATAGGCCAAATCAAACTTCTTGACGACTGTGAAGTTAACTACGAGCTACACGAAACCCAATGCTCGCACAGCTGTTAAGTGAGCTTCAGTCAGGATTTGGCTTCGCTTAGGTTGTATCGTATAGCTAAGTAACGTCACAACCGCCAAGAAGTTTGATTCAGTCTGTATATTCGCTTGATGGTTAAACATCATTTAATTGAAACTGCAGAAAATATCCCACGGCAGAAATTAAACTTGTTTAAAACTGCATAAAACTTTAAGTCATATACTAGGTATATAAAAGCTCATACTCCAAAGACTTATAGCTTTAAATTGCGGGTTGTCAACGCTCCACAGAGGGTTCCCGCCATAATTAAAGTTATACTGGCATTTCAGAACAAAGGCTTCTGAGCTTGTGTACTTCGTAAATGAAGTGTTCTACGTTCTACTGTTCTATGTCATTGAGTTAAAGTTATGACCGCTCGTCAAATATCTAGGAATTACAGCTTCACAAAGAGGTAGTTTAATAAATATTAGAGGGCATCTTACACACGGTCTCTAACACCAAACTAAGCAAAGCTTTCATAATAATGTGGCTGCCAGAGACTGAAATACTACATAATTAAATCGTAATTTTTTTTAAATACGTACTTATATAGATAAATAATACCCAGACATAGAGCAAACACCTATGTTTATCATATAAATACTTATTACTTATCCTGGTTGGGAATCGTGGGCTCTTTGATCCCGTAATCAAGGTCACTAACAACTGAGCCATTGAGGCAGCCATTGCGATTTTTTTTTGAACAGCTATATTATGAAGCCACTGATAGATTTTTCGAATAATTGTCATGAAAATGTTTGATCATCGGAAGATGTAGAGTTCCTAATAAAACCAACGCGGTAAGGTTGATAGTGCGAATTTCAATTATGTCCCGTGCTTCAGATTAAAAAGTCAGGATTTAACACTAACATTGTATCAAGCATTCCAGGTCAACCAGTTTTGCTTTTCAAATGCGCTTGAATGATATTTGCTTGTAAATAGAGCCATCGCGCTTTGTGATCCTGCAGCGCAACTAGATTTTTATAGTTATCTACGAGTACATAGCGCAGTCTAGTCCCATTTGCTATGCATAACCTATGCCATTATAATGATGTATAGAGTTAAGTATTGAGCCATATGAACCACACTGGCCCAGTTGTGCTTTAGTGGATATGTTACACTCAAAGATCGAAAACGCTCAGTGAGCGGTAAAATATCTCACAACGCGTTGTGGTCACAGTAAAATATCCACATGGCGAAATGCGTGTTATGGCTCTAATGAAAATGCGCACGACGCGTTGTAGCAATCATAGAAAGACCAAATAGCGAAATTCGTGTCGTGGCTGATAGCTATTAGATCTCAACGCGTTGTGGCAATGAAAAAAAGCCATGACGCGTTCTGAGCATTCATTGTTTTAACCATATCACGACAGACAGGTTGTAGCTTGTCTTTTCCGCTCACTGAGCGTTTTCGATCTTTGAGCGTAACATTTCCTGTAAAAATAATCAAATACTTATTTTTCACAATTATAGTCATTTCTAATATAAGTAATTAATTTAGGTACATTGTTGTTGTTGATTGGTGATCAATAAACATTTCCGTTTGTGTTAAATATTTTTATTACTTGAAAGAATTTTTAATTGGCATAAAAAATAAAATCCCTAATTATTTTAAGTGACTTATAAGTAATTTACAAATATATTTTGTATTTAATAATGTATTACTTAATACGTTGATTTTTTTAAATATCTTGTTATCTCAGCAAATAAAAAATATCGTTTTAATTTAATTTACATAATTAAATAACATATTGAATAATGACAAACACGTTATGATAAATATTATATATAGGATTTATAAAATAAAAAATATTTCCTAAGGACATCTACCAAAACGTTTCCAGCCTAGGCCTAGTAAGAAATAATATTCCATACGCGTCATGGCATTTCTTCAATGCCACAACGCGTTGAGATCGAATAGCATGTCAGCCACGACACGAATTTCTCTGTTGGGTCCTTCTGTGATTGTCATAACGCGTCGTGCGCGTTTTCATTAGAGCCATAAAACGAATTTCGCCATGTGGATGTTTTACTGTGACCACAACGCGTTGTGAGCTATTTTTCCGCTCACTGAGCGTTTTCGATCTTTGAGCGTTACAGATACACATAATATGCCCTCGAATTTATTCTCTGGCTGAAACAGATTTAGTAAATACCTTAAGTTTTTTTTCTCCTTACTACGCATATCCCATAAAACCCCCGTTTCTGCCATTTAATCAATATATTTAGGGATAAAGATTACCCTTATAGATACCGTATTATTAGTTTCTTTCATCTGTTCTCAGAAATCGTACGACACAGAGGGCTTATTTCTAATAGCTTACAAGAAAAAACACATGTAAAGAAAGGGTTCAAATCTTTGCATGGATCAGAGTAAAACAATTTCTCAACAGATAGTAAAAAAATCAGTAAAATAAAAAATCTCTATCTCTTAACAAAGGGTTAAGTCCCGCAGTGACTATGCAATCCCGTGAATATAATATTATATCAATAATATACGAGTACATTATGAGTAGGTAGTACCGTGACGCTGAAGCCGTGGTGGTCTAGAGGTAGTGACACCCGCCTTACGATCGTGAGGTCGTGGGTTCAAATCTCGGTCCCGTACCAATGAGTTCTTTGGAATTTTTGTACGAAATTTAACACCACTGGCTTTTCGGTGAAGGAAAACATCGTGAGGCAACCTGCATATGTCAGTAGAAGAAATTCGATGGCGTATGATTCCATCAATCTGCACTGGGCCAGCGTGGTGGATATGGCCCAACCACCCTTCGTGGGTAGGCCTACGTCCTGCAGTGGACTATTAAAAAAGGCTGATACAGTACAGTACAGGTAGTACACTCGCTTATTAACCTTTTACCATTGATTTTATATTTCTTAGTATCAAGCTCTAGAGTCTGATAACATTGATAAACTTTATTGATCCACCCACACATATAAACTGGATGGCTGTGTTGTACATACAAACAGCAGTTTAAACATGTGAAGCGACAAGTCTTATCACTAAAAGTGATTTCATCCTGGCAAGACATAGAGAGGAGAGACCGATACGATCGCTTTTACAAGCGATCTCTCGATCGATTTTTTTTCGTCCAATCTGTCTCTCGACCAATGAGTTTTTTTGGAATTTCTGTGAAAATTTACACACTGCTAGCTTTTCGGCTAAGGAACATCGTGAGGCAATCTACACAACTCCGCAGAAGAACTTTGACTTTGATGTATGTAAATTAATTGAGTCAATAAATGAATTTTGAATTTTAACCAACCCGCACCGCGTGATGAAGATGGTCCATCACCCATCGTGGTAGAACTATTTTCACCAGTGGATCTTTGTAAAGACCGATGGTAAAATGGGTTTGCGTTGCATTGTGGATTACCCCTTAAATGTAGGTATGTCTTGCCAAAATTTCGATTTTTTATTTATTTTAATACAAATACACAAATAAAAAAAATAGTTTTGTAGACTTTTGGCACCAAACTAAGACCAAATAAAAAAAAAATAACGGAAGGTTGACCAGACAAGTGAGGCCGGTTTTTTATACATGTGTGAGTGCGTCGGTGTGCGCCGCCATAGTTCGACTGACGAGCCAAGGCTTTTTTTTATTTTTTTTTATTTGTGTTTTTATACTCTACAGACTCCGGGGCCTGTACCTTTTATTAACAATGATTCGACTTTTTCCTAAGAAGGCAATATATTGAGCCAAGGCTTAGTTTCGTTGCACGTATACCGTGTCTCTGTACACGGCGAGGCCTAGTTTTGCCGGCTTCACTTGTTTGTTCACAACACTCTGTCTTGATTTTTTATTTAGTCTGAGGCAACAACATGCATTTAAGGGGTACGCATTGATCGTGTTGATAACGGAGTCCCTAAGTGGTAATCTATGGTTTGCGGAGACACGTGTCTGCAGGTTCATCTGTAAAGATTTATGCGAGGCATTCAGCTCCCGTCGCTTTCCTCCATCGCTGTATGGAGAAGAGATTGTTTATCTATTTTGAATTTATTTTCCCTCTGATATACAAAAACAAAGCTGTTCGGTCAACATTTTCTTCATTATTTTTTGTAAACACGATCTCAATACTTATTACCTACCGAAAAATAAACATTCAAAAAATTTGCTATTGGTTGCGTTTTTTGTAGGTCCGAGCTTTCGACGTTTATATTATTGGTAGACACGTGTAAATACATTAAATTCTTAGACACGTGTATGATGAGTAGTATAAATGTTTCTGTGAGCTGTGGTCCGTATTCAGTTTGTTTGATACTATGTGAATTACTTTCTTTAGCTGTTCTTTTATATATTTTCTATCAGTTTGTGAAAAAAAGCCATGGTGGTCAAGAGGTAGTGACACCCGCCTCACAATCGTAAGGTCGTGAGTTCAAATCCTCGGTCCCGTACCAATGAGTTCTTTGGAATTTATGTACGGAATTTCACATCACTGGCTTTTCGGTGAAGGAAAACATCGAGAGGCAACCTGCATACGTCCTTAGAAGAAATTCGATGGCGCATGTGAATCCACCAACCCGCACTGGGCCAGCGTGGTGGATGTGGCCCAATCACCCTTCGTGGGTAGGCCTACGTCCTGCAGTGGACTATTAAAAAAGGCTGGTACAGTACAGTACAGTACCTAATCAAAATGGGATTCTAAATTGAGCTTCGGTGTAGTAGAGATACGAAGCAAGGTTTTCTCCTCTTATTTATCTTTAAAGATGTGGCATTTGTACTCGTATAGTTCCTCGTTCCCCGTTTGTCGAAAAGTAGGCTGTAGTAGAAATAAGCTCTCCTCATGTTAAAGAGGCAGGTAAGTATTATCGTAAAACCATGTATTACTAGGCTTCTACGACTACCAATTCACACAAAAATGATCACAGAAACTCTCTATAGAAAGCATAAGTACATATCATTACCTCTAGGTACATAGAAAATTAGGTGCCGTAGGTATATCACGTAACTACTCACGTAATTTATTTATTTATTTATTTATTCAATTAGTACCGCATGCACGAATTACACTAATGATAATTATTTATAAATCAATTATATAAAATTAATGTCAATAATACAAATGTCAAAGAAAAATAATACTAAAATTAAGAAAAATAACAGTCAAAAATACAACCTAATAGACAGATATGAAAACGTCCATGAAAAAAAAAAAATATAATAATCACCATAATAATACAATAAATAGTTACGTCACAGTTACCTACTTAAAAATACTGGATTGTTTTTGTGACGCGACAGACTCACAGTAATGTAAACAATCTCTCATTGTAACATTCCACTCGCCCGCTAGCACATCACAATCAGGTTGAGCGTCAAGTAGAGCATTAAGTGCAGCAAGGGATCGCGGTATCGGGGAGGTCGCATGAGCCACTGTTCTACAGCGTGGTACAGCAAACAATTTATGTTTCCTAGCCCGATGATAGTTGTCGGGAGTATAGAGGCGACATAACTGCTCGCTGAGCTCCGGTGCATCAACTTTGCCGCGCAAGATTTTACACATTGTTCTCAGCTGGTCATATGCTCTCCTTACTTCCAACGAATTGTATCCCAAACAACCGTGTAAGAATTCGGTGGGATACATGAACGGGTAGTACCCATACCTACGTTTGTATAGGTATCTCAAAAATGCCTTCTGAAGCTTTTCCAGCATTAAAGTATAGCAGTTCTCATGCGGATGCCATACACAAGCGCTAGCTTCTAGTTTGCTTCGTACCAGAGTACCGAACACGAGCTTAATGACACCAATATCATGAAAATCTCGGGAATTCCGTAGCACGAATCCAAGCCTCTGGTAAGCCTCTTTAGCGACCGTAGCGATATGGTCATTAAATGTGATTTGTCGATCAAATATGACGCCTAGATCCTTTACTAATTCAGTATGCGAAATTATAACTAAATGGTGTAATAAGTACACCAAGCGAGTTAGTGATCAAAACTCGTACTTATTGCAATAAAAATCGTAACTCTAACACTTAGTGCTGTGTACCTCATCCTTTTTAAAATATTCAAAATGTTCTCCAGGGAGTTAATGCAATATCGATATGCCATCTCGGGTGACAAGTTATCTCAAGCCGGGCGGCGCGGACAAGTTCCGTAATTAACTTGTCTCGTCTCAACGTGGGGGCAACCTTCAATACTCGGGAAGGGAACTGTATACTTGATGTTAGTGGGTAATTGAAAATCGGCGATATCATCTAGAGATTGAGGTTCGGAATTTTAGACAGTTCTACGTAAGCTTGTCAACCGTTGACGAACAAAAAGGTGACAAGCTTTGACGTCACTGTATTGAAGCCGCCCGAAGGCTTCTATGACTAAGCATTAACTAAGGCATACTGTACTGTACTGTATCAGCCTTTTTAATAGTCAACTGCAGGACGTAGACCTACCCACGAAGGGTGATTGGGCCATTTCCCCCACGCTGGCCCAGTGCAGGTTGATGGATTCACATACATCATCGAATTTCTTCTACGGACAACGGAGGCATACATGCAATGACTGCCTCGGTGGCTCAGTGGTTAGTGACCCTAACTTCGGGGTCGAAGAGGCGTGGGTTCGATCCCTACCCAGGGCAAATATTTATGTGATGAACATGAGTGTTTGCTCTGTGTCTGGGTGTTATTTAGTTAATATCTATATAAGTATGCATTTAAAAATAAGTATGTATAGTAGACAGACAGACAAACAGACAAAACTCTTTATTTACAACCACAATATGAAAAATAAACACTATTCACACATATACGACAAAAAATATGATTATAAAGTGGCGGCCTTATGACCCATGATGAGTTCTTCCAGGCAACCTTGCCTTGTAGTAGTTATCAGTCTCTGGCAGCCATATCACAAGCTTTGCTTAGTTTGGGGTCAGAGGCCTTGTAAAGGTCCATCTGTACATAGCTGTCCACATGTAGCTACTTATATGTATTTCTCATGTAACAAACTACGTCTCCCACTAGGTAGGTGCATTTAATTGTTAAAATTTAATATTTTGAGCAACTCAACTAGAGTTATGGAAAATAGCTTCACAGGTGCAGAATGGGAATGGAATATGTAGAATGGGAGATCTTGACTCTTTAGGTTTACGGTCCCCAAGTAGTCAATATGAGTATGAGTTTTATTATGTGTTAGAAATATCCTAGCTGTAGGTCATTATGTAGTGAGTATTAGAATTTTAGTTTGTTTAAATATCGGTTAGGTAGTTTCCAAAATCACCATAATCTGGGTTTTGCGGATCACAACGTTGGGTTCACACTAAGCAATCATTGGCCATATTTCGATTTTTACAGCCTTGTGTAAGATGTCCCCTAATATTTATTTATTTAATTACTATCCGAGCTACGAAGCTCTTAGTTATAAATGCTACCCTCGATGATATGAAGGCTAATCGTAATGACCATTGCTATAGGTACTTTAGTGATCAGTAAATATCTCTAAGTGCCTTTGATATTTACATGGTTGTATTTTGTATCCGAGCATAGCCCTTTCTACGAACGCTCTCTTGGAGTCTCTCTGCAAGCTCGAACTAAAGAGCAAGAACCAAAAAAAGACAGGTATTCCAGCGGATCGACAAATTGAAAGGGCAGGGGACATACTATAGATAACTGATGGCTCGCTAGCGAACCGTAGGACGTCCACCCACAAGGTAGACTACCCAAGTAACAAAATCTGGTACTATAAAAGACCTGAAAACGTTTTGGAGCGTGCTAATTAGTGTTCATGATTAGCACTATAACAGTCTTGTAAACGTTTATAAAACCCCGAATAGGCCCTAGTATTAACACTGATTTATTCTACATATAAACATGACATAAAGGCTGTCACGGTGATAAATCGGCTCTGTTGTTGAAATGTAAAAGTGATAAGAATCGGTTTTTAGTACGAAAATAGCTCTTCTTGCAACGTTTTGGATATAAATTTGCTTTATAAAAGTAACCAAAAACCTATTTATAGTGTTATTTTAATAAATCGGCTCTGTAGTTGAAATGTAAAAGTGATAAGAATCGGTTTTTAGTACGAAAATAGCTCTTCTTGCAACGTTTTGGATATAAATTTGCTTTATAAAAGTAACCAAAAACCTATTTATAGTGTTATTTTAATAAATCGGCTCTGTAGTTGAAATGTAAAAGTGATAAGAATCGGTTTTTAGTACGAAAATAGCTCTTCTTGCAACGTTTTGGATATAAATTTGCTTTATAAAAGTAACCAAAAACCTATTTATAGTGTCATTTTAATAAATCGGCTCTGTAGTTGAAATGTAAAAGTGATAAGAATCGGTTTTTAGTACGAAAATAGCTCTTCTTGCAACGTTTTGGATATAAATTTGCTTTATAAAAGTAACCAAAAACCTATTTATAGTGTTATTTTAATAAATCGGCTCTGTAGTTGAAATGTAAAAGTGATAAGAATCGGTTTTTAGTACGAAAATAGCTCTTCTTGCAACGTTTTGGATATAAATTTGCTTTATAAAAGTAACCAAAAACCTATTTATAGTGTTATTTTAATAAATCGGCTCTGTAGTTGAAATGTAAAAGTGATAAGAATCGGTTTTTAGTACGAAAATAGCTCTTCTTGCAACGTTTTGGATATAAATTTGCTTTATAAAAGTAACCAAAAACCTATTTATAGTGTTATTTTACACCGAAAACGAATCCAGTGATCTTTTTCATTACAATTTTCTCCAAGAAAATAAAAATCTGTATGTTTTATTATGTCACTACAGCCATTGTTGATAGTAACACGTAATTAAAAGGACATACTACAATACATTCATGGAGTATAAATCTGCGGTAACTTGCACTTGCGAAAATAATTGTGTCGCTAAAGTCAATATTCAATTTTGAAATGAATGTCAAATTTGAGAATGCGCCTTCATAATTTTCATGTCTTAATTAATTTTTAATTATTACAATAAGAAATTCTTCCCACTATGGCTACTATAGTGCTTATTGGCTCCAGCAGTGCTGTTAATGCGCTACCATGACAAAAAACGGCAGCCATTTTTTCACCTAACACAGATCATAGCCCGGGAGGTAAGCGGAAAAAATGCAACTACTTTCTAAAAGCTGAAGTTTTGGTATGTCGCTATCAAGCTGGTGTACAAAAATACCACGGAGTCAGTCAGGTGGGACGTTTAGCGTTTGGATGGAAATGAATTAATAAAAAACCGGACAAGTTCGAGTCAAACTCGCACATCGAGGGTTCCGTACAAACACATTGTTAAAATAATTAAACACCTGTTTTAGCATGTGCTAATGAAGTTCTTTTATATGATAGGTACCTTACATGATACGATTTACTCACTTTGAATTTTGAATCCATATTTTGTGAATTTTGAGGCCCTATTTTTTTCTGATTTAAATAAAAATGTACAGTTTTCAGATTTTTTCCTATATGTGTACTCTGAGACAATGCTTCTCGCCAAATTTCTTAGTTCTACGTCAACGGGAAGTACCCTGTAGGTTTTGATTTTTGTGAGTGCGAAATATTCGTTTTTTTACGACATAAACGGCTCTAACTTTTTTAAACGATAATTGAGAAGTTATTCTTTTACACAACTGCAAGAGATCATAAATATACGTATACAGTTTAAATTTCAACTCGATAACATTACGCGTTTCCGAGATAAAGAGTCTTGACATACACACAGACGGACAGACGGACAACAAAGTGATCCTATAAGGGTTCCGTTTTTTCCGTTTGAGGTATGGAACCCTAAAAAAAACATGAAGCTGAGCCTGTCAGTTAGGCTTCATTTAAAGCGGCGCTGCTTTAAGTCCTGACTGACAGACATTGTAATTGTAAGTAACAAGGTTTGTCAAGCAGGCTTTAAAAGTTTCAAGTAATTTGTTGTAATTCAACTTTTTAAATTATTTTCTACACGTACACCAATTTTCAGCTATTAGAAGTAGTTGCAACACACTTATTTATTTTTTTAATTAATCAAACGGGTATCCTCATCAAACGCTAAAGCTCGAAACATGCTGTCGGACGCGGCGTACGGACGCATGCACATTGCTAAGTCGCGGCTGTCAGCCGCGTCCGTCAGCCGCATCCGATAGTATGTTTCCGGCTTAAGCATTGTAGCTGACTGACTCTGGGGTATTCTTGTACACCATCATAACATACCGAAAATTTAGCTTTTAGAAAGTACCTAGTTATATTTATTCACTTACCTCTCCGGCTATTAGTTATGTTATCTAAATATAAAGTCCATTTATGAAGTACGAGTACGTGTCACATAAAAGATACTGAAAAGCTAGTATAGACTAATTAGTCCATTAATTGTAGATTTTAGTACATTTATAGTATGTTTTAGTCGTGTAGCAGTAACACAAACTCACTAATAGAGCTATTTAAACTATAAGTTATTTAAAAGATGTATCAGGATTCCTTTTGGTACTATTTAGTACTATAGAAGAATTTTCATGGATCTTACAGAATTAGCTCCATTGGCATATTTAGAGAGCTTTTAAAACGATAAAACGTTACGAAATTGTTGTGCAAGGTACTTTTATAATGCGAATTTGTCTTGAATTATAGTTTTTGACACTGCTACAGTACTAGTACTATAAAAGTAACTTTGACGCATCAATTGTGCCAAATAGATACATAAAAGTGTCATTTAAGTGGTCTTTAGTATTAAATAGTACTATAAACGCATATTTTACGCCCATTATAGAGTAACACTTTAAATATTCTTTTGTATGGTCCTGCAGACGTTTTAAGAGCCAATTTATCGGACTTAAATGCTTTTTTATCTTATAGAACGGTTTGATTCTCTCTCTATTGAAAACCTATATAGTATGAGCAGTGATAATGTTTACCACTATAGGCCCACTATATTACTGATTGGTGATAAAACGCCTTGGTTATAGAAGCTTATGTTACTTGGGTAATGATCTCATTAAGACCGCAGAATCGCATTGAATGCTAGCCGTGCCGTTTAAATCCAAATTAAAAAATGTTATGTGCGCCAGCAATTTTTTTATACATACGTGTATAATACTTGTATAATATGTGTTACAGTCAGAGTGATTAGTTCATTATTATGTATAATAACTGATTATTATACAAAATTACTAAACTGCTTAGATAATGTGATAAATTAATCACTTAAGCTGGTTTGCATAATTACTAGGTTACCTAATCTATGTACAATAATTTACTACTACTACAATTGACTGTAACAATGCACAAGCAAACCGTTTGTCTGATGTAACAGCATTCAATTAATATTATTCCATTTTCAGAAAGGTAAAAATGAACACCAACTGTAGTATCTCCACAGTTGTCATTTCTAAAAGTTAGCAAAACAACATCGTTTGCAGATAATTAGCATTTGTGTATTACTTTGGCGTAATCCAAATATTTACTATTTCAATATTGAGATAAAATGCTTTAATTCCACAATGAATTCCAACGGAACTTCGGCCGTTGTTTTAGGAATTTATAAATGAAAACCTTTAAATTACTGAAGATTTCTGGCTAATTAATTCGATTGAACACGAAAACTGAAACAAGAATATCTTTTCGTTAAGAATTCTTAGCTTAATTTTTTAATATCATAATTTTATCATCAATATCAGTGTTTAGATATCTCGTGGATGATTTATTTATTGTACAATACTTACAATGGTAAAAATTAAATTTAATACCGGAAAAGAGGACTTAAAACTAGTGCAATGTCATGCACTATCCAATTTCTTATATGGAAGTATTCAAAAAGGTTTTCTGACCTAAGGTGTCGAAGTTAGTTGTTTTGGAAATCCGTATTTTTTTATTTCAAATAGGTTTGCGTTTGACTACACTCTGCCTGATGCTAAGCAGATATGCGGTCTAGGATGTAGCACGCTTACCTAGAAGATACCTATTTACTCGAGATTTGAAGACACCTACGAGTAAATTGTACTTTAGCGGAAAGACAGATTCAGGCAAAGCGTTCCACATTCTGGCAGTTTGTATGAGGAATGTGGACTCAAAACGCTTGGTTCTAACGCGTGGGATGTCTACCATAAAAGGGTGGCGCTTTGGTTGCGTCTGTCTAGCCGTACGATAGAAGAAAAGGGCAGGTGGGACCAGATTTTACAACTCCTGGGCGCACTCACCGAAGTGTATCCGATAGAAGGCTGACAGACACGCCACCCTACGTCGATGCTCGAGACTTAGCAGCTTCGACTCAGTCAAGGTTTCGTTGCCTATCAGCCTCCTGGCTCGCCTTTCAATGGACTCCAAAGGCTCCAACTGACATTTGGCAGAGCCATCTCAAAGGTGAGAGCAGTATTCCATGCAAGACCTGACTTGCGCTTTATAAAGACTAAACAGTTGCTCAGGTGTGAAATACCGTCTCATCTTAGAGAGAACACTAAGTTTTTTTGAGGCTCATTGGGCTTTTGAGTCTATATAAGAGCCAAAGTTGAGAGTCGATGATAGCGTAACGCCTAATAGTTCCAGACTGTTAGTTACCGGAACGGACACACCACGGAAAGCAGGACACAATTGGAAGAGCCTCTTTTTGGTCGAAAACAAACAGCCCCGAGTTTTCGAGGCATTAAACTTGACCAGGTTAGCAGCACCCTAGTCAGATACCGCCTCCAGACTCAAGTTGAGTAGTTCGACCATAGCCTCTCTGAGTGACTCGATCTGTGGCCCGCTCGTTCTTGCCTCGGATGTGTAGCTATCCATGACTGTACTGTCGTCTGCGTACCCAAAAATACCAGGCTTTAGCAAGTCGTTAATATGCAGTAGGCAAAGCGTCGCAGAGAGCACTGATCCCTGAGAAACACCAGCATTGATAGCCATTTGGTCAGACGAACAACCATTTACAACTACTCGCATTGACCGATTCCTTAAGAAATCAGATATTCAAGCGCAGAAATCAGCAGGTAGGCCGTAAGAAGGAAGCTTGCCAACAAGGCTCTCATGCCAGACTGTAAAATGCTTTGGAGATATCGAAGGAGACAGCCAGTGCCTCCCCGTGTTTCTCGATGACCTCACTCCAGGTGTGTGTGGCGTACGCCAGAAGTTCCCCAGTAGACCGGTTTCGGCGAAAGCCATACTGATGGTCACTGAGTAAATCATTCGCTGCCAGGTACGCCAGGAGCCTGTTGTTAAGAACACGTTTCATACTCTTGCAAAGTATGGACGTGATCGAAATCGGTCTGTAATTGGCAGGGTCAGCACGGCCGTATAAAGTCAAATTGGTACGACTTAAGAAATTGAACCATTGTTGTTCCAAGACAACTTTAGAATGGCCGTATGTTAACCTAAATAATCGTATTTTAAGGGAAAATAGGGAAAAATCTGATAAAATTCGTAATAAAGAATAAAAAATTCGTGATAAATGCCGTATTCTTAAATGTACCTACATAGTTTTTAAACAAAATATTTGTATCAAAACATGGCTTTAACAGGGCAGCTGCCTCATATTTGGTTTGAGGGCTGCAAGCTATATTTTGGGTGTCTATAGAGCCTGAAAGCCACATAACACGACAAAAGCCGTATCAGGAACATCACTGAATCGAACCTCGCAATTTTAATGCGGTGTCCTTTTAGGCTACCACAGCTTAATTTTGAGTTTTAGTTAATTTTTTACATTTAAATTTTCTGCTGATTAATTAAAATTCTCCTCCGAATTGCTTAGAAAAGCAAAACTAGGATTTAAGATTTAATTAAAGTCCTAATTGAATTTCTAGGTGGCACCGGCTCGGTTGGAAATAGGGTGAGACCTAGAATGAAACATTATTTAAGAGGATTGATTTTTCTAAGGAACAATTTCAAAATAAAACATTATTTCTGGTTGACATATATTAAGCTCCTGAAAAACAAAGCTTGGCAGAAATTTCCAATAAAAACTGATTGCGGTTATACTTACAGAAGGAGTTTTGTTTTGCTAAACTAAGAGTATGAGACAGTTCATAATTAAATTTATTTCAAAGAAATTTCATTCATGAAATTTTTTATAACACTTTGTTGCGATAAGTTCTTATTACTCATTTATAAAAATGTGGTAGTCTGTAAGTAGGGCAATCGAGAATATAATAACATATAAGTTTGTTTGTAAAACTCGAGTTATATCTCCTTTTATTTTAGGGTCCGCAAAAACCAAGTCGGGTAAAGTTTTAAGGGCTTAAGAAATTAAAGCCTCAAGTTCTTTTTTTACCCTTCTTCAACAACCGATTTAACCACGTCGGATTCATTTATCAGTTGAAATAGCCTGAGTGATGCGCAGAATTTGTAAGTAGGCGTAAATCAAGAATGGAAACCGAAAAAACGAACTTTTCTTATAATTATTTTATTTTAATCTAAACGATACTATACAAACCTTGCAGCTGATTTATTTTCACAAAAAAACTGTCCCCATCGAGCAAGTATCAATGCTGGATGGCTCGGTATGAAACAGCTGTATTTTTTTGGGATTCCGGGTTAGCCCCGTAGCAAACATTATAAACGCGAAAGTTTGTGAGAATGGATGGATGGATGTATGGATGTTTGTTATTCTTTCACGCAAAAACTATAGAATGGATTGAGATGAAACTTTGCAATAATATCTTAATATATATAAATCTCGTGTCACAATGTTTGTCCTCAATGGACTCCTAAACCACTTAACCGATTATAATAAAATTCGCACACCATGTGCAGTTCGATCCAACTTGAGAGATAGGATAGTTTAAATCTCAAATTATAGTCGCAATTTCAATTTATTTAGCCACAGCAACGCGTGGCCGGGTCAGCTAGTAGCTTATATATCAGAATAACACATAGGCTATAAATTATAATGATATATTGCGTATGCGGGCGAAGCCGCGGGTAAAAACTAGTTGTTCATAATTATGAGTTGAATTACTTTCTTTCAGTTTCATACGCAATTCATAAATACCTAACACTATACATAGTAGGTACTGTACTGTATCAGCCTTTTTAATAGTCCACTGCAGGACGTTGGCATACCCACGAAGGATGGTCGGGCCATATCCACCACGCTGGCCCAGTGCGGGTTGGTGGATTCACATACGCCATCGAATTTCTTATACGACATATGCAGGTTGCCTCACGATGTTTTCCTTCACCGAAAAGCCAATGGTGTTACGAGTTTGTTCCGTACATAAGTTGTAGTTTGAACCCACAACCTCACGATCGTAAGGCAGGTGTCACTACCACTAGATCACCACGGCTTACACTGTACATAGTACATATATAGAAACTGTGAAAGTTTAAAACAGTGCACAAAGTTTCGTTAAATAATTTATTATTATCGTTTACCTAGCTTGAATCTGTTTTCAATAAAAGTAGAATGGTTTTCCCTGTCGCGCAGGTCGTACCTATTGCATATTATACACTTACCTGTCATAATAATGTTAGTCTACTAATTCTACTATTATTTGGTACTGTTTGATAACACATCAAAACAAAATATAGAAGAGACAGCGAGTAATTTTACTACCTTGTACATTCAGTTATAAGTAGGTATTTGATACGGTACATCTATTAATCACAACTATAGATGTATGTATAAGATAATAGGTATAGTACGTGCAACCAAAGATGAGACTTGAGAAACGACTTTGGTTTGTAATAAATATACAATTTCTGGATAATAGATATACAAACGTTTAAAATACTTTTAAGAGATATACAAATTCTGGATAATTAGTTTGCACACGACTGTACGCAACAACCTCCACTACTAACGCTCGTCAAGTCTCATCTTTGTTGGCACGCACTATAATTATGTAGTTTTAGTTTTTTACCCAATTAACGTTTTTATTGAATTTTGTTTTATACCCTTTGGATCCCCAACTTTATCCAAAGTTACATTTGCCTCCTATAGTAGGTAAACCTTATTTCTTCAAAAATAGTCGAAAACTTAGTGAGAGTGTTTTGTTTGCATTTAAACCTTTATGCTCTTTGTGCTTTGGGGTACTCAATTCGACGCGTATATATATAATTTTTATGTATAACATCGCATAACTTTTTTCATAGTAGTTCGATTTCAATAATTCTTTTTTTATTGGAAAGAATATACTTCGAAATTGGTCCCATTTAAATTTTATCGAAATCGGCTGAGCTATTTTTGATAAATCAACAATAATGTGAAAATGCTATATCGCTCCGTGCGAAATATTCGCGAATTCTGTACACCGGTGAAGTCAGTCATGCCATTTTTTGCAAAAAATAATTATTTACTATAAGTAATAAAGCATTTCCAATCCAGTCCTCGTTAAAAGTTCAAATTTTGCCCTCAATTTATTCAGTAGTCTTCGAAATTTCATAATAAGTAACTATAATATGTAAAATATCACATAAATAGAGGATGGCCCTTTTTTCAAAAATAAAATGTATCAAAGTAGGACAAAATACGAACAACAGGAAGTGTTTCCTCGAAACCAGACAAAGAACTGCCAAATTGCATCTTCGTAATTGGAGATAACGTCGAATGAATGATAGCGGCAATCCTTCCAAACGTCAGCTGCAGGAAAAACGGGGAACCCCGGGAAACACTTATCTTTGCTCTTATACGTGCGGCTTTCGCTGTCAAAATGTCGATGTTCTTCCCCTTGGTAAATTGACGACGGATTTTGTGGAGGCATGTGTTTACCATTCTGATTGCTTCTTGGATTGATACATATTATGCAATATGCATGTTGATTGGTAGTTTATTGTCTGGTATGCGGTAGTGGTTTGTATTTGTACTAAAGAGCTTCGGACACTATAGTAAATTCCGCTAAATTTCACATTAATTAGATTAAGTATAATATTGACAAATTATAAAGTGCAGGAAGTTAATGAGGTAAAATCATAATTATGAATCTTTTTTCACGGGATTCCCGCAAATCTCGAAAACAGCTGTTTTATAAATTTTGGCCTAAACAAGGTGAATTTATTGTGTGGAACAACTATTTGTTTAGCTCTAGGATTAAGACACACCTAATCATCCTAAAGATACACTGCAGAGTCAATTCATGCAGTTCAAGTGTCTGAATGAACTTCTAACAAGTTCGGAGGCACCTTTCAGCATCACGTCAAATACCATTTTTATTGTTGTTAGCACCTAAAAGTTTTATTTATTTATACTATTTTCACCGCTAGTTCGACCAGCGCGCAGCGGCACAAAAAGTTTTCTCTATTGTTTTTATTAGTACAATTGGCTGACATACGAATAGCAAGGGAATTGCTGGTCTCAAATGTTAGCCCTGGCTGATTACCTGCTCTATTTAATATTAAACGTAACTGAAATCAATGAAACGTTACCGTTTTATTTACAAGTAACTTACACACGTATGGACAAGGGATTTTGTTAAGGTTCTCTTTTACTTTTTGAGTTACGAAACCCCAAAAATAAACTACATCGATACTTCGCAGCGAAAGTTAAGAAAATAGGAGTATCTTTCACGTTGAGTGATCATAAGACAGGAATGCTGGTCAAAATCGTACCTACTTAAGAATACATATTATGAACAGCTTCAGACAAGAGCCGTAAAATAGCGGGAAAAAACGAATTAACTGCCCTACGAAAAATATTCATATAAATTCATTCATTCTTAAATTGGATCATTTAGTAGTATTTTTTTTTAACAATTTATGCAGGTTACTTTTATATAAAGCCATTGAGATTTTAATTTTAACATCAGCGACTATCGCAGGTGTTTATTTCACACCACACATAAATCTGGCGGATATCTCAGTTTCTTATGATGATAGTGCAACTGCATTTATGTACCTAAGACACCTAGTACCTACTTAAATATTTTCCTTGTATTAATTTATTCACACAAAACTTAAATATCATTTCATAAACTTTGTTCTTTAATGAATTAATTTAATTGAACATTTCCCCGTAAATCAAAATTCAGCTTGTAGATACTTGTTTCACAGTATTCTGGTAACGCCGACTGTAAGTAATACTACATGATCAGTCTAATCAAACCCAAACAATATCCACAGATAAAGTTGAGATAATTCAGGATGAAGTGAATAGAATCACAATTAGCAGACCCGGCCACGGCAAAGGTATCGAACAGTATTGTGACTCGGCCCTGTCCTTGAAACATATAGGGTTATTTCTAATCAATTAGCATCCTTGTAGGGGCTTATTCTGTACATCAAATCTAACAACTTTTGTTCTGTGACTTTTGTCAAAACTCAAAAAAAATAATTGTCGTTCCATAGAAAAATATCGTTCACCCACGACAAAATGTATGGTAGCTGTTTTTTTTGACGTGACAACGTCTTATAAATTGGTTTGCCGGGTGACACTTCAAGAAACTGCGTTACGCTCCGCTCACGTTATGCGCTCACAATGAGAGCGAGTGAGAGGCACGCGTCATGGTTAGCCCGCCTAAGAGCGAGAGAGACAGACATTTTCATCCTTCTTCCTACTATACGAATGAATATTCACATTAAAATTATTTTACCACTCAAAGTCGTTGTCACGTAAAACTTTCGCCCGTATACCGACTTTACAGGCAACCAATATATTTAATTTGGACAAAATTAGCTAAATAAAAGTTGTTAGTCTTGACGTACAGAATAATTCCCTAAGAGGATGCTAATTGATTAGAAATATCCCTGAATATCTATACCTGTAGGTACCACGTGGCCACGCAGAACTCTCTAGGGCTGCCCTCCTTCACCTTCAGTACTTATTTTAATTTCATCTACTTACTCTTTACCTGTATTTGAGTTTCTTTCTAGTTTTATCTAATAAGATGAAAATTATTTAAAATTAAATTAAAATTATATTTATTACAAAAAATAAATTCGTTGCGAATGTTGCGAATCGTTGCGAATTCGTTCAATAATAATACATAATGTGTTTTTGATGTTTTTAGGGTTCCGTAGTAAAACGAAGAACCTTATAAACGTAAATCTAACGCTTACTAGTGACAATTCCACACGTTCGTTCATCACTACGGCGCGCCGCGACTGATTAGCATACTGAGAGCATACTGAACTCCGAGGCACGTATGTATGATTCGCGTTCCGATTGTTTATATAAAGACGGAATACTGTTAGATATCATTACCGTGACCCAGCGGACAAGACAAGCTGCTCGTTAGGCAGGTCACGAAGCGCCTGATAAACTCCGCAAATAAAATTATAGCTGGATTTGTGATAGTTTGATCACATCAATACGTCAGATGCCTACAAATGAAGACCTACAGACCGACAAAAATAAGAAAAAACCCTAAGAAAATTTGAATTTCGCGGGCTGACCTAGACGTTTAATGTTAACTACATTTTATAAATCAGTCTCTTTTTGACCGACGAACCACCAGAGGAGGTATACAATTCGACGCTTAAATTTTTTTTTATGTATAACCACGCATAACTTTTTTCGTAGAAGTCCGATTACAATAATTTTTTTTTTATTGGAAAGAATATACTTCAAAATTGGTCTCATTTAAATTTTATCGAAATCAGCTGAGCCGTTTTTGATAAATCAACAATAATGTGAAAAATGCTACATCGAACCGTGCGAAATATTCGCGAATTCTGTACACGGGTGAAGTCGGTCATGTTAATTTTTGCAAAAAATAATCTTGTTTGTGTATCTAACTATGTAACCGCTCTACAGCTACCTACCGCTAAATCTTCTCAACGATAGTATAGTGAAAAAAATTGCAAATAGCGAGATCCGGCGACATAGGTAAATAAATTATAAGGAAACTAGCTGACCCGCCAAACGTTGTTTTGGCATAAAATATCACCAATAAAAATGCTATTATAATATATCTCAGTATATTATATATATATATATATATATTACATATAAACTATTCTATCTCTCAATTTGGATCAAATTGCACACAGTGTACAAAATTTGTTTTAAAATCGGTTTAGTAGTTGAGGAGTTATCGCGGACAAACACAGTGACACGAAATTTTTAAATATTCTGCTTATTTATAATATATTAGTCTTTTTTGTGCGTCTGACTAGTAAACCGTCTTAGATCTTGTAGACTACTCAGCAGATTGTAGGACGGTTTTAATTATCTTTAAGAACATTTTCGGTAGGTTTTCAGCTATTATGAACGGAACTGTACTTATTATCAAGATATTATATTGGACAAGACAAGCTGCTCGTTAAGCAGGCCACGGTGCGCCTGATAAACTTTGCAAACAGAATCATAGCTTGATTTGTGATAGTTTGATCACTCCGTCATACGTCAAATGCCTACAAATAAGCCGCGGAGACACTTTAGGGATCCGGGAATATCATTGTGTGACATGAACTGAATATCTACGAGTATTTAGAGTTGAATAAAGGGAACGCAAAATTTCCGAAAAATTCAGGGGCTGACCAGGCGGGAAGTTAGACGTTAGGATCCGAAAAATCCGTGAAATTGAAGAGCTGGTGGCAGAGCCCAATATTGTGGGTGAAATTAAATCCCACAGACTCCGCTGGCTCGGACATCTGGAACGCATGGGAGAAGATCGTGCCGTAAAGAAGGCTTATTTGAGCATGCCGGAAGGGCGAAGACCTGTTGGACGTCCCAAGTATAGATGGAAAGATAAAGTGACCGAAGACCTGCTGGAAATTGGAGTGCAAGACTGGCACCTACTCGCGAGAATAGGGGCGGACCTTGGTATCGGAGGCCAAGACCCACTTTGGGTCGCTGTGCCAACAAAGATAGAAGATAGATTGATAGATTTAGAGTTGAATACTGAGTGGCGGTAACTTTAAAAGCGTAAGTATTTCAGTTCGGTAAGTAAGTAGTCACAATGGTCAAAGGACTCAAAGAAAGCAAGGTCTTTAACTCTGGAAAAGCTGCTTATTTATAATATATTATTTCACTTTATTCGATACATCTCTCGGGTCAGGCCCGGTTCTTTGATGGGCATCAGTGTACAGTAGCCAACACTGTGAGGCCCCTTTTAAAACATCATTTAGCTATCTAGTTGGGATGATGGTACAAGGAAACCTATTGTGAGTTATGAATTCAAAAAATAATGGGCTATTGTAGTGAACTTCTAGATGATTTACAAAACCGATCTATGGAATGAGGTACGGCACCCGTCAAGTAATGCCTCATTTCAAAATATTAAGGCGGGTGGTGACTTGCCATCCACTAAATGGGCCGCCCATAAAGGCTACCGTAAGTTGGCGCCGGAGGGGCAACATTGGTGTGGACGGCTCAGGGTGTCGAGAGGTGTGCTGCGCGTTCACTAAGAGCTACTAGCGGCGTTATGCCCTTTAACACTTCCATCCTGGAGTTTAGGTTATTGCGGTTTCCACTCCAAGCCAGCTAGTTAAGACAAGAGAGGAGTTAGGGGTCTCATTTAGCCCCAGGGAATCAGGGTTCGCGGTGTCGCCACTCACCGACAGCTCGCCACAAAGCCGACCCTGCTGATTTTATTATTATTTCTCTTTATTCAATCGAATTCACAGGCTTGGCCTGGTCCTTTATTAGGCATCAATGGAGCCTAAGCTAACATTGAGAGGCTCCTTTTACAATTTGAAATATAAAAAAGCAGTACGTACAAAAAGGATAGCGTTGCAGACAAACTTTGGCAAATAAAAAGACTTGATATATTGAAACTGGGCTATTGTGGTGAAATATTAAATGAATGGAAACGGAGCTGAGCGGAAGTTTTCTGGTAACTAATTTGACATACATTTTATACTATATATAACGGGACTGAACTCACGTGTGGGGATAGTCGTAACGACTATAGTTTCGGTCGCATTCGGCGACCTTTATCAAGTTGGCGAGTGCTAGCACGCGGAGCCGTCTCGCAATGCACTGCGGGCTGCGGCGCGTAGCGCTCGCGATGACAGCGGTTGCGGTGGTGGGGCGGGGGCGGGTAGAGAGGATTGTTGTGTCGGCGCGCACTGAAGATCCTCTTCGTCGGTATCCTGGTATACGTCGGGGATACTCCAGCACACTGATCTCACTATGTCTCCACCAGTTCCACGGTTAAGTCCTTTGGATCCCTGAAGACACGGTTTCCACGTCGGTGGCAGTATCCATCCCCCGTCTCTATTGAAGTTAGGGCGTCTGCTAATCTCAATAGCCTCCCTAACTTTACGGGGCACGAAAAACTTCTCTCGCGCTAGCACCTTCGCTCTGTCAAATCTGATGAAGTGCTGTGCATCGGAATCGAGAGTGTGTTCTACCACCGCGGAACCATTCCTATCCAAGTTTTTCATTGACCGTATATGCTCCGTGAGCCTGGTAGAAACATTTCTTCTTGTCTCTCCAACGTAACACTTCCCGCAATCGCACGGGATCATGTAGACACCGGGGACACCCAAAGGGTCTCTATCCTTAGGAGAACGTAGCAACTGTCTTAGTTGTCCCGGAGGACGGAAGATGGTCTTAATGCTATACCTTCGGCGTAATAAATTACCAATTCTGTCCGTCACTCCTTTAATATATGGCAAATACGTTGCTACTCTCTCAACCGATGCCGGACGTGTTCTCGGAGATGCGTTTGCCAACCGCCAGCTCTGTTTCCACTTGTAACCATTACTGCTCAGCACACTTTTAATATGTTCGAGGTCAGTATCCAGGTATTCAAAATTACACAATTTTAGTGCTCTATTTATCAGTGTCCGTGGTACCGAGGTCAAGTGCGCTGGATGGTGGTGCGAATCTGCGCTCAGGTATCTATCCGTGTGTGTTGGTTTACGGTATACCGTGTGGGAAAGTCGGCTGTTAGAGTCTCGTTTCACCAACACATCTAGAAATGGTAGAGCTCCGTTGCGTTCGCGTTCTACCGTTACAGTAATGTTCGCATGTACGCTGTTCAAATGCGACAGTAGCGGATCTATTCCATCTTTCTGTACTATGGCAACCACATCGTCCACATAACGCCACCAGTGTCTCGGTTTATATGAAGTGGTTAACAAGGCAGCTTCTTCAAACCACTCCATAAAGATGTTCGCTGCCACTGGAGCCAAAGGAGAACCCATCGCAACTCCGTCAATCTGCAGAAAGTAGTCCCCCTTCCATACCAAGTATCCACTTGATAGAACGAATCTTATTAAAACCAGATACTCGATAGGTATGTCGACATGCTGTAATAATTTGACATAATAATATATATAGGTAATTATATTATACTTAAACTCAGAGACTGCTTCACTCTGAACAGCTGTGCTTTGGCAGAGCTTGGAAGAGAAAGCTCTGGAGAGCTTTCGCGGTAGCCCGAACAATCTCCACAGAAGTGTTGTCGTCATGTATTTGGTAGCAAAACAGTCACAGTTCGGAACTCGTGGCTTACTTTGCCGCGCGCTTCTTCCGTGGTATAGGCTGAATCAAATGTCTTGGCGGCCGTAATGTTAGCCACACGCTGCAGCTCATTAAACAGCGTCAATATGACTCAGCCTTTAAAACAGATAAATAGGCATTAAATATTTAAATCACCTTCACATCTCAACGTTTCACGGTTGGTTCAATTAAATAGGTTTTTTTTCCCCGCATTTTTCATCTGAGCGCTACCGTAGCTCGGATGACACGTTAAATTGTAGGTCCAGGTTGTTTTAACCGTTTAGCCATGTCAGAGGCCTTCAGGCGGCCTAAAAACTCTGACACTAACACTAGCCACCTGGCCTATACGAACTTACTTACTTTATTAAATAAGTAATGAATTTTATACACTGAAATACCTTTGACACCGATCACAATAACAATCTAAATATGTTGTTTACGAGACAAACATAGTTGTTATATTTCTAAGAGAAAACAACAAATGAGTTGCGTAATATATTTACGAAAATCTGAGACGAGGAGTATTAATAAATAAAATAAAAATAAAATAGCCTTTATTTCCCTTAAAAAAAATAATAGTACAAGATTAACAAAAGTATTACTGAATTTAAAACAACAGTTTATGTACACTAAGCTATTTTTAGTAAAATTATAATTTATTGGGCACCCATGTCTGGGTAAAGGCCTCCTCCATGCTATGCCATTTCTCGCGGTCTTGTGCTGCTCGCATCCAGGTCGCTCCCGCGACCTCTACGATGTCGTCGCACCATCTTCTCCGGGGTCGTCCTCTGTCCCGTGTGCTGTCTCTCGGGTGCCAGTGGATAATCCGTTCAGCTCCGCTGCTCTCTGGAAAGTGCTAACCTTGTTGACGAGCTTTTTTGTTAGAGCCCACGTTTGGCATCCGTAGAGCAAAGACGGAAGTATGGTGTTATCCATCAGTCGTTTTTTGAGGTGAATTGGCATCTGGCTCTTAAAAACGAGAGACGAGGAGTATTAAGGGATAATAATATAGGCAATTAGCCAATGGATCAATATTTAATATAATTATTACAAAACCTAATAAAAATACATACGATACAAATGACGTTTTTTCATTTGTTATTATTATATATATGTGTATATTGAGTAATGTTTGTGGGTAATGAAATCTTTTCGTAATATAAAATAAGTTTAAAATACAAGCATAATTATACATGGTTAAAGGTATTAAACGCAAAACCTTGTAAGGGCGGGTCTAGTACATCAATACAAACAACTTTTGTACTACGACTTTAGAATATTCGCAAAAAAGCTTCGTTTCTCCATATATTATGCCGCGCGTTGACGAACTTTTTGTATGAAAAAGCTGATTTTTTCATCGTGATTTTCCAAAAGTCCTAGAACAAAAGTTGTTTGTCTAGATGTACTAGACCCGCCCTTGAAATGTTTTCCGTTTAGTAAATATGACACTCACCCTAAGCTTGACCACCTATTCTCCGGATGGTATTAGATGTTGTGGACAAAGGTGAAACATGTAGACTTACTTAGAAGATACCTAGTCCATTTAACTCAAAAAAACCTCAGATAGTAATACTAAACTTGTCAGGAAAAAGGAAAAAAAGGCAGTTTGTTGCATTTTCTGGCCCTATAAGGACGAAACGTTGAGTTAGTACCATTTTGCATGAAGGAAAATTGGTTTTCTGTCATTAGTACCATTGATTAGTTTAATTGATGGTAATACTCACGTATGTATACGTCGCTATATAATGGTACTAAGCGACGTTAAATTTATATCGTCGCCAGTACCATTGATCAGTTCCGTTGATGGTACTATTCACATACCTATATGTGACTATACTCTATAAAATTTAACTTGATCTCTGCGACAGTGACATATTGACATATTTAGAGTTGAGATAGTGGTGGAAAAAATCGATTTTCAAACAATGTTGTAGTGAAATCGAATGAGTAGTTGAAGGTGAGAAATTGGATTTTATTTACTTACTATTATTTAAGATCAAGTATGTACACATGTAAATAATGTTATGATATTAATTAAATACTCATAATAATGTAACGATAGTATTTATCGACGTTTTTCACTATTATCGATGCTAATGTAACATATAATTGGGTTTAATTTAATTACACAGGTAAAAAATGTTATGATATTAAAATATACAATAAAATAATGATAAATTAAGTTTTATTTAAAATATCGTCAGTATAAACTATCGATATTTTAATTAAAACTCTATCTAAAACTCTGTGGTCACGATCATTCGTCGCCCATACCATAAAGTATGACATTGACAGGTACTGTCTGTACTATTAAGATATTCGGGACTTCATAGGCGTGATTTTTATGACAGCTGTCGCAGAGATCAAGTTAAATTTTATAGAGTATAGTACCATTAATGCCTCCAGGCCCGGAAAATATAATTATAAGGTTGCATACAACAAAACTTTGAATATTAAAAAGTTGAACTTATGTGGGCGAATCTTTCGTTCGTTTCAATGCGACTTTCATCGCATCGGTCATTAATCCTTCGTGCTATGTGCCCCACGTAGTGTGCAATTATTACAATGACAATGATGATGGCTATGATAGCCAAAAAAAATTGAGAAAGCTTCTCAAAATAAATTGTTACTAGGAATACAGTTATGTGGAAATTACTACGATATTATATGATAATAAAATAAGCCGAACAAAAAATTGTATAAATATCTCTACCAACACGAACTCTAATTATTTATTTGGCTATTATTCTCCGTCACGTATCCCTCTGATTGTATCGCGTAGAAACCCAACGTGATAATTACTTTACCTTTTCTGTTTCTCAGAAAACAGCTACTTTGTATTTAAGACAGCCATTTGCACTGAGTTAGGCTCAGACTCCACCTAACCGAAGCAGAGCGAAGCTGGGCGGAGAGTTTGAATGAGTATGTAACATAAATGCATTTAATTAATAACAGATCACTTATTTTTACTACATTTCACCCGCGTCTTTGCCCGCATGATTTTTAGCTTTTGATCATAGGTTGGACTATGGGATATTTGAACACAGGAAAATTTTATATTGTCGGCATGAAACCTATGACACTATAACTTTTCAACTATATCCGAGCAAAAATACAAGTCGATCACTCTCTCCGTTACTGCGTGAAAGAATAAAGCAATAAACCAAAACACTTTCGGATTTTTCTCTTGTTTCCTGAGCTCTCCGTCCCATACGCCCGGTTGAAAGAGGCTTACATCCAGCGAGTTTCATCGCTTCCATCATCCATCCATCCATCACCGCCCGGCTGTATAGTGTACGAGTACGTTTTTGCTACGTACGTTGCTTTGTACGTTCGAGTTTGCCTTTCCTCCTGCTCGCTCTCGCGGCGCGAGTAACTGGCAGGAAATAGCGAAGCCGAACGTCACAACGCGTACACAATACGACCCCAGTTCCACTTGTATTTCCGCTCCTCTTTGGTGGAGTCTGGGCCAAATGCGGAGAAGTAAAGAAAAAGAAGATCCCAATGAAAAAGTTTGACTTCGTTCCAGCGGGATAAAGGTGCTAATTACTTCTCGTATCTGACATGGACGTGCTTAATTAACGCGCGGATTTTATAAATTATAAACGTGACTTAAGCTAATGTAATTTACTCATGTTACTTAATTTTTTTTCTAAGTGGCTAATCAAAAAAATTCAGGAAAAATAAAGTCAGGGTTTTATTGAGAGTTTTAAGTCAGGGGAAGCTTGGGCAGGAAAATATCTCCTTGTCAGACCAAATAAAAACACTTGCATACTTTAGAAATTAAGGAAGGGGACACTCTTTTTTCAACTTTGTCGACCTACGTCTCACCAATGGTTCATGGGACAAAAAATCGTTTAGGAAATTCACATTCATTTTAGCAACCCTACTCAATGATACCCAACATGAAAGAGTGTGATTAAAAAAATAGTTTTACTACGGAACCCTAAAAAGTTTGAGGTAAAAATATTCATCTTCTTTTTGCTTCTTCTTCCTATTCTCTGTCCCAGCTTATGCCAGGGTCCGCTTTCCTGCTGTTTCCTCCACCTGGTGAAAATTTTCATCGTTTGGTGTCAATTAGCTATCCTGATACCATGTAGTGTGTGTAGTATGAATTAGCGAAAGAAATAAGAGTTTTTTTCTCAATAAGTCACATGTGCATTCAACCGAAATAATATGCTTTCTTATCATTAAATTTTATCTTTCATAATAATAAAATGGAATTGATAGGCGCTTTACTCATACGATGGAATAAATTTTAGGTCGGGACCTCCCCTTCTGGGCAAGATTTATTATCCGGGACAAAAACAATTTCCAACGCATCCCTGGATTTTATTTAACCTACTTTCGAAACATTTGATCTATTTTTGGTAACATATTTAGTGAAACCAAAATCTGTTTAATAATACGTACTAGTAGTCATCTTAAGGAAGCCGTGATGGTCTAGTGGTAGTAACACCCGACCTGCAATCGTGAGGTCGTGGGTTCAAATCCCGATCCCGTACGAATGAGTTTCTTTGGACAGAATAACATCGTGAGGCAACCTGCATACATCCGCAGAAGAAATTCGATGGCGATTGATGAATCCACCAACCCGCACTGGGCCAGCGTGGTGGATATGGCCCAATCACCCTTCGTGGGTAGGCCTACGTCCTGCAGTGGACTATTAAATAGGCTAGTACAGTAATCATCTCAACAGTTCTGTAAGTAAATAATATCCTAAAATATTCTCAACTAGCTGTGCCCCGCGGTGTTACCCGCGTTAGCCCGAGATAAAAAGTAGTAGTAATCCAAGGTCTAAGCTACCTTTGTACCGAATTTTATGCAAATCTGTTCATCCGTTTGTGCGTGAAAGAGTAACAAACATCCATACATACAAACTTTCGCATTTATAATATTACTAGCTACGTCCCGCGGTGTATCCCGTATTAACCCGAGATAAAAAGTAGCCTATGTGTTAATCCAAGGCTTAAGCTACCTTCATACCGAATTTCATCTAAATTGGTTTAGCCGTTTGTGCGTGAAAGAGTAACAAATATCCATACATACTCACAAACTTTTGCGTTCATAATATTAGTAGGATTAGTAGGATAGCTTGACTGATTCATCATCGTCATTGATACCGACCATATTGTAAAAATATATGGAAACTGTGTATCAAGTTTTGTCAAGAGTTGTTGAAAAATCGACTAGTACGCGAGAAGCAACATCCAAGCAAACTAGTTTTTTTTTGAAATTGCGCCTTTAGTGTTTTGTTTCACTGAGTCCAACCAACTATCCTATCCTACTAATATAATAAACGCGAAAGTTTGTGAGGATGGATGGATGAATGCTGTTACTCTTTCACGCAAAAACTACTGAACGGATTGAGATGAAACTTTGTAATAATATAGCTTATATATCAGAATAACACATCGGCTATAAATTATAACAATATTGCGTCAAAAATCAAAATATCATGCGGGCGAAGCCGCGGTTAAAAACTAGTACTGCATAAAAGATAGCTTGATCTCTACGACAGTGACATTGACATAAAAGATTGACATTTTTAGAGTTGGGATGGTGGTGGAAAAAATCGATGTTGTAATGAAATCGAATGAGTAGTTGTAGGTGAGAAATTGGATTTTATTTACTTTTGGCGTCGGCACTCGTAATGAGGAGAATGGAGGTTCGTATCAAACAAGATGGCGGCGTGTCTTTTTTAGTTTATGGCCTGGTAACACGGCCTTTGAGCCAAATGTTACATGAGTAGGCGAGAATTTGGATTCAATTTACTCACTATAATTTGAGATCAAGTATATACACATGTAAATAATGTTATGATATTAAAATATACAAGAAAATTAATGATAAATTAAGTTTTATTTAAAACCAGTTTTTACCCGCGGCTTCACCCGCATGATATTTTGATTTTTGACGCAATATCATTATAATTTATAGCCTATGTGTTATTCTGATACATAAGCTATATTATTGCAAAGTTTCATCTCAATCCGTTCAGTAGTTTTTGCGTAAAAGAGTAACAAACATCCATACTCGTACATCCATCCATCCTTCCATACATCCATCCTCACAAACTTTCGCGTTTATAATATTAGTAGGATATCGTTAGTATAAACTATCGATATTTTAAATAAAACACTATCTAAAACTCTGTGGTCACGATCATTCGGCGCCCATCAGTAATCGGCATGCCCATAAAGTATGACATTGACAGGTACTGTCTGTGCTATTAAGAAATTCAGGACTTTATAGGCGTGATTTTTCTGACAGCTGTCGCAGAGATCAAGCTATATTTTATAGAGTACTAGTTTTTACCCGCGGCTCCGCCCGCATACGCAATATATAATTATAATTTATAGCCTATGTGTTATTCTGATATATAAGCTATATTACTGCAAAGTTTCATCTCAATCCGTTCAGTAGTTTTTGCGTGAAAGAGTAACAAACATCCATCCATCCTTCCATACATTAACTTAACAGTCTTAATCTCTGGTGTCGCATGAATGGAATGACGTTAAACACTGATAAGTGCTACCAAATAACATTTGGTAGAAAGGTCTCCAGTATCAATGCTAACTATAAAATAGGTTCAACAATGTTGAAATCGGTTAAGTCCATAAAAGACCTGGGCGTGACGTTTGATGAGAAGCTGACTTTTATCCCCCACATAGACAACATCACTAGAAAGTCATCAAAAATGTTAGGGTTTATTATTCGCAACAGCAGGGAGTTTCATAGGCCTGGTACTAAGATTTTACTCTATAACTGTCTGGTTCGCAGTATACTGGAGTACTGCTCTCCAGTCTGGAGACCTCATTATGCAGTGCATTCTTTAAGACTGGAAAGAGTGCAAAAGAGATTTCTATGGCATTTGGCTTATTCTGCAAAAAAAGCAAAAATTTTAAATTCGTATAATAAGAGATTAGTTAATTTTAAAATGCAAACGCTAAGCGATCGTCGTGACAAATTAGACATCATTTTCCTTTACAAACTTCTACACAATGATATTGACTGTCCAAAACTTCTAGCAAAATTTAAATTTAGAATTCCCTTTAGGTATCCACGCTATCCAATAACTCCATTTGCCCCAGTGTTTCGTAGAACTGTGCTAGGTGCCAATTCTCCTGTGCCTAGAATAAGTAGACTCATAAATAAATTCCAGAACCACAACCAGTTCGATATTTTCGGAGATTCATTAATGAAATTTAAAATTAATTTAAACTCAATCATGACCGAAATGGTCAACCCTGCTCTCTAACTCTTCTCATCGCACTGATTTATAATTGTATTTTTAATTTTAGTTTTTTTAAGTGAATAGTGTTCATACTGTTTTATACCCAAGAAGTAGTAATTACATGCGGTGCTTCCTTCAAAAGGTGACGCATTTATCTTAGTTCTATGTTGTAAGTTAAGTTATATATTGTAAGTGTTAATGCAGTTATCAATGTGAAGCCTAAATAAATAAATACATCCATCCATCCATCCACACAAACTTTCGTGTTTATAATATTAGTAGGAGATAATTCATCAAAACCGAATTGTATTATATCAACTCTCAGGTAAAGACTATTAAATTTACATTACGTTAAATGTTTAATGGCAGCCTCAGGGATGACTTATTACAACTTCTATTAAAACTTACTATACTATTATAACTTATGATAACTTTCCCTGTAACTTTTTATACGCATTTAATATAACATTCGTTCCTCTTTAATATCTCAAATTGCTCTTAGAACAAAATGAATCACAGTTCTACTCGTAAACGAGAACTTTTATGCTAACCATAAAACTCAAACCGTCACGAACTGCGCGCAAAGTGGGAAGACAAGCGAACTTTGAAGACAGCCGGAATACTCAACACCCCATATCTACTTGTTCTTGTGAGGAACTTAACTGCTGCAACTTTGTACTGAATCAATACGATAGCGATAAAACTGTCATTTATATGGCTATGAATAAATGACGCGAAAGATTTTGTGTGGTTGCCAAGCAGGAACTATGTACGATTTGATGATCACGCTTTAGTATATACATAATTATTTTAATGTCAATGTGAATATTATCGTCTACAAAATAACGTTTGAATTTTTGAAATATATGATGATAATAAATTATTGGAAAACGGGAAAGCTTTGTCACCAATAATGTTTATTTTACACAATTTATAGCGCGTAATGAATTACGAGTGATTAGCTACGCGCTACTCTGTGCTACTCATCGGTGTCTGTGTGCTACGAATGCTACGAGAGAGCTACGAAATGGTAAAATACGTAGCAAAATTGCATTTTTAGCTGAAAAAAAAGCTTTGAAAATGTTATTTACCCAAATAGGTACTCCAAATGAAAATAAAATTTTAAAAAAGATGTTCACGCAAAATGTATACTTTTTGAAGTTAAACAAATTAAAAACGTTGAAATCTATCGAAAAGTATACTTCAAGAGAAAAGTAACTTATTTATTTCTAATAACGAATAATACTACGTAATAACTCAGGTAACCAAAACTACCAGCACAATAACAACGTGCAAAACTGTTCGCCACGATAAGAAAACACATCAACGCAGTTGTTAAAAGAAGGACAAAGAAAGAAAGTAAATCACTTCTCCACGTCATGATACAAGCTTTTGGCATGGATGTATAAAAGTAGTTGTAAAATCTCGTAGTTGAAGAATAAATTTGCTTTAGACATTGTCCGCCAGATTACAGAAACAAGTGATGTGACATTTGAAGAGAAGTTCTAAAGTCACTAATAAAAATGTCAAGTCGAACTATTATAGGTAGTTAATAATAGTAGTTTTCAGAATAATTAGAGGCATAATTATATCGTTCGAGATCTTAAAAGAGACACGTTCATTTGTTTTGGCACTAATTAGAATTAGTTACTTTCAAGTATAAGGGCGTAGTTTGAGAACGAAATTAATGACTACGCTTTTAATAACTACACTGCTACACGCTACACTGGTAAGTTAGTGTGTTGTTGTTTTATTTGTGAAGAGAAGAACACTTAACCGGTTACATATGCTATTCTATCTATTTGCTTATGTGTTGTAGTAGCTTCTGTTTTGTGGGTGGGCCGCCGCCATTTTACAGAGCATCTCGGTTCAATCAATCAGGTTCAAATCAATCAATCTCATGGCGAATCCACCACTTTTCTCCAGCTGTGGTTTTTGGATGTAATTTATTTAGTCGGGTAACGTCCGACCCTTCGGACTGATTCACCTTCTCGCTTTGTCTCCTTTCCTCCCTTCATATCTATTCATTCTTTATCTTGCGCGACGTGTACTTGACTTTTAGGTTTTATTACTTTTAAGATTGCGCTGTAGGAGTCATTAAGTTCGATTTTTTACCTATTTCTTTCTTCGAGATGAGATGATGTGATTTTTGTTATAATTATACAGGGTTACTGGTAATCAATTAGCGCCCTATTAGGAGCTTAGTCTGGACATCAAAAGTAACAACTTTTGTTCAAAGACTTTTAAATTGCTAAAAAAAAATACTGTTCCATAGAAAAATATCGACCACCCGCGACAAAATGTATGGAACGTCCGTTTTTTTTTAGTTTTGGCCAAAGTCGCAGAACTAAAGTTGTTTTGATGTACAATGTGTAATAAGCCCCTAAAATGATACTAATTGATTATCAGTAACCTTGTATACGTATATTTCCGTGCTTATTTTTGTAAAATAATTTACTTAAAATTCATATTTTCGTAAACGATAAGCTGTGCCGTTTAAAAAAGTGATTGAATTTTCAAAGAATAAGGTATATCATATGTTTTTAACTTCAGTATCGATTACGTACCTATACTAATAGTAGAACTTACAGGAACGACCCTTGACATTTAGATAAAGAAATATAATGATTGTTTCTCTCTATTGACAAGACCGCTAAACAAATAGTAAAAATAAAACGCGGTAGCGGCTTGCACTCAGTACCTACGATCCTGCGGTCTTAATGAGGTCATCCGTCCGTCCACCTTGTGGGTGGACGTCCTACATCTGATTCAATATTACACTGTGATTATATTGATCTCTTTCAATTTGGAACACATGTGTGTACTCAACTGCAAACAGTATGTGTAATAGGCAAGTACTCCTTCCTGTAGTAGTATTTGCTTGGCGGTAGAATGTCGGCAAAGGTGTGGTGCATACTAGTGGTGACAGGCTTTACAACATCAGTCTGAGGATCAACAATCTGGATATCTTTAAGGCAAGAGTGGATTAGTATTTTCTTGGTCTACATACTCCATCCTCGCCTACAACCCGCTTTCCATTAGGCGATTTGGTGGCCAAATGTAGCCCTATTATGTACAAAAAATTGGATTCTTTCTCAGGCACTTTTTAATATGCCTGTTTTAGTCTCACCAATGTCCCAGATTTAAGTATGGCAACATTTTAGGCGAGGGTCTTAAGAGAGCCGAGTACGGTTATCATCAATACACACGTGTACCATGCGACATTTTTCGACACACTTGTGAATAAAATAATACTAAAAAATATTTTCAACAGTGAAAACGAGTTGTGAAAAATGATTCGAAATGCCGGGAAAAATTAGTCAGTTTTCCTATGCGTGCGCAATGGCAATCGGCCATAGACTAAAAGAATAAGGTTTCATAGGTAAATTAATTTATTTGTACCTACTATAATTGAACACGATCTTTTTTGTATCGAAACTTTTTTTAGAAACAAAGCAACTTAACCAATAAAATATAATTATTTTTTGCAAAAAATAGCATGACCGACTTCACCCATGTACAGAATCATTACATAGTATAAAACAAAGTCGCTTTCCGCTGTCTGTCCGCATGTATGCTCATATCTTTAAAACTACGCAACGGATTTTTATGCAGTTTGTTTTAATAGATAGACTAATTCAAAAGAAATAATTATATGTATGATACACCTGTGCGAAGCCGATGCGCATCGCTAGAACGCAAATATTATGCACGGATAGATGTAACATTTTTCACATTATTGTCGATTTATCAAAAATGGCTCAGCCAATTTCGATAAAATTTAAATGGGACCAATTCCGAAGTATAATCTTTTAAAAAAGAATTATTGAAATCGGACTACTATGAAAAAAGTTATGCGTGGTTATACATAATATATATATATATATATATATATATATATATACAATTCGACGCGTATATATATATATATATTCGCGTCGAATTGTATACCTCCTCCGGTTGTTCGTCGGTCAAAAAGAACTCTGTAACTCGCTTGTAAATTATAGCAATGAAAAAGCCACTGTTTGATTACAGGTATCATTATGAACCTGATTTCGGTGAAATTAGAGCCACTTTATGAGCAAGTGTGTTGAAAAATATATTACTCCATTTACGCACTAAAGTTATAACATCGCATAAAGTTAATAAAAATAAGCATAATAATTTTGTTTTACTATTTCTATTTTTGTTGACTATTAATTTTACCAAAAATGGTCTCTCAATCTGTTCTCGTAAAATAAAAGAAAATACCTAAAACGTAGACCAATAAAATGTAAACGAAGTTATTTTTCATTTGCTGCTACAGTGTATTTTGGTTAAATTGAAAAACCATTTCTTAAAAAAACGTATTCAAGCTATGAGAAAGAACATTCCACCGACCTACTCAAACGATTTACAAGCAAAAATGCAGCCTGAATTTCTGTTAAATTTAATTTCCCACAACTTGAAAATATTCCGTTCAAACTATAGAAGAACGCAACACCGGTCGAGAAAAATCATGTCTGAGCAAAAAATGGAAACCGAATTGCTGTTCTCAGATCAGAGCAAAGAATAAAATACGTAGATTTAGAAGCAAATTCGTGGCTTCAAAAGTACGAGCAGGCTCACTTGTTGAGCGCTATTTTTCACCAACCTCAGCCGATTGTCCCTCCCAACCCGTCCGCCCCCGCTTCCCCCTCCAACCCGCACCCCACCGCACTAGACTAATTTGCAATTCCCTTCGAAGCCTCCGCCCTGTCTCAACGCCGAAATTTCCAAATGCGGGGTTTATTTCATCAAGTTTCTTTCAGAGACATTGCTTTTCTGCGCCAGTTCACAAAACTCAGGTGACAGTACTGTATTAACCTTTTTTTACCCACGAAGAGTGATTGGGCCTTATCCACCACGCTGGCCCAGTGCGGGTTGGTGGATTAACATACGCCATCGAATTTCTTCTCCGAACATATGTAAGCAGGTTGCCTTCTCGTGTTTTCCTTCACCGAAAAGCCGTCCACCTTGTGGGTGGACGTCCTACGCTGCGCTTGCCGGTACGTGGTCTCCACTCGAGAACTTTTCGGCTCCACCGGCCATCAGTCCTCCGCGCTATGTGCCCTGCCCATTGCCATTTCAACTTGCTAATCCGTTGGGCTATGTCGGTAACTTTGGTTCTTCTACGGATCTCCTCATTCCTGATTCGATCCCGAATAGAGACTCCGAGCATAGCCCTCTCCATAGCTCGTTGGGCTACTTGGAGCTTACTAATAATGCCCATAGTGAGTGTGTAATAGTGTGTAACAAATAATGTAGCTCTTTTGTCTACTTGTAAGTAAAATTGATTGCCGATTGGGACCAAAGTCAAATAAGTTCTTACATTTTTTTTTATTCCGTTTAGGTTTGCGTTTGACTACATACTGCCTGATATTGAGCAGATGTGCGGTCTAGGGTGTAGCACGCTTACTTAGAAGATACCTATTTACTCGGGATTTACAAATATATTTTAATTGATTGAATCTGCAAAAATGTAATAAGCTTAAAACCTAGTTTTTATTACTTTTTGATCGTATAAAAGACTGTTCATGTTTTCATATTTCAACAAATTAATTAATTCAAAACTCTACAATCTTCGCAAAATAACAGCGAACATAATATCTTTTAATTTTATTCGAACGCTCTTTTATATTCATTCAATTACTAAAACATATTTTGCAACAGTTATTCAGCATAAACAAAGGGAAGATGAAAAGTTTTCAATTATTTTGACCTTTGAAACTTGTCTCAAAAAGAATCAAGGGTGATTAAAATGAAAACATTTTGCGTCTCATGTTTATGCTACCCACGCTCTTGTAAAACATATTATATTCTTCTAAAGGTTTTGTATTTTGTATAATAAACTATGTAGATACTTATTAGAAGCTGAGTTTAAACTACGTTGTAAATTAAATTAAAAGCGATAAAGCAGTGCTGCCACTTAAAATAGTTTTGCCTTGTTATCGAAGTTACCTCTTTTATGTTAAAATTTCAACAATTTTAAATTTAGAATAGAGTTACGGAATCTTTTTAAGTGTATGATAGACTTAATTTTGAAAGCTTAACTTGGCAGGTCTAAACCACAGAGCTATTTCAACTAGAGGGATAATGTGGTCGATCGAGAAATCTGAAGGAGATGCATAGATTTAATACGGCATGAGTTAGAAGAAGACATGAAAAATATCTCGATTCAGTGGCTGTTGCCGTGTTTTTTCCCGATAGTGTCAAATTCCAATTCACATCTGATAGTTTTGACAGCTCTTTTTCATACATTCTTGTGGTAGAGAATAGGGTAGTTGACTAGTATTTAATTAATTAAAAGTATTAAGATTAGTGAATTCTGCAATTAATTATGATTCGTAAACTGAAAAAATAACTACAATTGGCTAATCCAATTCAGAGATATAAGCTTGTAATAATTTTGGCAGGGATTAAGAGGGGGTGCTTTGTCCCTTTCCCACAAATTTCCCACGGACCGCGACGTCATATTCTGCCATAGTGCGCTCTTTGTCTAGCAAGAAAATAAAATGCTTGTAACTTCTTTATTTCTAAGTTGATTTTAATTTTGTTTTCGATAATAGGCTCTGTATATAGTTAGCTGTTACAACAGGACATCAAAAAAAATTGTTAACTAGCCTATTGGTTAAGTTTTTAGGTTTAAATATTGCTTTCATTTCTTTTTATCTTTTATTGTCTTCACGTAGTCGCGCGAAACCAATTAATACTACCTACCTGTAGAATTTGGGCCACCGAGATACAGGCCTAGCCTAGTTCGGGGCCCACTAGTACCGCAAAGACAATGTACATAAAATCTCTAGTGTTATAATCGCTGCTACTTATAATATTAATAACCTGTTATTTATAGCGTAACATATTATCTTAAAATGTGTTAAAACTTAAGGTACTATACCTACAAATATGTTAAATGTGTAATATAATAAATAGTAAGAATAATGTACATAGCTAATTGTTGGATGCGAAATAAACTTATCTTATCTTATCTTATCTAGCGACAATAGCTGTCTCTCTGGTTGTATTAGCTCTGTGGCCTAAACTAAGTAAAAATCTAGCTGTCAAAAATGTTTATAAGTCGAACTTATAATGTTTATTGACCATAATGACCTATTTTATTATACTCTTTGAGGAACCATAATGACCTATATTATTATATTTTTTGTCTTAATGTCGTAAATACAATTACAGACTTACAAAAAAAACAACAATCAATTTATCAATGTACATTGCATGCAAAAAAAATATATTATACTGGAATGCAATACAGTCTATGAGTATTTTTTATTTAGGTAGGCAAGTATCTGTATAGATTGGTAGACCTCGTAGAAACCTAGACGGAACAAGATAAATTACAACTAGTATTGAAAAAAGGTAAACATGTATATTATTATCATGTATATAGATTTTAAAATTAGATACAAATGTCATAAAATGTATTTTTAAATTACTGTAAGATGTAAAGAGTCTATTCGTTCATACATCACAATATTATTAACCAGATATTTTAAAAAGTACTGTCCCAAAATAAAAACGTTAAAGGAAAATGATCTAAAAATGAAAATAACCTAATGTTTCACCATTCTAGTTTAATAACGTAGACACGCTTAATTTTTAATTGCAATTTTCGTCACATCGTAAAATTGCAGTAAAAACGAAGCGTTTTACGACAGTATGTTATCATATTAATAAATGTTAATATTGAGGATGAACCAAATTTCAAAAAGGAATTTCATATTTTCCATTCCAAAGTATTAACGTTTATTACGATAGTAACAATCTCATATAGAGACAAATTTTATGATATAAGTGCATAATAAAGTACGGAACCATATTTATTTTCGCTGATCTTTCAATATCCATAAAATTTTAAATAAAATTTGTTTTATTATGCTTCAGGGTTGATTTTTTTATCATACAAACAAACGTTATTTGCAATTAATTCTCGAAACGCTGATAGTCTTAAAAATTTGTGTTGTTTTTGTAGACGTACTGTATTCTAATTTATTTAGGTTTTTTTTGTTTAAGTTTTAGTATTATTCTTCTTTTCTTTATTGTTTAAGTAGGTTATTAGACTATCCATTATTTAATTCTTCTATGGTTACAGATAAAGAAGTTAAAGCAAATACTATTTTTACTACTGCTTATTACTTATATACGAGTATGTTGTTTGCGTTGTGCGCGACCACCCAACCACCCTCGTCTACCAGCATGCGCGACCACGATTCGTCGCACCGCGGCTTACACTTCGACTTGTCGTCATCGTTGCACTGCAATCTTCAATCACTCACAAGGCACAAGTCTCATCGTGAACGAGTAGATCTTGAATGTCAATAAACTATTCCTGCTCCATCTTCACATTGAAAGGTCCTGATATGTTTTCGCATGCCTCTTACTCTCATTGAAACTGCTCTTATAACTGAGATTTGTATTTTCACTTTCAGCCAGTATACTATTTGAGAATATGCGTTTCCCCATTTCTCATTAAGCTTTGATGCGGATTTTTTTTTAAACTTTTATATTCAGTTCCTATGGCTCCATCGCATGAAATGAGTAGCGGGGTAAATGAGCTCTTAGGTCTTCAGCTGCTCGGTCGTATTTTGAGTGTTTCTCTCGGCTATGTGTCTATGCTATTTTTTGCCAGATGATGTTGTTGTAAGGGAAGCGTCAGCATTTACAATGCGAACATAAACGCTCTCCTTGCAGGTTTCCACACACTGCTTAGTAACATATCGCCTATAAGTGCTGGTTGATTGATATTTGCGTCTTGCATTATGGGTTCTATTGTGCCAGCTCCCCAAGCTAACTCGGCCCAATTTTTACAATCATCTCTGTGTTGATCATGACCTTTTTTATTAATCCTCTTTTCTTGCAGTTTAGAGCGTGGTTTATGTCGAAATTACCTTTTCCGCATCCGTCGCAGGCCTCTGGGAGGTTTGCAGGTTCGTGGGCATATCTAATATCTAAAGCATCCCTAAACTGGGTAGCTGTGAGATCTATGTTGTTAGCGATGGTCGGGATGATAGTTAGCCATTGTAAAGAGTTCGTTTCAACGACTCTTTGGATACATCTCTGCATTTTATTTTGTAGTTTAGATATTATGACATTATTTTTTATAACAGTCGTTGTTATTCATGGGGTCGGTGATACCTAATCCGCCTAGTTTCACCGGTAGCCTGAATAGTTCATGTTCTAATGAAGTTATTTTTCTGTCTAGGGTTGATGGTATCAGTGTTGTCATGATTGTTTGTTTTAAAGTATGAAATTCTTCAAAAGTGTTATCCATGACTGTGTGTAGGTATCTCTACTCACATTGGAGTGATTTTGTAAAGGCTGTATGTACAAGTTGTGGGTGTTTTTACTTGCTTTTGATAGTAGTCTTATACATTCAATCCATTCGTTAACTTTGCCTTTGATGTATTCTTTTCGTCCATTCTCGTTTCCAATGACGCCGTCCAGAAACCGATCTGAAAGTATAATATTCACTCCGAAGTTTCCAGATATTCTGTTGGCTTCTTCGGTTGATTTATTTTTGACTATGATGTAGCTTTTAGAAGGTTCTGAGAAATAACCATATTTTGGACCTAGTTTCATCAGTTTTTCTAGCCATTTTTTTACGTTTTTAAGTTTACCTTAGCAAGCAGAATCATCAGCAAACCAGTTTTGTATATATTTTCTAGGGACTTTGCAGCATTAGATTAAAAGTAGAATTGCGTCTCCATACATTAGCATTGCTAAAGGGTCACCCTGTGTTGTTCCTTCCTTGCTTAAGATGAATTCGTTTGAGCCTGATAGGCAAATGACTACGAAGCCTGTGTATGTGTTAAAAAGAAATATTGCACAGCGCGGCCAGTAGATTCTAGCGTTCCAGAGAGCGATTGGTCGACTCAACGCGTTGAAAGAGTTCGCGGCATCTATTAGGTGGAGCCCTTCATCATCTTCACCTTCATTAAAACAATTGGTCATGGCATGAATACCTCCTTCAATACCCGATTTCATGCCTGCGCATAGCTGATCAGAGCCGCATTCTAGTTGAGCATCTAGCCCTGTTACGGTTGCCATGGCTTTTGCAACGATGCGTTGAAGTATTTCACCTAAGCCAATCGGGCGGACACCTAGACATTTATCCAGTGCTATACCTCTTCTTGCTAATAGAGCTCTTATACAATCCCATTCGAGTATTTCACTACTGAGATTTCTAGTTAGTGCTGCGATTGATTATCTCAGTTCTGAGCTGTGGTTTCCATAGCGAAGTAGGAGTGATTTCCATTGTTCTGAGTCAGTGCCATTTGGTCCAGCTCCGCCAGAGAGTTGTCTTGGAACTTTTTTCTTTTTTTTTATATGGTTCGAGGTGATATCGACATTTGTCATAATTCGGAGGTCAGGTTGGTCTATAAAATCTGATAGGTAGTTGTGGGGTTACTTGGTTAGGATGTTTGTTTTTGAACATTTGATGTACTGTTTTGTTTCCTAGTTTTTCATTTGGGTCCAAGATTCCACCTCCTGATCTTTACGTTATCCATTTATTTGCTTGTCTAATTTTGCCTTGTAGCATAAGGCGGCCAAATATTCGGACAGTATGATCATCGTCTGGTTTCTGTTTGTTTTTTTATGCTAGTTTTGAGTTGCACATTAGAGTTTCTGCAATTAATTAATCATAATAACCTAAATTCCACATCTCCATTCTTCTTTGAAGTGTTCGCCTGATATTCTGGCCTGACTTAATTAAATTGTCTCTCTGTAGTATTGTCTCTGTAATATTCTCCTGGAAGGTTGTTTGTGAGATCTTTTATTTCAGTAGCTAGGAGTGTGGTTAGTTGTCTGCCTACATTTGTTTATGGGATACTATTTTGCTTACTGTGAAAATTTAAAAGTTTTTTCCAGCGTTCTCTCCAGGTTGAGTCTGGGCCACCTTCGCTATTAAGTACCTAGTCTTGCATTGAATCCTTTTAGGAACAAATTTTGGATGGTTTCTGGTATTTCTGATTGGTTCACGGGTTTAGGGATTGTTTCGTTTTGAATAAGCGCTTGGTTGAGAAGTTCATTGGTTTTTTCAGTGGTTTGGTTGATATTTTGAGCAGGAGTTTTGGGTGGGTGGAAATAGTCTGGTTGTGACGCGAGAATATGTCTCTTTAGCCCTCGTTTTTTGTATTCCTGTGAAAAAACCGGGCATGTTTCTTTTGTTGCTAGTAATGTTTGTCGCATGGGTGAGATTTGTGGCTGCGATGATGATCTATCAGTCGTCATCAGTCGTTATTTTTCTCGTATGTAACTTTGTGTGTAAACTCACTATTTATTTTGTAATGAAATACGAAATAAAACCGACTATAAACTGAAAAATAAAAATAAATTGAATTAATATTTTTTTTGACGTGATGATCCGAATCATAGACTGATAGTAGGTTATTTAATTTCTGAAAAAGAAATGACTCTAAGGCATGGAAGCACAGATATCTGCAAAATACATGGAGTTCAATTATGAATATTTTAAAATATATAATCCAGATTTAAAAATACGCAAAAATTTCATTGAAATTAGGACAAAATTTTAAAATTTTAACGATTTTAGGATTGGTCCCGCAATAGGTAAAACTTAGTCATACAAAGTACAAGTACAATAACATATCTGAATAGGTATGAACTTTATTTCGAGATAAAACAAATAAATATACCCACTTATCAAATATCTATCTCAGATATACGCCAAATTTACATGTAATTTACCTATCCTATTGCAGAATTACACAGATATGCGACCTTCTCTAATTTCCAACCTAAATCCTCTTAAGATAACAAATCCCGTGGACCCAAATAAAGTTAGTTTCGAACGGCGAGCGTTATCTGGCGAGCATACAACACATTCGCACACGGCGCACACGAGTGGCGGTAAACATTGACTAGAAGTTTGCGAAGGCACCTCAATATTTTCATAAGACAGCGGCCGGTCGACGCAACAGGCGTGTACTTAGGGTATACGTCTATATTGCCTATACCATAGAGAACCATAGAGACTCCTGGAAGAGCCTACCCGATGCGCAAAACACATGAGACATTCCGAACTGCATGCCTACGATTTATTTGAGTACATTAATATGCAGTCTAGTGAGAGTGCTTAAGAATAATATTTGTCGTGCACTGTACTAGTGTGTTGTGTATATTTATTTTTCAACACACTTTCTCTTAAAATTGCTCTAATTTCACCGCAATCAGGCACATAACACACCTGTAATCAAACTGTGACTTTTTCATTGCTATTATTCACAAGTGAGTAATAGGGTTCTTTTCAAATTTATTGGTTTTTGTTCTTAAAAAAGTTTCGATGCATAAAAGATCGTGTTCAATAGTAGGTACAAATAAATTAATGTACCTATTGCTTGCTCATTTCATGCAACTTCGTATTTACATAGATAATTTCAACTTGTACGTGTAAATAAAACTTTCTCTCAAATATAACTTTTGTTTTCTCTGTAATCAATAAAGGAAACTTGGAATTTCCCATTTTATTATTATACTAGCTTTTGCTCGCGGCTCCGCCCGCGTGGTTTTTTGACTTTTGTGCTATCTCACATGAACCTTTTATTTTTCCGGGTTAATAAGTAGCCTAAATCACTTTCCGGCCTTTGAGCTATATCCATGCCAAAATTCAAGTTAATGGGTTGCTTCGTTGCGGCGTGAAAGAGGAACAAACTAACAAACTTTTCAGATTTATAATATTAGTATGATTCTACGGGACTAATCGCGCACTAAAATTACGAATATAATACGAATATAGTATATAATAATAATGTGTTCAAATCGCGAAAGTTTAAAAATAACATTTCCCATTTTGTACGTAGTTAAAACGCTATCCGCGAAAAGCCAAAAAAAGAAAACTCATTCTTTTCGTCTATGGCCGATTGCCTTTGTGCGCGCATAAGAAAACTAATTAATTTTTTCCGCCATATCAAAACATATTTCACAACTCTTTTTCAGTGTTGAAAATATTTTTTTTAGTATTATTTTATTCACAAGTGTGTTGAAAAACGTCGTATGCTACACGTGTGTATTGATGATTACCGTCCCCGCTCTCTTAAGACTCAATGGCAATGGCGCCTCAGCGGTAATCACCAACATTACACACTTGTACCATAATGTACTAAAATGTAAACATTCCGGAAAATATGGCGAAGGCATTCCAATATTTTTATAAGCCAGCGGCCGGTCGAAGCAACAGGCGTGTACTTAGGGTATACGTCTATCTATATTGTCCATACCAGACATCTGTAGAGATCTGAAGACTTCTCATACCCGACGCGCTAGACACTTATATAAGTCCAGCAGCCCTCTCAATCTCAACAATTGTTTTACCGAGTTTATCGTCCATTTTTCTCGATATTAAAATTAAAAATGTTACTGTTATTGTAACAATATCGACACCCCACCAAATCGATATGTTTTATACCTGCGCAGTACTTTAGCTACCTACCTCAAACGAGATTTTTATAATACTAATCTGGGCGTCTCGTCTAACGAAGTTCACGAAGATTCGGCCTGTTAGTAGGATCACAGGAGAGGGCTGCTGGACTATATGAGCGAGATACTCATATATCGTAAAATACATGTTGCGATACATACATTGCAAAATGCAGTACCGTATGAGCGTATACGAAAAAGTAATATGATTTTCATTGTAGGTGTACTATGTATTCATTTATAGGCCAGTAGTTTGCGGAGGCATAACAATATTTTCAAAAGACAGCGGCCGGTCGAAGCAACTAGCGTACCTATGCGTAGAATAGGAATATGTCTATAATTAGTATTGTATATAAGCTTACTTCACTTTGTTAGAGTTTCACAATTCAAATGAAAAGAAACGGACAAGTGCGAGCCAGACTCGCCCATCGAAGGTTCCATACTAATCCTGAAAGTCGCACGAAACCGCGAACTATGTTAAGTTAGTAACCTTAGGTTAACTGCTTGTCATCGATTGTTTACGCAAATGTGAACTAGGTACATGGCATTAGTTGTTTCTTAAAACGCACAAAAAGTTTTTTTTACATATCTCGTCCTGTTTTTCCTTTTGAGGTACGGAACCCTAAAAACGGAACCCTTATAGGATCACTTTGGTGTCCGTCTGTCTGTCAGTCCGTGTGTCAAGATCTTTTATCTTGGGAACGCGTAAAGGTATCGAGTTGAAATTTAAACTATTTACGTATATCTTTAAAGTCTCTTGTAGTTGTAAAAAAATTAAACTTCTCAGTAATCGTAACAATCAATTTTGCTCTCAAGGGAATCAAAACCTGCAGCGTACTTCCCGTTGACCTAGAACTATGAAAACTGAATCAAATCTAAAAAATTTACATTATTAATTTAATCACAAAAAATAAGGGCTTAAATGCAAAAAATATGGGTCCAAATTCAAAAGTGAGAATAATGGATAAGCCACTTGTGTCACACGAATAGTAAAGAAAAATGCCATCTAGGAGGCAAACCGCGCGACCTGACCATGACGTCACAATCAGGTCGCGCGGTTTGCCTCCTAGATGGCATTTTTCCCTACCATTCGTGTGACACAAGTGGCGTACCTATCCATAAATCATTCAATTATAATATTATTGGACTACCTAAACCGAGTAGAAAGTAACCAAATAATGATTACAATTCAATATTTTAGGATATAACTGCTTCGTTAATGTAGTTTCAACATTTCAGTCCTGAAAGACTCCACTTTTCTCCTAAGATACTTAGTAGTAATATATATAACAAATAAACCTGTTCTTCAAAACTTCTGTAAGCAAACCTAATCGAACTAATGCGTTTCTCAAAAGACTTATAAGACGAAAACATAAAATATTAAAATTAATACAAATAATAAGCACAAAGGTTTTAGGGCATCACATAATCTAAGAGAAAAAATATCATTCGTGTATTACATTATTCAAAGAAACCTTTTAAAAGTATTATACAAAATCTTCGGACTGAGATGGATGGAGCCTCGTCAACACATCTCGGCTTCCCAGGATTAGGAGGTAAGCGTATCTCTTTTATAAAATTGTTTAAAACACAAATTTTATTTGAAAAATATCTCTTAAAAACGTCGGCATAATTATTTCACCGGACCCGAAACAAGAACGCCGGGGTCCGGTAAAATTACTTCTAAATGAGTTTCATAATTAATAATAAGCTTCGGGGATAAAATAAACCATACTTTTGGTAAATATTTACGGACCTATCTATATCACTTAACGACCTTTCAACCAATCACATCTGACTAACTCGCACACCTAGGTTTGAGTATATAGGCGTTGAATTTTTAAAAACCGAAACCCCTATCAGACATATTAAAGAAAAGTTGTTTCATGATAACTTTTGATTTAACAAAAGATATAAAAAACCGTTATTTTCGTTACTATATCTACTCTGTCATTTTAAATTAAGTAAAAAAGTGTGTAATTTTATAATATCCAAACAAATGTACCTACAGTTTTTATAATCTAAAATCCACATCTTATATGTATCTTAATATATAGGTATTTAAACTTCTCTGGCCTACCAGTTCTATTTGTGTTTGTAGGTTTTTATCTATGAAGGTCGTTTGGAAACCCAAACAATAAAATAAATAAATAAAATATGAAATTTCACGAGCGAGACGGAATTCAGTGTATAAAATTCCCTTAATCAGGGTAATTCGAACCTTCTAGGTTACACTGCACGCGCTCACTTCTGACTGGGTTTCTATTGGCTTAGTGCTATCATTCCATGACTGATCAATAAACTGAACAGCTGCAGTATTTATCTACCTGAGCCACGTGCAAAGCTAATCACATTAATTATACACAGTTCTTGTTACTTGGAATGATTAATAAACCAATATTAGCGTTTAGGTACTCTCACTAGATTAGAATGAGTCTTTAGGTGAGTTTTTGTTGTGGTGAGAGGTTTTTTAAAAGTAAAAAAGAACATTTAAATCTGGCCTAAACTAACACGAAATCATACAAATGAATTTATCATAAAAGTTATCAAAATTTCTATTCATGAAACTAGTCGAATATCTTACACATCACTGAATATTATTACATATTGTCTAGTCCGTGAATGTCGAGATAGACATTCACGGTCTTACCACAAAAGTTTGTGCACACTTTAGACACTATTAACGACACAAATTGCACGGTTAAACAGTGTTTAAATCTGTTAAGCGTGTAAAATGTTTTGTGGTAAGACGGTCAGACTTTCGATTTACATTGGCAAATTAAAAAAGCATGTAATTATTATTAAACGTGTTTCTTTCTGGATTGTATTCCTTTTTGGTTGGCGTATGGCCATACGTGATATTTTGCATAAAAAGGTAAGCCTAAACGCTGTAGAGCAAAACGAAGTAAATAAGCTTGAAGAGTTCATCACAGGATTAATCTACATCTTGGCACGGTTATAAGTGTTATGTTTTTATTAGGAAAGGCTCTGAGGACGGGGCTCGTGACCCGGAGGCTTCAGGCGCCCCATTCGTCCGCCGACCGTCGCCCGCGAACCACGCCGCGCCCGCCCGCGCCGCGCCTGCATTCTCTGTGGACTTATCGTACTATGTGCTAAGTGAATCCGCCAAAATGAAGGGTAGACACCAATTCCGACGCAGATTCAGTCTGCAGCCCTCCTTTATGAAAGAGGACCACGACGAAGACCGAAGGCCCCACAGGTGACTATTTATCTATATAATACCATACAAAATATACCGTACACAAATTCCATGTCTACGACGCTACGTCACGTAGCACTTCGTAGACGATTTGTTTGTGTACGTGCTACGTTATAATATAAGCCCGTAAACAAATAAAGGAGAGTAAATTAGTTTCGTCATTAGCATTTATGGGGGAAATTAAATTTGTTTAATGGATCATTTCATCTTACGGCCGATATGAAAGGATGGAATTAATTCGCGAAACTTGTCAGTAATTGTAGCGAGTATTTTGCGTAGAGGGTTGTAAACGGTTGCTACGCCTACTTACCTGGATAAAATTCGTTTTGTGTGTAGTTTTTATATGGATAAAGAGATGTTGGGAACGTTCTAGAATATTTTATTTTCCATAATAATTTGTGAATTTGTCTAAGAGAAGGCAAATTTCAACAGCGAATGTGTAATGAATGACATGTAGATAATTAAAATCATAATTATTATATTTAACACAATCCTCTGAAGTACTGAAGAATGTGCCTGGACATGTAATTTTATACCAATTTCATGTGTTTGATATTTAGCAAGAAGTTTTAATTCTAAGCTTTTTATTATTATGTTCATTTTATAGAGCAATTGCCTTTATTACTACAAGAAAATATAAATAAATCTATAGGTACTACTACACAAATCGCAATTAAATAACAACAGACTACAAAAGATTTAGAGATGATCTAAATTCTCACTGCCAGTTAGCAGCGTGCCTAGCATGCTGGCGTGAAGTAATGCTTATCCGTTGAGCCAAATGAACACCAACAGTTTGGTCATGCCTCGAGTCCGTGTACCGGGTTACTGATATTTCTGGGAGGGAGCTTTCGTACAAGGTGAACAATATTTCTAACTTGTTGGTTCCAACTCTGAAATCACGAAAATAATAGGTTCTACGCTAAAAATTGAGAAACTGTGTTGTACTAGAAGCGCCTTTATGAGTTCGTGCATATGTTACCAGTAACCATTATTATGTATAATTATTAAAATAAAATTATGTTGTATCGCTGCTTCTATTTTATAAGCTAAATTGGAGTTGCGGTGTCATTAATTTTTTCAACCGTTTTTGGTTTTATCTTTAGACAAAGAAAAAAAATTGCAGTGCATCATCTGCAGTAGATATATTACGGAGACAAAACTGGCCAAATTCGAATCCTACACGTAAACTTGGGTTTCTTTTCAGACAATCTATATTCTTATTTTTCTTTAGATTTATAAATAAACGCTTTATTGTGAATATTAGTTCACTTACCTCTATGTTTGAAATTAAAATTAAATGAAAATCCACAAATAAATTTTTCGTTATTCTCCATACCATAAAATGGCGTGACGTAACCGTGAGTGTGACCACGATCGATGCGACGAAACGTCTGGATGATGAAATATTTATTTATCTCGTAATTTTATTGCGCGATTAGTCCCGTAATATATAAAAATGATGTGTTCAAAATGCGAAAGCTTAAAAACAACATAAAATTGCAACGAGAAATAATCCTTTACAGGCGATTTTCTTGTAACAAAAATCTTTTCACTTAGCGCATCAGAAACTTTTTCATCAATTTCAGGGGAGCATGGAAGCAAAACGGAGTGTTTTCTTTAGTTAACTTAGATATTTTTATTGTGACTGTGTGCGTCATTTGTTGACCGACAAACCACCGGAGGAGGTACTCAATTCGACGCGTATATATTTTTTTTATGTATAACCACGCATAACTTTTTTCATAGTAGTCTAATTTCAATATTTTTTTTTAAAACAGTATACCTACTTTGAGATTGGCCCCATTTAAATTGTATTGAAATCGGCTGAGCCATTTTCGATAAATTAACAATAATGTGAAAAATGCTACATCGGTCCGTGCGAAATATTCGCGAATTCTGTGCACGGGTGAAGTAGTCATGCTATTTTTGACAAAAAATAATTATTAAGAAAATATTTGAAAATGTTAAGCTACAGTCTTAGGTGTACCATGCTTATCTAGAATACACCTTTTTACTCAGGATTCCTTAAAATACTTCGTCAATTTATTTTATAGCTGGTTAATGGACATCCCTTCTATGTGTTTTATATATGCTGAGTATTCCATGCTAGGATTGTTTGGTACAGATTACTTCTAGCAATAAAGTTATTATTTACTACTGCAGTTATTTTTCTCAACTTGTTGTTCATTTGTAATTTGGCTACTTTAATTGATAAGTAGTAAGTAAATTCGTATAAGCCGGGTGGTCAACCTATCAAAGTTTCAAAGAAACCCGTAGGCTATTTAGGCTAAATAAATACGCAACCAGGGTCTATAATTTAGATAAATGTCATCCAAGCCACGGTAGTGCTCAGCTAAATCAATTATCGTTAGTCATAACTAATATACTCGTAGTTTAGGTAAAAACTGCTTCACAGATGACATTCGTCATTTAACAAAGGATTTAACTTATCTACTCCTTCTCACAATGAGGCTGGTGCTGCAGTGGGTGGATGACCAAAGGTCAGCGCGTTTTAAATACAAACGAGCCATTAGATACGCCCACTTTTAAATAACCGATGTGTGACTCGTATTTTCATTTGTGTAAGTAGGTACGTGAGTGACTTGTATTTTGCATTTGTGGAAATGATAAATTAAGTTATCGCCCTCAAACGTGGTAAAGTTTTTCTGACGTTTATTCGATAAATGGTAGAAGTAAGCAAAGGTTTTACTAGCTAACTAGTATTACAAAGAATGAGAGCAGCGGGCTCTAAATTTTTGGGATGTGTTTAGAGTTTGACAATATGGGGTAGATTTCATAAATTAATATGTCATTTTGGGATTTATATAGAGTCCAGTTAATACATATTTAGATAAGCACATCAGTTGTTAGTAATTCATCGCGTTGCGGTGATAATTATTTTAAATTTTCATACTTAGAGCTCTTCTTCTCTGTTTCCTTCTTCCATGGTCCAGTGCAATTTTTATCTGAACGCTTCAATGTAAGCTGCGGTCTATGCAGTCTTATCCCTTTTATCTTATCCTGAACCCAGCGGGTTTTAATAGAGTTAATTATTAGAGCGTGTGGGTTTTAAAAATCTTCTTATTGCTTTGCGCTATTATGCTTTAAAAGTTTAACAGTAAGTTTGAATCAGGCAAACAGTTTACGGTTTTATCAAATTTTTTTTTATTTTATTTAGTTTTTTTTCTGAATATAAAACTAAACTGAATTTATAAAAATATTTCCGCCTAACCAAATTTGAGTTTATTGAGAATATTTTTGGCCAAACGGAACTGAAACCGACTTGATAATTATAATATAATATACTTTATAATTTAAAAAACATTGTTAGATAAAATTTCAAAAAAATATATGTTTTATGTATTTGCGAAGAATTACTGCAAGTGTACTTTTTACTTTAATTACTGTAATGTGTACAGCCGTGGTGGTCTCGTGGTAGGTAATGACACCGGCCTTACAATTGTGAGGTCATGGGTCCAAATCCCGATCCCGTTCTTGAGTTCCAGTGACCAATGAGTTCTTTGGAATTTATGTTCGGAATTTTACACCACTGGCTTTTCGGTGAAAACATGGTGAGGCAACCTGCATAGTCCGTAGTAGAAATTCGATGGCGTATGTGAATCCACCAACCCGCACTGGGCCAGCGTGGTAGATATGGCCCAATCACCTTTAGTGGATAGGCCTACGTCCTGCAGTGGACTATTAAAAAGGCTGGTACGGTACAGTACTGCAAATCTGAAAAGGAAAAGGACAACAATATGTGTTATACTTTTACCTACCTATTTTGTATCCATATAAATAGTGTCCTTAATTAAGATTACAAGTGGAACTAAAAAGCAAAACTAGTAGGTAAGTCATATTATTTTCATCACTACGCATTTACGAAAATCCTCCGACCTATATGACAAAAGCTTTTGGTACTTTGAGTGCTCGTTATCCGAGAAGGCAATTTTCTACAATTTAATATCTGTGCTACTTCACCTGTGCTAGATGATTTTGTTTGACAAAGAACAAAAAACGGCAATTTTCTACAACAGAGTAAAATACTGACAGATTTATTTTCAAGGTTCGTTGATTTCAAGGGTAGGATATAATTGTCATATTACAATATTTCATAGTACTCGCAGCAGTTCTGGGTTGGCAATAAGATAAACTAAATGATTTTTAATATTAAGTACCTTTTAACCGCGGTTTCGCCTGCGTGATTTTTGGTTTTTTGAGTAATAAACAAGCCAACAAACACACTTTCATATAAGCAACTTTCAGATAAGATATAGCCAGAAATACATAACTACGTAGTTACATATGTTGTGCTCATAACGTAGCCCTCATAGCGTAGCGCTCAAAGCGTAGCTCTTATAGCGTAGTGCTCATAGCGTATCCCTTGTAGCATAGTACTCATAGCATAGCATTCAAAGCGTAGCCCTCATAGCGTAGCACTCATAACGTAATCCTTGTAGGTTAGTGTCCAAAGCGTAGCATTCGTTGCGTAGCGCTTATAGCGTAGCTTGTCAAGATAATTACTAACTATCATAGAAGTTAGTAACGCTCGTCACGGACTGTTTTCAGATGGGAGATCGCCGATGGTATTTACAATTTTATTGAGCGCTGCTGCGGTTCGAATAACAAGCTAAATTGTAGACCTGGGTAGTTTTAACCATTTAACCACCACGTTTCATGCTACCAGAAGCTTTCAAGTGATTTAATAACACTGGCGCCTGAGTAAGCTACTTGACTTATATGAATTTACATTGGCAGCAAAAAAAGCTTAAACTTTTTGCAAGAATATTAAGTAAAATCCTGTTGCTAGGAAAACTAATAAACGTTGTAAAGTGTCGCACATTTGAGACCGTGTGTATCGGCGGTCTGGGCAAAGCTCATTTGAATATATTGTCGATCGAACCCCGTCTCCCAAATCAGGTTATATTACTCTGTTGGGCTCAGCCCACAATAAAATTATGTATCAATTTCATCACGAGCAATCCCCGGTTGCCAGGTTTATATGAAACATTTTACCATAACTATTTTATCGACTTTCATTTTCTCCCAACTATGTGGATTAATTTTCGCCCAACGATCGCTGGTAAAAAGTTTCTTAATATTAGCTAGCATAGGTATACTTAAGAGTTCAAAAGGAGTCCGATGAAGCGTGGTTAATAAATGCCAGGGTTAAAAATAACGCTGTTCGAGCTTGAATCACGAACATGTCGCTTCGGACACGCTTGAGAATTTCTAGATAGTTTAAAGTTACGCTCTATCTTGTCAACTTTACCTTGAAAACTTCAATACAAAATTTATACAGTAGCAACGACATTAAATAACGCAACATGACGCAATATGACGCAACGAAGTGGCTCGGAGAGGTAGACAAAGTAAAGTTACGGATTACTAAGCTGAAGTACCAGTAGATATAGGACTTAATATACTCGTAGATTATTTAACATAAAATTTACTATATCATGGCCATATGGTTTTCGAATTGTAGTCTGAACTGGCAACCATTCTTTAGAACTTCCTTGTACAAGTTTGATATAGACCTATATATCTGTAGGATTTATCTGTTTTTTTAGACCTTGTGTTGTGTTAAACTTGTACAAGGAAGTTCTAAAGAACGCTTGTCAGTTCATTACTACAATTCGAAATCCTTGAAGTGGTTTCGCTTTATAGTTTATAATATATAATATTAAGAATATATAAGTTATCTAGTAGTAATAGGTAAGATATTCTAGTTCACTGCTAGTAAATATGTAAGTTCATATAAGCCGGGTACCTAGCCCTTGTGTCAGAGTTTTTAAGCCGCCTTTTTAGTATAGTGTCAGAGTTTTATATATATATATATATATATATATATGTATATATATATATATATATATATATATATATATATATATATATATATATATATTTAAATTCTGACACCAGGGCTAGCTACCCGGCTTATATGAACTTACTTATTTACTAGCAGTGAACTAGAATATCTTACCTATTACTACTAGATAACTAATATATTCTATAAAAAGTTACAATACTACGAGCTTAGTTACTTCAGAAAATATATTTAACATCTCAATAGCTCTTATTTGGAAGATTGTGTCGTATATATATCGACCGGGTCCAAATCCCTTCACGATACAATGAAAACGTAGCGTCAGCGTTTTTATAGAAACTATCCCTACTGAGGTAAAAATACCTTCAGCCGACGCTCAATGCGTGATTATTATTGCTCGTTCACGTGAAATTAATTCCCTTTTTAAAGCATTCACTGTAGAATTGCTTTGAACCGTGTTACGTCAAATTAAAGGTATAATTCGAGCGATACACAATCTTAACGGATGATTGCACGGAATAACAATTCCCGTAGCCACAAATCAAGTAAATACGGTTCGGGTAAGTTATATGAACTGAAAAATTATAATTAATGCTCTACTTAGTGGGAAATTGAACAAGGGCGACCGGAAAAGCCGAGCGGTTAATTTTTGTGCCTGAATAAACATGTTACTTTGAATCGCGTGACTTTATCGGGAATCTGTTGAGTGTTGATAAGACTATATATTAAACTGGCTCTACGAGCGATACGTGTACAAAGTTGTATAGAAATGTGGTATTTTGTGGAAAGGTCTTTGCACTTACTACTAGAAGTGTTATTGATGTCGCAAGAAATGTGCAGGTGCTCTGGAAATATCAGCAGTTAAGTTTAAGAATAGTAATATATATAGCATTGCACATTTCTCATTAGTTAACATGTTAGATTTGTGCCACAATTTGTCAGCATAAATCTCAACATTAAGCGTGAGCTGCGGCGATATATTCACAGTTTTGCTATCGAGAAAATGTTAAGAAAAATTTACCCTGATCGTAGTTTGTCTTTATAGAGATTAGAGCTCTTCATTTAGCGTTTATAAAAATTAGTAAAGATTTTAGTTGTTGTTGTTCATATATTTATGTTCTGCTCACATATGTCTGTGTATTATGTACCGGTTTAACATCAATTAGATTGATTATCTTTAGACCTTCAAGGATCTGTGATCCAATTGCTTTTTATGTAGTAGTAGATGATGTAGTTTTAGCTTATGTTAGGTAGTGTTGTATTTTGTTTTGGTCGATAAGGATAAAAAAAAATCGATGTATACCTGTATTTTTTGAGGTTTCAAGAGCCATAAAAGAAGATTATTCGTTATACTAGGTACACGTACCGGCAAGCGCAGCGTAGGACGGATGGCCTAAGGATCGCACTGGGTACAAGCCACTAACCATTAACCATTACCATTGTATTAACCGGTCTTATTGGAGATCTTTAGGGGAGGCCTATGTCCAGCAGTGGACGTCCTAGGGGCTATTCAAGTAGTACGTAAGCGCTATATGGGGGTGTAGGGTATCATTTGCTTATTCTACATGGGGGATGGGGAGGTCTAAAAGGTGATTACGTCAGCAATTGTTATTTATTTCTTTTCGCATGTGTATGTTAAAGTCCTATACGCTAAATCTATTTTCTTATTTCTAGAATTAAATCTGCTGCTCATGAATCCATAAAATTGAAAAATGTATACAGGTACCAATGTTTACGTAAGAATGGGGGGGAGGGGTAAGAACTTTGCTTACTTTCGTTGACAAGGGGGGGGGTATATAATTGTAATAAATCTGTTTACGTAATACTTGAACGGCCTCCTATGGCTGATGGATGAAAAACAACATTATTCATAACTTTCTTTTTGTGATAAACATTTCAAAAATTGACGCGTTCGCAGGATTCGCAGAAAAGAAAAAAAAAAAAAAAAAAAAAAATTTCATTGATTAAGCAATGCGTCATTTCTCGTTAATGGTAAGAAGTTCTAATAATTTCACATCACATTAAGGCACATGCCACACGGGCGTTGACGCCGCGTAATTGCACCGCGGCGTCACCGCCGCTGCACCGCCGCGGTGCAGCGGCGGTGCTGAGCGTCGTCGCGGCGACACCGCGGCGCCCAGTGTTGCCTTAGACACTGATGACATCTAGGCAGTTAGCGGAAAAAAAGGTTTTAGGGATAACCGGCTGAAGATAAGTAAAATCTCTCATATACAGTCTGATTTTGTGTGAGCCAACCGCAGAAAGAAAGTGTTTTGTTCTTCGTTTGATATATTAGAGAAATAATGTGGCCGATCGATAAAATCTGAAATAGATGCATTGATTTGTGCAAAGTGACATGAAAAATATCTCATAAGCCCATCGAGTATGGACTTGTGTGATTTGTCACGACGAGTGGCACAGTAACAGCTGTCCAAGTGACAGCTGTCAAACTTTAAAGTGATTTATCTCGGTCATTATCGATTCTAGACTACTGCTGTCTTCACAAAAGTAATAGAACTCGACAAGATCTACATTTCGGATGACAGCTGTCAAACTTCAAAGTGAGTTTATCTCGGTTATTATTGATTCTAGACCATTAATGTCTTCACAAAAGTGATAGAACTCAACGAGATCTACATTTCAGATGACAGCTGTCAAACTTAAAAGTGATTTATCTCGGTTATTATCGATTCTAGACTACTGCTGTCTTCACAAAAGTGATAGAGCTCAACGAGATCTACATTTCTGATGACAGCTGTCAAACTTAAAAGTGATTTATCTAGGTTATTATCAATTTTAGACTACTGCTCTCTTCACAAAAGTGATAGAGGCCAACGAGATCTATGTTTCGGATGACAGCTGTCAAACTTCAACATGATTTATCTCGGTTATTATCGATTCTAGACTACTGCTGTCTTCACAAAAGTGATAAAGGTCAACGAGATCTATATTTCGGATGACAGCTGTCAAACTTCAACGTGATTTATCTCGGTTATTATCGATTCTAGACTACTGCTGTCTTCACAAAAGTGATAGAGGTCAACAAAATCTACATTTTGGATGACAGCTGTCAAACTTCAAAGTGATCCGAAACGTAGATCTCGTCAAGCTTTATTTTTTTTGTGAAGAGAGCAGTAGTCTAGAATCAATAATTACCGAGACAAATCACTTTTAAGTTTGACAGCTGTCATCCGAAATATAGATCTCGTCGAGCTCTATTACTTTTGTGAAGAGAGCAGTAGTCTAGAATTGATAATAACCGAGATAAATCACTTTTACGTTTGACAGCTGTCATCTGAAATGTAGATCTCGTTAAGCTCTATCACTTTCGTGAAGTCATCAATGGTCTAGAATCAATAATAGCCGAGATAAATCACTTTTAAGTTTGACACCTGTCATCCGAAATATAGATCTCGTCGAGCTCTATTACTTTTGTGAAGAGAGCAGTAGTCTAGAATCGATAATTACCGAGATAAATCACTTTTAAGTTTGACAGCTGTCATCCGAAATGTAGATTTCGTCGAGTTCTATCAGTTTTATGAAAACAACAGTAGTCTAGAATTGATAATGACCGAGATAATCACTTTGAAGTTTGACAGCTGTCACTTGGAAAGCTGTTACTGTGTTACTGTGACATTCGTCGTGACAAATTACACGATCTGATTTCTAACGTGTACGAGGGATTTTTCTCATCTTCAGTTTAAGATTGAACGGATTGATGAATTCAAAACCTTTTTTCCCGCTAAAAATTCATAGAATACTCGAATACTCTAGATTTAATGTCTAAATCGCTACCGGCAACACTGGTCGCCGCGGTGACGCCGCGACGACGCTCAGCACCGCCGCTGCACCGCGGCGGTGCAGCGGCGGTGACGCCGCGGTGCAATTACGCGGCGTCAACGCCCGTGTGGCATGTCTGTAAGTGACTGACTGGTTTAAAGCAGTTCTCATTTTCAATAATTTCATTATTCATAACGATTGCATACCTGACTAGAGTATTTTAGCTTAGTACCATTCGATATAGCTGTGTATAGCCGGGTATTGCCCTTGCCGGAGCAAGATGGAGGGGTCGCGCGGGACATGCCGCGTGTCGTTTATCAGCGGGCTTATCTCGGACAAATGATAACACTGATAACGTTCGAACGTGACCAGCGAGCGAAACTGAATCCACGCTGGTGTATGATTCAGCAGGGACATATTCATGTGCTATACTGCTGAAGGCGGTTTGTTTATCGTCCAAGAGTACCAAGCTAAATGTATTTTGTGCTATTTTGTTTCTTTTGGGATTTGTCTCGCTCGATTTACTTTAGAAAAGCAAACAAAAATATGGTAAATGTGAGAATGTTTGAAGAAAATGTAAAAACGAAAGAGAATGTCGCCCTTCGTGAGCAGGCCTTTTGAATTCAACTTGACTATGACTTTAGGTACTGTTTGTTCTTGATTTTGCAAAACAGTCGCATTGATATTCATCTTTATATTCGAAATTCATTTACCTACACTATACTGTCTCATATTTTATTGCGCAATAAGTTCCGTAGTATAAGAATAATGTATACTATACATGTTTATTCCTTATAAATTAGCATCCTTTTAGGGGCTTATTTTATACATCAAAACTAACAACTTTTGTTCTGCGACTTTTGTCAAAACTCAAAAAAAATATTAAAAATTTGGTTAAGGTCATAAACACCTGGTGACCGAAAACAAAGCATTCGGTTTTCTTTCGGTCTTATCAATCAATGTTTGGTCACTTGTGTTCTGGACTCTAACAAGTAAACAAGCTTTCATTTTTGTTGATGTGATTAAATTGACACCAAATTTTGTTAAAAATGCCAAAAAGGAGTGAAATTAGTTTAGGAGATAGAGTGAAAATACAGGGTGCCTAATACTTTTGGCCAAGGCGTATGTAGCGCGCGCAAAAAAGTCTACTATTCTACACCGGACCTCAAGATACAGGCTTAGCCGAGTTTGCAGATCCGAGATCAGAGATCAGAATCGAGCAATTGTAACTAAGGTGTTTAATTTGTTGTGGTAATAAATTGATTTGTATTTGTATTTTGTATAAACAATGAAATAGTAATAAGTTGTGGCATGGGCTGGGTGGCTATAGCCCTCCATACCAAAAATTTCAGCCGGGGAACAACGGCGCAAAAGATTACCGACAAACTTCGCACAAGAAGCATGTTTCACCTAATAACCATACGCTCACAAAAAAGGAACACTAAGCCTACCACCATTCAGTATGTAAGCGAGACAGTTTTCTGAAAAACAATAAGGCAGCAGACAGATGTATCGGCTCCAAACCCTCGCGTGTTTACCATACACGATCCCGTAAAGCCTCGATCACCATTTCGCAAACATAACACGTTTGGTGAATTATCGCAGAAGAAAATAGAACAGAAATATACGACTTTGATCTGGTGTGGAAGTTTAAGTATCTAAAATGTGTTTTGTACTGATTTAGAAGATATTTAAATACTTACAGTTTTTCTATTTCTTTACCTTAATAGACTTTAAACAGGTTGTTGTATTTTTTGTCTTCTGTGTCATTGAAGAGGCTTCAAAATAATTAGTTCAGAGTACCTATTTGTTCTATCTGTCTTAGGTCTGGTAAATGTATAGGACCGCGACTTGTACAAACAAACAAACACTTGTATAGGGCTTGTATAGCGACAAACACTCGTATAGGACCGCGACCTTCTAGCAAATATCTACAGAGCCACAGTCCCTAAGTGAAAGTTGTAAAAAAATGTCCGAGCGCCGTCATACATACCGACTTAGATTTTTACATTAAATAATTCACAATGACCCGTTTTCTCAAATCTCGACGTTATGTCACCTAATTAATGCTTGTAACTGAGCACTTAGGCATCGCGCGGCGTTGTAGTCGGCTTGCTATCGCCTTACGACTAACTAAAGAGCCTGCCCACTACGTAGCTTGGGCAGGGTTTGGCTCGGACACTTTTTGCACGATTATGAATCTATAGATATTTGCTCGAAGACCGCGACGCATGAAAATTACTTCACAACCCTTTAGTTTTTCTTCTGTTCTCTTCGAATAAATCTATTTCGTAATGATGTTTTTGCTTTTTGTTCGTGCTAGTTAAAATTCTGATAGCTATAACCAAATTACACAATAAAATATATTTATTTATAAATGACTCGCTTTCTGGGTGTAACGAACGAAACTCATGTAGCAAGAATTTGATTTTATAGCTTCATTTAAAAATTATATTATAATCCCTGCCTTGTTAAAACTAGAAAAATTGTGGTTACACTCTCGTTTTCTGTTTCTGTGTATCTTTATTCACCTTCGAGTTGATTTTCCATCGATTTTCGTAGACATTGGACTCTAAGATTTTCGGCAGACCCTAGTAAGCCCTTCTTACGCTACAATAAATCTTTCATCTCTTCATATTCGAACCAGCGATCACTTCACAAACTGAGTTCGACATCTATCTATTCTTAATCTGCTGCGAGAGGGTTGCGGCTCCGCATAATCTACTTAACTGAAATTCTCTCCTTCAAGCTAGGAACGCCTCTCCAATTAACTAAAGTCCAAACTCCAAACCGCACACCGCTACAAGTACTTCTACATTTACTCCTAATTCCTACTTAGTTTCATTAATAATTTATTACGATCACGCCTTACTCTTGATGTTTGTGTTATCATCATCATCATCCGTAGCCTATCTTTATCTTTATCTTTAGAGCGTCTAGTCAAACAGGGCAAAGTGGAAGGCACAAAACCGTGCGGAAGGTCGCCCATGAGATGGATTGAACCAATCAAATCTGCCTTGGGCGGCCGCGTGCATAAGTGTACCAGACATAGTGAGGCGTATTACATCTGCCCCTACCAGACCGCGACCGCTCGCTTTGTCAAGAGCGTAAAGACTAAGAAGAACACTGAAGATTCGAAGTCCTGGGTTAATCTTGTCTAGATTGACCCGCGATTTTGAATACATCGTCAACCCTTTAACCCACTATTTCGACTAAATCTCGATGTTCAATTACTAACGTTCCATTTACCTTGCTTCAGCTACCATTCTGTGAACCTTAACTCCACCAATCATCACTTGACCTTTATGTTATTGGTACTTATAAATAAAAAAATCTTTCTGATCCTTTTGTTCCTTCAAACTAAATAGTTTCTATCTCGAATAGTTCCGCGTTCTATCACTAACTTTTCTGACGTAGGTAACGAACAAACAAGTACCTACAAGTAACAAGTACGTCGAAGATGGAACTCGAGATCTAAAAGAAAGTAACAACTAGTTAATAGGAAAAATTACCTAACTTTGAGCGATATAATGTACTCGCGGTTACCAATAAAAGTAACTAACATATATATACTAACATATACAATGTGTTTGTCTACCAGTGTCGGAGCCTTAAGCGGTGACATATATTGCAATGTTTGAATAACTTTTACTGTGAAATCAACTCTGAAAACGCAAAAAACAGCTTTTCCTTACTTTTTGTCGAAAGTCTATAAAAAATCGTATGGAACAGCAGTTTTTTTTTACGTTTTCAGAGTTGGTCCCATAGACAAACACATTGTATATAACATAATATCGATTGCAGGTACTCTCAGTATGTATAAAAACTGAGAACTGATAGTCAGACAACCCATAGAATATCACAGGAAAATGTTATGATTGAAATTAAGGCTTAGGTAAGATCCTTTGACACTGGGCGCCCTGGAGCTGAGATGATGACAGATGAGAAAACTCAAACGAGCTTATACAGGGTTATTTCTAATCAATTAGCATACTTTCAGGGGCTTATTCTGTACATCAATACTAACAACTTTTGTTCTGCGACTTTTCTCAGTACTCAAAAATAAAATATTGTTCCATAGAAAAATATAGTTCACCCACGACAAAATATATGGAACAGCTGATTTTTTTTTAGTTTTGACAAAAGTCGCAGAAAAAAAGTTAGTTTCGATGTGCAGATTGAGCCCCTAATAGGATGCTAATTAATTAGAAATAACCCTGTACATTGTCACATCGTTGACATAGAAGCAGACTTAGAAAATACTAGCTCACTGACCATATCAACATTAAATTTCCTGAAAAACAAAGAAGCCAGTAGTTAAATATAACTAAATAAAATAAAACCGATAATAAAACCCCAAAGACTCACCCACAGCTGCCATGAATATTGTAGTAGTTGTAGTGCCAGTAGCAGCTGTGCACAAATCTTTCAATCGCTTTTTTATTGACATTTACTTATCTCAATTCCCGCAAAGTGCACAATAAAACTACGCTCCTTTAAGTGCGCATGTTCTTGCCCGAACCAAATAAGAAACATGAGAAATAGGAGAAGGAAAACGCATGCCCCGGAGACATAATATCGGAATACAATGTAATATCTATAAATACATAAAGTTTGGCTATGGGCGCTGGCAGAAACAGACGGTTGTGCTGATAATTTTGGTCATTTTTTTGCGTATTTGCGTTTCGTTTTTTCTGCTTTTGATGATAAAGTGGCAAACAAGCTCACTGCATTCTCTGTTGAAATTTTGAATGCAATTGAAAAGTGTAAGCAAAAAACTACATTCGTAACGATTTCCATTTCCAATACAAAAATAAATAAGTATCATGCATTTTTGTTTGCCGCTATGATAATGAATCTATCAACAAGATTATTTTTTGCAAAAATTAGCACGACCGACTTCACCCGTGTACAGAATTCGCGAATACTTCGCACGGATCGATGGAGCATTTTTCACATTATTGCTGATTTATCAAAAATGGCTTAGCCGATTTTGATAAAATTTAAATGGGACCGATTTCAAAGTATACTCTTTCCAATAAAAAGAATTATTGAAATCGGACTACTATGAAAAAAGTTGTGCGTGGTTATACATTAAAAAATATATACGCGTCGAATTGTACACCTCCTCCGGTGGTTCGTCGGTCAAAAAACGTTCTATTCAATAATGGTTGGTTAGGTTCAAAGATGTATTGTTTTATCACAAGAAACATATCGTCTCACTTAGGTATGTTAATGTAATATTCGGTTTAGTAAAGTATCTAACTTAGTGTAGGTCGGATGGCTACTCAGATTTCAAAGTTTTTAAGCCGCTTGAAGGCCTCTGACGTGGTTAAACAGCCGGGATTTTCTCGTACGACGAGTATTTTATGTACATGTTACAAACAAATTACACATTAAGTACCTAACCAAAAGGAGTCGACACTGCAAAGCGTACCCCTCGGCCAAAAGTGCGCGACCGGCGGTCATGCTCTTTATATAAATATATCGGTCTGGTTGCGCTTGTGTTGCGTTAATTTTCAGCTAGTGTTAGTTAATTACATTTGTGTGTGTGTAAACTTACTTATATTTTGATATGTGTGCGTTTCTTCACCCCCCACTGACTTGGCAGACTTCGGTGCTTAGGCGTGTCGACTCCTTTTGGTTAGGTACTTAATGAAATTACATGACAAATTATTCCAATTCTAAAATTTACAATTCTTTAACTATAAACATTAAAGTAAGGTTGCCTGGTAGAGATCACTATCAGCAATAAGGCCACCCATCGTTACACTATTTTTGTATCTACGTTTCTGCTTATTGTTATTTCTTGGTATACAATATAAAGTTTATCTATCTATCTAAACAACTGCCATTACTATGAATGCTACGAAACAAAAATATTATTCTTATTAGCTAATAATTATTATTTCCAAAAAATAGCATGACCGTCTTCACCCGTGTAAAGAATAATTACATGGTATAAAACAAAGTCGCTTTCCGCTGTCTGTCCCCATGTATGCTTATATCTTAAAAACTACGCATCGGATTTTAATGCAGTTTGTTTTAATAGATAGAGTAATTCAACATAAATGTTTATATGTATAATACACCTGTGCAAAGCCGGGGCGCATCGCTAGAACGCAAATATTATGCACGGATCGATGTAACATTTTTCACATTATTATTGATTTATCAAAAATGGCTCAACCAATTTCGATAAAATTTAAATGGGACCAATTTCGAAGTATACTCTTTCCATTCAAAAGTTATGCGTGGATATACATAAAAAAAATATACGCGTCGAATTGTATACGTCCTCCGGTGGTTCGTCGGTCAAAAAAATATATATACGCGTCGAATCGTATACCTCTTCCAGGGTTCGTCGGTCAAAAACTAAATAAATTTTGTTTTCAAAAGAACAATGAAAGTAACTATTCAAATCGCTTATAAGAACACGATTAAAATTATGAGTGCTTTAGCACACGCAGGTACCTATAATATTAGCATAATGTTACTCGTAATAAAATTACGAGTAATTACTTACACAAACAACTCGAGTAACTTCATGTTTTCTAAGTCGTGTTTACCTCGTATACAATTTGTAGCAATTCTCATTAACCGTAAACTTTTAAAGCCAGAAAAAAAATGACCCTACTTAATATACCGTCAAGTGCGTGTCGAGACACGCGTATGTTAGGCTTCCGTAGATGGTGACGATTATGATGATGATAAAAACATTTTTTTATGATGTCATTAAATGAGTGCTAAAAAAATAGAATTAGCTAAGAAATATATTACTGAGGTCAACGACCTCTGAGCCATGTGCAAGTTAAAGAATTGAAGTTTTCCTTTAAAACTCAATAAGTTATGATCCCACAGCGCTCAAAATAATTTTAAGAGAACTCTTTTTTCAACTTTGGCGACCTAAATCTCACTAATGGTACATCAAAAAAAAATGCTTTAATAAAACTTACATTCATTTTAGAAATCCTATTCAACGATACCCCACATAAAGGGGTGGAGTTGAAAAAAATGTTTCATCCCCAACTTACATTTATGGGCGCTACCCCATAAATACAAAGTTTATAATTTTTTAAGTATTTGAAATTGAGTTCATTACTAAAACTACCATAATGTCAAATTTCATGTAATTTGGTTGATAAAATGTGGAAGTTATAAGGCTTTATATTATGAGGACGGACGGACTCAAGTATGTTTTACTCGGTATCGTTTTACTACGGAATCCTAAAAATGTAGAGCGGCTTATGAGAAAGCCATTTGTATGAAAAGTATACCTTGGTAGGTTTCACGGCTTTGCCACAGTTTTTAATTTTGTTTTTGTTGGAATAACAGAAAATTAAAAGGTACGTTATTATTCCATAATTCATTTAATTATGGGCTGCTGCTTTAAACTCGGGTCATACAGAGGTGGGAGCCGCGAGAAAGCGATCCGATAGCGGTCCAGTGCAAGGCGACAGCGGCCGATCGCACCCGCTTGTGATGTGTAAGGTTGCATACAAATTCGAATATTACAAAAAATTCCCGTCCCGGATCGCGATCGCTTTCCCGCACTTCCCGCCTCTGTGTGACGAGAGCTTTACAGAGTGCAAGGGTTTTTAGAGATATGTGCCTTGCCTACCTAATACTAAACATTATGAGGCACTCTCAATATGGAACCTACCCAGCAATGGCGGAAAAATCTGTTTCATAAAAAAAGTTCACAGAACCTAGAAAAAAAATTATGTAGCATCGCTGATTTTTTCGTGACTTCAGGGTCAGTCCCATAATAAATCTTATCTATTATTATGAAGACACTTTTCAACGCAACACCGTTACAAATAAACTCTTATAAATATTTACAATCTAAAAACTAACACTTAAGGATTTTCAGCAAGGTAAATACCGATGTCAGGGGCCGCTGGAGGTAGCTTAAAAAATCTGACACAAGGGCCTATATGAACTTACTTACTTATCAAGATAAATGTCCAGAATTAGTATAGGATCATAGAATAAGATAACGTATTTGGTTAAAATCTCAGGATTAAAGGTTTGTTCGGTGATTTAGGAGATCCTCTGACATTTTTCTCACGTCCATTACTCAAGCCTACACATCACCTAATTGCTCTTTGCCCGAGTTTCACATAGCCTAGAGCGCTGAGCGGTGGCTGTCTTTACAATCACATAGGTGCTACCTACGTTGCGAGCCCAGTACCGAAAATAATAAAGGTTACTTATACTGTACTGTACTAGCCTTTTTAATAGCCCACTGCAGGACGTGGACCAGCACAGGGTGATTGGGCCTTATCCACCACGCTGGCCCAGTGCGGGTTGGTGGATTCACATACGCCATCGAATTTCTTTTACGATGTTTTTCTTCACCGAAAAGCCAGTGGTGTAAAATTCCGTACAAACATTCCGCAGAACTCGTTGATACAGGACCGGGATTCGAACCCACGACCTCACGATTGTAAGGTCTGTGTCATCACCACTAGTCTAGACCACGGTTTTTTTATTTGAACTTAGTTTTACATTAACTTTATGTATAGGATTTGGTTACTTATAAGATAAATTAAAAAGAAATTCTTCATTTTTGCATTTTTTAAGTTTCCAAGATAGAAATCATACAAAAAAATATCGTTTAAAGATATTAGAAGATAGGTATATAAAACTTCAAATTCTGTATGCAATCATTCAATAGAGCCTTTACTTATTCAAAATATTTACTAAACGAAATTTTATTCACGTAATTTTTAAGGCGTGCCACTATCGCCTATAGTTTCACCCGCTTACTCAAAATTTGACATATTTATTACTAGTTTTTACCCGCGGATTCGCCCGCATGATATTTTGATTTTTGACGCAATATCATTATAATTTATAGCCTATGTGTTATTCTGATATATATGCTATATTATTGCAAAGTTTCATCTTAATCCTTTTAGTAGTTTTTGCGTCAAAGAGTAACAAACATCCATCCATCCATCCTCACAAACTTTCGCGTATATAATACTAGTTTTTACCCGCGGCTTCGCCCGCATATGCAATATATCATTATAATTTATAGCCTATGTGTTATTCTGATATATGAACTATATTATTGCAAAGTTTCATATCAATCCGTTCAGTAGTTTTTGCGTGAAAGAGTAACAAACATCCATACATCCATCCATCCATCCATCCTCACAAACTTTCGCGTTTATAATATTAGTAGGATTAGTAGTTTTCCGTCGTCCTTTTTTATTTCGTTTAGGTTTGCGTTTGCCTACATACTACCTGATGGCGATACTGATTTCATAATTATACCAAAATATTGTAAGTTGTAATAATAATTACCAGACAGTCTTCCGACGGGCGATCGCGGTTGGCATTTACGACTGAGCGCTATCGGGGCTCGGATGACACGTTAAATTGTAGGCCTCGGTTGTTTTATCCATTTAGCCAGGCCAGAAGCCTTCAGGTGGCTTAAAAAACTCTAACACCAGGGCTAGCCACCCGCCCTATACAAACTTACTTGCCTAATTTGTAAGTAGTTTAGAGTGGTGACCTAGAGTGGAAAGCAGTGCCTAACTTTAGGTCTATGTCAATAAAATAAATAAATTAAAATAAAAAAGCCCTTTATTCTATTACTCACATGCATGGTTTAACAATTAATTATAAAAAGCAATTAGAAGATTTGGAAAGTACATAATCAGAATGGCAAAATGTGAATGTTTACAATTATGGCATACATTATATTGTTAGTATCTAACTTAAAAACTATAATATTTAAATAGGTCACATACAAACAAACAAAGTTATATAATTGGATTTTAAAATAATTGTTTTTATTAGTCTGTTTGTTATTATATATACAATCAAAACAATAAAATATTTATACTAATTGTTATAATTTTTAACATTTCATATAGATTATCGATATTAATTTAAGGTAGAACTTATAATATCTGCTAGAAACTTATAAGTTTACAACTTAATTGCTTTGTTCTTCTTTTTAAGTTCTTGAGTAAAAGTTGCCTTACAGCGTAGGCTTCTCCCGGACCAATTAGTGTTGTTCTGTGTATTTATGTTTTTGTAGTTTTCAATGTGATCGATCGATCGATTTCGATCTATGTCAAACTAGGCGGAAATTTCATCGCGGAAAATCCGTCAATTCATTTTATCTATACAATGTACGGTAATAACGGATAACCGATATACCGCATAATGTGCATGATCGCTAGAAAGCTATGCAGAATAATGTAAATCGCGTTTTGCAATAAATATTCCGAGTAGAAATATTCGTCAGTGTGGCATAGGCCTTACAACCACATTGATGCTGCCCACGTCCCTAGTACTGAAATTACAGGCCGATAACTAAAGACGATTTATCTTCAAACGATATTAGGTACGCTTTATTTTATCCTTAAGTATTTGTAGAGAGTTAAGTACTCTTTCTTTATTTGACAGCTCTTTACCGACCACAACTGTCACTGCCACTTTTGCAAGTTTGAGTACATGGGCATAAGATTTTTTAAACATTTTCTTATTAATCATCGCGCGAGGTAATGTATTAAAGAAAAAACCGGACAAGTGCGAGTCAGGCTCGTGCATCGAGGGTTCCGTACAAATCCAAAAAAAATCACAAAATTGGGAAGTTGTTAAAATCTCTATACTATAACCATCGACAAAAAAGTTTTTTTTTTCACTTTTCTCGTCATACATCGAAAATTACACATTGTTAAAATAATTAAAAACCTGTTTTAGCATGTGGCTCTTTTAAATGATACCTAACATGATACGATTTTGAACCCATATTTTGTGAATTTTGAGGCCCTATTTTTTGTGATTTCAATAAAAATGTACAGTTTTCAGATTTATATGTGTACTCTGAGACAACGCTTTTCGCCAAATTTCATAGTTCTATGTCAACGGGAAGTACCCTGTAGGATTTGATTTTTGTGAGTGTCGAAATATGCGGTTTTTTACGACATAAACTGCTATAACTTTATTATACGATAATTGAGAAGTTTTTTGTTTACACAACTGCATGAGGCCATAGATATACGTATGCGGTTTAAATTTCAACTTGATATATTTACGCGTTTCCGAGATAAAGAGTTTTGACGTACACACAGACGGACAGACGGACAATAAAGTGATCCTATAAGGGTTCCGTTTTTTCCTTTTGAGGTACGGAACCCTAAAAATGGTTGTAATCTTATAATTTTGATTTAACAGAAGAGATTTAAAAACAAGACAATGCCATAAAAATTGTTCCACATATTTTGTCGTGTGGCAATTGTGTACGGGACAGTTGAGTATTTTTTCTTGAATTTCTGGTTGGCTCTAGGTAGGTAAATTCAAATTTGTGTAGCACTTTTTTTCGGCCTAGTACGTCGTTTCTGAATAACTTTGCTTATCACAATAAAAAAATACCTTCTTTGTAAAGCATTATGGCCACGTTACCCTCTGCCAAAAGATTTTTAGACTAGTTTTTTTGTTATATTAGTTTGTTTTAGTGTTGTTTACTTTAAATAGGTTTATTTAGAAGTTTAATAAAGAAGTGTTATAAATGAAAACTCGTTTTACAAAACCTACATTATTTGTTGGTAGAATTTCTCAATAAACCAAGTCAGGTAAATTTGAATACAAATACAAAGTTCTACATAAAATAATAAACAATAAATTCCCATCTATTCAGGACAACACAAAGTTAGGCATTCGGTAACAAAACCTTCATAAATACAAAACAAATTGCTAGAAGCCTCGTAAATACATTCAGCAATTAAAGAAAATGTAGATTAAGCTACGAAATACCTTTGAATGTTTCATTAAAACACTTAATTTCTTTGTACAATTAAAATATTCTTTGTGGAGTTGCGCTGGCTTTGCCGCTGTTTACTATAAAGGGAAGTTTGAATTGAAACGGTTAGCTGTAAATTTAATTCAATCAGCAGGTTAAAGTTAGCCAAATAACATAGATAATAGTTGAATTGATCAGTTTATTATTCGTCTTCGTATCAATGGTTTAAAATAGGTAAATTATTTTATTGTTAGGCCAACATATTTTGGCTATAGCTTCCATCGTAGGTACAGAGGTAATACTTTAGATACTTGAGCAGATTTTTATAACATGCTCAGGAGTTCCAAAACCACACTGTATATACACTATAAGATTCCGAATTTAAAAGTGTAATTATGTCAATTTCGCTGGAAAACTTAGATTTACACGTGACTGAAGTTAGCCAAATGACAAAAGATTAATTTGTTATTTTTTACTTACAAAAATCACTTTCCAGAGTATGTATTGATAAGTATAATTAGTCGTAATAGTGACAAATTTTTTTTTTATAATTTATTGATGAAATTTATTAAATCTTACTATAACTTTAGATAAATCCTATCGGAAGACTACTAAGACTACACTAAGGTATAAACTAGCCAAAATGATATTACTCATTTTCATTTTATTGATCAGCAGTAATCTAGAAAAAAAATTTTTATTTTTTGTGTAGTGAGTAATTTCTTTATTTACGTATGATCACATATTATATTCTATATTCTTTTCGAAATAGTTTTTTTGCTAACCAAAATTGCGTATAAAATAAAAAAACTATTTACTAAATAGTTTTTACGCTAACCAAAATTGTGTATAAACTAAAAAAAATAAATTCTATTGCCAACCGTGTCAATTACACCCGTATAAAAGGCTTTCAGAATGCTCCCTCAGTGGGAAGTTCTTTCATGTTACAAATTCCGTTAGCGATTTTCTGGTAGTCAATAGCTTTGAAGAACAATAAAATGTTGTTTCTAACAATACTTGCTTATTTCGTTTGGAAAAATTATTGGCAGCTGCGCCTAGTCAAGCAAAATGTGTTGATAAAATAATTTAAGTAATAACAATTTACAGTGTGACACGTTTCATGTCGTTGACTACCTCGGTGGCTCAGTTTTTAGTGACCCATACTTCTGGGTTAAAGAGGCGTGGGTTCTATCCCCACCCAGGGCAAATATTTATGTGATGAACATAAGTGTTTGCTCTATGTCTGATTGTTATTTAGTTACTATCTATATAAGTATGTAGTTAAAAATAAGTATACGTAGTATATCAGTCTCTGGCAGTCATATCACAAGCTTTGCTTAGTTTGGGGTCAGAGGCAGTGTCAAAGATGTCCCAAAAATATTTATTATTATTTATTTATTTGTAATTATGAAAGATTCCGAATGTCTATTATGTCTCATCACGCTGTTACGGATCAATAATCCTACCGACTGCGCCAAATGTTTGTAATGTATGTATGCAATGAAAGACGGACTATCGCAGAATGAGTTTTATTATAATACATAATTAATATATAGTACGTGGGTAGTTTACTAAATAATATTTACCTCCATCTAATACGTGACCGTATTGATTAATCTTATTAAAATGTAAGATTGTAATTATTTAATTTGTAACAATGCATGGGTGTTACCAACAAATGACTGACTAGGGCCGTAATAATAATAAAATCACAGATCTCGTGAGATGGAAGAAATCGTTTCGATTTAACAAGAAACTGATATTGCACCAACTCCCTGCTTAAAATAACAACTCTCTCTATGTTGTTAGTAAACTTAATATGCTGGTTATTAATTATGTCACTAAATTTATCCAAAAATACTACAGAGCCACTTTACAATATATATTTTTTTACTTCAGTGCAATGAACAAAATACAAAAAGTTTTACTTACTAAAAAGTTTACATTAAACCTTAACACACTTAACAAAAACTGCAACACATTTTTATGGTTCGCTGGCCAAGTGTATGTTACATAATGTAGATAAATTAGTCTGGCAGGATTGATAACGCTATTTTTGGCCCAACAAAATCTATTGCCATCGAAAAAGCCTCTAACAGAGAGATGCAACTAACTCAACTTATAAATAATATATAAGTAGGATAATAGCAGGACATTACATAAATAATTCATAATACAAAAATGTTGAAAAAATTGGCAATATAAAACTAACAGAACAAAATGGTTACTGTGGCTATTGTTCTCTACATTTCAGAGTTAACTGCCGCTTTCCTAGACATTACTTGGTGGAAATATGCCAAAAGATATATTAAGCAAAAATTAACTACATAAATGACAAACGTTTTACACGTATTTTTTTGTTAACGTTCGCAGTGTACGAACTTTAAATTTCACTGACCTAAACGCTAAAATCTGTCGTAGCGTTGCTAGTAACATAGGCGTAGCCAGCCATAGGCTCAGGGTGGGGCAGGGGCAAGGGGGTCATCAAGTTGTAGTGGGTACTTAGTTAAATGAAATTACACAAATCTAGCGTACATTTTAAAAGTTTTATATACATACTTAAATAAGGAAAAGAGATCGAACTTTTCCGAGAAAGCGTGAGCGAAGCGGGCGCGAAAATTTCCCTATTTTTACTAAAATTTTAAAAGAGGCATGTGCTGTAAAGAACGCCTCACCGCTAATATGCGAGAGCGCAACGAACGTAGCGAGAGTAAACTTTTCAAGTAGAGTAGCAAGTGCCAATTTTCGCGCTTATTACTCTTGCATTATAAAAATTAACATGTAGGACGTTGATCAGCATTGAGAGCAACATAGCCATAACATAGTCATGATCGACATAATCGACTGCCTCAGTGGCTCGGTGGTTAGTGACCCTTAATCTAGAATCTAAAAAACGTGGGTTCGATTTCCACCCAGAGCAAATATTTATGTGCTGAACATAGGTGTTTTTTGCTCTGTGTATGGGTGTTATTTAGGTATTATTTATATAACTAAGCATATATTAAAAAAAACCGGACAAGTGCGAGTCAGGCTCGCACATCGAGGGTTCCGTGCAAACACATTGTTAAAATAATTAAAAATCTGTTCCAGCATGAGCTAATGAAGTTCTTTTATATGATAGGTACCTTACATGATTTTACGATTTACTCACTTTGAATTTTGAACCCATATTTTGTGAATTTTGAGGCCCTATTTTTTGTGATTTAAATAAAAATGTACAGTTTTCAGATTTATTCCTATATGTGTACTCTAAGAAAATGCAAATGCCAAATTTCATAGTTCTATGCCAGTGGGAAGTACCCTGTAGGTTTTGATGTTTGTGAGTGTCGAAAAATGTAGTTTTTTACGATATAAACAGCTCTAACTTTTTTAAACGATAACTGAGATTTTTTTCTTTTACACAACTGCAATAAACCATAGATATACGTATTCAGTTTAAATTTCAACTCGATATCTTTACGTGTTCCCGAGATAAAGAGTCTTGACTTACACACAGACGGACAGACGGACAACAAAGTGATCCTATAAGGGTTCCGTTTTTTCCGTTTAAGGTACGGAACCCTAAAAATAAGTAACGTAGGTAGTACATCAGTCTCTGGCAGCCATATCACAAGCTTTGCTTAGTTTGGGGTCAGAAACCTGATCTGACCAAAATATATTTATTTGATTTATTTAGTTCCTTCGTTGCCTTTTGATTACTAGAGTGGTGAGCTTCAAAATAATTCGAAGTTTAGTCAGTTGAAATTAGATTTGAAAGTGATATCACATGTGAGCAAATAAAACCGAATAATTAACAAGCGCGAGCGAAGCGAGCGCGAACAGTTTTCCGTCAATCTTGCATCAAAGAGCTGATTTTAAGTGAAGAAAAAGAAGAGACCTGAAAGATCGACATGGGCCCAGGGGTCCAGGCCACCCCACTGTGGTTGCGCCCATGGCTAGTAATTAACTTTATGCGACCCGAAGATTTCATCTGTCCGTCATGATAGAACAAATTTAGCCACTAACCAGTAATAAAAGCACATACTGCACTTAAAAAATGAGCAAGACGTATCATTGAACGTAAATAAAGCTTCTACATGGTACGCTGTAGGGAACGGACGATTTGTAGTCCAAAATTATTATGTTCATTTAGCGAAGAACAAAATCACAACATCGCACAGCTCAAGTGCTGTTGTTTTTTCTAGTTTCTGGCATTTATGGAGTCAATTCACAGACTATACAATCTGCTCAGCTCTACTCCGTTTCGCTTTGATAGAGTTTGGGCTTACGCGATTTGTTCTACATGCCAGTCAGTTGCATAATAAACTGTGCATAACTTAGGTTCTTGCATAATTTACTCGTAACATAGGGGTTATTGACCGTTCAAAGTTTAAATACTACGCAGTGCGATGTAAGCCGGCAACCTGGCAAAAGTTCAAAAGCTGATACGATTCATTTTGCTCAGAGTAGCCAAGAAGCAATTTCCAAGCCAAAAACTTTACTTGTTTACAAAGGAAGTGGGTCGCAATAAAAAGTCTTATTTCGTTTTTCCTTAAGCTTAACCCTTTATAGGATTCCGTACGAAAGGGTGAAAACAGACCCGTTTCTAAGCCTACGGCGTCTGTCTGTCTGCCGCACCTTTATTAATCAGATTAGTGCTTGTGGCAACAAGTGTTAGAAATGAGTTGAAGTTGCATCGAAAAAACAGGATTAAATATTTTGTGTCATTTGGAATTAGTGTAGAGAAGCCTGAACTTAATTAATAACTCATTAAGACAATGAGTATCTACGCTACTATGCCTCTAATACCTTTATTCCGGCGCCACACATTGGCTATGTTGGCTACAGATTACAGTCTTGGTTCCAACACACCAATAAGTAGATAGGTCTCGGACTAATATTGATCGTCCAATATGTGTGTATGTGTGTGTCCAATGGTGTGTTGGAACCAAGACGGTAATTTGTAGCCAACATAGCCAATGTGTGGATCGGTCTTGGATTGATATTGGATGATCAACATCAGTCCAAGACCGATCCACACATTGGTGTGTTGGAACCAAGACGGTAATTTGTAGCCAACATAGCCAATGTGTGGATCAGTCTTGGATTGATATTGGATGATCAATATCAGTCCAAGACCGATCCACACATTGGTGTGTTGGAACCAAGACGGTAATTTGTAGCCAACATAGCCAATGTGTGGATCGGTCTTGGACTGATATTGATCAAGTGATCGTGTGATATTGACACATTGATGTGTTGAAACCAAGACGGTAATTTGTAAATGACTATTTCCCAAATAAACTTGAAACTTAAAAACGAGCCATTCACTGTACATGTGGTTGTATATTTATTTGATTGTTTATATTAATTATATTGGGATCGGAAACGGCTTGGCGATTTTGGTTAAATTATGTACCTATATAATAGAGCGTCATATTTTAAGTTTGTGAGCACAGGCAGTATTTTGGAGAAAACATGCATTTTTTTAGAGAGCGACCGAGCTCTGATATTGAGAGCTCGTTCTCCAAGCCAAGTACCAAAATTACTGTTAAGCAAAGGCAGAGGTCTCCAGGCGGCTTAAAAACTCTGACACCAGGGCTAGCCACCCGGCTTATACGAACTTATTTACCGAAATCTGAAATTGTATAAACAAATTTGTAAAAATTGCTCATTTATGTAATAAAGTAGTGGATTCTATGGTTGTTGTTGAGTACAAGTATCGCCAAAAGAAATTGTAAAAAAAACAGTATTTTAGGAAACCAGTTTCCTGAAAGTATAAAAAAAGCCATTTAGGAAACCGGAGTTAGGAAACTGGTTTCCTAAATGGCTTTTTTTAAAGCGCGCCGAAGCGGTATCAGCTTAGTACGGATCTCTCGATGCACAAGTTCAAATAATCAATTACTGTTATTAGCTTTATTGAGGATCGAGATAAAGTTTCGTAGCAAAGTTTTCTATTGCTCGTGTCATTGTACTCGAATTTCCATAACATTTTTTATGTAGTGCTCGCAGCGTAGTAGGTACGGCACGGTCAGTTCAATGATCAAGCCCTAGTATGATTGTTCCCACTTATAATCTCGTGGACGAACGCGTTTATATTAAAATCGGTAAAAATGGTAACGCCTCTACCCTAATAAATAAACAAGCTCATTTTACCCCAAACAGTTATGAGCAGCTGGTGACCGCGGATATAAATTTAATACAAAATGTAATATTGCTTGAAATTACTTAAGTAACGTGATTTTTTTATATATGACACAAAAATTAAATCATCCAGCCATCAGCTATAGGACGTCCACTGCTGGACATAGGTCTTGAATTTCCAATGAGACCGGTTGGAAGCGGCTTGCATTTAGTGCCATCCGGTGATTTCAAGTCTTCTATTTACATAGTCGTTAAGCGTATTTTGCTATCATTTATATATATAGTATTCATTTTAGAACTTTCACTTCTCCACTATTTATACTCTTTCCATTACCACTTAGACTTATTAATCCTTTGCGCCATATCTTCATCTACTTTAATATAAATATGTTTCTTACAAGTTTGGAGACAAAACATCCCAATGGAAACTAGTTCAAACATCAGGCAACTTTTCCAAGATAAAATGTCGGGGCATATTATTTTTGGGGGAAAATAACTTTGTCACTGGAAACTCGAGCACATTACTTTTTATTCACGTTTTGTTTGCGAACAAAACTGTAAGTCCCAATTCCCAGCTGAAGTTTTGGGAACTAGATGGGTAGAAAACTGCTGGGTACAGTTGCGAAATTACAGCCCTTGTGAACGTAAAGGTTTCAAGGTTTTTCTTGATATATGTTTCTTTGTAATCGGCGTTGTAGTAAACTGTGTTACAATACTGGCTACTGACTACGGTCGGTAAGTTATTGGCTATAGTCCAACTAGCCAAATGCAGCCAAATCCTGCCAAAATAAAACAATCCCAGATATGATTCGCGGCACTGGATGGCGGGAAACGAAGGTCTAAATAATACAAAATAATATTTTTGTCATTTCGAATGGTGTATCAATAAAATGACAAAATTATAAGATCCACAAGGCTGACCGAGAATGTGATCGATTTTTTGGGTCGATGACATCAAATAGATAGTAGACTAATTAATAGATGCAGTTGGCAAGAGACGTAGGTGAGTGGCATAAATTAAGGCAGACTTATGCTGAGCCCGTGATAACTATTTAACATCTTTGAACGTAGTTGTTGTCAAAAATATAACTTTAAGCGCTACTTATTGCCGCACAACGCCACTCATACGCTATTCGAGGTGTGACTAACTTCTAAATGCGACGTAGAATGCCAAACTTCCAACCTTTTTTGTTGGCTTATCATAGTTGGGCTGATAAATAGAATTTATCAGACATAGAAGATAGGCACACAGTTATAACAGCTACCCAGCTGTAGACACTTAACGACACACACGTCATGAATGGGTGTGGCGTTAAAAAGGCAGTCACAACAAGTGTCTCTACTATTATTGGCAGTAACTACCGAATCGTTTTATCTACCAGCAGGCGTCGTATTAATTTTACTGGCCCATCGCAACCAGTCGTCAACTAAATGTCATTGCCGACGTCTCAGTGAGCATTGTTTTAAATTTATTGAAGAATTAACCTTTGGGACAAGCTCTTAGAAACACAGGCTGAAGCAGATGACACTTTGTGTAGGCGTAGCGTAAAAAGTTACTGCTAAATTGGCTGTAGTGCCAGAAATAACCGTTTGGAGTTATAGATTGTCTGCAAACTGGCAGCCTTTGGGGAAAATGGGAAAATATAGTACCATCTTTTTAAGGCTGCTGGTGAAAGCGTTTCATAATATTATAGTCTTTCATATAGTAAGCTATAAAGTATAAAAAATACGCAGCGCCTTGTCATGAAATTTTACACTCTTTGAAAAAAAAATGTACCTACCTACTTGTAGCCTATTCCATGCAATCGTTTTTAAAACGATATTAGAATTTTAAAAGTATTGTTGTTCGTTTTGTCCTACTAATATTATAAACGCGAAAGTTTGTGAGGATGGATGGATGGATGTATGGATGTTTGTTACTCTTTCACGCAAAAACTACTGAACGGATTGAGATGAAACTTTGCAATAATATAGCTTATATATCAGAATAACACATAAGCTATAAATTATAATGATATTATGCGTATGCGGCGAAGCCGCGGGTAAAAACTATAAAATTAGTCCTGTTATCCTTCTATTGTCCTTTGATTGATGTCATGTCAAGTATTACGTAGTGTGTGTAGTAGTAGTACCTAGTGGGGCCGTTCAAGTATTATGTAAGCACTATAGGGGCGCGAAGGGGTTCATCTTTTGCTTATTTTTGATGACATTGGGGGGGGGTCTAGATGGTGATTACGTCAGCAATAGCTAATCATTTTTCTACGCAAATTATGTGCGTTTAAGTCCATCCAGAATCTATATTTCTTATTTCTAGAAGTTAACGAATAAAAAAAAAAATTGCATACAGGTACCAATGTTTACGTAAGAATGGGATGGGGGGGGGGGGTAAGAGCTTTGCCTAATTTTGGTGACATGGGGAGGGGGGGGGGGTAAATAATTGTAATAAATCTGCTTAAAACGGCCACTGTAATAAGTAGTGACATGTGATATAATATTTCTCTAATGTAACAACAATAACATGAATGTTTTGACGAATAAGCATCGGACGTATTTCTCGTGAAAAAGCTATGTTACCCAGATGTCGGGCTGTTATCTAGGCAGAATCATTATTTATTTACTCGGTTATATCTTTATCTCAAACTATCTAGAAGATAGAAAACGTATGTACTTATTCTTATTACTAAGTGGCTTAGTACCCAGTCTTTTTGCAAGTTACTGCTGAGACAGATAGTTGTTTGTCTATTGGAATAAATATGTTTACAAATAAATCTTACCTACCCTGGAAATAATAGTGTACCGAAAGGATATCTTTCATTGTCATCAATATAAGATTTTTTGAAATCTTCAACCATTAAAAAGTGTTTGAATCTGTGTGTGTATGTCCCAAACGAATGGACCAATTTCAATGCGCTTATTTGTTAGAAAATTGGTGTGGGATCGAGCCGGTATAAACTATATTTCAACGAATAGTTATGTGTTAGAAAACTGGTGTGGGATCGAGACGGTATTAACTATAATTCAACGAATAGTTATTTGTTAGAAAACTGGTGTGGGATCGAGACGGTATTAACTATATTTCAACTAATAGTTATTTGTTAGAAAACTGGTGTGGGATCGAGACGGTATTAACTATATTTCAACTAATAGTTATTTGTTAGAAAACTAGTGTGGGATCGAGACGGTATTAACTATATTTCAACTAATAGTTATTTGTTAGAAAACTAGTGTGGGATCGAGACGGTATTAACTATATTTCAACTAATAGTTATTTGTTAGAAAACTAGTGTGGGATCGAGACGGTATTAACTATATTTCAACTAATAGTTATTTGTTAGAAAACTAGTGTGGGATCGAGACGGTATTAACTATATTTCAACTAATAGTTATTTGTTAGAAAACTAGTGTGGGATCGAGACGGTATTAACTATATTTCAACTAATAGTTATTTGTTAGAAAACTAGTGTGGGATCGAGACGGTATTAACTATATTTCAACTAATAGTTATTTGTTAGAAAACTAGTGTGGGATCGAGACGGTATTAACTATATTTCAACTAATAGTTATTTGTTAGAAAACTAGTGTGGGATCGAGACGGTATTAACTATATTTCAACTAATAGTTATTTGTTAGAAAACTAGTGTGGGATCGAGACGGTATTAACTATATTTCAACTAATAGTTATTTGTTAGAAAACTAGTGTGGGATCGAGACGGTATTAACTATATTTCAACTAATAGTTATTTGTTAGAAAACTAGTGTGGGAACGAGACGGTATTAACTATATTTCAACTAATAGTTATTTGTTAGAAAACTAGTGTGGGATCGAGACGGTATTAACTATATTTCAACTAATAGTTATTTGTTAGAAAACTAGTGTGGGATCGAGACGGTATTAACTATATTTCAACTAATAATTATTTTCTGCTAAAAATAGCACAACCGACTTCAGCCGTGTACAGAATTCGCGAATATTTCGCACGAATCGATGTAGCATTTTTCACATTATTGTTGATTTATCGTAAATGGCTCAGCCCATTTCGACAAAATTTAAATAGGACCAATTTCGAATATACTTCGAAATTGGTATTTGCATTAAAAAAAGTATTATCGAAATCGGACCACTACGTAAAAAGTTATGCGTGGTTATATTTAAAAAAATATATATATACGCGTCGATATTCGATTTTTTTTACTCGTATATATACTCAATTCGACGATTGAGTACCGCCTTCGTTTCGTCGGTCAAAAATATGTACTCATTAAATATATATATGCACTTTTGTATACTCTATATGTACTTCAGAGGTGGTCAATATTTTCAATTTTTGACCGACGTACCACCGGAGGAGGTATACAATTCGACGCGTATATATATATTTTTAATGTATAACCACGCATAACTTTTTTCGTAGTAGTACAATTTCAATAATTCTTTTTTTATTGGACAGAATATACTTTGAAATTGGTCCCATTTAAATTTTATCGAAATCGGCTGAGCCATTTTCGATAAATCAACAATAATGTGAAAAATGCTACATCGATCCGTGCGAAATATTCGCGAATTCTGTACACGGGTGAAGTCGGTCATGCTGTTTTTTGCAAAAAAAAAAATTATGTACTTTTGTTTCGTGACACGGAACTAAAGTGTTAATTGATTTTTTTTGCCGTATCATTACTAAATAGAACATATCAGAACAGTACGAAAAAAAAATCCCTACACACAGAAACTTGAAATTAAAAACATATATAGGCACCGATATTTACTTCTCATTTATCGTTTTATTGGAGCATAAATCAAATCCGAGATGAAAGTCTATTCTGTTTACTTTTTTCTTCCGATGAAAAATACCTATTTAACTGAAAATCTGTTTCCCTATCAAACACGGTCACGTTTCATTTTATTCCCTCTGATAAGCTTCTGATGTTTTTATTATTTAAATTGGATTCAGAAAAACAACAAGAGTATCTTCAATTTTTCATCATAAATGTTGAGGTAAATTAAATCCACTTTTGAAAAAGAATAAAATTGCAGGGAATAAATAGAAAATTCTTCGAAGTAGAGCTTCAATCAGGATTCGATATTGCGGAGCTTAAATCTGACTTCACATCCGCCAACTTGTATGATTCGGTCTATACCTATTGTATTTCTGCTCGTTGCGATGCCTTTTCGGATTCCTTAGTAGTATTATAAATCTGAAAGATTGTTTGTTGGTTTATTTGTTATTTACTCTCTCGTGCAGTGACAATGATTACGGACAGACATGACTTTGAGTTCACTACTTGACATCGACATTCGCTTGTGCGAATAACGCTAGATCGACAAAACTGAACTGCGACACACCATAGCTCGCTTGCACGCTCAGTCGACACACTGAAGCTCGATATCACTCTAGCGCGACACTGAAGATACTGACTTTTATATGGATAGTAGTTGATCTGGTAAACGTTATTTTGCACTAAAATATCAGGAAAGGTCTTATCGCTTAGTAAAATAAATAATAGCCTACTACCTGTACTGTACTGTACCAGCCTTTTTAATAGTCCACTGCAGGACTTAGGCCTACCCACGAAGGGTGATTGGGCCATATCCACCACGCAGGCCCAGTGCGGGTTGGTGGATTCGCATACGCCATCGAATTTCTTCTACGGACGTATGCAGGTTGCCTCACGATGTTTTCCTTCACCGAAAAGCCAGTGGTGTGAAATTCCGTACATAAATTCCAAAGAACTCATTGGTATGGGACCGGGATTTGAACCCACGACCTCACGAAGCCGTTGAAACCGTGGTGGCCTAGAGGTAGTGATACCCGCCTTGCAATCGTGAGGCCAACTACCTATTTTTACACAAATAAGAAATGATGCCCCTTTGGCGGCGAGTCATTTGTTCGTGCCTATTGCTGTGGAGACAATGGGCTGTTGGGGTAGTGAGGCTAAAGTTTAAATTGGAGAAATTGGGCGCAGGCTAAGGGAGAAGACTAATGACTCCCGCTCCGGCTCGTACTTGGCGCAAAGGTTAGCCATCGCCATCCAGCGGGGTAATGCGGCCAGCATTTTGGGCTCTTTTGCGCCGGGTACGGTCGGAGATGGGTTGTGTGCTTAGATTTTAAGGTTGACTATGTATAAGTGTAATTTTTATAAATATGCACTTTAAAAATTTAATATTGTATTTTTGAGTAGTACTAAAAAAAACAAATTAATTATAAAATAAATAAATTATAAAATAAATAAATTATAAAATAAATAAATTATAAAATAAATAAATTATAAAATAAATATTAGGGACATTTCCAAAAGAAATGATCAGAAATATAATAATCAAGCCGTTTCGGAGGAATTCAATTGATAACAAACTCTGTGAGTCAAGATTTGTATATATTCGTCGTCGTCTTTTCAGGCATAGGACGTCCACTGCTGGACATAGGCCTCCCCTAAAGATCTCCAATGAGGCCGCCTTTGTGTATTAGATAATTTTAATGTCGAAGAATGCCAAATATTACTTCTTATCCCGAAATAATTGAATTCCTTGAAATGCTTGAAAATCCTATATGAAGTCACGGGCAAAGCTGCTATAGTATTTTACTAACTTTAAATAGGAAGTAGTTAAAACAATTTTATTACATACTAGCTGCCCGCCCCGGCTTCGCCCGGGTACGACTGGTTAAAAAAGACATTTTATAAGTATTGTGCTTAAATACCAATCATGTAACCAAGTAACGTCACACACATGCGCACAGTTATTTTGGCGCGTTTTCATATTACATTAGCTTACCTAAGTATACGCAAATATTTTCACCATAGAACACCCACTACTAAACATATCCCTATTAGATCTTGAATATACCCTTATTAGATCTTGAATAACACCGAATAAAACCTTTGCAAGAGGTTTGCATCCAGCTTCCATCAATGTATCCACCAAAAAATGAGGTTCTCAATCAGATTGTGTTTCATTTAGTATGTACACATGTTATGCGATCATTCCGTCAATTAAATTTTGACTCTCAATAAAGTATTGTAGTCTTGAAATGTACCTATCTATTATAATGTCCATTGCTAGACATACCGGACGAACCGATAGGATGGGTTGAAAGCTACTCGTAGGTACCTGAATCGCGGGTGTTCCCGTAGTCTTAATCTGTTCAACTATTAACATAAAATAAAGATAGTATTGGCCATCTAAATAAAAGTAAGTTCGTATGGGTCGGCTATACGTTATCTATGGCTCTGGTTTCATTGTTTTTAAACGGTTAGAATATTCAGTCCATCTACATTCTACCTACGTAAGTTAGTTGACGTTTCTACTATATACTTGTATTTGATCTTTTCTTCATTTGATAACTTTGTAAAATATTCGCCATCAGTTCTACTTCTACGAATTGTGTGTCCTATCTAAAGCCTCTACAACTTGCTAACCCAAAGAGCAAATTGAACCGATGGAAACGCTGGCATCCAACATGATCTGGTGGTCTCGACCTGATCTTAGATTCACGTGGAGACCTTTTCTACGCTTGCCAATAGGTACATTGTCTACGTTCATGAACTTTAAACCCTCATCGATCATTCGTTTTACGAACTATGTGTCAGTACCTATTAACTACCACTACAACAGAAATTTTAAATCGTCGGTATGTCGGCTCGCCTTACTTAGGGGTAGATTTGGAGAACCAAATCTCAAGGTGTTACATAAATCAGCGCACTAATAGAGGTGGTACCTATATAGAGCCGTGGTGGTCAAGTCGTAGTAACACCTATCCTACAATCGAGAGTTGTTGGATTCAAATCCTAATCCCGTATCAATGAGTTTCTTTGGAACATATGTACGGAATTTCACAATGTCGTGTGGCAACCTGCATACCTATGTAGCTATGTACATCCGAAGAAGGAACTTGATGACGTATATCAACCAACCCGTACTGGGCCACCGTGATGGATATGACCCAATCACCCTTTGTAAACAGACCTATGTTCTGCAGTGGACGATTAAAGAAGACTGGTAAATAAACAGTACTTATAGGAATAGGGGTGATACTCGTATAATACATGCTGAACGCGACAGCGTTTATTTTTTTATATTTTTAGGCCTTAAAAAATTATCTAAGTGTTTCGGAATAGCCGATTTGAACGATTCAAAAAACAATTTACTTATACTCGTACATATAAATTGAAAAAGTCTTGAAAACAATATGATTTATTTGGATAAGGATTTAAACAGAAGTATGAATAACATGGTCATATTGGTCGGTATTTCTATTAACTTTTAAAAAGTAATAAGTGGTTATTGTGACATAATGATAGTAGTTGGACATTATGGTATTGCGAAGTTTTTTTGTAGATATTGATATGTTCTTTAATATTGTAGAACAGACTTTTGTTCTATCATCAATAGTTTCCGCTGCGCATGCAACGAAAGACGTTTTAATTTAGACATTTTTTTACACGTTGGGTTACGTTACTTAAGTTTTAGTAAGGATTCGTAATCTTTTCTAGCAATAAATATAACTTATGTTACTTTTTTTTTTTAATATATTTTAATGACAATACTACACTACTACTACATAGAAAGCAATTGGATCATCCACAGACCCTTGAAGGTCTAAAGATAATCCAAGTGCTCAAGCCCACTGCCAGTTGGCAGCGTGCCCAGCATGCTGGCAGCATTGCCACGCTGAATGGCAATGCTTATACGTTGAGCCAAATAAACACCAGCATTTTGGTCACGCGTCGCGTCCACCAGACGCTCAGAAAGACTTTTGAAAACGAGATGAGCTCCCGGCCCCCACGGACCCAAAGTCTCAACTCCAAATGGCTCAAATATGTAACCACTACCGAGGTTAGCATATTTGCGCCGCTTGTGCTGCTCAGCCGAATTGGCCGCCGCTCCAGCCCTACTCTGAGTCTCAGGAAGATGTGACGGTGCCAAAGTATCGACGCAAGTTGCGTCCCATACTAAGGGCCGTCCACACTTCCATGGGACCAGCGTCATGCCGTCAGGCCTTTTGCCATCACCACGCGCCAACCCACTCGGTTCGAGTACGGCTGCGATATTGGCGGTGACAAAAGCCCTGCGTATGACATCGTTAAGGCTGGCGTGGCGTCCAATCCGACCAGCGCTTCTTGAGCAAGAGAGACCGTGGTGACCGAGCTGGTCAACTGCAGTACCACACTGACAGCGATGGGCTTCACAACACCTTGCACCCAAGCGTAAGCTGACAGCTAGACGAAATGCAGTTGGGTCTAAAAGGTTACCAGTATTGAAAGAGGGCAATGCTTGCAACCAAAGACCGGACTCCCATACAGAGACTGCAAGGATACGAGCGCGATCCGCGACGCTAGGACACGTGTCTAGAAGAGATTTCCGTGCTAGTTCGCAGATCGGCCGATCCCACAGTCTCTGCGACGATAAAGTCTTTGGAAGCTCGGTATTTGGGCAAGCGACCCTCCAAGCATTCGTTGCCTCATTCAAATGAGCTACATCTACGCCAGAATGGCCTAAAGAAGGTGCGAGGATTTTTTCAATCAAGTTCTGAGTACTATGAATGGAGGACAAGAAAGCTGGTAAAGCAACACTTGAAATTTGGCGGACCCCTAGCCCTCCAAGCCTAACAGGCAAGGAGGCTTGTAGCCACGCCCTTTCACTCATGTCAATATTCAAAACCGATACTAGGGACTGCTTTACAACATCGTCTAAGCTCAAAAGGAGCTCATTGTGTTTCCACAATGGACTACATCGTAAAGCGTAAATAAATTTTGGAACAAACAGACAACATCTTATAATGGTAAAAGCCATGTGGGCGTTAATTTTGAGTAGCCTATCAGAGGCACTCAAAAAATTTTGAATTTTTTCTTGAACGAAAGGCGGAAAAGACTCATCTAATATCGGCGAACCTAGAAGGCGAAGAGAACACTTGTCTACCGATTTGATGTTAGGTGCCAAATCATTAAATTTGTTAAGTATCAAATCTTTATCCGGACATGAGTCGCAAACGAAAAGTTCGCATTTCGAAAAATTTAGCTCCAAACCAATTTGACGAAACTCGTCAATAAGAATTTCCAAATCACGTAGGACTGTGCTCGCATCGCCACCCAAAGTCCCGTCATCCAGATACCAAACGTTGAGTTTAGATTGGAGACGTTGAACAATTGGATGAATGGCCAGGCTGAAAATGGCTGGTCCGAGAGGGTCACCTTGTTGACAGCCAACGGAAGATAGCAAAACATCATTTTTGTAAATTAATTTAGTGGGTTTGCCGTAGCATTGCCAAAGAAAATTGAAAAGATCGGGAATTTTGTCTTTGACCTGTGCCAACAAGGCGTCTCGATTAACCGAATTGAAAGCATTTTTGACATCCACCTTAAGCAACACCTCTCCACAATTTTGACCGAGAAAAGTACGAAGCGAATGAACAGCAGCCTCACATCCACCCCGCGAACCAAAGCCAAGCTGTATTGGTTGAAAAAGGCTACTCAAAAGAGCAACCTTTTTTCCACAACCGGCTTTGGCTGCGAGACGACGATATGTGGTGCCAACAGCAATAGGTCTGATGCCACCATCTTTTTTGACAAGTGCGCATAGGTTAGCGCCATACAAGACTTCGATAACGTCATCATTGACCCGCCCAGATAACATGAGATTTGCCAAACCCGTTAATTCTCTCAAGAGAGACTCAGCCACCTCACCAGAGCTAAAAGATAGAAGATCTTTTAGATGTTGAGGCGAGAGACCATCTAGGCCTCCGGCTGAGCCGCTCCGAAAAGAAGAAACGGCCGCTGCAATCTCCTGAGCTGACACTTCAATGACAACGTCATCAGGGTGTGGTGGCTCAGGCAGGTGGAGACATGCTGCCGGCGGATGCTTGTCACGGAGTGACTGGACCGTATCGGGTGTGTGGGGGGCAATAGTGTCGCTGGAGAACAGGACTCGTGCGGCGCCTTTGATATCGCCATCACTAATTTTGCTCTCTACTATTTTAATGGTAACCGAATCGTCTGTTTTTTTAGAATTTGGTTTATTCTGCCTTGTTGGCGGAATAATGCTTTCAAAATCTAAAGAGTTCTCTTCCAATGCGCTGTACTTTACGCAATTTTCCTTTACCCTAGTGGTAAGGGATTTTTTGTTTGTTGGGTCCGAATGTACGTAAAGCACAACGTAGGGAAAAGTCAAGAGGTGTTCCCAGGCGTCTAAAGAATTTTTAGAAATAACATTCCGAATAGCAGCAGATAAACACTGCGCAACCGAAAAACGTGCACCACGCGGGATGCGTTTTAAAACCGGAAGAGAACTTTTTAGTGAGCTAAGAACCTCCCAAAGCGGTTTGGAAGAAGCAGCAGCGCTCACGGGACTGCTGCTGGCTCCATCAGAGCCTGCAATAGGGGCCGAAAGTGTAATTTGGCTATTTTTATGGCACCGCGTACGGTGAATTTTGAGGCCTTTCTGTCCTTTAAAAAATCGCACTTGGGAACACTCTAGGCACTGAATCATGTCCCCCTGCGACACATTAACGTATTGGGAAACTGCATTTGGCCCGGCCGGGGCGCAAAATGCCATGAATAACAAGAATTATACTAAAAATATAAATAAAAATAAACTTAGGTTCTATAAGTGGAGACGTCAGGACGTCAGACCGTGACGTGGGCAGTCTGCGCAGACTCGGATGGCGTTGACATGGAAACAAGAAAACAACAATGAGCCGCGACTGTCAAAAACCTACCGAATATTACAACACAATAGAAAACAATTATTTGACTATCTCTAGCTCTACAAATATTACCTCGAAAGAAAATAAGAAAAAAAGGAAAGATTGGAGTAGAATTTGGCCCGCTAGAGCAGAAAAATCTGAAAAATAAGGGCCGAGAAAAATCCTGCCAACATGCGTTGACAGCAACTTTTTTTTTTTTTACTTATGTTACTTAAAGTGAATGTAGCTTTCCAACGGTGAAAAATTTTTTAAAATCGGCACAGTAGTTTTCGAGTTTATTCATTACAAACATACCCACACACGTAAATACAAACGTCCGCCGCGCGCTGGCCGGGCCCCTACCGCCCGCGCCGCACCGATATATATGTCCCTGCATTTTAAATCTGTAATATCTTCGAAAATATTCATTTAAATTACATGCTGTAAAAGGCCATATTGATCTAAATTGAATGGACAATGTATTTAAGGTACTTAATTGGATAAGGATTAATATTAGTATTGCTTAAAATAACTTTCTAAATAAGCCATTTTTTCCCGTAAAATGTAATGGATAAAAAATGGTTATTGTGGGCTATCCTTAAGAGATAGACATATACCATCGCGGACTTTTTTGTTGACCTTTTTAAGGTGTACAATACCGTAGTACATTATTTTGATTTATCTCGTGGGGTTCAGTCAGCGTTTGCAATGTAAGCCCAAAAAAACGTGTTTATTTACGACATTACATTAGAAACCTGTAAATTCATCAGTGTTCCTCTACAATATTATGCATGTATTATACATATAAACCTTCCTCTTGAATCACTCTTTCTATTAAAAAAAACCGCTCCAAAATCCGTTGCGTGGTTTTGAAGATTTAAGCATACATAGGGACGGACAGACAGCTACAGCGACTTTGTTTTATACTATGTAGTGATTTATAGTACAGGAAAAGTACACGTTTCTTTCTGTCAACTTTGCACTAAATTTCCGATCCAACTTATCTTTTAAATTAGTTTTAGGATCACTTACTGAGCATAAAATCACAAAATGCTGACAGATCTATGTGGAGCTTCAAGCGCCATCTTGAAAAAAGAATTTGGCCGATATCTCAGAAACTATGGGCACTTAAGGGCAAAATCTATACATTCACAATCATGCAAAAAAGTGTCCCAGCCAAAACCCTGCCCAAGCTATGTAGTGGGCAGGTTTATTAGTTAGTAGTAAGGCGATTGCAAGCTGACTACAACGCCGCGCGATGTTAAGCTGCTCGGTTACAAGCACTAATTACGCGAGATAACTTCGAGATTCGAGAAAACGGGTTATTGTGAATTATTTAATGTAAATATCTAAGTCGGTATGTATGACGGCGCTCGGACATTTTCTAACTTCTTTTACTTAGGGACTGTGACTCTGTAGATATTTGCTCGAAGCAAAAGTCAATACGATCATTATTGTAGGAAGTTAAATTTTGTAGGTATCTATTGTTTACAGTAAACTATTTTGTAAAACTTACTGTTTACGATTTATGGCTTATTTAATTAAATTTCATTAATTCATTAAATGAGCATCGAAATTTCGTCATAACGAAGCAGGTTTTCAATTTCAGATTTAACGCACAAAAATTTATACAGGGTATCAAGAGACTTGACCTAGACAAGTTTAAGGGCAACGTTACCTTATAGTAACCTCGTAGGTACTAGAACTGGCAAAGTGGTAAATTATAACCAATATGTTTTCTTTACTATTGTTGTATTCGTATATAGTAGCGCTCATAGAGTAGCCTAGTTAGATCTAGGTGTTCCTTAGGGGTCAGCAAAGTTAAGTACGTAAAATTGAGTGAGGTTCCGTATAATATGCAAACAAATATACTTCATTCACAATTCAGTCAGCGATTCCTCTATTTTCAGCCGACTTCTAAAAAAAAACGTTTTAATTCTGTCTTTTTTGTATTGTTGTGATGACAACTTTGAAGGTTGCTCACAAAGACGTACAACTACTTATAACGATAAATATGTATATGACTGCCTTAAAGGCAACAATACAAAACAAAACCTAGCAGAGCGTCCTTTCAGAAACCTAGATAGTTCTATAAATTCGTCGCCTTAATCTTTTACGTAGCGGTTAAACGCCGGTTTTGCTATTTTTTCTTCAAACAAAGTAGAGCGAGCGGCGATTAGGTACTCGCTCGCAACATTTCACCATTCGGTACAATTTACATTGACTGCATTGCCTCTCTATTGCCCACACAATGGTCGCAATCAGCGCCGTAGTTAAGGAAATGTCGATAATAACCACCCTATAAGGCTGACCGCACACTGGCTACCAAACTAAGTAGGTATCTATAGCGTGAGCTGGTTGGTTCGCTAAGTGATTTAATAGCGATAAAAACGAGGTTTATGTACAAAAAGGTGAATTCTTAAAATGTTGAATTTGCAGAAAGTTGAATTTCTAAAATGTCAAATTCGCAATAAGTTGAATTAGCATAATGTTGAATTTGCAGCATGTTGAATCCTGAAATGTTGAATTCATTCATATTTTTTTTCAGGAGATCGTTTTTAGTTTCAAAAATGACAGGACTCTTAGTGACAGCTGTCACGTTCTAGAATGAACACTAGAAATGCATGACAGGTGTCAAAGTGACAGCTGTCAAATTCAAAAGTAGTTTATTTCCGTAAATATCGGTTCTAGACCATCGCTGTCTTGACGAAAGTAATAGAGCTTAACTAGATCTACATATCAGATGACAGGTGTCAAACTTAAAAATGGTGAAAACAATCGCATCGCAACAGCGTCTTTGACTCCATAATATACCTACTTCGCATAGAGATGGAGACGACTTGTTCGACAAACATATATCTGAGTTGTATTCATTAAAATAAATATGACCTAATTAATAGTGCCTTCCTCTGTTCTGATTTTGCTGCGCCCAACGGGGTCCATATGCTAATCTGTAGGTAATTAAAATTGTACTATTATGTACTATATTGAATGAATAAATAATAAATTGTATAAGGAGTGCGATGTTCTTTCTGTGCGTCAACTATATGTATTGTAAATGGTCCTACAGCAGCATATTAAGACCCCAATTCGGGTTGAAACAACAAATAAAAGGAGGAAAAACAGGATTACATCCAAACTGTGCAACGTCTCTCAAATAGACACAGTATTTGCTACACACTATGCTTTCTTCTCAGGTCCACACTTATATAACAAACTAAATTCAATTTTGGCGTTTAATTCTCTGAACTATTTTGAATGGAAATAAATGTTACCTTATTCCTTAAGAGTGTAGACTACGACTACACTGAATCCCTTATTTTAAATAATGAATTTTTTTTTCCTTTCATTTCTACTAAAAGTAAAGTCTGTGTTAGTTATTATGGCTATAATAAATAATTACTTTAATTATAAGCTATGTAACCTATTAAAATTGTAATTTTTCAATTGTAAATTTAATTTAATAATTATAGTTATTTTTTTTTTCTTTCTCATTGTTAAAATTTTTATAAATATGTAATGTTCTTTTTAATTGTATTTATGTTGATAAGCTGTTAAAAAATTGGGAGAAGCCACTGGCTTTAGAAATACAGTCGTAAGACTAGTTCGGAGCCAGTGGATTAATTAAAGTGGTTGTCACCTGTTTTGTTATCAATGAATAAACTTTTTATTTATTTATTTATTTATTAGTTATGAATTCTCTTCGAAAATATCTTTTTTAACATTCACCAAAACCTACTTACGCATTTACTTTTGAACACGTTCTTGGGGAACTTTCTTCTTCGCGGTCGTGGAAATTCAAACACTATGTAAAAAGTTATGCGTGGTTATACATAAAAATATATACGAGTAAGTATACGCGTCGAATTGAGTACCTCCTCCGTTTCGTCGGTCAAAAAACGTTCAGTCGAATTGAGAACCTCTATTTTAGAAATCAATTAAAAATAAGGAAAATGTACCGACCACGCCCCCTGAAGCTATTATTTCACAGTGATAGGTAGCCAGTGTGCTGTCGGCCCAACTCTCCCCTGAACAGGTTCGCTGGGCGCAGGCCATTATAAATCATTGCACTTGTAATTAACCACAATAATGAAAAGGCTAATGACGTGGAGCCCGTCTCGTTGACACGTCATTTGCTCGTTTTCGCAAGTGATCGAGGATTAGATCGTTTTGTTGTGATAATTATCATTTATAATTTATGGTTGCGCGAATCGGTAGTTGTGTACCAGCCTTTTTAATAGTCCACTGCAGAACGTAGGCCTACCCTCGAAGGGTGATTGGGCCATATCCACCACTCTGGACCAGTGCGCGTTGGTGGATTCACAAACGCCATCGAATTTCTTCTACAGACATGTAGCAGCTTTCCTCACGATGTTTTCCTTCACTGAAAAGCAAGTGCGCAGTGTGTGAAATTCCGTACATAAATTCGAAGGAAATCTTTGGTACGGGACCGGTATTTGAACCCACGACCCTACGATTGTTAGGCGGGTGTCGTTACCACTAGACCACCACGATTATTCACGAAATCGGTAGTGCTACTCATTATTTAAGAGTAGATACTTGTTGCTACAGTAACTAATGATTTTAACCAACTTCAAAAAAAGGTTCTCGATTCGACTGCGTTTTTTTGTGTGTATGTTACGCGATCACTCCGCCAATTATGACTGGTTTTGATGTTTTTAGGGTTCCGTACCTCAAACGGAAAAAACGGAACCCTTGTAGGATCACTTTGTTGTCCGTCTGTCCGTCTGTGTGTATGTCAAGACTCTTTATCTCGGGAACGCGTAAAGATATCGAGTTGAAATTTAAACTGCATACGTATATTTATGGTCTCTTGCAGTTGTGTGAAAGAAAAACTTCTCAGTTATCGTTTAAAAAAATTAGAGCCGTTTACGTCGTAAAAAACCGCATATTTTGACACTCACAAAAACCAAAACCTACAGGGTACTTCCCGTTGACATAGAACTTTGAAATTTTGCGACAAGCATTGTCTCAGAGTACACATATAGGAATAATTCTGAAAACTGTACATTTTTATTTAAATCACAAAAAATAGGGTCTCGAAATTCACAAAATATGGGTTCAAAATTCAAAGTGAGTAAATCGTATCATGTAAGGTATCGTAGAAAAGAACTTCATAAGCACATGCCAAAATAGGTTTTTAATTATTTTAACAATGTGTAATTTTCGATGTATGACGAGAAAAGTGAAAAAAAAAATTGTCGTTGGTTTTAGTATTGATTTAATTTAAGTTCAGGGAGAAATCTCTTTTCATCTCTTTAATTGTACCAAAATGTTCTGTTTACTTTTCAGCCAAATTTTTGCGTAAAAATATGACTTTTTAGAAGCTTATAACTTCAAGGTCATTTAAAAAACTGTAAAAACTAAGACGTTTAATCCTTGCGGTTCAAGTGAATCACTCCGAAGTTACATGAATCACTCAAATCGGATAATATTTAGAGGTTATTGTTTTTGTATGGCCAAGTTCGCGGTTCACACTAGCTTTAATTGGATAAATCAATAGCTCGTTTAGTACTTATAGCGTAGTTTGCGTGTAAATGTCGGCAGACAACTATATTGTTAATTTGTAAAGAGAAATTTCTAAAATTATGCAGAACTATCAAGAGAGTTCGTCAAAATGCTTGATAAGAGGTTTAGTTATTTTCCTAAAACCAGTCAACCCTAACAACTTCCGGCAAATTGTTTTGGTTTTCCCAAAATAATTGTACGCGGAGTAAGCCCAAACCAAATTAGAATTGTTTGCGTCCCCGCGCGTAGGTCTCTGTTGTGTCAACAAACAAACATTAGATCTAACTGAATGTCAGTGCTAACCTGAGCGTTTTTAACAATAAAGATTCAGCTTGCCTTTTTATTGCTTTCATACTAAGGAATTTTCATTCAAAAGTACCGAATGAGAACTGAGTAAAGATTACAGAGAAAGATGATAATGATATAATGGCGTAATGGGGTCAGTATGCTAGGGCAATTACCTTGTTCTATAGTTTTCGGATAAAAAACAAAACACGAAATCTGTAATGGTCAACGACCGTAACCTTTAGAGGTAAATAGCAAGGTCTACAGCTACGGCCGTGTGCTGCGGGTTTTTGCCAATTTGCTACGACCCTAGTTTCTGGCGAGTCTTCTTTGGTCAACAGTCAACACTGGCTCCACTGGAGGACCCATGCCCCACATGTTACCTAATGATTTAAAACGAACAAACGTAGAAACCAGATGCCATTGTATTTATAAATATTATGCCCTTTTGCGATATTTATTTCCTTGTTTTAGACATAGTCTAAACTAAGCTTCTGATATGTCTAGCAGAGATTGCTATACTAGGTACATATACCTCATCATTCATACCTCATCATATATACCTCATCATTTCAGCCATAAGACGTCCACTGCTGGACATAGGCCTACCCTAATAAGGGGGATTTGCCCATAATTGCCGCGCTGGGCAAGCGTGTTGGCAATCGCAGGGCGTAGCTCTCGCGACGGGGATGCTGCTGCCCATCCCCGCCCTGTTGCACTTGAGCTACGCTGTTCTGGATGGGTATACCACCAACTGTCGGTTCCGTAGTACCTCAGTCGGCTCTTACGACACCTGGTACAAGAGGGGGGTACTATTCTACTCTGCCGGCACCCCACGGCACTACCTACAAATTTATACATATTTACCTATATAATGATAATAATATCCAGACACAGAGCAAACACCTATGTTAATAACATAAATGCTTGCCTATATTTTGTGGGTTCGATTCCTACCCAGGAATCGAACCCACAAAATATAGGTTAAATAGCTGAAATAAAATGACCCTAGCTTGAAACGCGTAAACTAGACGACTAATCTAAAAGAAGTGTTATCTATAAACACAACGTTATCGGCGTTTCTACAAGGTCTAAGGGAATCGGCACAAGGTAATAACATTAGCAACTGTTTGTGCTACTTGTCTACTTCCGGTTACGGTGCTACGTTTACGTCCCTTTTATCTTTTATATGCCTCAGTAAATACAAGGTATAAATAGAACTGTGGTAATAAATTGACAGGAGTACATTGTAAACAACTTTTATGGCAACCCTAAAATCAAAATCGAAATCAGCTGTTCCGTATCGATTCTAGTTTGAAGTAACGGAAGCTAAAGTCTGAAACCAGATGATTTTTGTCACCACTTTCTAAATTAACTGGGTCTCAACTTCAAGGCGTGCAAGTATTTTTGACCGACGAACCGTAGGAGGTACTCAATTCGACGGGTATATTTTTTAAATGTATAACCGCATAACTTTTTTCATAGTTGTCCGATTTCAATAATTCTTTTTTTATTGGAAAGAGTATACTTCGAGATTGGTCTTATTTATAAACTTTATCGATATCGGCTGATCCATTTTTAATAAATCAACAATAATGTAAAAAAAAGGCTACATCGATCCGTGTGAAATATTCGCGAATTCTGTACACGGGAATTATTTTTTGCAAAAAAGAATCTTGTCGGAATATAAAATATTTACAATACCACCATATGGTTATGGTATATCTCCTCAACACTTTCGTGGCTTATTTAATGTTTTGCTTATAAGAATTATTTTTATAAATAAATAAATTGTAGCTTTTGATAACCCAATTGAGTTCGTATATAAATTAAAAACATAAGCAGACTCGTTTGGAATAATGCGAATAGAAATACCCATTAAAATGAAAACATTGTGAGAAAACTTAATCTCTTAAAGATTAGCGAAGTATGATTAGGTCTTAGTTTTTATAATATCCCTAGTTGGTCCCAATTCGAAGTTTTCAAGTACTTTCCTACCTACTTTACTTAATTTGTACAAAAAATTACACTTACTGAAAAAAACAAGCAAAAATGAACTGACCGTCAGGTCGTCGTTCTGACGTAGGTAAACCAATGTAACCACATCAGCTTAATTTACCGAATTTGGTCCGAAATGTGTATATTCATAATCCAGTGGGCTTACTATTTACGCACGAATGGTATATTCGCTGAATGAACACGTATTCGGTGACAGAAATGTTACTTTGAATTTTCGTGAAATATGAGAATCAGAACCATGTGTTTATATCATTCTAGCTAAAGCTGCCCGTGTATACTTGTGGTTTTACTTAGTTTATTTAGCATAATTTTGGATTTGGTGGATTCAGTGGCAGACGTCAATGGTTATTTATACCAAGCAGGTGAATTTTTTTTTATTAACTTGGCATAGATACTATACAAAGTAGCCAAATACTAACGTGACTCGCGGCAAAAGACGCTGAAATGTACATAGGTACATGACAATAAACTGGAAACTGAATGGAACTAATTTTCATTAAATATTTATTAAGTCAATTTACATTGAACATATTGATATGGGATATGTTAAAGGCCTTGTTAACGCGTAATTGCGGCATATGCGTAATTGCGATATCATCAGATTAAATATACAATATATCATACAATTTAGAATACCAACAAAAATATCACACAATGTTTGGATTTTCAATTAGATATCTTCGTGACGATTTAGACACGTATAAACAATAACTACATCACGATAACTTGAATGATCGGGTATCCGAAAGCAATAATGAATTCTGCTTACTTTGTTTCAGAACCGAAAGGACCGAAGACACAGTATCAAGCAGCGGGAACCTCAACAACACCGCAGTAAGACACAAAATCGTAGTCCTAGGCGCCGCCAAAGTGGGAAAATCCTCGCTTATATCACAATTTCTCTACACCACATTCTCGCCTAAATACAAAAGGACTATCGAAGAGATGCATCATGGAGATTTTAATGTGTCAGGAGTAAGATTAACACTGGATATTTTAGATACATCTGGAGCTTATGAGTTTCCTGCTATGAGAGCGTTGTCGATGCAATCTGCTGATGCATTCATCTTGGTCTATGATATCACAGATGCGGAAAGCTTTGCTGAAGTTAGAGCACTGAGGGATCAGATTCATGAAACTAAAGATAGTACAGCTGTGCCAATTGTCGTTGTTGGGAATAAGGTGGACCTTGCCGAGAAGGGTGACAGACAGGTATGTTTCACAATTGATTCTTAATGTTATTTCCTTACTTTTTCTTCTAACGGGAAAAGATGATTATTCCCTTTTTTGTCCATGGTATTAATATAGAGAATACAATTATCTTCTTAAATAAAGACTTAATTCTTTCATAAGCAATCTGCCTGACTGTCTTGGTGGCTCAGTGGTTAGTGACCCTAACTACTAAAGAGGTGTGGGTTCGATCCCCAGCCAGGGCAAGTAGGTATTTAAGTGATAAACATAGATATTAGCTCTGTGTCTGGATGTTATTGTGATATTATCTAGGTGTACAAGTATGTATTTAAAAATGTGTATTAGTAGTTTATCAGTCTCTGGCAGCCATATCATAAGCTTTGCTTAGTTTGGGATCAGAGATCATGTGTAAGATGTCCCCAAATATTTATTTATTTAATTACGTAGCACACAGACACAAAAAAGAAAGTAATATTAACGTGGACAAGAGTACAGAAAAATCATGTTTCGCCAACAATACAGTGTTTTTGTCCCACGATAGGCAAGTGTCATTTTTTTATTCAATAATACAGCTAACCCAGAATATCAAAGTTTTAAAATGTTTTTACTCCAGATAATTGCGGTTAAACTATCTACGAGTACATATTTACACGGTTAAAATTCCCAATTTACGTAGTTCGAATTAAAATTATAAGTTAACTAGTAATAATAATAGTTAGTTAGTAGTATTAGCTATACAGTTTAAATACATATGTACTAGCTGACCCGGCGAACTTCGTTCCGCCTAACAGTCGATTAACGTAGCCTAAGTTACTCCTTATTACATCAGCTACCTGCCAATAAAAGTCCCGTCATAATCGGTCTAGCCATTTCAAAGATTAGCCGGAACAAACAGACAGACAAAAATTGTAAAAAATGTTAGTTTGGGTATGGTACATATTATATGTAGGTATATTATATGTATTTCGTTGTTTAAACTGAACGAAATATAAAATTGAATAAAAGTCCAACACAATACAAACATCATATATGGCATATGTAGTAAGTAAGTAAGTTCGTATAGGCCGGGTGGCTAGCCCTGATGTCAGAGTTTTTAGGCCGCCTGAAGGCCTCTGACATGACTAAACGGTTAAAACAACCGGGACCTACAATTTAACGTGTCATCCGAGCCACGGTAGCGCTCAGTTGTAAATGTAGTAAAAAACGGTTTTTTCAATATTACAAACAGACACTCCAATTTTATTTTTTTCTATAGATGTACAGTAATGTTAGTTAAGTACAATACAAGTATCTAGATAACATCACCTGCTGGTTCGCATTTATTTCGTTGTTTAAACTGAACGAAACATAAAATTGAATAAAAGTCCAACACAATACAAACATCATCAATTTCATCTTTCATCGGAAGCATTTTCACCGCTATATTTTAGTCAAAAGTGACAAAAATTTCCAAAACTGAATTTTCAAGCCGAAAAAAATCAATAGGTTATTGGCAACCATAATAATAAAGTTGGAGCTTCCAAAATTTATTGTAGATGACACTACTGTACTCATATATATATATGGAAAAAAAGCTGTACAGTAAATAAACTCCAAAATCTGTACATCCAATTCTAGTAAAGTATGACTCGCGCTCACAACTAAAACTCTATCTAGATAGAAAATAGGACATTATAAAACAAACGTCACAGTAAAGTATAGTATTTATGACGAGTTATATCCCGGGCAGTCAGGATTCATGAGACATTATTTATTTGTGAAGCTGAACCCAGAATGTGTGGGTAAAATTGAATTTCCGGGCGTCGCGCGTGTGAAAATGGAACGCCTGTCGTGAGGACGGTCTGCCCAGGCGGAAGTTAGGAAGAACTGCTTTTCTGTCCGACAGGTACGACTGCAGCTTTTCTAGGCTAGATATTTTAAGCTCATAAATACTGATTTGGTCCTAGAGTCAAGGACTTCAGAGAGTTATTTTTGTCTTGAACAATCTAAAAGTTGGCGTGATTTAGGATTTCTTGTCAGGATTACTTACTGTGGAAAACACTATTAATACTTAAAATAGTTTCAACATGTTAGAGTGATTTATATCGTGGGAACTAAATTAATCTCTGCAAAAAAAAGATATTGATTATTGTAAATTAGAGTGTGTAAAAAAAGATAATTATAATGGCTTCAAAAAAGTATGTAACTCTAGGTTTATATAAATGATACATTTATAAATTAGACTAAGAGAATATGTATTTATGGTGCAATAAAAAAGATTGAATTGAATTGAATTGAATATCTACAACATGAGAATTGCATAGCTATGAATAAAAAAATAAAAAAGAAATATTGAAGATGTAAAAAAAATATTGCAATACGATACATTAAGCAACGGAGACTTAAATTTATGGTATAGGCTGGTAAGTCAAGAAATTTCTTTTGGAAGGCTGTAGTGCACTCCGTTGGTTAAATCTGTGATCGTTTGGAAATATCTTATAGCTACACTACGGTTTGAAAGCATTCAATTGCAAATACAGTCACTTACAAGTTACATATTCAGTTTCTATCTGCATATGGGTTGATCAGATGCAGTACAGGTGTAGTATTTTTTTTTCTTATGTTAGCCTATCATGAGGAATAGATTCCTGATGTACTCGTAAGAATGGTATTGAATTTGGAAACATTACTATTAGCAAAAGCCGTGGTGGTCTAGTGGTAGTAACACCCAACCTGCAATCGTGAGATCGTGGGTTCAAATCCCGATCCCGTACCAATGAGTTTCTTTGGAAATTATGTACGGAATTTCACACCATTGGCTTCTTGGTGAAGGAAAACATCGTGAGGAAACCTGCATACGTCCGTAGAAGAAATTCGATGGCGTATGTGAATCCACCAACCCGCACTGGGCCAGCGTGGTGGATATGGCCCAATCACCCTTCATGGGTAGGCCTACGTCCTGCAGTGAACTATTAAAAAAAAGGCTGGTACAATATTAGCTCTAATCATTAAGACCTTTTAAATAGAAATCTCATTTACTAGAAAAAATAAGCAAGTGGCAAGTCTCCAAACTCGGATTGGTGGCAACCTCTTAGACTTTGATGACTCCTCTGATTGATATTGCGGACTCTGAAATGTTATTATACTTTTTGTAATAACTGGACCGATTTTTTTTATCAGAGATATACAAAAATGCTTGAATAAGCATGAAGCATGATTAGTGGCTCCGTATAAAGAAAGTATACTCAATACGCATTTATTGTAAAAGCCTTTTTTTCTCTCGAAACCTCAGCAACACTAACCACAACAATTTCAACATTTGCTGAGAAAATAGCAACAATGAACACTACACTTACATTACAGTCGTATACCTCAAATTGTTTAATTTCATCGTGATTAACGGCACAACTGGCGACAAACTACCAGCTATCTCCGAGGTTCTCCCGCTCAATATCCGTGCTAGCCCAGCTAGCGGAACATTGCACTTCCCGCATACATTGTCTGGCTTTATAACAGTGCAGTGTACTTTGTTTATATTTCATAGCCGACGACAGGGCGCGTCCGCGGCGGAAGGTACAATGTTAGCGAGTGGCCGGAACACATATTGCTACGGAGCTTATTGAGAAAGAATGGAATGGGTGTAATAGCTAGGTAATATTGGCTTAGAGCTTCTTAGAAAATCATCGAACTCATTATTATAATTACTGTTGTAATGGAACCAATCCCGAAATTACTTCCGTACAGTCAAGTGTGAAACAATCATTTTTTGTCTTGATTTCAGGGATGGACACATTGTAAAATTTGATTGTAGTGATGAATAGGTACAGTGATATCCTGGATTTTTACCGTCGTCTTCCATTGCATTCCGTTTTCTCATATCGTCAAAGTACAGTGCATAATCATTTGTTTAAATAATTATATTCCACTAGCTGACCCGGAGAACTTCGTTCCACTGATAGGCTGATTTGTGGATCTAAACCATCCAAGGCGCCACCCAAACGCATACAAAAAATTCATTCAACTCGGTCCAGCCGTTTAGGAGGAGTTCAGTGACATACACATGAACAGTAGAATTACGAGTATATACCTATTATAATATTGTTGTTCCATAGAAAAATATCGTTTACCCGCGACAGAATGTATAAAAAAGCTGATTTTTTTTTTAGTTTTGACAAAAGTCGCAGAACAAAAGTTGTTAGTTTTGATGTACAGAATAAGCCCCTAAAAGGATGCTAATGGATTAGGAATAACCCTGTATAAAAATAGGCGATGACAGAGCAAGCCCGTGGACATATATTAGATAATAGTTATGACGCCGTGAACGGAAGACGTTACGATGTTATGTTGGAAGCCAGTGGCCGGAACACTGCGCTTTCCGCACATGTTGCTGCGGGCTTATTGGGAAAGAATGAGTTGGGTATAAGGCCTTGGTGTATATTTTGAACATAAAATAAGTTATACAGGGTGGAGAACTAACACCGACATTAAATGAGATAACATATTTGACCTTCATTTTTAAAGCCTACATATACATAGGTATTTACAATTTAATAAACAAGGCTATTTATACTCTTTAAAATTTAACTTGATCTCTGCGACATCTGTCAGAAAAATCACGCCTATGAAGTCCTGAATTTCTTAATAGTACAGACAGTACCTGTCAATGTCATACTTTATGGGCATGCCGATTAGTGATGGGCGACGAATGATCGTGACCACAGAGTTTTAGATAGAGTTTTATTTGAAATATCCATAGTTTATACTAACGATATTTTAAATAAAACTTAATTTATCTTTAATTTTATTGTATATTTTAAAATCATAACATTTTTTACATGTGTAATTAAATTAAACCCTATATGTTACGAGTACATTAGCATCGATAAAAGAAAAACGTCGATAAATACTGTCGTAACATTATTATGAGTATTTGTTTAAAATCATAACATTATTTACATGTGTACATACTTGATCTTAAATAATAGTAAGTAAATAAAATCCAATTTCTCACCTTCAACTACTCATTCGATTTCATTACAACATTGTTTAAAAATCGATTTTTTCCACCACTATCTCAACTCTAAAAAGGTCAATCTTCTATGTCAATGTCACTGTCGCAAAGATCAAGTTAAATTTTATAGAGTATAATTACTTTCTTTATATTATTTGTTTTCTTATTGCTTTAATGGTCACTGTTTTTAGTACCTACCTACTAATTGTGGGTCAAACCAATGTCGTCTTCAGCTCCACCCAGTATTTTAAGCTTAAACATATACATTATTTTGTAACCAATTAGTGTTTGATTTGATCATCCACATTTACCCTCTGGTAAACATGTACCGTCTAACCACAAAAGTTTTACGAACGCTTTTGGCAACGTTTAACAGTACAAATTGCACGTTTGAACAGTGTTAAAAGCGTGTTTAAATGTTTTGTGGTAAGTCGGATATTTTTTACTATGCTCATTGTTATGAAATCTATTTTTAGCTCTTTTTTCCAGTCTCCATTCATGACATGCCTCGTGATTTTATTTTACACATTACTACCACCTACTGCTACCTACCTAAACCTACTTATAGCTTATATAAAATAGTCTCACTCGAAATAACAACTGCGTAGTTATCAAATGAGTCAGTTTCAAACACGTAAACTCAATAGCAAATTGCGTTGTTAACGTCAAACGATAGCAGGAACAAGATATGAAAACGGGCGAGAAATTTTCCGAACATAATTAAATCACGTTCGATGGTCTTTGATCTATTGTTCGACGATTCCGAGAGCTCGTCGCTCACACGTCTTCGACACCCCGCCTGGCGTTTAGGCCACAATTCTGGTATCCACAGAAACACAAAAAAACCAGAGGGATAATGTGGTCGATCGAGAAAAGAAAGTAAGAGATGCAATGATTTAATATGGCATGAGTTAGAATGAGACTTAAAAATATCTCGATTCAGTAGCTAGTTGCCGTGTTTTTCTCTCATTAGTGTCAAACTCCAATACATATGAGCTCTCGCTCCCGGACGTCCGAAAGCTCAAGGTCGTCCGAAGGTGACGTCCGCGACTTATGTCCGATAGTGTGCACGGCTCAGTGTACTTTCATAGTCTAAGTCGTGGCTGTCAGTCGCGTGCGATAGTATGTTTCGAGCTTTAAAGTGTCCGGGTGTATACCTAGCGCACAGACGAGAATAGGCCCCCCCGCACATTGTTTCGTACATCCGCCCAAGATCGTTCCAACTTTGCTCATGAAACAACGATATGTATCGGGTGCTCATTAAACTTGCTTCCACTCTTCCAACTAGTCCCACTTCAGGCCCAAACTCCGCCAGCAAAGTACAGCGGAGATGTATGAAGATGCGTAGAGTACTGTAGTCCATGAGTACTGTACCAGCCTTTTTAATAGTCCACTGCAGGACGTAGGCCTACCCACGAAGGGTGTTTGGGCCATATCCACCACGCTGGCCCAGTGCGGGTTGGTGGATTCACATACGCCTTCGAATTTCTTCTACGGACGTATGCAGGTTGCCTCACGATGTTTTCCTTCACCGAAAAGCCAGTGGTGTGAATTTCCGTACATAAATTCCAAAGAACTCATTGGTGCGGGACCGGGGATTTGAACCCACGACCTCACGATTGTAAGGCGGGTGTCACTACCTCTAGACCACCACGGCTAATGAGTCCATGAGTAAATGTCATAAATAAAAAAATAAAAAAAATAAATAAAAAAACTTATTTGCTATTGAGAAATAAAACACTACCGTAACCAGGTGGAGTATGTGTTTTGTTCTTTTCTAAGCCAGTATGACATTTTTACCTAAAGCAGCCATTCTCAAAGTGTGTTCCGCGGACCCCTAGGGTTCCGCAAAGCCTCTGTAGGGGTTCCACGAGAATACTGAATTAATGAGAAAAAATAAAAACAATCAGCGACTCAGAAAGGTTTCAATATGACGTTCGAAGAATTTGGCCAATATTACTGGGCTGCACTTAATGGGGGCTTCTTTTGAGACATTTTACCGAAGAAACGAGTACAAACATTTTTTTTTGTTAGCTTTAGGTCTCCGTCGAACACTTTGCTTTTCAAAAGGGTTCCGTCACAAAAAAAGTTTGAGAACCGCTGACCTAAAGGTATGATTCCGAACTCCGCTGTAGGCAGCAGCAAGACCGCAGCAGTGCTACCGCAGCACTACTGGTCCCCATTTAATCTCTATGAGTTTATCTGAGATTACTTTCCAAGCTAATCAGCATTGTCGCGGCAGCAATACGAGGAAAAGTAGTGCTGCGGTGGCACTGCTGCCTGCGCCTGCAGCGGAGTTCGGAATCATACCTTAAAGGTGCGTAATAATAATTTGTACCCACATAGTAATCATAATAATCATAATCATAATCATTTTATTCATAACGTTAGTTACAAGTCAACATATAGGTAATTTTACTAATAAGTATCGTACTTAAGTACCAAATAATACATTAAAACATAGTTACATCATTCCAAAAAATTAAAAAGATACGACAAAATAGTATAACAATGTCAATATTCATTTCAATGTCAATTACAATAATTACAATTACATTTTAATGTCAAAAATTCATCGTAGCTGTAGAACGTGTGTTCGACAAGCCAGCGTTTGAGCCGCGATTTGAAACTGCCCATAGAGGGCGCGGTGGTAATTTGCCCTGGCAGCTTATTAAAGACAGCCGGCCCCATTATGTGAGTTGACTTAGCCGACCTTTCCAGTGTGCGAGGAAGTTCTGCTAACTTGCCCCTGTGGCGAGCACTCTTGCGCAACTTATAAGAGGTCTTGTTCAATCTAACATATACCGCGACTTGGAAGATGACAAGTGCTGGCAATGTCAATACCCCAAGCCTCTTAAAAAACGGGCGCGCGGAAACATCCTGTGGGATTCTGGCAATGGCGCATATATATACCATGTGTTATTATTTTAGTAATGTGGACATAAAACGTGTTGTTATACCTAATAATTTATAGAACATGTTGTAAAACAAAGTAATACAACATGTTACTTAACCTAAAACGTAGCACAATTATAGACTTCCCTCTTCTCTTCTCTCGCCCAGCACCGCACATCTCCCGTCCGTTTTGATGGAGTCTGGGCTTTAGGATTGCTTGGGACTAAGACTGAATAAGTTCTAAACTTTAGATAGTATTGATCCTCGAAGTTTTATTTAAGTTTAGCTTTCATCTTCATCACTATCTGACCAATCCAAAATTTTCTTTAGCTCCTATTTCAAACTCTAATCAAAAGTGTTTTTATGCAATCCCAAGGGGCATATTAACCTTTTTACCTCCAAAGTCACCAATACTTGACCAGCACTTCCGGGCGAAACGTTGTCTACAGTGGACATAATATAAAACATAAATCTAAGGCGTGACGGTCAAAAGGTTTAAGGCTAAAACACTGGTAAAACTCCCTGAAACCGGGCTATGACCTTGTAATGTACTCATCATGCTATGACCAAGTTTTACTAAGGGACCTCTGGAAATCGTGAGATAAATCAGTTGTAGGTACTATTGCATTCTTATACCTATAGAATGAATTATTTAGGCAGATACATTTTACTTAGTACCGACTCTCCCACGCTTATCCGATATCCGATCCGTACAATAATCTAGGTAATACAATATAATTGTGTTAACTGTGTGTATGCCTAAATAAATTAAATTAGCATTGGAATGTATTGTCACCAACACGCTTTGACGATATTGATTGTACAATACAATACTTAATCATATTGATAAATAACTAATTGTCTATTTGAACTATGATTTCATATCGTGCATTCCTATTCTGGAAATGCCAATGAAATCCAATTGTAATTAATTTAGTGGTATTGCAGTATCAGATTGTTAGCAAATGTATATCTAATTAAACAGTGTTTGATTCTAAAAATCACAACGATAGCTGTGGATATCGTCTGTTGATAATTCTATACCAGTTATATTTTATAGAGGTAAATAAAATTATTTTAACAGCTAACGATATAATTTATATAAATTTATTTTGACTAAACTTAAAAAACATTTCATAAACTATAACTATTAAAATTAACCTACTTAAAATAAAAACTAATACTAAATACTAAAACTTATACTTATTACTAAAATAAAACTAATCTAAAAGACCCGGGGCAGAGGGTAACGTGGCCAGAATGCTGGCGGCGTTGCCTCGTTGATGTGTACCCTCACGCGTGCCCCACGGACCTAAAGTCTCAACCCCAAATGGCACAAAATGGTACATTTTGTCCAACGACTCATATTTGTGCCGTTTGATATTAAAATTATATAAAATTATTAAATTTAGGACATAATATTTAATGTGGACTTAAATATAAAGATATCTTACGTAACCTACTTTACTGCAAACTTTATTACTTTAGTTTAATGCAAAACTTAAATTAGGTAAAAAGTTTGAAATACGTCGTAGCTCTATGTTTTGCTTAGCTAAGTTAGGGAGTTGATGATTTATCCTTTAAGTTTCATCTTTAAGCGCATTTTCATTTGAATATGCTTAATCACTGTCTCAAGTAAGTTAGTAAGTGTCTACGAACATAAATAAATTACTAAATAAGAGCTCTGCATATAGCTAGTACTAATATGAAACAAGCATAGACCTAGATTTTACAAAGAAATATATAATATTAGAAATATATATCATTTTAGTTCATTATAGTTCATGTTGATGTTCATTTTAGTTCATTCAGGCTAAAACTTATCTAAATCTATGGTAAATTATCTACATACAAATTCGGCATCTATCCATTACGGCATGGCATCGAGTAGAAATTTAATATTGACTTTTATTCGTATACTTCATTAAAAAATGTGATTATGAATTGGTGATATGCCTTTAACAATGGTTTCTTTTTTCCTGCAGGTAGAATTCCATACAACAGAGTCGGTGGTCACCGTTGACTGGGAGAACGGCTTCGTCGAAGCCTCCGCGAAAGACAACATCAACGTGTCGCAGATATTCAAAGAGCTGCTAGTGCAAGCGAAGGTGAAGTATAACCTGTCACCAGCGCTGCGGCGGCGCCGACGGCAGTCGCTGCCCACAGGACCTCAAGGCCCCCCTGGTTCCAGCCCCACACCACCCACGCCAGCTCCTCACGTCCCCTCTCCAGCACAACTAGCCCATCTCCAGCAAATCCGCGAACGTCACAACAGCAAACGCAACTCCTGTATCATTTCCTAAGGCTCGACTTTACTTAAATTCACGCGGTACGGAGCTCTCGAAAATAGTCCACGGGATGTGTTTAAAGACAGAAAGTCTTGATTGGAAATGGATGGCTTAAGTTCTAACTAAACGTGGCATATCGACCAAGAGGGGTTGTAGGTGTGTGTGTAGCTCGGGTGTGTGTGTAGCTCGAGTGTGTGATGGAAGATGATAAAGTGTCGTGTTCTGAAGTCTGTGTCCTTTTGAATGGAGATAGGGGTATAGGGAGTGTCGCTCCGTGCCGTTTTCCTGATGACATGAGCACATGGTGCAAATAACCTGCAGGCTGTGCAGTGATTGAGCGTGCGAGAGCAAGATGCGAATTGTATCAGATGCGACTTGCTCCCACTACTGCCATGACCATATTAAAGGTTTTGTAGGTAATTTGCATCGCGTTCTAGAGCAGCATATTGTACGATAGATCTTCAAAAGTTTATTTATACTTACCATAAGTTTTACAAGTCGTTAAGGTTGAACGTGAGTTTCGAATTTTCTACGTATGTATCTGTAGCTATGTGACGTTTTTGTACCTACGATAGTTGTTTAAAGTTTATCAAATGTGTTGTCAATATTCTTTAACTTAGTAAAGATACTGTGAAAATACAAGTATAATCGTAGTTGTGACAAATAGTTATTTAAGTTTTCTGCAGCACAATCAACCCTTTTTAGGGTGTATATAAATATTTTGTTTTCAACAGTTTTAGAATAAACATGTATGTATATTAAGGGACGTTGCGAGATCACCTTGTACATTGCATGAACATTTGAATCGTAATGTACATCTTGTGATCTTGTAATTCGACGCGCACCAAACGTCATCAGTTGCAAAGGTTCTAATCTAAATGAACAACTTAGCATTGCAACATAAAAATAATGATGTAGATCCCCGAAAAATAATTCCATTTTATACCTCTATGATTACGTTTCTTCAAGGATGAAATTATAGTAATAAAACCAGGTTTATTATGAGTGTCTAGTAAAATCACACATATAACACTTGTCGGCTCATGTCCTTCTAATTTACGGTTATGTTAGGCAATAAAATGTCTGGATGACATTAAAATTTAGGCAAGATATATCTAGTGCGTACGATGAACATTAACCTAAGTACTCACTGATTATTAAAAAATTGTTTTTCGACATTAAAGCAAATAATTTTAAAATTAAACATTGCAAATATATTTTGGAAGAGAAATCTTTATTTACTATGGAAATTAACGTGGTTTTCACACATTTTATACTATATATAACGGGACTGAACTCACGTGTGGGGATAGTCGTAATAACTACAGTTTCGGTCGCATTCGGCGACCTTTCTCAAGTTGGCGAGTGCTAGCACGCGGAGCCGTTCAGTGCATTGCGAGACGGCTCCGCGTGCTAGCATTCGCCAACTTGAGAAAGGTCGCCGAATGCGACCGAAACTATAGTCGTTACGACTATCCCCACACGTGAGTTCAGTCCCGTTATACATAGTATAGAAATCTTTTTACTAAAAATGTACTTACGTCAAAAATTACTTTTTTATTTGCTCTGAACTCCCAGAAAATTGCATTATTATTATCTATATCGCCAACATAAACTCAATCTATATGTTACAGAGAAAATGTCAGAAATTAATAGAATTTTTAATGAGTTAATGTTCATTATGTCTCTTTCACTTTAATGAAAATTCTCGTGAATGTCTTCAGTTAGGTAATATTTGGTGTAATTACTGCTTACAAATATAATTACTTTGTCTTACTAAATTGTGTATCATAAGCCAAGTGTTTAACCGTCAAGGTATTTTAAGATAAAATTAAGGTGTAACGGTGCGTACACATTACATAACATGTTATAAAACATTGATAAACAACATGTTTCAGTAATGTGGACTTAATACGTATTGTTATAGTAAATTGAATTATAAAACAAAGGTATATAACATGTTACTTAATCTGTACGCACCGTAAGAAATCCAGAGTGTTAGAAAATGGTGATAACGTAGGGAAGGGTATATTTCTGACTGGTCTATTGTATCTAATTCTTTATAAGTAAGTTTAATGTACTTATCAATATGTAAGAGAATCATAAATCATTTGATAGTTATAATCTATGGAATTCCAGAAAGAAATCAAAATGTAATAATTACAATTGTTTATTTTAAAATCAAAAAGAGTAAAGACAATTACAACTGACCGAGGTTTTTTAAGACAAAATGCTGAAATTCTGTTTCTAAAATAGCATATCTATTATATTTGATTTAAATATTATTAATAAAAATAATATTTCCTTTCCTGATCAAATGTATGGTTTTAGTATTTGCTAAAAATTATTAAAAAAATAGTAGTCTAGGTGGTTTCCATTTTTAAAGCTATTTTCCTTCCTCGGATAGTGATAAATACTTCAACTTAACGTTACTCACATTTGTGACCCAGCTTAATTGGTAGAGTTTATAAAACATCAAAACTTAATTCTAAAATAAATATTATTTTAAGAGGTACATTACAAATAAAAATTGGTAAAGCATCTGAGACGGTAACTATGTAATAATTCGATAGCTACTCGTATGTTCTGAAGTTCAGAGACTGCGGTCACGATTATTATTATTTTTTATTATTATTACAACAAATGTTTGATAGGTCTAAAATTTAGTTAAATAAGTACTTCACGGGGTTAATTGAATTCTTACTTAAAAGTGCTGTTCCTATTCCTGAATGCTGAAGGTTGTCCGTTTCTAAGAACAGTTCCAATTTGTGTTCGTCGGCATAATTGAATTCAACTGAAAAGCAAGTATTCGAAATTAATGTTTGACGTTTCTCAAACGCTACCAACGCCGACGGTCCGAGCATGGATGTACAAAAATCGGGTGTAAAGTTTTCCGACAATAGGCCCAGCCACTTGAAGATTCCGTCATCTTGGAAATACGATAAATATGAAATTTAATGTGTAGAGAGGTACTAAGTTGAAAAGATTTAACGCTTTTTAATGTCACCTAATACTATTTAGGTCGTTGATTATTTATCGTCGTATTTCTGAAGACGAAGATGACAAATTTTGGTTAAAACTTGCGAAAAAAGTGAGGTGTTCCGTCCAAACATTTCATGGACTCTACAAAATGCATAATCCTTATGTAAAGTTGATTAGAATGATATTATTTGCTACGTACACTCAAATTTTTATGTACTTATTGTCTGTGGGGCCTACGAGATGTGGGACGAAGCCATTTTACAAAAAAGATGTCAGTTTTTAAATATTGTGGTTAATTTCTTTCATACATCCATGGCTTTGACGGGTCGGGCGTGGCACTCCGGTCCCATCCCGGGACTTAACAGTTGAAATATCAGCTGCTTTAGATTTTAACTTGTGATCTCTATTTTATGGGCACGCCAATCTTACTCCGCTGGGAAGTTTAAGCAGATAAATCAACATTGGAGTCAAGATTACTTTGTTTTAAGGAAAATGTAGCATTTTGATATTTTTTCATCACATCTATTCGAAAAGGACTTCTTGGTTCGCCTTTAAGAGCGCCCAAAGGTGTTGTTTTCCTTAGGAACTTTATAAGTGCGCCGGAATTATCTTTGCCTCGCACTTTTTGAATTTGGAACAAATAAGTGCGCCGGAATGATCTTTGCCGCGCACTTTTTGAATTTACTATTGTTCCATTATTTAAAATGATTGTTTAATAAAATGGATGGTATTTTTGACAACAGTAAGCTTTGTATAAGAAAATATGAGTCTCCGGGTTTTCATGAATTTTTGAAACACTCATTACATGGATACAAATAGATATGATATTGACAGCATGGTAAGTTTATAATATGACTATGTAGATACTTTACAAGGTGTACCTATTAGTCTACCGGGAAAGCTTTTTTAAGACTAGCTGCCCGTCCCGGCTTCGCCCGAGTAGGATTGGCCAAAGATATCAAACAGTAAGTATCCCATTTTTTTTTTAAATATTGTATAATATAGCCTATGTTTACTGGGGATAGCGTAGTTATCCAACAGTGAAAGAATTTTTCTAATCGGTTCAGTAAACTACTGAGAGCTAAAACTTTTGCCTAGACCCTGTACTAACCTAGAGCCTATCCGATGCAAACAAACAAACAATCAAATCATTCCGGTTTATCATATTGGTATAGATGATGTACTGATACTCCATCCTCATGAACTTAATAAAAACAGGCAATAGATTGATTGGAAAAATTATTTTCATCAAATGCAAAAATTTTTGGCAGCATGATTTTTGATGATGATGATTAATGATTCTGTTTTGATTTATATCTTTTGAAAAATGTCTCGTCCTAGTTCTAGATCAAAAACATCTAAAGTTCTTAAATAAATTAATACCACATCTTACACACGGTCTATGACTCAAACTAAGCAACGAATAAGAATAAACGTCTTCTTATCCTAGGCAATTCTCATAAAGAATCTAAGTAAACAATCTTCTAGATTTCGATCGCAAGAAAATAAAGGCGGAAACATTTCCTCAGCTCATGATTAAACGGTTCCTTCCTAGAGTGGGGAGTTGTGACGAGTCATCGATCAAAGTTAATGAGGCAGGCGTCGAATACTAGCGAGTGTTGCCGCTTTGTCTGCTCCTATTGCTTTTCGGTTGAATAAACCTCTGTATTACTGTGTCTTGATGGTAATCTTCATAAAAAGAGATAATACAAAAATATATAGAGCTCAGGCCATTACCTGGTACAGTATTTGTTTATTTCATTTATTTGTTTTGAACAATGATTTTCCTATTATTTTCTTTAGTGAAAATCACAATTTAAAGGAATTTCATATTTTCGGATCCTATTGTCATTTGACATTTCTTGTAAAATATGGCGGCGTGATGGCGGCCTTGAACAAAAATCAAATTAGAAAATACGAAATTCCGATTTAATTAGGCATTTAATACCGTTGTTTTTACTATGAATTAATTCATCATATTTTAAAGCTTTTGGGCTGTTGTACATAGTCTGAGCCCACTTTGCAAAATCTTTTTTGCGCTTTCGGCTCTGTATTAATACGTGCTAAGATCATGCTCATGATCAAGTTCGTTATAAATATGTGTATTTTAGTAAGGCCTGCGCGGAATACCTACTAGCGAGAGTCAGAGTTTATTTGATAGTGTTTTTTTTTGTTGGGGGTCAGGACTTTCATTTAACTGGAAGGAAATTTGATGAGTCATCAAGTACCAGCAGATTTTGATAACATTAGGTATTCAATTCTTAAAATCGGTTCAAGAAGGTGAAAAAAAGGAGACCATGGTTTAAAATATGGAAAATATACGAAGAAATCATATTTTTTGTTTAAAATTAGGTACGATTCTGTTAATTATTGTCATGAAAGACTTTATTGACGCGTTTGTCACAGTAAAGAGTTGTCGTTCGCAGAACTTTTTTGCTTAACACCATCGTTATAATATAATTTTTATTTTGTATAGATTAAAATTATGTCTATGTAATTACTTTCCTACATTATAAATGTAGAAAAATGTAAAGTTACTGTATAATATTTTTTATAAACAGGGTTATTTCTAATCAATTAGCATCCTTTTAGGGGCTTATTCTGTACATCAAAACTAACAACTTTTGTTTAGCGACTTTTGTCAAAACTCAAAAAAAATTCGTTATTGCATAGAAAAATATCGTAAATCCGCGGCAAAATGTAATATAATAGATGATTATTTTTTAGTTTTGACCAAAATCGCAAAACAAAAGTTGTTAGTTTTGATGTACAGAATAAATCCCTAAAAGGATGCTAATTGATTTGAAATAACCCTGTATAATAAACAGAAGCCCAAATTATTTGAAATAAAATTATTTTCGATATGAATTTTACTGAAAAGGAGAATTACTATACGATATTCAGCTATATTATTCGCAAATTAGTACATAATATATTTTATGTATAAAATTCACTAAGATTTAACAGATAAAATCTCAGAGCAAATAAAAAAATCAAGACGGAACGTCGTTGTACAGTCAAGTGAGGCCGGTTTTTTATACATGTGTGAGTGCGTCGGTGTTGTGTATAAAAAATCGGCCTCACTTAAATGTACAACCACGTTCCCTCTTGATTTTTTTATTTGCTCTGAGGATAAAATGTAATTATTCAAAATCGTTCAAATTGGTAATGAAAAAGTTCCGATAAAAAATAGTATTAATATCTGTTTGTGAAATTATAAGATATTTATAGTTCAATACTTTATCTTCGCTAAATGATGAGATAAATATTAAAAACGCAAAAGAGATACATAGTTGATAACCGTATATTTTCTCCTAAAACTACCTATTAGATTAAAAATTCAATGTATTTTCTCATAGACATAATACACCAATATACGTTTAGAAATTTCGTGTTATATGGATGTGCCTTTTTGAAAATATAATTTAGTTTATAGAAGGTTCATTTTCAGTAATTTTGGAAATTCATGTGCTAGTTTTAAAAATCTATTTGACGGTGTATTTTTTACTGATTTCGTGTATATTTAAATCAATTTATAAAATGCATAATGCGCTCAACTTTGAAGGCATAACTTGACAGATTTAAACTAAAATATAACTGTCTTTTTGGTTGCGGTCTATTAGACAAGGAGAGCAACACTTTAAAATTATATTTATAGCCATCAAAAAGCCTTTAAAATCGCGCTCATTCTGTAAATAAATACTGAAACTATTATTTCATTTTAAAATTTGAAATCAAATATTTTTTTGGAAAATTACATATTTACTTAAAGATAAAGATATTTTAATTAGAAAACAAATATTGTTATTATATTTTAAAATTTTAAATCAATTTTTTTTTTGAATAATGACTTTTACTTAATGATAATATAATTAAATTAGAAAACAAATATTGTTATTATTTATGTACATATATTATTTAACATGTTCTATTTCAAATATTTATGTGGTTTTGTTTCAAATGCAGGGCACTGAAGGATTTGAGATGTGTAGATTATATTATTAATTATTATATCTAAATTATGTAATTATTAGTTTTATTATACTTAACTTTACACTTTAATGTAGTGTACTAATCTGTCTTTTCAATATTCAATGTAATATTTACTACATTATGTACTTCCAAGAATAAAATCCAATATAGCATTCCTACTTTGTACTTAACAAATGAAATATATTGTGTCTCTAAATAAACGAAAACAAATACATCAAAACATAAAAAGATATGATTCGTTTGTTTGTACCTTCTCCTGAACTAATAAAGTTGATGTCAGATACGTAAAAATTGCCATGGTGGTCAAGAGGTATTGACACCCGCCTTACAATCGTGAGGTCGTGTATTCAAATCCCCGGTCCCGTACCAATGAGTTCTTTGGAATTTATGTACTGAATTACACACCATTGGCTTTTCGGTGAAGGTAAACATCGTGAGGCAACCTGCATACGTCCGTAGAAGAAATTCGATGGCGTATGTGAATCCACCAACCCGCACAGGGCCAGCGTGGTGGATATGGCCCAATCAACCTTCATGGGTAGGCCTACGTCCTGCAGTGGACTATTAAAAGGCTGGTACAGTACAGTACGTAAAAAATCCTTTTTAATTTTTTTTTTTTTTTTTAATGACAATACTACACTACTACTACATAGAAAGCAATTGGATCATCCACAGACCCTTGAAGGTCTAAAGATAATCCGAGTGCTCAAGCCCACTGCCAGTTGGCAGCGTGCCCAGCATGCTGGCAGCATTGCCACGCTGAATGGCAATTTTTGACTTTTGAAAACGAGATGAGCTCCCGGCCCCCACGGACACAAAGTCTCGACTCCAAATGGCTCAAATATGTAACCACTACCGAGGTTAGCATATTTGCGCCGCTTGTGCTGCTCAGCCGAATTGGCCGCCGCTCCAGCCCTACTCTGAGTCTCAGGAAGATGTGACGGTGCCAAAGTATCGACGCAAGTTGCGTCCCATACTAAGGGCCGTCCACACTTCCATGGGACCAGCGTCATGCCGTCAGGCCTTTTGCCATCACCACGCGCCAACCCAAAATTACTTAGATTGTTTATTTATTTTTATTAAAATAAGAATTCGCTGTCTTTTTGACCGACAAACCACCGAAGGAGGTAACCGCGCATAACTTTTTTCATAGTCGTCCGATTTAAATTTTTTTTTATTGGAAAGAGTATAATTCGGAATTGGTCCCATTTAAATTTTATCGAAATCGGCTGAGCCATTTTTGATATATCAACAATAATATTAAAAAATGCTACATCGACCCGTGCGAAATATTCGCGAATTCTGTACACGGGTGAAGTCGGTCATGCTAATTTTTGCAAAAAATAATCTTGTTGATGATCAATTCTAGTGTCAAGTTAATTGTCGAAGTAGGTTAAAACGATGAAGGAAAACATCGTAGAGCAGTCATTCTCAAAGTGTGCTACACGGAGCCCTATGGCCTCTGTGGGGGCTCCAAGAGATTTGAACATAATTATTGTTCGCCAAAAATGGCATAGCCGAATTCAACCGTGTACAGAATTCGAATTGTTCGCACAGATCATCAAAGTAGTTATTTTCACATTTTGTTGAATTTTCAAAAACGGCTAAGCTGGTTTCGATCACACTTAATGAGACCGCCCATGAAGTATGGTCTACCAAGCAAAATAAAAATTATCCAAAGGTTCGTAATTAGCGGAGTAATCGCGTAAAATACATACAAAGAACATAGAGACGAATTGAGAACCGTAAAGTGGTCATATTTGGAATTTGTAGGGCAATTTGAAACATTTTGAATAAAAGATTTACCCAAGAATATTTTTCTTTCTGGCAATAGTAGGTTTTTAGTTTTAACTACTGGTAACACTACCACAAAATGTCAGTGTAATCAAATCGGTTTTGAAGCTCCATGTGATTCTAAGACGCTACAGCATTACTTTTAAAAAAAGACCTGTAACAGCAAGTTTTTGAACCCGTCCTACTTTTGGTGATGTTGAGAAAAATAAAAAGGTTGTAAAAGTAATGAATTGTTATTTGTAGGAATATTAACATGTTTCGCTGATTTATTAGCTATTTACGGTATTGCTGTAGCTCTTTTAGGTGGTCATTTTGTTGTGATTTTGTTTAATGGGGGTATTTGGGACATATTTAGAGGTTATTCGAAACGTTCCAAAAAGCCCCAATTCCAAATAGCCCCTGCACTTACTTAAGGGGAGGCTTTGTTTATTTTATTTATCTATTTATTTATTTTGACTATTCTTTAGCTATTTTACCAGTTATGATTCTGATATAGCTGATAAATCCGATAATGCCGATAAAGTTAATGACAGCGGCGACGAAAATAGTAAAGGAAAATGTTCAAAATACCTCGACATAAATAAATTTAATATATATGAAGACGACACTATCAGTGAGGATTCTGACAAATATGAGACTGTTGACCAATCCTGTGATTCGCATATGGAATTTAACGAGACTGATGGCAAAGGAATTGACAGATCAGAAGAGAGGACCAAACTTGAAAAAACATCTGCTATAAATACTTACGCTGAGGAAAATTATGACATTAACCAGGATGTGTTGGTTAGATATTACCGAAGGAAAAAGTGGACTTACTATATTGGTTACATTGAAAAAGCAAAACCTAGAACTGAAGCATGTTATGAGGTAAGGTTATTTAAGACTTGAAAGAAACCGTTGAGGTTTATCTCTACTAAAAGGCCAGAACGTGACGATGTTCCAACATTATCTATAGTGAAAACAATTCAACTAACTCAAGACTCTGACAACCTAAAAGGGTTTGTTCTGTTCAATCAAGATGACGCTATATACTTTTCTTAAAATGTTACAGATATAAGATTGAAGTGCCATTTCAAAAAAATATATTTAGAGATCTTTATTATTATTTTTTACTAAGGTTGTGATTAAGATTTAGATTTTTATCGCTATTTGATAACAAGTACTTGGTTATTAGACTGATACGAAATGTCGATCTCAATAATTATAATCTAGGTTAACAACAGTAAGGAAGTAGGTACAGAGTTATGTGTCTTAATGGACCAAAATTGATTATTTTTACAGAATGTTGATTGGCTATTCGAAAATTTGTTCTTGTCTTCATACACAGCTTTAAACAGGTACCTAAACATGGTTAATATGTTTTTACTGTAATGTTACTGTAAGTTTCCGTTTTTTTTTTCGAATAAAAGCATTAAAAATATTTTTCTTTTAATTACCTTACTTTTTTTTTCTTAAAATACCAATAATAGCTTGCCCTTAAGTCTAGGTATTGTTCCAAATATCGCTAGTAGTGCTTTACTTGGAATACAACCGATAAAATGCGAAATTTCGATATGGAAAACCTTAGATTTCAAATAGCCCCATTGTGGTATTATTTGGAACACCAAATTAAAAAAAATTATAAATAAAACTATGCTGGTTATCTAAATATAAACAAACTTACCAGGTAGAAAAACATCTGGGTTATCTATTTTTCACATAAAATTACTCAATTCGTTTATAGTTTTTGTTCGCCTAAAACTTTTAATCCAAAACTTGTACCAAATAGCCCCAATTTACGGAACCTCCTTTTTTGAAGTCGGTTGAAAGTAAGGCTAAAAATTATCTTCTAGCGACGCATAAATATTTCAAAATGATAATTATGTTTGAAAAATTGGTTCAATATCATCATTATTACATAGTGCGCGCTTCTATTGACTCTTTGACTCATATTTTCCCGAAGAACAGAATACAACAATTAAAAGGTAGTAATGAATTCACTTTTTTTCAGTTCAGTTTCATACCTCCCATTATACATATAATTATTATGTAAAAGTTACTTCGACTTCCTTTCGCATTTCTTTTAATTAATATATATTTAAACAATTTTCTTAACGTTACTTCGACTTGGTCACAGTAATGATATCTAAGAGTATTCAGTCTTCATACAAACGGTCCCGAATTAAGCCTACGCGCCTCGGAGCGGGGTATGCTCTTGGTATGCTAGTCAGTCGCGGCGCGACGCAGTGATAAACGAACGTACGTTTTTATGGTTCCTCGTTTTACTACGGTACCGTAAAAACATCATAAACGCAATATTATGTAGTTTTTGAACATTTGAGGGCCTTGGTATGCCATAACACAGGTTATTCCTAGTTTGGGTACCAAGGTCATTCTACATGGAATGTTTTTAAATTTGTCTAAATCTCATTGAATGTAAATGAAAAATTGATGTTTGTAAAGATTTAATAAATTTATTTATTTATTTATTTTATTTATTTATTTCCTTATTAATTAACGACTTTGGGTCCATGGGGGCTGGGAGCTCATCTCGTTTTCAAAAGTCTTTCTGAGCGTCTGGTGGACGCGACGCGTGACCAAAATGCTGGTGTTTATTTGGCTCAACGTATAAGCATTGCCATTCAGCGTGGCAATGCTGCCAGCATGCTGGGCAAGCTGCCAACTGGCAGTGGGCTTGAGCACTTGGATTATCTTTAGACCTTCAAGGGTCTGTGGATGATCTAATTGCTTTCTATGTAGTAGTAGTGTAGTATTGTCATTAATAAAAAATTAACAACGGATTTCTTTTCATAATAAATATAATAATATTACATCATAATAGGTACAATATGATTAAAAACTTGAAAGAATCTCAGGTAGGTAAAGAGTAAGTAGATGAAATTAAAATAGCGTAGTAGCGCGTACGAGTGCATGGCCACGTGATGCTGTAGTTATACAACGTGTAACAGAAAGGTTGATAAAACTTAAACCACGCATGCCACATATTTAAAACTTTCCCCAAAAGGTATAATTATCAGCGTGCACGATAGTTTACGAGTAATACCAAGTTAAAGTTTTGTGTAAAATGACACGATGTCAACCCTAAAAATGCCGCACTTGCCGCGCAAAGTTCGGGCGGCCGGCCGACGATGGCAGCCGAAAGGCGACGCGCTTTGTAGGCGCGCCCGCCGCCGCCGCCGCGCCATCGACGTGTAATATGCCGAGCGCTGGTTTACGCAACTGTTTTTATTTCTTAGGGTTGTGTAAAATAATACGAAAAAAATATTTTTTAGTTTTATATGGAAAAAATATCATAGTTTTATAGAATATATGGAATAACTGGATACACATAGATACCGTTTAGTATTGTTTTACCTTTCTGTTACACGTTGTATATTTAAAAGACAAGACCAAGTCACAACACTGTTAGATATCATTACTGTGACTCTTAAATAAAGAATATTCATAAACAAATTTTAGTTCATTTTAGGGTTCCGTCAAATATTTCATTTTCCAAAAGGATACTTATGGGTTCCATAACCAAAAAAGTTTGAGTATCGCTGTCCTAGAGAAACGTGCATCCGTGGGTTTAAATGGACCGCTTTGAGCAATTCATTGATACGACAATAATATTATGAATTTCCAACTACGCCATCCAACTACCAAGACCAAGCCCCTACTATAGAGATAGACTCAACCCCGAAATATCGATAAAATCATATTGTTCTATACATTTTGTCGAGAATGGCTGAAGTTTTATTTTGAAGCAGCTGATTTATTTCGCGATTTCGGGGTTGGGTCTTTAGTAAAAATCATAATATTGAGTATATAGGTAGGCAATACCGACACCTTTTTAATTAAAGTAATTAAAGTAAAGCACAGGTGTTACTCACGAGTAATTTTAGTAGTAACTGCTACTATAGTTTCGATCGCATTTGGCAATCTTTTTCAAAAATTACCCGTGAGTAACACCTGTGCTATACTTTAATTAAAATGTGCGAAAACCACGCTAGTTTCCAAAATCAAATACCGACACCTCTTATTATTTAATTATTATATTTACAATACTTCTCCACAGACTTCACGGTCCGTGTCCTTTATTACATTGAATTTTACAATTATTATATTAACACACTACTACACAAGCAAAGTGTTAATTTTATCTTAGCCTTAGCCTACACCAATTTAAGCATACATACCTGCATAGCGCAGGGATGCGCTATGCAAAGCAAGAACCTGGGGCATTATTTTTAACTATTTCAATTTGTTATCTTTGTGATAAGCATTTCAAAAATCTGAAGCAAAAGCAGGATCTGAACCTGCCCTTTCGGATCACTAGCCCGACGCTCTAACCAACTGAGCCAGCCCGCATCCTACGCAAGCGTCAAATTTCTGAAGTGCTTACATTACCCAACTTATAGCGTTGAAATGCTTATCACAAAGATAACTCTTTGAGATAAAAATCTAGTGTGGAAAGCACTCAAAATAAAATCATAATATTTCAATTGGTCTAAAATCGACAATTACGCAGATAAACCATGTCTAAGTTTGACAGCTGTCACCTTGACACCTGTCATGCAACTCTATTATAGATTCTAAACTACGACGTGAAAAAGCCTATCACTGATAGCATGGATTGTCTATGCTGATAGGTAGTATTACGAGAAGAAAATGTTGCCGGTGGTACTACTAGTAGTACAATATCCGTCATATTTTATTTGTTTTGGATGTTTTAGTTTTACGGTAGTAACACGGGTATTTTTATTGCTGTTCTAAAATGAGAACTGTAGTAATAATAACGATAATTCATTTACCGTTTTTACTACTGGTAATACTAATATAACTGATAATACTGGTAATATGAACATTTCACATCATTGGCTTTTCGGTGAAGGAAAACATTGTGAGGCATACGTCCGTAGAAGAAATTCGATGGCGTATGTGAATCCACCAACCCGCACTGGGCCAGCGTGGTGGATATGACCCAATCACCCTTCGTGGGTAGGCCTACGTTCTGCAGTGGACTATTAAAAAGGCTGGTACAGTACAGTACTGGTAATATCAGTGGTATAGTCAGTAATATCAGTGTAAGAACGGTAATTCAGTTATAGTAGTATTGGTATAGTTACACTGGTAATAAACGAAAAATAATGCCCCTGTATTTCTGTGCACGCGCAGATCATCGTATCTCTGGTCTAACAAGGCGCGCCGCCCAGCCGTCCGGCGGGCGGGCGCCGCGAGCCCCGGCACTTGTTGCGCAGGCCGCATCGATCGCCGCCCTGCACCACCCCGCGGGCGAACACTTGCGAACCTTTCGTGCCTACTTGTTGAGTGTCTCTTCGCTTCGAGACGGTGCACTTTCTGGTGTGGAATTCAATCTGACCGTCGTACGTGTATTGAAAGGTAGAAATTGTTTATGTACGAAAGAATTTTAAAGTTACAAAGTAAATATTGTTTACTTATTCTCATCGCCTTGACATTTTTTTCTATGCTTGTGCTATAGGTTCTATAGCTAAATCTTTGACAGACAAACAGTGGTTGATAAAACTAAGTAAGTGTTATACTTACTTATCAATTTAATCTTCTCAAATTATTTACAGAAAGTGGTTGGAAAATCTATAATATAATTATTTAGTTATTATTAATATCTTACTCGTATATCCAACGTAAATAGTTTAAATCAAACTACGCGATTGCACTATGCAAATTAATTTATTACCAGTCAGTAGGTACGAGTAGGTACGTATTTGTTCATTGATGCGTTCCCTACAGAAATCCGTTTGTATCAGTTGAGTATACGTAGATATAGGGTCCAGGAAGTTTCGCTGAAGAACTAGTTTTTGATCCAGGTATTTACGAGTACTATATTAAACTATTTACACATAAGAAAACCATCATTATATAAGAACAATTTTCATTCTGGGGCCTAGCGGGAATCAGAGAAAAAAATTCAGCTGTTTCATACAATTTGTCATTCCGATTTGCAATTTTGTATAGAACAGCTGATTACTTGAATTTCGGTTTGGACCCATAGTAAAAGTTGTTCATTATGATAGTCTTAATCACCTTATTTTGGCTTATTACAGGGCAAGCAGAAAGCCCTGTATATATATAATTTTTTTTTTTGACATCTTACCCATGGCCTCTGATCCCAAACTTGTAATGGCTGCCAGAGACTGATATACTACATATGCTTATTATTTTTAAATACTTACTTATATAGATAGTAACTAAATAACACCCAGACACAGAGCAAATACTTATGTTCATCACATAAATATTTGCCCTGCGTGGGGATCGAACCCACGCCTCTTTGATCCAGAAGTTAGGGTCACTAACCACTGAGCCACCGAGGCAGTCATATAGAATTGAATAACAGATAAGCGACTTTCGTACATTTCGTTAGCGGGAATAATGTCGACCAAACATCCCTCCCAGTTTTATTTCTCCAGCTCAACAAATGGGCGGTATTAGCGCAGATTCCGAGAGTTCAGGTGCCTACCTCCGCGTAAGGAAACTCTTAAGTGGCGTTGTCAAGTTTATAGTCTTCATAAATCGCCGAGCGGAGGCAATCCCGACTCTGGCTTTCGCTCAGCGCTAATGATTTAGGGGGAGGCAATAATATCTTTATTTGATTCGGAGAAATAAACGAAATAGCACCTAGGCTATAAAGACCATTTTATTGTGAAGGTACTAGGAATATCGATAGAAATATAAGTCATTATTTGACCCGTGGAACGTTTCTGTATCACCTTTTTGTCTTAAGGAAAAAGGAGATGTAAAGATGATGTACGTATGGCCGTATGCTAGCCCGGCAGAATTGAGTGTCATGTGGGTGGAATTCAAAAAATCCCAAAATATTTACAAGAAAACGTCTGTAAGAGGATGTTAATTTAAGTACCTGACATTTAGTACTTTTTATTATTAAGTACGTTTAGGTAAGTAAAAAAGTTTTTTTTATTTTACTGTAGATTTATTAGCCACACAAAACAAACTACAAGAAATACATAACATATACGTACATTTGCTTACAATTTTTTTAGCGATTCTGTAGTCCAAAACAATGGCAAAGTAAATTGTCAAAACAATGCAAGGGCATAATTATTATATGCTCTTATCTTACCGAAGTTGCGATATGATTAAATAAGATAGAGTCGCGTTAAAAATTTGATATTGGAATTTTTAAACGACAATTTAACAATTTTTATTTCGGTTCACAATAAACTTTTAAAGGACATGTCCACAAAATGTATGGAGGCTGGTATAATAATAATCAACAATACTAACCACAACACTCGTTACATTTCGGGAAAGTTAATATTTTTCTGAGTCTATTACAACAGTTAAAAACAAAAAAGAGCCCTCCAATTTTTTAAAAATTAATTTTGAATTTATTAGGATAAGTAAATATATTTGGCTCAATAGGTAGTTTATCTCTAGCAACCCTGATTAAGTAACCTCCAAATTGTTAAATAGAAGCATTTTTACCAATTAGACACACTTTTAAAGTGGTTTTTTGTCACATTGTACCTACTAACTGGTCACACTGGTAGGTTATAATTTTTAAATTTTAGCAAATTAAGTGATGAATGTGAAAGAATCAGCTACGAATCCAAGTTAAATAACGATATAAGCACTTTATCATTGCTCAACTAGAAAAAGTAATAAGCTGTATTGTTATTTTTCATACAATTTATATTTCACATTTAAAAGAAGTTGGAGGGGCGAAAAAATCTAAATTAAATATATTTGGGAAGCCCATAAAACAAGCTTTCAAATTATGTATATATCATCTTGGTTCGATTTTTCTCTGAATAATATACCACTTGTGGACATCACCTTTACAGCATATTGGGGATTCCCTTTAAGCAAAGGTTTGCCTGTATCAGGAATCCCCGCTCTTCCAAAATATAGAACATCGAAATAATTATTTTTTTATTTGTATGCGTGTGCGTGTGTGTGTGTGTGCGTGTGTGTGTGTTTTTTTAAGAGTGTGTGTGCGTGTTGATTGTGTTTGTTCGTGTTTGTGCTCATTTATTGAACCTGCAAAAGCCTTTCTACTTCACTATAGCTAAGTGGAGTTACCCACTTGCTGATACATTTCTTACAGTCGAAGAACAATTTAGGACATAATATATCTAAGTCTTTGTTAATTTTATTATATAAAGTAGCCGAACGAGCGTTACACTGCTTACAAGCAAATTCAGTTTTGTATTTAGGTATATCTGTTACTGACATCTTCCTTCTTTTTGTTGGGTTCTGTATGCTAGTATCATATGGTAATGTTTTATGCTTTTTGAGAATTAATTTGATGAGGTAAAGTTTTCTAACCGAGTGTAAGCCACTGATTGAATAGATGGAATTTAAGTAAATACATATTAGAGGACATCTTACACACGGTCTCTGACCCCAAACTAAGCAAAACTTCTCATAGGGCTGCCTATCTATCTTACATATTATTGTCACATATTACACAGCTGCTCCTCAGAGAGGCATATTTTAACTAAAAGGCGATAATAACGACGGCTATGCGTAAGCAATACTTTTCCACAAAAATTTATTTTTCAATCGGCAAAATTGAAAAGAAAATTAGTCTGAGAAGCCTTTTGATATAATTTTTAATCTTGTTTCGAACTAATAAGCTCTTAGAGTCGACAAACTTTAACAGTTAATAGAGTGGACAGATCTTATGTCAAATTAATTTTAGTAGTTTGGTTGAAAAGTAGAGTTTTTGTTTTTCTGCGTAACCTAGTAGAGTCAGAAAAGGCTTCGCTTTTTATTCTAGTGTGAATTTGCGAGACTGTTCCTAAAGAAATTGAAGATTTAACACCAGCTACTCGGCATTCTACGACAGCTCCAGTCAGCAGAAAACTTTATGACTGCGAAATGTGCCTACTCCTACTGAAATTTTAGTTATATTATTATTTATTATCTTAGCAGGCTTGTTTGAACTTGTAATTTATTAATTTTATTTTGTTGTTTCTATTACAGATTTATTTTGTGGTAAGTACCTATGTGCTTGCGATGTCAAAATACGCGGAAGTACTTAATTTATTACTTTAGGTTTAGGTATCATATCTTTAGAGTATGAATGGACCTGCGGGACAATTCTGTTAACCGATCTCGTTGCTGAGGTGATACGTTCTAGAACTATTCTCGTTTTTTTTACAGTTTTGAGCTGTCAGACCTGTGAGAAAAACGAGACAGGTTCAAGAACGTATCACTTCAGTAAAGAGATCGGTTAACAGAATTGCCCCACTGGTTTGACGGGATACGTCGGCGTCGCATCGGTCTCGGCTGAGCCTGAGCGAAGCAAGTAGGTACCTACGGCAGCCGTAATGAATAGCAGCGACCGCTCGGCATTGTTTATTTTTATGCTGAGCTGGTTCTTGTTAGGTACTTGTAATAACTTGTAATAAATTTGTAAGTAGAGAACTAGAACACTTTTGTTAAACCTTAGCCAGGTTTAATAGTGTTTTAAGATTTATAACTCATGTAAATTTTATTGAAATAATTAAAAAAATAAATAAAAAAAAAACGAAAAATGTGATGTCTTATTTCATACGTTTAAGGTTTAGATAAATAAAAACAGCTTTTCTATAATACTCTCGATAAAACTTCCGATACTAATAACAGCTAATTTTATTCACGATTTTGAGGTTGATCCTAAAAGTTGGTCAAAATGATGCGTCCAATATCTAGAGAAACAGTATAATAGATATCTACTTATGTGTACTGCTAATATAAGCCCAGCTTAATAATCCCAATTATATATGTATTTGAATAATCGCCTCATTATATCCCTTACGAACATGAAGGCTACACAGGTACTAGGTACACATAATATGACGTTAGCCTACAGGGGGTCTCTTTTTCCACATTATTTTGTTTATTAGGTTTTTTTTTTATTTTAACGGTGCCGATAGAAATAGTGACAAAATCAGCCGTTTTAGAGTTCGTCTAGTCTTATTTGGCTGCCTCGGTGGCTCAGTGGTTAGCGACCCTAACTTCTGGATCAAAGAGGCGTGGGTTCGATCCCCACCCAGGGCAAATATTTATGTGATGAACATAAGTGTTTACTCTGTGTCTGGGTGTTATTTAGTTACTATCTATACAAGTATGTATTTAAAAATAAGTATATGTAGTATATCAGTCTCTGGCAGCCAAATCACAAGCTTTGCTTAGTTTGGGGTCAGAGGCCGTGTCTAAGATGTCCCAAAATATTTATTTATTTATTTATATTTATTTGTATTTATTTATACCTACAGTGGAAGTTGAACAAATATTTTAATGCCTAAATATACAAAATGTAGGTATACAGCTTAGGTTGGTATATCTTCATCCTGAGTACTAGAGACCAAAGTTCACTCAACAACTTTGCGAGGATTGGATTATCCGTAGCTTGTAGTTAACATACCAGCCACCAAGTTGTATAAATATTCGTATAGGCCGGGTGGCTAGCCCTGGTGTCAGTTTTTAGGCCGCCTGAAAACCTCTGACATGGCTAAACAGTTAAAACAAGTGGTATGATTTGACGTTTCAAATCGATTTCAAAAAAAAAACATTTATTGACTCTATACATTGATCTTTTTGATCTAAGATTGAAATTATGCAACGAACTTACAGTAGATACTTAATGCTTGAAATATCAGTAGCAAAAAGTTAAAGTTATTATGAAAAGTTATCTTCCAGGTAAGCTTACTAAACCTTAAAAAGCATTTGCAATATTCAGTAAAAGAAACTCTTTTGAAGAAAAAATATGGGATACTAGCTTTCACCCACACTTTCATCCTGTAAAATTTTCCAAGCTTTAAACTTTATATTAACAGCTACTTTTCCAACCCTTCTAACCCCTTCTAACCCTAGTGGTTAAGCCACTTCCTGCAGTGGACTATTGAAAAGGCTGATACAATACAACAACCTTTAAATACACGCAAAAAATCAAATCGATCTGTGGCTCCGTTACTGGGTGAAAGAGTAACAAACAAACCAACATACATTTTCGGATTTATAATATTTGCAAGGATTGTTTTAAATAGAGCGCAAATCCAGAAATAACGAAAATGCACTCATATTACGCGCATAAGGATTCCCATGACTGCCAAAATAACTCTCTTAGATTTGTGTAGGTACGAGTATAACTCCATAAATATATGTAGCATATGTCTGAAAGCGTAATCCCCGCCGTTCGTAGGGAGCCTCAGCACAACACTCCCATTCAACTGATTTAATATACCATTAGCTCCCGGAATCCCGCTGCCTCCACCCGGGACCTTAGGTCCGGACTCCACCAGAGCGGAGAGCTTACGGAAACTTGCCGAGAAATTATAAAATGACATATTTTTTGCTTCGTCGTCATTATCAAGAATATTTTTTCCAGAATAAATGTTTCCAATAACAACGGTTGGTAGGCCTTGGCCAAAAGTATTAGGCACCCTGTATTTTTACTCTATTTTCTAAAATAATTTCATTCCTTTTTGGCATTTTTAACAAAATTAGGTGTCAATTTAATCACATCAACAGAAATGAAAGCTTGTTTACTTGTTAGAGTCTAGAACACAAGTGACCAAACATTGACTGATAAGAACCGATAAAAACAGAATCCTTTGTTTTCAGGTGTTTTATGACCTTAACAAAGAGCCTCTTGATATTCCAAGAAGTTATTTATGACCCCGGTAAGTCATTTAAGATAAGCACTCAGTTATTTGTTAAGTAGTAAACATGCATTTTGATTTTTTAAAGGTGCCTAATACTTTTGGTTAAGGCTTTAGATATCATGTTTTTGCTATCTTGATTAGACCTTTGGTCCACCTTGGCAGTGGATGTAGCACCAACTTTGCATAGTTTGGAGTCAGAGACCGTATGTAAGATGCCCTATTGTCCCCTAATATTTATTTATTATTTTATTTATATCCTGCGCTTCGCTTACGTGGTCTGAAATTTAGTCTATTTTTTTTATTAGGTGTTCTACCTACTACCATTTTAATTACTAATCTGCTGGATTATTGCCATAAACTAAAAAAAAACAAAAAAAAACACTGTAACATTACTTGTACGCTCAGACCATTTTAAACTTAACATTATTATTATTTTTTAATTAAGAAGTTAAGAATTTTTAGATACCGTTAATTATAAAACTGTACAATTCATAATAATGTAATTATTAGGAAGGCTATCCTTTAAAATACAGGTGTTCTCACACCTAGTTTGATAGCCATGGCTACATATTTCATGTATTGTACTGAGAGAAAAAAATATTTTTACTTTTCATTGTCAACTTTAGTACGTCTACAACTCATAAATATAATCTTAGAAAACAAAAAACTTACTTCCCTCGATCCGACTATAATTTCGACATTGAGATAATTTGACATTTTAGACTGACGGATGAGTCTGTGTATGTCTTCGCTTCGCTCTGCTTTGGTAGAGTTAGGCTTTAATAAAAAGTTTTTTTATTCGATATCAAACAACGCAGCTGCGACGGATGTTCCAGAAAGTCATTAAGTTTGAAACCTAGATTTTTCCAGAAATTTCTGCAGTCGTAACAAACTAATACTAGGTATTAACAGTCAGATCCTTGCAGAGGCGACAACACATTATGTTATTTCAAAGTGTAAACTAAGATATACAACGCGGTCACATTAACTAGACGCTTGACCATGTGACGCTATTTTGGCGCTCAAGTACGGTGTGCGAAAAACCGGCCAAGTGCGAGTCGGACTCCCGCACGAAAGGTTCCGAACCATCATCTATAAAAGATAAGTTTCTACTTGTTTTTTAAGATCGAGTAAAAATTGCTCAAAAATTCCAGCGTCAGTCAAATTAATGCGTCGAGTTAATGTGACCGTGTTATAATTATCATCTATAAACTGAAGCATTATTTAACATATTTATTAACTTAAACTACTGGCCAGTCTACTGGCAGAAGTCCCAGGTACATCGTCATAAAAACACCAAATATACTTACTCTAAAAAAAATTGAAGTCCATCGACAACTTGAATACAGCCTTTCTCTATATAAAGCTTAGAATAAACAAAACTACTTACTATTCACATGAAAAAGAACGTAATTATCTACGAACCGAAATACCTAATCCAAATAAATCGTAAGTATTAAGAACATTCTACAAGACAACAGACAAGACCAGACAACACATCCATATTTCTGAATTAATATTTCTAATATGCACTAAACTAGACATCTGGTAGAACAAAAAAAAATATTTTTATCTTTTCATTTTAGTAAAAGTATGTCTATGGATTAGAAATGTTATTGCTTTTAGAATATTTTAGATTAGATGCATAGTATGAAAATATGACAACCGCAAAGATCTCGCAAAATGTGACCAGAATGTGTCCAGTAGCTCAAAAAAACTACTAAAATATGGTAAATAAATGCGCAGAGTTAAACAATCGCATTGAATGCTTAATTTGAACAGAATTTCATATTTTGTCTTTTGGTGCAATATTTTTTACAAACAATAAGCCCGATTACAGAGGCGCCAATGTAACTAAATTAGCTAAATAGCATAGTTCTGTTTCTTTTTCACTTTAGGCATTCGATAGGGAGAACGCTTTTTACGCTGCTATTTAATTTACGCTGGCGCCTCTGTAATCGGGCTTATTTGTCAAAAGATATTATTATTTTTGACTTTTTGACATTTTTGTCAATTTCTTTAAATGAAGATTGTTTTGATAAAAAATAACAGGAAAATCATTTTCCAAAACAAATAAAGCAAATAATTAAACACTGTACAAGGTAATGGTCGATAAGTATATTTTTGCATTATCTCTTTTAAATAGTTTGCTACTGGCTCTTTCTTTGACAAAATGAATCTTGTTAGAGAATGTAACTAATGTAATAGAATCGCTTCGAATGTCTCGTGTTTGAGCTTCGGTATTCATGGAAGCTGAAATGAGATATTTTAATACGATCCTAGGGATATAATAAACGTAGATTGAACTTTTGTGGCGCTGTCGCCATCACACCTCAATTTGGAGCGTTTCAACGATATTTAAATATCCGCCCGTACAAAAAGGTGATGGATTTTCTTTGAAACGAAATGAGTACCTATCCGACGTCTTATTTGAGCGAAATTAACTAAATTTTGGAAAATGTTATTCTGCAATGAAGTATTTTATATCCACTGTAAATAGAGATTGATTGATTACGATAAATAATATATGTATAACTTACTTGTCATAAACAAAGGTGAAAATGATAAAGTAAAGTAAATTTTTATTGCTTAAAACTGTGTCGATATGAAGGTGTTACAAATGGTTGGTCTCAACAGTTTGTCGTAGCGGACATGCAATATATTTAAATTATAGCACCTACCCAAAGACTTAATTACAAAGATAATGGAATAGATACCATTTAAATAGGATTTACTACATCTAATAATAATAAGAATCTCTCTCTGTAGACCCAACCACCGGTAGCGTGGGCCTCGCCCCGCTGCCGGCGCGGCGGCACTTTAGGTTTAGGTTTTTTTATAGTATTTTGTTTTTTATTAAGTATAGGAATCCTTATTTTTTTCTTGTTATTAAAATAGCCTATGTTACTCAGTGATAATGTAGCTTTCTAATGAAAAAAGAATTATTAAAATCGGTCCAGTACTTTTTGAGTTTATTTGTTACATACAAAAATACAAATCTTTCCTCTTTATAATATTATTATTATATTATTAAGTATATAAATATTGTAAAAAAACTTAAATTTAAGACTATAAATAAATATGTGAATAATAATAAAAAAAATAAATAATACCGCTGACAGCCCAGACGTCTTTTTGATCTTATTTTCTGAAAATATTATATTTTTTGGTTTTTCGATCGTTTTTCTGCAACATTTCAACACAAAAGCAATAACCAAATTATTTTCCACTTAATTTAGATATTTTCTGCAATGAAACTTCGACAAAATATGAAGAAAAGTAAAAATCCAATATTTGACAATTTATGTCAATATGACGTTCAAGAAAATATCGGAGTACTGAATAAATCACAGGAATGCTAACAAGATCAAAGACGAAATTAACAGCGGATTCGAGAGGCGCACGACCACCACCATCGCCCGCCTCGTCGTCAGCTCCGAGCGCATCGTCGGGTGATGATTTCTACACCACTCGCGAGACGAGCGGCTCGTCGAGCGACACGAGCGGGCCACGGACGCCGCCGCCGCCACCACCACTAGCGCGACGACGAGGCCGTCCACCGCTGCCGGCACGCTTGGGGCCTGTGGGGCATCCTGCCCCGCCATCCGCTCCCGCTACCGGTAGCATAGTGCGTCGCATGCGATGGACTCAAACCATTAATGAGAATTGCATGCGCGCGTACTTTGGGGCTACAGAGGGGGGAACCAACATGACAGCGTACTGTGCCAGAATGCTGCCTTTGTTTCAGGCCCTTGAACCGACTTTGGCCGTGACTGCCCAACGGCTATCGGACCAAGTGCGGGCTATCCACCGGTGCAAACTGCTGGATCAGTCCGTAATTGATCGGCTCCGCCTGGAGGCGCTGCCCGCTCGCCCTACTGCTTCCTCGACGCGGGACTCGCCCGTACCTGTCGCGTCGTCAGCCCCGACAATGGCTTTAGTGCTGATGTCGGCGGCGACACTTGCGACACCACTGGCTGGTCCTGCGGTTGACGAGGTAGATGGGGCGAGTATGAGCGTATCTAGCCAGGTGAGTGAGCAACTGAGGAGGGCTTTGGAAGACGCGATTTCCCAGTATCGGTTTGCACCCGACTCTAGGCCGCGACTGCCACGTTTTCCCACCCATAGGCGTAACTTGGCGCTTATGGGAGCCCTGAATCCTTTGCTAGTCCCGTATTTACGGGCTAGCGAAGGCTTAGTCGATACCCGCTCGATCTTGTACTGCGGCGCCATCGCAGCGTGTCGCGTTGCACGTGTTAAGTTCCCGGGCGCTAACCGTGCACCGCGACCCGCCGAGGGTGTGCCTGCGTGGCAAATGCGGACCCAGCGGCGTATCGACTCGTTCAGGACTCATAGCAAAGCTAATCTGTTTCAGCCGGGGGAATAACCGCCCCCGAGTCATGCGTTTCGTGACACAGGCCTTTGCGGGGACTGGTATCAGACCCCAGCACTATTTGGCCAGTGTCACGGAACGCATAGACTACCTGAAACAGAAAATCTATGCGTGGGCAAACCGCATTCGTCGCTACAGAGAGAGTGTGGACCGATATTGGCTAAATCGCCTCTTCCAAAGTGACCAAAGGAAGGTGTACCGAGGCTGGGAGAGAACCGACCAACGTGTGAGCGATGGGCAGTTGCCGGATGCTAGCGCCATGAATGACTTCTGGCGTGGCATCTGGTCGGTGCCTGTCGAACACACGGAGGGTGACTGGATGCGTGTGGTTGAGCGGGAATGCGAGACTATCGAACCTATGGGATCTGTTTTAATAGATCCCGTAGACGTTAGTTGTGCAATCCGTACGGCTCAGAACTGGAAAAGTCGTGGGCCGGACGGGCTGCACAACTTTTGGATAAAATGGTTTCGATGCTCGCATGACCGCTTAGCCACACAATTCCAGGAAGCCCTTGAGGTTGGTTCTCTGCCTAGCTTTTTCACCACCGGTGTCACCTTCCTGCTCCATAAGTCCGGTAGTACCACGGAAGCAAAGAACTATCGACCCATTACGTGCTTGCCTACCATCTACAAGCTCCTCACATCCATTCTGAGCATCAAAATTAACGCGCACGTCGTTGCGCAAAACGTTTTGGCTTTCGCTCAGAATGGATGTAGGATTGGGTCCCGTGGTACTAAGGAGCTCCTCCTCATAGACATGACCATAAGCCAGCAAGTCCGGCGGAACAAGGGATCCCTCTCTGCCGCCTGGATTGACTATAAGAAGGCCTATGACTCAGTGCCTCATTCGTGGCTCGAGAGGATTTTAGAGTTGTATAAAATCGATACAACACTAAAATCATTTTTAGTGTCATGCATGGGGCAATGGGCCACAGTCCTTCGTCAACCAGGTGGTGGAAACGGCTCCGTTGGCCCGCAAGACTTGATTAGGATTGAGCGGGGAATATTCCAGGGTGACAGTCTGAGTCCATTGTGGTTCTGCCTGGCCCTGAATCTTCTCAGCACTTTGCTGAGGAATTCAGAGCTAGGCTGTCGACAGGGTGAAGTTATCTCTCACCTGCTGTACATGGATGATCTCAAGCTGTTTGCACCGAAATACCAAGACCTGGTGGAGCTGCTAAAAACCACTGAAGTTTTTAGCAGGGCCATCAGGATGGAGTTCGGTGTAGATAAGTGTGCGGTCATGCATGTACAGCGAGGGAAAGTTGTGGATTCTCCGAATCTACAACTTTCTGAGACGATGACTATCAGGTCTCTCTCCGAAACCGAGACCTACAAGTACCTCGGTATGACAGAGTCGTTGGGTATATCGGCAGTGGACATCAAGAAATCGGTGAAGGAGCGCTTTTTTGTCGCATGACAAAAGTACTAAATAGTCTTTTGTCCGGCGGCAACAAGGTGCGCGCCTTCAACGGTTGGGTGATGCCGCTGCTGATGTACTCCTTTGGCATACTGAGGTGGACTCAGACTGAGCTGGACACCCTGGATAGGAGGGTCCGTCGACTGCTCACTTTGCATCGCATGCTACACCCGCGCTCGTCTGTCATGAGACTGTACATTCCGCGGAAGTGTGGTGGCCGAGGCTTTTTAAATGCCAAGGACCTCCACAACCGTGAAGTATATAGTCTCCGGGATTATTTCCGAAACAGGGGGCGTGGAATGCATTGCGATGTAGTGGCAGTTGACAGAGGCCTCACCCCGCTCTCCCTAGCGAAGGAGAACTGGCGCAGGCCATCGGTGCTCAGCACCGATGATCGCAAGGCGGTATGGAAGAGCAAGGAGCTGCACGGGCGGTTCTATCGGGCCCTAACAGGACCCGATGTGGACCTGCTCGCGTCGGTGGCCTGGCTGCGCTTCGGCGACCTCTTTGGGGAAACCGAAGGTTTTGCCTGTGCAATTGCGGACGAAGTTGTCTTGACGAACAACTACCGGAAGTATATCCTGAAGGACGGTACGGTCGACATTTGTCGGGCATGCCACCGTCCCGGAGAGTCACTCAGGCACATTACTTCCGGTTGTTCTCATCTTGCCAACGGCGAGTACTTGCACAGGCATAACCAAGTAGCCAGGATTATCCATCAGCAACTTGCTCTTCGATACGGCCTTGTCGAGTCTGAGGTGCCGTACTATAAGTACGCACCGGCGCCAGTTCTCGAAAATGGTCGTGCGTTGCTCTATTGGGACCGCTCTATCATCACGGACAGGACTATTGTCGCCAATAGGCCTGATATCGTGGTGATTGACCGGTCCCAACGCCGGGCAGTGCTCGTCGACGTCACCATTCCACACGACGAACCTTGTGAAGGCCGAGAAGGACAAGCTCAGCAAGTACCTTGACTTGGCTCACGAGGTTACTGCCATGTGGGATGTGGACTCGACGATCATTGTCTCGATAGTCGTTTCGGTAAACGGCTTAATAGCGAAGAGTCTCGACCACCACCTTAAGAGGCTCTCGCTAGACGGTTGGGTCAAGGGTCAGATACAGAAGGCGGTCGTTCTGGACACGGCGCGCATTGTCAGAAGGTTCCTCTCTCTGTAGGCCCAACCACCGGTAGCTTGAGCCCCGCCCCGCTGCCGGCGGCACTCTAGGTTTAGGTTTTTTTGTAGTATTTTGTTCTTTTATATAAATATTGTAAAAAAACTTAGATTTAAGATAATAAATGAATATGTGTATAATAATCTAATCTTAGATATTTACAAACTTAGAAATATTTTTATATGTTACAGCATATTCTTGATATCGTCTATTTCGGAAAATTAACTATTATTTTAGAATTCTGAATTCTCCCTCTGAATTATAATAACATAGGTTGTACCTACTAGCTAATGAGATCTTTTTAAAAATATGATTATTTTAGAATTTCTACTTTTTATTTAAAAATAAATATATAATGGCATACTAAAATTATACTAGAAACTTACTACATACATTATTATTTTCGATTTCCTATTTCTGTATACATACATCTGTATAAAATTACAACAGTATCGAGTTATTTCTTATCAATATGTATGGGCCTGATCCATGTGTACATGCATAAATTCATTCATGTCATAAAATGCTTTTTCAGTTAACCATTTCTTTAGGGAATTTTTGAATCTGTTTCCTTCTAATGACTTTATTTCAGGGGGTAATTCATTGTAAGTGGTAATAGCTGTCATATATGTACTTTTATGAAACATTGCATTGTTAGCCTGAGGAATAATTTCATTGACTTCATTAACTTTTGTTTTGTTATAAACAATATTTAGTTGTAAAAGCTGATATTATAATAAAACTAGCGTGAGGATTCATTATTAAAATTTAAATGAACACCGGATACAACTCACGATTATTTGAACGGTTGAGCCGCTATGCGTCCGACCGGTTTCAGAGTAGTTAGTACTCTTTCTTCAGGGAATACGCGCGCCCCCGACAAAGTGCGCGACGGGCGTGCGCGGGCGTCGTTCATATAAATTTTGATATTATAATAGTTGAAATAAATCTTAAATGATGATTATTAGATTATTAGACTATTATAACTTACATATATCTAGTGATTATTGTGAAAGATGTAATAATGTATGAGGTAAATAGATCTTTTCGCTGAAACTAAAATTGTATGTTGTCTTTCCATTATTCAATGCATGGATGAACTGGTTGTATTTCTGGACGACATATATTTTATAGGATCTCACCGGGACCAACACTGAAATCGTAAAACAACAGCTTTCTTCTACATAATGTTCATCGACTCTCGAGAAAAGGTATGGAACCATACGTTATAGGATCACTTTGTTGTCCGTCTGTCCGTCTGTCCGTCTGTGTGTATGTCAAAACTCATTATCTCAGGAACGCGTAAAGATATCGAGTTGAAATTTAAACGCTATCTATATCTATGGTTTCTTGCAGCTGTGTAAAAGAAAAACTTCTCAGATATCATTTAGAAAAGTTAGAGCCTTTTATGTCGTTAAAAACCGCATGTTTCGACACTCACAAATTCAAAACCTACAGGGTACTTCCCGTTGACATAGAACTATGAAATTTGGCGAGAAGCATTGTCTCAGAGTACACATATAGGAATAAATCTGAAAACTGTACATTTATATTTAAATCATAAATAAATAGGGCCTCAAAATTCACAAAATATGGGTTCAAAATTCAAAGTGAGTAAATCGTATCATGTAAGGTATCATATAAAAGAACTTCATTAGTACATGCTAAAACAGGTTTTTAATTATTTTAACAATGTGTTTGTACGGAACCCTCGATGTGCGAGCCTGATTCGCACTTGCCCGGTTTTTGTCTCGTATGGCCCCCAAAACGTCTATTTAGATGGGTAAGTATTAGTTTTGTTTAATTTTTGAAATTTGTAGATATCTCTTGAAGAATTTGTCAAAGCATTCATTCGATAACTGCTCATAACTATTTGTGAAACAACTCTTTGTAAGTATCATTATAAACTAGTTTATTTAATGGGTTATTCGAAAAGTTCCCATGTTGTCTGAGCGTAGAACTCGGAAGGGGAGTGTCTTGTTGACTCCCCGCCGTAATTGACTTGTCTATGATAGCTAAGTTCTGGCAATCTGGGCCGGCATCAAATATCCTGGAGGGAAAGTGGTTAACATTAAAATACAAATTGAATTTTAGAGTTCGGATGATCCGACGTTGTATCCGACTAGAGTTTGTGCAATGAAGGAAGCGTCGTAGGTGAGGTCGCTCGTGTGGTATTTTGCTAATTTTGTTACGTTGGCAATACTGCTCTGTCATTGTTGGGACAACTAAAAGTGTTTGATACTTGGTAGACACCAATTCGGTTTTCATCAGTAGACTTGCATTTACCAAGTAGTCGGTACCTTGACTGCTGATCAAAATCTTATTGTTACTCGTATTGTGGTTCACTTCTTCTTCTTCTTCGTGTCGATAGTTCTAAGGTGATAGATCTAGAATGTGATGATCTATCTAGATAAGCTTTGCCCAGTGGTTAGCAACTGCTACTCCAGGAGGGGTGGCCTCCACTAGGTTGCTCAGTGTGCAGGTGTTTGGGCACTGAGGACAGGACAATAGGTGTTGCATTGTCTGCACAGCTCCACAATCGCACTCCACTGAGATCATATCAGAGAAACCCCATTTGGCCATATTAAACTTGCAGCAGCCAACTTGGATCCGGAGTCGATTCAACGACTTCCACGTTGGCCACGCTAAGTCATTCCCTGGGGGGAGTTCATTCCGCTGGCTCTATATGATATATACAACATTTGAAAGCTTGTTTTATGGGCTTTTCAAAAATATCTAATTTAGATTTTTCCACCCCACCATTTTTTTTAAATGTGAAAAATAAATTGAATGAAAAATAACAATACAGCCTTTTATTTTTACTAGTTTAACAATACTTAAGTGTTTCTATCGTTATTATACCATTCGTAGATGATTCTTCTACATTCATCTCTTAATTTGCTAAAATTAAACATTATAACCTAACAGTGTGACCAGTTAGTAGGTACAATGTGACAAAAAACACTTATAAAGTGTGTCTAAATGGTAAAAATCCTTTTATTTAACAATTTGGAGGTTATTTAATCAGGGTTGATAGAAATAAAGTACCTATTGAGCCAAATATATTTATTTATCTTAATAAATTCAAAATTAATTAAAAAAAATCGGAGTTATCTTTTATAATTTTAACTGATGTAATAGACTCAGAAAAATATGAACTTTCTCGAAATGTAACGAGTGTTGTGGTTAGAATTTTTGATTATTATTATACCAGCCGCCATACATTTTGTGAACATGTCCTTTTATCGAAATCAGCCTGGTTGACATACTACGATGCAATGATAGAAATCATTGCATAGCCAGTTGTACCATTTTTGGCAATAATTAATATTATTTAAAGTTGGTTGAAAATAAGCATGTGCATAATTTAAGTATCATGATTAAAGACTAGTTTATTTAATGGATTTTTAGAAAAGTTCCCGTGTTTGTTCTTCAAGGACGAATAGTAGGACTAAACTTGTCTACGATAGAAGTTCTGCCAATCTGGAACGGCATCAAATATTCTGAAGGGAAAGTGGTTAACATTAAAATACAAATTGAATTTTAGAATTTGGTCTATCCGGTGTTTGCAAACATTGCGGCGTTGAAACTATTTGTTCTGACATATCAGGTAAAGGCCGAATTATACACGTCGGTAGATGTGAACTATAACTAAGTACAAGCTACGCAATATACGAGTACCTACCTACAATCCTGACTGAAGATCACATAAAGCTGCATGTTGATTGGATATTGCGCAACTTGCAGCTAACTTCACATTCGAGTCCGACTTGTTTGATTCGGCCTTAACGAGTATTTATGAAAATAAACAGTATGCTGAGTGTGAGTTTTGTCGGAAACATGACGCGCTCGAGCGCGTAAGTATGTAATTTGTATGAAGAAATGTACAGCGCCACTAGCGGCGCGTTTTTAAAACACAACAAGTTCATACAAAATACATGCTTACGCACTCGCCGAGGAGCGCGTCATGTTTACGGCAAAACTCACACTCAGCATACAGTCATGTTTATTATGCACCTGCTGATGACTGTTGTCAAAACTGAAAATTTGATTTCTGGGAAATAGAATATACAGGGTTATTTCTAATCAATTAGCATCCTTTTAGTATAAGCCGTGGTGGCCTAGAGGTAGTGACACCCGCGTTGCAATCGTGAGGTCGTGGGTTCAAATCCCAGTCCCGTACCAATGAGTTCTTTGGAATTTATGTACGGAATTTCACACCACTGGCTTTTTGGTGAAGGCAAACATCGTGAGGCAACCTGCATACGTCCGTAGAAGAAATTCGATGGCGTATGCGAATCCACCAACCCGCACTGGGCCAGCGTGGTGGATTTGGCCCAATCACCCTTCGTGGGTAGGCCTACGTCCTGCAGTGGACCATTAAAAGGCTGATACAGTACAGTACAGCATCCTTTTAGGGGCTTATTCTGTACGTCAAAACTAACAACTTCTATTCTGCGACTTTTATCTAAACTCAAAAAAAAATCAGCTTACATTTGGTCGCGAGTGACCGATATTTATACCTATATAAGGAACACGTTTTTTTTTAGTTTTGTCTAAAGTCGCAGAACAAAATTGTTAGTTTTGATGTACAGAATAAGCCCCTAACGTTTGTTTAGAAATAAAAATCGGTTCAGCAAATTTACAAACATTATCAAATTCTACATACAAAGTACTTATGCTATTATAGAAGAAAGGTTGAAAATCCTTCTGCTAGTGAAGGTTAAATCTGCTTAAACGTTTCTATCCCATTGTTTAATATTCATCGATGAAATGTTATTAATTTTCTTTAATCTCCTCAGTCCTAGTTACATCGTAAATGGATATTTATGTTTTAATTAATATTTCTTTCTTTGAACCAGCGGCTAAATTAATACTTGTGATGAATTTATTGCCCAGCTTTGCTTCGTGAGGATAATTAACTTTACGTTTTTCACTGCCGATTTAAATTTGTTTTTGTACGTCAAGCGTAAATATTTGAGGATTTGTTTACATTTTTATTTGGGTAGAATAGATATAGATATAGCCGTGGTGGTCTAAAGGTAGTGACACCCGCCTTACAATCGTGAGGTCGTGGGTTCAAATCCCCGGTCCCGTACCAATGAGTTCTTTGGAATTTATGTACGGAATTTCACACCACTGGCTTTTCGGTGAAGGAAAACTTCGTGAGGCAACCTGCATACGTCCGTAGAAGAAACTCGATGGCGTATGTGAATCCACCAACCCGCACTGGGCCAGCGTGGTGGATATGGCCCAATCACCCTTCGTGGGTAGGCCTACGTCCTGCAGTGGACTATTAAAAAGGCTGGTACAGTATAGTACAGTACAGAGAAAAGAAAGTGAATAGTGCTAAAATTCAAAAGTTCTTGAGTGGAGACCACGTACCGGAAAGCGCAGCGTAGGACGTCTTCCCACGAGGAGGGAGATGACCTGGATCGCGCTGGATGCTAGCCACTTCCATTCAGAAGGCCTATGTGCATCAGTGGATGTCTTAGGGCTGATAGATGGCTATGGCAACTTTTAAATAGGTGTTATGGGAGTTTTTTTTTGACGAGCAAAGGTGCCTTTATATCTACAATAAGATACAATACTACTTTATATGCTAAAACTACCTACACTACTACTACAAAGAAAACAATTAGGAGTTATTTCTTACAACCAAAAATATCTTTCATTGTTTCAGGGATGGTTTAATCCTGACTCAAAATAAAGACAAAAATCATTTATGAAAATATTAAAATCAAGAAACGCATAATTACTCATTTTTTTGTGACTTAATAAAATTGAAATTCGATTTTGGTAAAGTCTCAGGACAATAATCAAAGCTCAAATTGCAATATCAATATTTTTTAAATTGAAATAGCTATCGAGGAAGTTGTACGTACTTACTGAAGTCTCAACCCACATTAAGGCGTTTGGAAACTCCATTCATCTAAGTTTAAAGGTCAACACAGTGTAATTTAAAAGTTTTGTAAGTCTAGTTCCAAACCATCAAACTTACTATTGTAATTTTGTACTATGAAATTATTTAAAGTGAAATGGACTAAAAATAGACTTAAATCAGTAGCATAATCTACACCAAGACCTACACAACGCCAAGAAGATTTGGCCTACATAGCCCGGGAGGTGAGCGCAAAAAAATGCAACTACTGTCTAAAAGCTGAATCTTTGGTATTACGTTGTCATGATGGTGTACAATAATACCCCAGATTCAATCAGCTGATCCGCTTAGCGTTTGGTAGGGATACTAGTTTGAATTTAAAAATAATAAATTAGTATCTTGCAACTTACTTTGACTGCGTACTTTTCTTTTGAGATTAATAAATATTCTTAAATTTTTAATAGCTGAAAATCGGGTGTACACGTAGAAAAATAACTGAAAAAAAGTTGAACCACAGAAAATTACCTGAAACAAGTAACAATAAGACCTATCAGTCAGCCTGACTGACAGGCTCTGTTATATGTTTTGTATGATTGGCTTTCTAATCTCTTTTTAGTTATTTTTTTTACCTATACACCAATTTTCAGCTCCTAAAAGTAGTTGCAAGATACTCAATTATTTTTAAAAAAGGGGTATCCCCACCACGCTAAGCATCCCAGCTGACCAGACCACCAGACTGAATACGGTGTATTGTTGTACACCACCATGACAACGTAATACCAAAAATTCAGCTTTCAGAAAGTAGTTGCAATTTTTTGCGCTTACCTCCCGGGCTAATATACATAATGCTTTAGAAAAGAAAACTAGGAGGGACTTAAACAGTGTTTTCTATAAATCCATCCAAAACAAGGGCTAAAGCGGCACTCTAAAAGATAATCTGTTTAACTTCTTGCAAAAGATTTTCATTTCGACAAATTAACTAACGTCGCTTCCGATTTCATGGAACAAGAAATTCAAATAATTTAAGCATCTGGCTTTATTCATAAATTCTAAGAACGTCTTTACAAAATCGCAGATCATATATTCAAATTGAACTGATAATGCAAATTCTATTTATTGAGTATAATCCTACTAAAATTATAAACGTGAAAGTTTGTGAGGATGGATGGATGGATGTTTGTTACTCTTTCACGCAAAAACTACTGAACGGATTGAGATGAAACTTTGCAATAATATAGCTTATATAGCAGAATAACACATACGCTATAAATTATAATGATATGTTGCGTATGCGGGCTAAGCCGCGGGTAAAAACTAGTTTGGATTATTTAGGTAGTAGTGATTTATTTACTGACTATCCATCCATCCTCACAAACTTTCGCGTTTATAATATTATATATAATATATAGTAGGATGAACCAAACTTGTTTTTTTTTAAATATTTTTTTCAATCACGCTTATGTGAGTTTGTCTATCGACTCTCGGCTAGTTTTAACTAAATTAATCATAGTCATTGTGTTTGTATTAGGTACTTACCTTCATTAATTTGATAACCGGGATCTTTTCTTCGTAAATAATACTTCCACGTCTCCCGTATTACTAGTTTTTGCCTTTGCCCGCTTGATACATTTTGTGCTATCACAAAGGAACCTTTAATTTTTCCGGAATTAAAGTAGCTGTAGGCTGTGTTTTTAAAATCTCCCGCCAATTGTGCTCCCCAATGGCACCGACCTGCGCGCGCACACTTGCGACGCAAGCGCTGCCGCGCTCCGCCGTTGTCACCGCGGTGGCAAAAAAAGGAACTGCTGTTCGTTCGTTTTCGCATTTGAAAATGGTGTGCATACAAATTGTGAAAATCGTACTTATTAGAAAATTCTAAAACTAATAAGCAAAACTTGTGTGGAAGACTTAAACGTGTTGTGGACTATCCATGGACATTAAAATTGGTGATCAAATCAACCTACCTCAACGTTTGTCGTCGAGGAACAGGCCGGCCCACAAGCGGCGCATGGACAGGTTAGTTCTTTTTGGGGAATTTATGTACTCACCTACTTATTCAAAGTCTATCGCGACAGTAGCCTATGTCACTCTCCGTTTGTGGTATTACGTAAATACCAGAAATCAAGTCTATCCGTTGCTTTATTGCCGCGTGAACGAGGAACAAACCAACAAAGACACCTTTGTATTTATAATACTAGCTGACCCAGTAAACTTCGTTTTACGCAATATCTTTATAAATTATAGCCGATTCGTTATTCTGATGTATATAAGCATTACTATTGCAAAGTTTCATCTCAATCCGTACAATAGTTTTTTGCGTGAAAGATCCACACATAAAAACTTTCGCATTTATATGATTAGTAGGATAGTAGAGCTGTTATTGCACAGACTATTAATACTCGTAAAAATGGCAAACTTCTTATACTTGGGCTCGGATTATATCGGATTCAAATAAGTATTGTTTGTACAAATGTACACATCTAATATGATATTGTCAAATTTAATGCTTAAGAACTGTATAGAGCCCTTGAAAAAATTGACCAACTCATACTATATTAGGGTATAGTTCTGCGGAGGGTATCTTCTGTACTGGATGTCAATTTTTGGACCGATAGAAACTGATTTTTCGAATTGCATTCTTCGCTATTCCTTTCGCACTAACACAATTAAGTATTCAATGCTGCTTCCTGCTCTTACTCGGTCTCGTGAGCATACGTATAAATTCAAAAATAGAGCCTCTGTACCTATCGCATGTTTTCACCACAATAGTAAGCTCGACATGTTTTGTGAAAGCCCCAGCCCCAAAACTTTGCCACTTGTAAATTTTGCTAGGTAAAGTTGCCCACCAAATATTTGCTCTGTTCTTGCATCCTAACCGCTTGTCTGCGGTTGGTCCAACTTTTCTGTGTTGGGTGCATACGACTTAATCATAGAGGTCGATAGAAGTTTCTCCAACGTGAACCACGAGACAATTAAACTAAGCAAACGGTGAATATGCTGCAAGATTCGTGTTTACGATGCTTATATTGCCGAATGCATTGCTCTGTGAGCGCTAATGCACACAGATCTTGCAGGATGGGACATGTTGCCGGTTGCCGCGACCAAACGAGGCAGTGGCGTACGACTACGGCTATACGACGCAAGCGCTCTCGCTCGGCTACCTGCGGTTTCTCACGTATTATACTAAGCGCCGTACAAATCGGCGCATGGGAAATTATGCGCAGAACGCTTCGCAAAAGTCGAAATATAGTTATACGCAGGAGCCAGAGAGACGTGACGCCGGGGCACGCCCGCCCCTCAAACTCATACCTCCCGCACGCTGCCTACGCATTACGACACGCGGCATCGGAATTGTGCACAAATGCGCAATAATTAGCCAATCTCGGCGAAGTGTCATCTGCGGCTAACATCTCATCCGCCGATTTGTGTGGCGCTTAGTGTACCGATTGTTTATTTGCACTTTTTAAATTAATAAATTGAATTATTGTGCGTAGAACTTAACACTACGACAAACCTTTGCAAGGTTTGTTAGTGTTACTTAAATATGTATGTATATTGTAACCTTTTGTTGACAATAATCTATTATATAAAAGGCTTCCCTGAGTGACTGACTGACAGACAGCCTACAGCCCAAACCGCTTAAGATATAAACTTGAAATTTGGTACATAGGTACATTGTACAACGTAATGGAGCACTAAGGAAGAAAATTTTGAAAAATCAATCTCTAAAGAGGTAAAACGGGCCCTTTTCATTTGTATGTAACTTTTTATTCCCTATACCGAATGACTTGAAACTTTGTATAAATGCTATCCAAACAAAATAAAAGTTAAGTTTTTTCCTGTTTTTCCGAATTTTCTTCATCTAAGGGGTCAAATAAGGTCCCAAAGTTGGTGAAAAATGTGTCAATTACATCCAAGCAGCTGAACGGTTATGGTTGAAATCTGGTATGAAGGAAGCACACAGTATGTTTCAATACAGGAACTAATAATATACAGGAAAATCTATAGGGTTCCTTAGGGATGGCAAAAATTAATCAGTTTAGGCTACAACCCAAACCGCTGAGGATATAAACATGAAATTTGGAATATACGTACATCGTACGACATAATGAAGCACTAAAGGTGGGCACACACGGTCAGTTAAACTGATCAGTTTTTCGCGTCACTCCAACTGGGTGCTCATTCAGTTAATGAAAAGGTGGGAATTGGTGGTTCCATATTTGAAGACAGTGGAGCCATGATATTTCTTCGATAACTTGTGTTAAGTGTTTCAATTTTTCATGAGAAATTATTGGAACCAAAGTTGTTTGAAATTTGATTTTCCACAACTTTGATTCCTATCAACTTTTTCTAGGACCGATATTTTTTAATAAGCCGGTGATGCCATGATGTTTCTTCGATAACTTGTGTTATTTCAATTTTTCATGAGAAGTTATCGGAACCCAACTTGTTTGAGATTTGATTTCCTATGACTTTGATTCCCATCAACTTTTTTCAGGATCAATATTTTTTTTTAATAAGTTAGTGGTCCCATTTTGTTTCTTCCATAACTTGTTATTTCAATTTTTCATAAGAAATTATCGAAGCCGAAGTTGCTTGAAATTTGATTTCCTACAACTTTGATTCTTTTTAACTTTTTCTAGGATCAATATTTTTTTAATAAGCCAGTGGTGCTATGATGTTACTTCGATAACTTGTGTTATTTCAATTTTTCATGAGAAATTATCGAAACCAAAGTTGTTTGAAATTTGATTTTCTACAACTTTGACTCCCATCAAATTTTTCCAGGATCGATATTTTTTTTAATAAGTTAGTGGTTCTATTTTGTTTCTTCCATAACTTGTTATTTCAATTTTTCATGAGAAATTATCGAAGCCGAAGTTGCTTAAAATTTGATTTCCTACAACTTTGATTCTCATCAACTTTTTCTAGGATCGATATTTTTTTAATAAGCCAGTGGTGTTATGATGTTACTTCGATAACTTGTGTTATTTCAATTTTACATGAGAAATTATCGGAACCAAAGTTGTTTGAAATTTGATTTCCTACAACTTTGATTCCCATCAACTTTTTCCAGGATCGATATTTTTTTTTAATAATCATAATCATAATCATAATCATAATCATTTATTTCATAAATACTATTTACACGTCATATCAGGTTAATCAATAATTAAGTCAAAATAATACAATATAAAAATAATTAGCAACAATGTCAAATAAAAATAATAATCGATTATTATACCAAATAGTAATAAATAGCAGTTGACTTGAATAAATGTCAACTATTGTACAGAGCTTATAGATTCAACTACTTTACAGTTTAGGAATTCCTTGTAACTATAAAACGTTTGCTCGACAAGCCATTGCTTCAAACGAAATTTGAAACACGCGATACTAGGTGCCTCAATGATAGTCTTTGGTATTTTGTTGTACACGGTCGGCCCCATGACGTGGGTGAGTTTGTCCGACTTAGCCAATTGCCTGGGTATCTGTTTAAGTTTTCCTGCGCGTCTACTCGGCAGCGTAGGTTGCTTACCATGCCCTTTAAACTCACTGTACTTATCCAGATTACTCTTTACAAACAACGCCACTTGTAATATCACAATGCACGGCAGAGTAAGAATCTGAAATTTTTTAAAGTAAGGCTTAGCTGATTGGTCGCTACTGATTCCCGCTATGGCACGGACAGCTCTTTTTTGCATACGGAATGCACGTTCCCAATCCGCTGCTTGGCCGTAGAACTCAGCGCCATATTGTAGCACCGAGTGCACGGTAGCGAAGTAACACGTTCGGGCGACCTCCACCGGTACGACACGGGCCACTCGACGCAATGCAAACGAGGCACTGGCCACTCTACCACACACTTTTTGGATATGATTTTCCCATGTCAGCCCAGAGTCAATTTCAAAGCCTAGAAAACCTGTTACGTCCATGTGTTTAATGGCAACATTATTCACCAAGATCTTTAGGCGCCTATATTTCCTTCCCGAGAGGTTAAAATGTGTAAAGTGGGTCTTGGTCAGATTTAGTGCAAGCCCATTCGTTTCAAACCAACTTGCAAGTTGAGCGCTCACCTCGTTCAGCTTAACCTCCAGCTCGTCTACGGAGGGGGCAGTGACCAGAGCAGCGACGTCATCAGCATACATCAGGATTTCTGCTGATGTTATTGCATCTGGTAAGTCATTCAGCAGCAGTGAGAAGATGACGTTCGAGACAGAGGATCCCTGCGCTACACCTATTGTAGAGCACAGAGGGTCCGATGTCACTGTACCTCTACTTCCAACGACTACTTGAGATCTGTCCCGAAGTATACCGGCAAACAGCGCCAGTGCATTGCCGCCTAGTCCGTAGAGGGTTAATTTAGCTTCGATTAAGCCTATAGCCTAATAAGTTAGTGGTTCTATTTTGTTTCTTCCATAACTTGTTATTTCATTTTTTCATGAGAAATTATCGAAGCCGAAGTTGTTTGAAATTTGATTTCCTACAACTTTGATTCCCATCAACTTTTTCCAGGATCGATATTTTTTTTTAAAGTTAGTGGTTCCATTTTGTTTCTTCCATACTTGTGTTATTTCAATATTTCATGAGGAAATTATCGGAACCAAAAATGTTTAAAATTTGATTTCCTTCAACTTTGATTCGCATCAACTTTTTCTAGGATCTATTTTTTTTTAATAAGCCAGTGGTGCCATGATGTTTCTTCGATAACTTGTGTTATTTCAATTTTACATGAGAAATTATCGGAACCAAAGTTGTTTGAAATTTGATTTCCTACAACTTTGATTCCCATCAACTTTTTCCAGGATCGATATTTTTTTTTAATAAGTTAGTGGTTCTATTTTGTTTCTTCCATAACTTGTTATTTCATTTTTTCATGAGAAATTATCGAAGCCGAAGTTGCTTGAAATTCGATTTCCTACAACTTTGATTCCCATCAACTTTTTCCAGGATCGATATTTTTTTAAAAGTTAGTGGTTCCATTTTGTTTCTTCCATACTTGTGTTATTTCAATATTTCATGAGGAAATTATCGGAACCAAAAATGTTTAAAATTTGATTTCCTTCAACTTTGATTCTCATCAACTTTTTCTAGGATCGATATTTTTTTTAATAAGACAGTGGTGCCGTTTTGTTTCTTCTATAACTTGTGTTATTTCAATATTTCATGATAAATTATCGGAACCAAAAATGTTTTAAATTTGATTTCCTACAACTTTGATTCCTATCAACTTTTTATAGGATCGATATTTTTTTTAATAAGGCAGTGGTGCCATTTTGCTTCTTCCATAACTTGTGTTATTTCTATTTTCCATGAGAAATTTGGAAACCAGAAATGTACGAAATTTGATTTCCTACAACTATGATTCCCATCAATTTTTTCTAGGATCGATATTTTTTTTTGATAAGACGGTGGTGCCATATTGTTTACAATGGCACCACTGTCATATTCGAAAAATATCGATCCTACAAAAGTTGATGTGAATTAACGTTGTAGTAAATCAAATTCCAAACAACTTTGGTTCAGATATTTTTTTATAAAAAATTGAAATTACGTGAGTTACTGAAGATTCAGTTAATCATCGAAGTGGTACAAACATGCAAACCATCGCAGTACCTATCGGCAATAGTTGACTACATTAGGACCCCGCTGCAATTATTTGATGAACTGATGCGAACATTTCATCATGTGTGCCCAGCTTCTGGTAGTGGTTTATACATGGAGCCACCAATTCCCACCTTTTAATTTACTGAATGAGCCCCATTTGGAGTGACGGGAAAAACTGATCAGTTTAACTGACCATGTGTGCCCACCTTCTGTGGCGGCGACGTGGAGTGTGGCCAACTTATCGCCATTTAGGCTAGGTACCTGTTTCTACTATTTTATTATATTTATTTATTTATTTAATTTACTTACTAGTAAAGAATATCGCAGAGACAAAAACAGGTTTTCAACGATCTCCACACGCAGTGTCGCCGTCTCCTACACCATTCCTATCCAAAAATCTTTACGTAAAACACAAATTATTGCAGTACAAGTACTTCATCGATGAAAAACAAAGTTTTAGATATGAAAGAAAACCAACAAGTTAAATTTCTTAAATCGTTTTTGTTTGTAACTAGAAGTAGTAGGTATTTAATTATATTTCACATTTACTCTTTAGGTATATTCTAAGAAAAAAATAAGTACTTTGAACTTAAATATGAATCAACAGTAGGTAGTAGTAATAAGTACTTAAGTAGTAATTATAGTTCCGTGTTAATTTAAGGGCTTAGCGAGAGTTGAAGATATAATTAAGTTATTTTTATCGTAAACTATTTCCAACTATACTTGTAACAGAAGCCAAGTACTTACCTATATACAAATAAATCTGTAATATCTGGCATCACTGCGGACGAACTGATCCACCTGACGCGTCTTCGCGTCGGCTGGATCAGTTCGTTTCGGTTTTATTAAGGTCGGTTCACACATATCAGTAAAGCTATAGATTGTTGAAGTGTTTCTGTTCAATACTACGGAACGGAGCTAGCAATAATATCATTGATAACTCAAGACTGTTAAAAAAGAAGAGGAATCAAGGAAAAAAATTGAAAATGAGTGACATGAATCATAGTGATTTTCTTAGTGTTCCTGTTTTGTTTCACAAATTGGTTTTGTGTTCGAACCCATGCATCAATTACAAAAAAAATATAATTCAGATTTAAAATAAAGAAACTACTCGTCCTCCATTAGGTATGTTTACATGGTGTGGCATCCGCGATCCGACAAAAATATACTTAGTTGTCAATGATTGCCGGTGTCGGCACTAACACTGAGATCACTGAGTAATATAGTCACCGACACATTTACAAGTTTTGTATCCGTTTATAAAGAATGTATGAAATAATGTTTCGCATAAAAACTACTAGTTACGTACACCAGTGAACTTTTTGTAGAATCATTTTTTAATATTATAGGTGTGCTATTTTAACTTGTGCTATTTCAATCTTGCATGAGAATTAATAAGACACAAACTTGTTTGAAATTCGATTTCCTACAACTTTGAACCTTATCATCTTTTTCTAGGTTTGATACTTTTTTGTATAAGATAGGTGTGCCATTTTGTTTCTTCAATAACTTTTGTTATTTCTTTCTTTCATGAGTAATTATCGGAACCAAAGTTGTTTGAAATTTGCTTGCCTACAACTTTGAATCTCAGCAATTTTTTCTAGGATTGATATTTTTTATAATAAGATAGGTGTGCCATTTTGTTTCTTCAATAACTTGTGTTATTTAAATCTTTCATGAGAATTTATAACAAAACAAAGATATTTAAAAATTTTATTCCTACAACTTTGATCCCTTTCAACATTTTCTAGGTTTGATATTATTTTGAATAAGATAGGTGTGCCATTTTGTTTCTTCAATAACTTTTGTTATTTCTTTCTTTAATGAGAAATTATCGGAACCAAAGTTGTCTGAAATTTGATTTCCTACAACTTTGATTCCCATCATATTTTTCTAGAATTGATATTGTTTTGAACAAGATAGGTGTGCCATTTTGTTTCTTCAATAACTTTTGTTATTTCTTTCTTTAATGAGAAATTATCGGAACCAAAGTTGTCTGAAATTTGATTTCCTACAACTTTGATTCCCATCATATTTTTCTAGAATTGATATTGTTTTGAACAAGATAGGTGTGCCATTTGTTTCTTCAATAACTTTTGTTATATCTTTATTTAATGAGAAATTATCGCAACCATAGTTGTCTGAAATTTGATTTCCTACAACTTTGATTCCCATCATATTTTTCTAGAATTGATATTGTTTTGAACAAGATAGGTGTGCCATTTTGTTTCTTCAATAACTTGTGTTAGTTAAATCTTTCATGAGAATTTATAAGAAAACAAAGTTATTTAAAATTTGTTTTCCTACAACTTTGATCCCTTTTAACATTTTCTAGGATTGATATTGTTTTGAATAAGATAGTTGTGCCATTTTGTTTCTTCAATAACTTTTGTTATTTCTTTCTTTAATGAGAAATTATCGCAACTAAAGTTGTTGGAATTTTGATTTCCTATAACTTTGATTCTCATCAACTTTTTCTAGGATTGATATTTTTTAGAATAAGATAGGTGTGCCATTTTGTTTCTTTAATAACTACCTATCGACAATGATTAACTACATTTGCCCACGCTGCACTGATTTGATGAACTGATGTGATCATTTCATCATGTGTGCCCAGCTTCAGGTAGTGGTTCAGATAGAACTACCAATACATACGTATTAATTCACTGAATGAGCCTCATTTGGAGTGACGCGAAAAACTGATCAATTTAACTGACCGTGTGTGCCCACCTTAAGAAAGAAAAACGTACCCAACTCTAACTTACGGGGTAAAACGGGCCCTTTTTGTTTGCATGTAACTTTTTATTCCCTGTACAGATTGACATGAAAATTTGAATAGATGCTCTTGAGACTAAATAAAAAATATGGCTGTACCTGCTTTTCTGAATTTTCCTCAAAAAAATTCCTTAGGGGTCAGATACGTCCCAAAACTTCAATGCGCTTTTTTTAAATAATGTAGTAATGTAGTATCTAGAATAGGATTAAGATAATGATTTATCCTTAAATGGAGCATAATGGGTCCCCAATAGTTTACGTTTTTTTTATTTTGTGAGCCAATAGTCTTAAACTTAGCGCACATACGGATCAACATACGTATTTTACTGTGGGGTAAACCCTGGTAAGCGAAAATTACCTACATTTTCCATACATTTTGTCGCGGGTCGATGAACTTTTTGTGTTGAACAGCTGATTTTATTCACGTGATTTTGGGGTTGATACCATTGTAAAAGTTAATCAAATTATGAGTATAATAGCATCCTAGAACATGCTTGACGAGTGACGTCTAGATATACACTATGTGTTTCTCAAATAAAATAAGATATAGGTACCTACTTGTGTGCCATTTTATCATTTGCCTGGAAAATTAAATTTCTAATGACTTCATGAGACATGTCGAATACCTGTACCGGCCTTAATTAATAGTGCACTACTAAACATAGGCCTAGTAGCCTCGAAGGGTGATTAGGCCATATCCATCACGCCGACCGAGCGCGGGTTGCTGAATCCACAAACGACATTGATTTTTTCTCTACGGACTTACCTACATAGGTTGCCTCTATGTTTTCCATCAATGAAAAGCCAGTAGTGTGAAATTCCTTACATAGTTACTCATACAATTATTATTATTGGCTCCCTCGGTGGCTCAGTGATTTGTGAACCTGACTCCTGGGTCAAGGAGGCGTGGGTTTAATTCCTACAAAGGGCCAATATTTATGTGATGATCATATGTGTTTGCTCTGTGTCTGCGTGTTACTAATGTATTTTTATTTATTTATTTATTTAACACTTTCTTGCACACCATTTGTACAAAAAGAGGACTTAACGCTAAATAGCATTATCAGCCAGTCAACCTACAGGTACATGTATATGTAGTATATCAGTCTCTGCCAGCCAAATCACAAGCTTTGCTTAGTTTGCGGTCAGCGACCGTGTGTGAGATGTCTCCCAATATTTATTTATTATTGAATTACTTTCAGAAATTCGGCAATTTATCATCCAAAAATTCACGTACTCCGTAATAAGCTTTAGATACAAGTAAATTAAATAACCAAATACTGAGACAATGCAGGCTAAACCGTAGGCATTATCCTTGCAAGTAATACGATAATAGGCTCAATTATGAAAGCGCCATGGTAAATATAATACCAACATAAAAAGTGTTCTCTCTATCGAATGCTTAAAGTGAAAAAGAAACAGAAATAATTATGCTAATTAGCTATTATAATTACGATGGGGCCTTCATAATCGAGCCTAATGCGGGCTTAACCACGAGCTACTATTATTTTAAGTAAGTGCCAACAAAACGCGGGCCAAACTGTGGGTTTTTATCATTTTAAGCAATTATGTAAATAACGCGGGCCAGACCGTGGACTATTATCATTGCAAGTAATACAACAACGCAGGCTAACGGCACGCTATTATAATTTTAAGGATTTATTAAGACAACGCGGGCCAGACCGCGTAAATTAGATATTATTATAAGCAAATGCCAAGATAACGCGGGTTGAACCGCGGGCTATTATCATTTTGAGCAAGTGCTAAGACAACACGGGCCAGACCATGGGCTATTATCATTGTAAGTAATACGACAATGCAGGCCAAACGGCAAGCTTTTATAATTTTAAGCAAGTATTAAGACATCGCAGTCCATGCTGCGTGCTATAAATAACCATCTTAAGCAAGTACTAATAATACGCAGGCCAAACCGTGGGCATTATCCTTGCAAGTAATTTTAAGCAAGTATTAAGACAACGCGGGCCAAAACGCGGACTATTAGATATTATTATAAGCAAATACAAAGACAACGTAGATCAAACCGCGGGCTATTTTTATCTTAAGTAAGTACCTATGTACTAAGACAACTCGGGCGAAGCCACGGGTTTTAAGCTAGTAAATAAATAAAATAAAAATATAGGGTGGCAGGGCTGACAAAATGCCACGGGCCCCCGACCCAAGAGGGCCCCTGCCTTAGAGGCCGCGAACTCAGAAATAACCTAACATTTTGAACAAAATATCCAAATTTTATTACTATACTGAAAAAAACATGAAAAATTTTCGCTTTGGAATTGCTACTTTGGAAAATGAAATGTATTAGGTATTTTACTCAAATACACACAATACTATTAATATTGTTAAGTAACTCTAATTACTTAAGTGGCTTATTAAAATTAAATTACAAGGCGACAATTTTTACCAGGAGGCCCCATCTAAAGAATTTGCTACGGGCCTCAGATGGTATAGTTACGCCACCATATGTTGATGTACATTTGTACAATGCGGATGTGGTTGCGATCCGGCTGCCGCAACACAGAAAAATTTTGCAATGCGCTCTTCCTTCATTTATAGTGGGCACGGAAACTGCGGTTATACATTATTTTATCGCAACTGCATAGTTTATAGGTATTGTCAGTTCGCATGAAAGTCTCTGCTTAAAATGAGTCCTGCGTCGTTTCGCCCCGCAAGCTGTTGGACCCGCGGGGCGAATCGACCAAGACTCTTTTTGAAGGTCCCCATTCGGCCCGCTCCAAACAATGCGGGGCGAATGGGGACCTTCAAAAAGAGTCTTGGGCGATTCGCCCCGCGATTCACTTTTTTATCTGTACATTTAAGTAGAAAAGTAGTCAATGGAAAAAATAAACAATTGCATTATTTTGAGGGCGTCATTCTATGAGTCCTATGGGAGTGTATGAACAAAAATGCATTTGTTTGAATGATGCAATTGATGATTGAATGATCATCACATGCAACCATTGTGCCAAATTGGTTTCACGTGTTTTGTAAACATAAATATTTCATTTGAAGCAAACAAATGAACCATTCCATGTCTTTTTATCTACAATATACTTATTCATTTTATCTAGAATAAAAATATAATTGTCATGGGGCTCTTTAGAAGTTTGTGGGTTTACCAACCGTGTCCCACAGATGCCATGATAGAAAAAGATTTTTATGGTAAATCTGTCGCACTATATCTCACAAAATTTTTTGAAAATCATTTATCTTCTATCTATATTTATAAAAGAAAGTCGTATTAGTTACACAATTTATAACTTAAGAACAGCTGAACCGACTTGGCTGAAAATTGGTGAAGAGATAGCTTAGAACTAGGAAAAGGATGTAGAGGATACTTTTTTCCAGTTCCTTTAAATATATTTTTTTACTTTTACTTATTATCTGCAAAAGCTCTGTGTGCAAAAGTAATCCGTTTGCATGAACTTTGCTTTGACAGCTGTAAAAATTATAAAATGATAACTGTCAGTTAAAAACATCAGCTACCTGTCATATAAAAAATGACAGCTGTCAAAATTAAAAGAGATATATCTCTGTAACTGTCAATTTTAGACTATTGATGTCTTCACAAAAGTGATAGAGCTCAACGATATCTACATTTCAGATGACAATTGTCAAACTTATATCAATTGAATCAATTGTTGAATCAATAATAACCGAGATAAATCACTTTTAAGTTTGACAACTGTCATCCGAAATGTAGATCTCGTCAAGTTCTATCACTTTTGTGAAGACAGCCGTAGTCTAGAATCGATAATAACCGAGATATATCACGTTGAAGTTTGACAGCTGTCATCCGAAATGTAGATCTCGATGAGCTCTATCACTTTTGTAAAGAGAGCAGTAGTCTAGAATCAATAATTACAGAGATAAATCACTTTTAAGTTTGACAGCTGTCATCCTAAATGTAGATCTTGTTGAGCTTTGTCACTTTTGTGAAGACAGCAGTAGTCTAGAATCGATAATAACCGAGATATATCACGTTGAAATTTGATAGCTGTCATCCGAAATGTAGATCTCGATGAGCTCTATCACTTTTGTAAAGAGAGTAGTAGTCTAGAATCAATAATTACAGAGATAAATCACTTTTAAGTTTGACAGCTGTCATCCTAAATGTAGATCTTGTTGAGCTTTGTCACTTTTGTGAAGACAGCAGTAGTCTAGAATCGATAATTACAGAGATAAATTACTTTTAAGTTTGACAGCTGTCATCCGAAATGTAGATTTCGTCGAGTTCTATTACTTTTGTGAAGAAAGCAGTAGTCTAGAATCGATAATAACCGAGATAAATCACTTTTAAGTTTGACAGCTGTCATCTGAAATGTAGATCTGGTTGAGCTCTATCACTTTTGTGAAGACATTAATGGTCTATAATCAATAATAACCGAGATAAATCACTTTTAAGTTTGACAGCTGTCAACAGTAATGTAGGTCTCGTCAAGTTCTATCACTTTTGTGAAGACAACAGTAGTCTAGAATTGATAATGACCGAAATAAATCACTATGAAGTTTTTTCAGCTGTCACTTGGACAGCTGTTACTGTGACATTAGTCGTGACAAATTACACGATCCGATTTCTAACGTGTACGAGGGATTTTTCTCATCTTCATTTTAAGATTGAACGGTTTTCGTCAAAACCTTTTTTTCCCACTAAATATTCATAGAATGCTCGAATACTCTAGATTTAATGTCTAAATCACTACCGGCAACACTGGTCGCCGCGGTGACGCCGCGGTGCGATTTCGCGGTGACACCGCCCGTGTGGCATGTCTGTAACTGAACACCTTTGATCCAAATTGGCAGGAATCAACACAAGACCGACAAAACTGGAAATCTCGAGAGGAAGCCTTTGTCCAACAATGGGACATTAAAAGCTCATAAACAAACAAACAATTCTTTTTATAGCGTTGCATATCTGTTGATTTTTTGTAGTCGGATTTTTATTTTATGTCATGTAATTTTATGCGTGGCTGTACCATAAGAAATGCGTAATACTGATGCGGGAAATTGATCTTTATCAACGTGGGCCCAAACAACCACTTCTTTTATAGTTATTGGCGTTTCGCCCCGCGGGCCCAATGGGGGCCTTCAAAAAGAGTCATGGTCGATTCGCCCCGCGGGACCAACAGCTTGCGGGGCCAAACGCCGCAATACCCCTTAAAATCGCATCAACTACAAGTAATGCCGATAATATCACAATTATTACACACGAAGCACAAAAAACACTTATTCAAGTGGGCTCACAGCGCGCTTTATTCTGCAATGTACCTATTTACATGTGTTTTAAAAAAATATACAATTAAATTTGCAGTTTGTATAAGCGTGTTTGCAACATAATGTCCCGCGCGCTGTGTAAATAGAAGGCCTTTCTCTAAATCTTTATCGGTGATTCGTATTGCTGTTTATTAAATAAAATAAATTAGCATACGTGTGCTTCTACTTATAGATGGAAGTTGGACATTTTAGGTCCCCGTCAGAACGAAAAAGACGACAACTTATACTCCGAGATCTATGGTTTACGAATTCTTACTAGATCTCGCGTCGTTTCTTCAAATAACTTTTATTTATTTTGCACCCGCAATGCGCACGACTGCACCTGCGAGACTGATTGAGTAGGTAAGTTTTCTCTCTGCTAAACAACTTCACATATCTTAGGCTTGGTTGCACCATGTTACTTTAGGAATAACAAACATGTTATAGTAATGTTTAGGGAAAATATGTGCTGCACTATTTGACAAATGGTAAGATGACGTCATAACTTTAACTGTAACCTTAACCGCCCATGTTTCCCTGGATAATGCTATTGTTAACGTTAATTATCTTCGAGAAGCGTCAAATAAGGCATTTAAGAGAAATAAGATCTCATTTGACTTGCAACCCTGATAACTTTAACTATTCCAAAGAATACGCTGGTGCAACACATTTCGCTGTCACTGTATTACTGTTATTGTTAAATTTGACATTAATCTTAACTATAAAGCCGGAAACATACTATCGGACGCGGCTTACGGACGCGACTGACAGCCGCGACTTAGCAATGTGCACAGTCTTAAGACATCCGGTGTGTCATATCGCTCTCGGACGTCCGAACGCTCTCGGACGTCCGAAGGTGACGTCCGCGACTTATGTCCGATAGTGTGCACGGCTCAGTGTACTTTCATAGTCTAGGTCGCGGCTGTCAGTCGCGTCCGTAAGCCGCGTCCGATAGTATGTTTCGAGCTTAACTACAAATGTGGTGACAAAAGAATAGAGAAAGAAGCCTTAGAATATAAAAATACCTATCAGAAAAGGAAGAGTCTCAAAAACATACCAGTACCTACGTTTAAACTGCTGAATTGGAACATTGTACCTATAGAATGTCTTGTTTCCTGGCGAATTTCTTTTCTTTTTTCTTTTAGAAAAGAATTTCAAGGTCAGAATGAATACGTATATTTAAGATGGAGAGCTGAAGCATAGTAGCCATTTATTCCATTTAATAATATGTCAACTGCGCAAGAAGAATGTGCGCAGCTTGTAGCTAACTTCACAGAAGCTATTTATTAAGTTCGATTCAGCTCACATCGATATGAAGACGCTTGTATCATCCGCTAAGAGTAAATATTTTCTTTGCTGACGTTCTACAACTGAGCTAATAATACACGCCTCAGAATAAGGACTAAAGTAATAGAAACCTGCTAAATTTTACTCAAATAAAAACTACGTTACAGCTTTTTTACTTCATATCTGGTTATACAGCATACGCGAGAGCGAGCGGAACAAAAAAACGCATTGTCTGTCGTTACACGTCAAATCACAAGTTAAATTTGCATTGGATAGCTGAGATAGATTAATGTTAGTTTGTGACACCCTTCGAAATTACGTAAGTTAGGGTGCATGTGGATCTTTTTAACACCTTTTTAATTTCATATTTAAAATGGGAAAAAAAGATGTAGGTACCTATAATATCTGGTTATATTATTATGGTTTCTAATACTTTAGTCCTTATTCTAAGATATGCGATCAGAACGTGACAATGAAGTTGAAAATTGCGACAGTCTATTGCTTATTCAAACCGTATTTACCGCATTGATTGGAAAACTTTGTGGTGAGATTGTCAATTTGCCCGTATGCTGAAATTGGCAAACAATCACCGCCTCCGCATCACGTGTTCGCAAATTGCTGCGGTTTCAAAGATATATTTGTAATTTTGGAACGATATTTCCAAAATAATTTTAATTATTTTTAAACTTCAGCGATTACGGTACTACGGGACTAATCGCGCACTAAAATTACAAGATAAATAAATACCTCCTCATCCCGACGTTTCAGCCAAATTGCATCAACCGTGGTCACGGGTAGACAGACACAACACGAAAAAAAAAAGATACTGTAGCTTTGTAGACTCAAAGGAGGAAATTAGTTTTTTTTTTGGGGCTGTTTGCTGTCGTGCTGACCAATTACTATTAAATAAATAGTATGAACCCTCCCAATCATGCATTTGAAATCGATCCAGGTTGCTAAAAAAATTGTGACATTCGTAGCTAAGAAAGACTTAGATATATATAAAACCATTGCATTTTACTGTTTCACTTTGTGAAACAAACGACAACTTATTTAATGCCAGATAAAAATAAGGAATAAAATATATGTCGAATCCATAAAAGGATCAGCATCAGTTATGGTGATTCAATGTGGTAATGATTTTATACCATCTGACCCAACAATGCTTCAGTGTGGCGTGGCGTGGGTTAAGCGGGCGAGGAGATAAATTGCGACGTCACGAACAATCAGTTTATTTCACAGAAGATTACGTAGATATGACTACAATTATAGAGAAAACTTTAAGCGAAGGACATGGCGTTCCGCAGAGTAACGCACGCTGCCACCTTTATCAAGAATCACAACTCGAGCCGTTCTAATCACAGTTCGCCATAACCTCTCCGAACCAGCTCTAAACACAACTCCCAAGTGACATCTGACAAGTCATCATCGCATTTTCCCGCCCATCGTCCAATCATGCGATGCAAAACCTCCTTGAGCAGCGTTCGTCACAAGCGTTACCCCAGGAATGTTGCCACTACCATTCCTAGTCCTTCGAAATTATGCTAAGTGGCACTATTTAAAAATAAATTTAAAGCTATTGTCCCGATATATATATATATATGAAACGAATTGCATAATACTTTTTCATCATAATTCACGTAGACAGTTGTATCCGTCACCGCCACTGCGACTAGATAAGTGCTGCGTCGTTCTGTGAAGAGATAAGTTGAGAGAACTTCTAGAACATCTGTCATTGAAATAAATTGAATTTATAGGTGAATTGCTATGTTTGCTTTAACGGAATGAATTTGTGATACTATAACAGATGGAGTCGAAAGGTTTCAGTTTTCAGTTTAGTTTATTTATTAAAATAAAATTAAATGGATGTCACAGACACACTTTTGTTTAGTCAATACCTACAATACAGTATCCAGTTAAAAAGAAACCGATTATGTACTCACATGTAGATATATTAGGTACCAACGATTTGTATATTACATTCATTTCATATTAATATTCTTAAAATGAAGTTAATATCGGTCAAATAATTATAAATTACATTTCTTCTTCTTCTTAATCGTGCACTCTTGTCAGAGTGGTCGTGGTTGCGTGGATGGTTCACGGAGGCTCCTCGCCGTTGTCATCTCTTCCCAGGGCTGCTGCACGTCTCGCGATGTTCCTCCATCTGTGCCGATCAGTCTATTAAATAGTAATTTACATTAATATATTTAATAGTAAATTATATTTACTTTACACTAAATAGTCTAGATACAATAAGGTGCCAGTTTATGAGTGATGAAAACCTACCAAACCAAATCCATCCATTTTGGTAGATTTTCGTCAGTTAATAAGTAATAAATGAAAAAGAAGGTCAAATTCTTAGATTAATGAATTCATCTGAGTTTAATTTTTAAAATGGTTGTATAGTATAGAGACCGCGTACCGCCATATGTAGCGTAAGACATCCATCAACGAGATGGACAGAGACCATGCTATGTGCAAATCACTTCCAACTATTATAGATGGATAGCTGAAGCTTATACCTATATTGAACAGGAGGTAGGTATTAATTGTTGTTCATGAGTTTCATGACCAATGACTTCTTCGGAATTTATGTATACGGAATATTTCACACCACTGGTTTTTTGGTGAAGGAAATACACGTGAATAGTAAATTAATTAATGAATTCCGTTTCTCTAACTTATAACCAAGCTTTATCTACTTTTAGTGTGTTCTACTTTGAGAGCAGAAGTCTTCTCTAAATCCCGTTCACACGAAACTGGTAACATTGCTTAGAAGTGCTAATATGCAGTTAACAGATAAGGCAATTCAACTGTGAATTCCCGGAGCACAAAGCTCTGGTTACAACTTGTAGGGAATTCTAGATTCGAGGCAATTGAGATCGTTTGCGTAGGTTAACTTGAACGGTGCTGTAATTATTCTAATACATAGCTATTTTAGAGCTAATTGGTAGTTAAGATGGCTTTAAGTATAAAATAGTGACAATTTTAGGTGCATTACATTTGTACAGTGTACATACTTATCATCATCGTTATTTTTAGCCTGTAAACGCCCAGTGCTGAGTATAGGCGTCTCTTCTAGTACGCCACTTCTTTCGATCCTGTGCCAATGTTATCCAGGTTGGATCTGGAATTCTAACAATATCGTCGACTCATCACGCTGGTGGCATACCCCACTCCACATACTTATCACTTGCAAGTAGGTATTCAAATGCAGGATTAGTACTTATCTACCACGGGAACGTAGTCCCAAAGGCAAGGCAATCTTTACGTAATTGCATTACCTATGATAAACAACATTCAGTTTTGGATGGGTGGCCGCTATTCTTTTGGTAATTGGGCAAAGGTAAAGCATTTATTTATACAGTACTCGACAGAGTTCCCAGGATTTTTAGAGTAATTTATTATTTACAAAAGACATAGGTAGGTACTAGAAACTGTACTAAAATAGCAAGAGATATACATCACTTTGTCCCATTTTAACCCTTGGGGTGCCTGGTGGGTCTGACTGACCGGTCACTCTAAAGAATCGTTGATATTTTTTCGAATTCTTAACCAAGCATGCTGTGCTCCTGGGTAGCTTCACAATGTAGACTAGCGGCCATTTTGCCACCACTTCTGCAACTCGCAACGTGCACGCGTCGGAGTAACATGCATTTTCATTGGGCTTGGGTCCCAGAGACCCGACCAGGCACGCGGCGTTACATTTAATAGACAAGTCATTATTTTTGGGTTTTATGTTTTAATGTATTTTTATAGTGAATTATTCTCGTAAATGATATTGTCACAGATGAAAATGGCCAAACGACTAACTGATACCGATATACAGCAACTTTTAGAAAATGATTTTAGTAAACATGACGACGACGATGTTGTATTGATTAAAGTGGAGGCAAGTCGGACCACATGAGTGACCAAGATGATTCAGATGGTACTAAGGAATAATGGGAAGCATCTCATAAACCAAAGAACAACAATGCAAGTAAAAGAGAATTTATAAAAAAAAATTGGGTATGTTGGATTGGGTATTGACGGTTCCATATCAGGCTGAACGACATAACAATATGTATTCGTCAATCATCCTGCGCAAGCGAATTGGCTCTCATTTAGGTGAATCCTCGGAGCCAGCACGCAAAAGACAAGATGCTGCTGTAAAAAGGCATTGTTATAGGCGTTCTAGCAAAAAATATCGCACGTCTAAGTACACTTTATCTCGAACACGCAAATTTTATATGCAAAAATTGTCGCCCTTATACTGAATAATTAAAAGCAGCTTTTTATTTGGTAACCAAAGAAAAATAGTTTGTGAGATGACTCATTTAATCATTAAACTGTATTCTTAAGTCTGATTCTTGTTCTCTATCAAAAAGCTTAATATTGCTAATTCAAAAATTAACAGTTGATTTTTGTTACCTAAAACTAGAGGACTTTAATTTAGTCAATAAAATTTTGTAAAACTCCATAAGTAATATATTTTATTTTTTTCTATTTAACCATAAAAAAACAATAATTAAAATAGATTAATAATTGTAGTTTGACACTTTTGCAAAATAAATAACAAAAGAGAGGATGATTTTGTTTTCGGGTCCGACAGACCAACCAGGAACTCCGTGTGATTTTTGCCCACCAGGCACTCCGAGGGTTAAATACACATTTAAAAGGTGTTAGAAAAAGATGCACAAACACCCGAACTTACTTAATTTCGAAAGGTTTCACAAACTAGGAAAAAAATGATTAGGAGATTTGAACCTTCTTACTGGAACTGGAACAAGAGGGTTCAAATTTCCGAAAAAGACAAAAGACCAAGTTTAACCAAATTTTTAACCATTCTGACATTCCAACTGGTGATTTTTCCGTATGCGACAGACATTGTGTTTTTTTTTGTTCCACTCACTCGCGTATGCTGTATAACCAGATATGAATAAGACAGCTGTACCGGTAGTTTTTATTTGAGTAAAATTTAGCAATACTTTTATTCTTCTGAGGTAGGTACTAAGCGTTTAAAAATGTAAGTATTTAATTGGATAAATACCTAACTCCATAGACTACATAAATCAGCAAAATAATCTAGATAGAATAATTATCGCGTACAACCGCGGGGCGTTATTTATAGTAATTTATTTGTATCCACAAATTATTCGTAGGTATATTTGCAAATATTCAATCAGGCTTATTTTGTCAGTGATTGATGGCAACAATAAAATATGATTTTAGAAGAAACTTTGAATTGGCAATCCTTCGACGAGAAGGGTGAAATCTTGAATAGACATTTGACGTTGATAAATTTTAGTGATATACCTACTATAAAAAGTAGAACGATATTTCTTGCCTCTAAAGTAATTTACTAACTATCCTACTCGAGTCGAAAATGATTCATCGACTTGTGCTACAACTGCAACCTTTTGTACCTATTACATCCATCTATCAGCCATAGGACGTCCGCTGGACATAGGCCTCCCCTGTAGATGTCCAATAAGACCGGTTGTTAGCGGCTATTGTGGGTGGATATCCTACGCTGCACTAGGACCTATAAAATAGATAAAATGTACACTCGTAAATAGGTTTTTGACTGGAAAGATTAGTTAACGGTATTACTAAATTATGACTAAACTTTGTTGATTCAATAAGAATGCGAAAGTGGCATACTCATTAACAGCAAATAATAAGATAGCTACCGCATTGAAAATTATGACCAAGATCTTTCCGCAATTAGAAGGCCGTAAAGGCCTATCTGTTAAGAATTTATTACAGAGTCGTAAAAAACAAAAACAGCCAATATTGCTTGTGATTTACAGTTCAATATTCCTGAGCAATATCGCAGAACCGCTGGGCAAAGTAACAAATTAGCCTCACTTACTGATACGGCTACGGCAGCTGCGGCGAATGACAGGGTTTGGTGACCACAGGCGATCGATGTGTCGGTCAACCGAGCGGCGAGGTGGGTTTAACCGCTTCAAAATTACGAGTATACTGACGTCAATGTCATCTAGCCGTACGAGATCCTCACCCTGAAGAGTCGGCAATCTGTCCCTCCACAAATTAGGAGTCATGTAAGCGAAGGTCTTGGCAATACCTATACCTATGTATAGGTAGTCTGTGCAAAGTTGCCCTGAGTCCCAATGGAGCCACGGGCCAAGGTGTAGCAGGCCTGGACATCAACCATCTGAAGACCGCACTTGCCATGGGACATAAGTAGGTAGTCACCCCTCATTTGTTTTCGCAAAGGACAAATGAGACAGAATGATATATTTTGGTTCAAATTGTTTGCTACTTACTTTTATTGTAACGCCTCCAATATTGTAATTGTTCATAAGCGGCGGTGACATAATAGGAATATCTATTACCTTAGCCAAGTCAACCAATTTATTACTTAAATTAGGAGTTAAAATGGAAAAAGGGAGTAAAATCGGTAGATGCAACATTAAACATTTGGTTTTAGCTACAACGTGTCAGTTAGGTCAAGTTAGGTGGTTACGTCAAGTCGGTCCGGCCATGGCTCGCGCCCTACCGCATCGTCAGTCACCGCTCCTTTTGCAGAAATAACCGGACAACAAGCCACGGACCACCTTTAAATTCAGCCCTGTAATTAGACCTTACCTCGAGACAAAGTCAGCCTATTAGTCATTATATTACAAAAAAAGAAATAAATGAAAACGTCATATATTTTTTTCGCAAAAAACACTGACTTTCACTGTATGTGTATACAGAATCCGAACAATTTTCATGAATTGATGTGACATCCATGTACACTTTAGTTGATTTTTAAAAAACGACTCAGCTGATTTCGATAAAATTCAAATGGAACCACCTCGAAAGTATACTCTTTCGAACTATAATAGAATTTTTAAATCAGATCACAATTGGCGAAAATATCGATGAACACAAAAAAATCTACTTACAGACGAACATAATAGCACCTCCCTTTTGGAAATCAGTAAAAACACAAATCGGTGGACACAAAATTAACCATTGGGTTTAAAATATAGCTACAGCCTACCAGTTACGGCGGGCCGTGGATCGCGCCCTACCGCATCGTTAGTCACAGCTCCGCTTTACAGAATTAACCGGATAACAAGCCACGAACCACCACCACACACCTGTATGTCCGGCCCTGTATATCTTACCTCAAAACCAAGACAACCTTTTTGTCACTCTATTATAAAAAAAGAATTTACAGCCATGTATTCATTGCCGGTTGCTCAGTGATTACATGGCTGTAAATTCTTTTTGGATATACAGTTTCTGAAACATCACGTAGATGTTTACCGAGACACACCGACAAACACGTAATGTTTACAAAAACAAAATAATTGTCTCTGAAAAATTATTTTAAGTTTCAGAAACACGTAGATTTTATTATTATATATCGCGCACTAAAATTTAAATAAATACCTACCTCATCATTCCGAAGAAGATGTTGTTTCTGATACAAAATTTATAAACATTTGATGCTCAGTGAATACATAGCTCAAAACGTAAAACGGAACAAAACGGTGGTCAAAACATTAAGCACTTGTTTGGTACCTACAACCTACCAGTTGGTTACATCAAGTCTGTCGGGCCGCCGCGGCTCGCGCCCTACCGCATCGTTAGTCACCGCTCCGCTTTACAGAATTAACCAGATAACAAGCCACGGCCCACCGAAACACGTGCAGCGAATATCGGAACAAAACTATTAAAACACCGATCTGTTCACGGACTATTTAGTGACCCGACGTTACTGTTAACTTTTATGGACTATATGAACACGTATACCGAATGGGTAACCTTGCTTTTAGGATACCTCAATTTTTGGATGATGGCGATAGCTGTAAGCTGTTATAAAATGACTATATTTTATAACAGCTTACAGCTATCGCCATCGCCAATAGGCGTGTTTTAATACAAATATAGATTATAGATTTCCTGTCCGTAATCTAGCGATAGTTTACTTTTTCTTTTACAAGTAAACTGTAGAACTGTTAGCGTAGTTTGGGCATTAAAGATTTTTTGTTCACGTCGGGCCTGACAGGATCGCAACCGTAAGCGAAGCGCGTTTTTCTGTCTTCGCCAATCTCGTAATATTACTTAAGGCTATACTTTTCAATGGGCTTTTGAATTACAGCGCTCCGCCTAGCTCACCTATAAATTGACCATTGGAACATCTGAACGTATAGGTAAATGGTAACGGAAGCGGGAGAGAGCATTGAAAATTTATGGTTGTGGGAGCGGGAGGGCTGATAGTGGTTCGCATATGTACGTATGTGGTATGTATACGTCATAACCGTTTGAATTTTACATTTTATATTTATCCTGCACATATTTTATTTCCTCCGATCCACTTTCATGGAGTATGACCTATTTTGAAGGACATGGAAATTTATTCAGTTTGGTGTTCACCTGCGTTCAGCGCCGATTGGAATCGCACCCACGCGAATGGCATTTGTCGGCGGGATTCAGATTTGTATTGAAATTGGAAAGCTTGTAACGCACAGATGTATAAAATATGGCTGAATCAAACACCTTGGAGGCTGTAAAGCTACAAGCTGCTGATAACCCAGTTTCGTAGCTGTTATGTGAGATTCAGTCAGGATTGGGTTGTCCGTAGCTTGTAGCTAACATCTCAGCTGTCAAGATATTTGATTCGGATTATACTAGCATTATCGTGACTCACCACAGGAATATTGCTTTTTCCTGGGTGAAAACTAGCGTACTCTCCAACCTTTGAAATATATTAATGGCAAAAATCAAGTCAAAGTGCGTTAGAGTGACAAATAAATTAATAAATCAACAAACAAATTTTTAATTATTTTTTTTTAATATTTTGGACATCTTGCACACGGCCTCTGACCCCAAACTAAGCAAAGCTTGTGATATGGCTGCCAGAGACTGATATACTATTTATACTTATTTTTAAATACACATATAGATAGTAACTAAATAACACCCAGACACAGAGCAAACACCTATGTTCATCACATAAATATTTGCCCTGGGTGGGGATCGAACCCACGCCTCTTTGACCCAGAAGTTAGGATCCACTGAGCCACCGAGGCAGTCTATTTATATTGATAGTAAAGATTCTCGTATCAAGGCAGACTCCGCTTTTGTTTTTTTATGAAAACCAAGTCCCATTTTACAAAAACTAACCAAAAAGTTGGTCTAATTATTTTCTTATTAAAGTTTCAACATTTCCATTAACCAATTTCAACCATCTCTACAGTTGTTGTAATTCTGATTTATAGTTAATTTGATTAAACTCGAGTCAAACTCGACGATACGCAATAAAATATAGCAATACTACGTATCGAAACTAGGGATAACTATTTATATTTTAACTTATTCTAATCTCGTAGAAATTTTGCAGCATCATGCAGTAAGCATCGGTTTTTGGCGCTATCGAATGGTTCATGCATCAAAAGCTAGCAGCTATAAATCTAGATAGAATTTACATTTTATAGGTCAAAGTTCGTGATTCTAGTTCAAAAATAAAACTAAGTGTGGGTATTAATATTTTACAAATCAATACTTTCGTTTATTACAATTTAAAGCTTTAAAAATGTTTACTAATAAATTTTTAGTTCATCATTAGCCGTACCGTAGAATTGAAACACATTTTATAACATATTTGCTCGTAAAGTGTAATTACACCAATTTCAATATAGTAATGTATTTCATTACACACTTGTGCGTTATTGTAATGTAATACGACGACGACGACGATGTGTACGACGTTTTTTTTTTAAAAGTAACATGCAGGGTTTTTTAAGATGCTCCGTCTAAAAATGAACGATACTTTTTAAAATCTTAGCAAAGAGTTTTTATGTTAGAAAAGTGGTCAATATTTTATTTTAGATAAAAATTATTTCGCGCGCTTTTTCTTTTCGCTGTATTGTTTTTATTTGAAAATGTCGTCAATTAGTGATGAATTTACTTTCACTCAAGAGAGTGAGAGAGAGACTGGGGAAATTGTAATTAATAATAATAACTTAACAACATTAAAAAAGCCAACTGACAACGTAACAATCACTTTTAAATATTGTTCAAATTTCTGTAACTGCTTTAACAAGTAATTAAAGTATTATTCGTTTAAGAAAGTCAGATTTTTATTAATTTCCTCGCAAATATGTTAAAAAACGTCGTATGACATACGTGCGCTTTGAAAATTACAGTCTCTGCTTCCTTATAGCCCTCGCCTACGGCTCGGGCTATCAATATCGCCTCGGCTGTAATTTTCAACTTACCGCACTTATATCATAATGTATTATTTTATACAATACATACCAACATGTAATTATGAGTAAATACATACGCCTGATGGAAAGCGATGATGTACTACTTATATGTAGATAAAATGTTGTAAATGTTGTTTAATGCAAAAATCAGTCGATCCCTCCGTTGTGACTCTACTAGAGTCGCTCCAGTCTCTGTCGGTTTGACACACAGATACTTAGCAAACAAACAGACAACAGCGTAACAAGCACACTTTCAGATTTGTAGTACCTATTAATAGATAGGTACTTTTATTAATGATTCTTATCTAAAATTGAGCTTAGATTGAAATACCTCATGTGTTCAACGAGGCGCCGATATCGATGTTCAACAAGTTTTTATTTTATTTTAAAATAGTTCTCGAAGAAAATATGCATTGGGCAGCATGCAGTAAATATCTATCGGTGCCGTTGCGCCCTTCATTAGCTCGGATTGTATTTATTTTAGTTAGCGATGAAAAAGAAGCCAAGCGTGGTAGGTAAGTGAAAAATGTTGTTGTTTTATTTGGACTTATTATTAGATTCGTTCTTCATAGTGGTGTCAATGGAGTATTTTTGTATTTTATTGTATTGTACTATTTCATGTAACGTTATTTAACAGGTTTTTAAATATATGTTAACGGTTTTATGACAGTAACATTTACAGTGTCCACAAACCGAGTGTCAGTGGATTTTGTACACTCGTTTTATTTTTGATTTGTGTCCTTGTATTAATTGTTATTTTATTTTTAATTTATCCTTATTAATGTTAAAAATTCGAAAGTGTGTTTGTTAGTTTTTTATGACTCTATCACGCAGCAACGGAGCGAAGAATGACTTGATTTTCTGCATGGATATAATTTACAAAAAAATACTAGCCAAGGGCGAAGCCGCGGATATAAGCTAGTGTTACATTTATACTCAAAGAAAATGGGCAGCAAACAGTAAATATAGATATTGGTTGGTGCCGTTGAGCCCCTGATTGACTCAGATTGCATTTACTTAGAGATGAAAAAGAAGCAAAGCGTGCTACGAAACCGCTACGATCCGAACCGTAGCGCTCGAAGCTGTACTCGTAGCTAGATTATTTAATCAATTTTATAGTGGTGTTTGTTTTAGTATTGAAATATAATTATTTTTTGCAAAAAATAGCATGACCGACTTCACCCGTGTACAGAATCATTACATAGTATAAAACAAAGTCGCTTTCCGCTGTCTGTCCCAATGTATGCTTATATCTTTAAAACTACGCAACGGATTTTGATGAAATTTGTTTTAATAGATAGAGTAATTCAACAGAAATGTTTATATGTAAAATACACCTGTGCGAAGCCGGGGCGCATCGCTAGAACGCAAATATTATGCACCGATCGATGTAGCATTTTTCACATTATTGTTGATTTATCAAAAATGGTTCAGCCAATTTTGATAAAATTTAAATGGGACAAATTTCGATGTATACTCTTTCCGATAAAAATAATTATTGAAATCGGGCAACTAAAAAAAAAAGTTATGCGTGGTTTTACATAAATATATATATATATATATATATATATATATACGCATCGAATTGTATACCTCCTCCGGTGGTTCGTCGGTCAAAAAACCGGACAAGTGCGAGTCAGGCTCGCACATCGAGGGTTCCGTACAAATATATTGTTAAAATAATTAAAAATCTGTTTTAGCATGTGCTAATGAATTATTTTATATGATACCTTACATGATACGATTTACTCACTTTGAATTTCGAACCCATATTTTGTGATATTTGAGGCCCTACTTTTATGTGATTTAAATAAAAATGTACAGTTTTCAGATTTGTTCCTATATTTGTACTCTGAGATAATGCTCTTCGCCAAATTTCATAGTTCTATGTCAACGGGAAGTACCCTGTAGGTTTTGATTTTTGTGAGCGTTGAAATATGCGTTTACACGTAACGTATACAGTTTAAATTTCAACTCGATATCTTTACGCGTTCCCAAGATAAAGAGTCTTGACATACACACAGACGGACAGACGGACAACAAAGTGATCCTATAAGGGTTCCGTTTTTTTCCTTTTGAGGTACGGAACCCTAAAAATGAGCTAGTTTTGATATAACCTTGATGACTTATAGTTTTACTTGATATCGTAGAAATATTCTATTAGTACGAAATGAGTTTTAAATTAATTATGTTTCGCAAAACATAGCAAAACCGACTTCTATCGTGTACAATATTGGAATATATTGAAATAAAATGAGCTAGTTTTGATTTAACCTTGAACTAGAGATGGCTTATAGTTTTACTTGATATAATAGAAATATTCTTCTAGTACGAAATGAGTTTTAAATTAATTATGTTTCGCAAAACGTGGCAAAACCGACTTCCATCGTGGACAATATTGGAATAGTTCGCTAGAATATATTGTATGATGATGTATAAGTATATATTTTCCATTATTGTTGATTTTTCAAAAACGGCTCAACCGATTTCGACAAAATTTAAATGGGACTACTTCGGAAGTATACCTTTTCGAACTAAAGATTAATTCGGTTCACAACTGGCGAAAATAACGATGAACATACACAAAGAAAACATACAGATGAACATAGAATCTCCTTTCCTTTGGAAAAATTCAGTGATCTTCAAGTTTCTAGCTACTACTGTGAAATATAATTACAATTTGTATTTTGTTCGTTCCAACCAGGCTTAATGAAAATCCATAGGGAGGGATATGTACATCAGTGGATGTCCTACGCCTGGAGGATGGACGAAAACATAATATACAAAAAACTTATTATGAATGGTAAATAAATATAGCGCGGAGGACTGATGACGATTGGGGTCGAAAAATTGTCAAGAGGACAAGCGCAGCCTAGGGCGTGTAGGTGGACGGATGACCTAATCTAAAGACGAAGGACCGCAGGATCGCGCTGAATGCAAGCCGCTCCTACTCGGTCTGATTGGAGATCCATAGAGACTAGGTATGTCCTCTGTAGGGAATGCCATGAAGACCCAATAGAACTGTAAATACAGCGTGGCGGCGCCGTAAATAGAACTGGGTTGGCCATTGATTGAGCAGGGAGCTGGACCACATTCCTAGACAAGTCATGGATTGGAATCTATAAGGCCAAAGCAAACCTGGCCGCCCAAAACAGACATGGCGGCGTTCCATCACTGCTGAGGCCAAAAGTATCGAACTGACTTGGAGCGAAGTGAAACGCACGGCACAGGACAGAGAGGAATGGCCTAACACTGTATCAGCCGTACGTGGATGTTTGAGCAGCATACTAGCTATCCTCTTAAACATCCACTAACGCCATTAATTTATACTTAGAATTGCAAACTATGATATTATATTACACTAGTTTTTACCCGCGGCTTCGCCCGCATACGCAATATATCATTATTATTTATAGCCTATGTGTTATCCTGATATATAAGCTATTATTAGCTATCAGAAGCAGGTTTATTTAAAGAAATACACGTGGTTTAATCTAAACTTATTTAATTAAAACAATTTTATGATTTAACACACAAAATCAAAAGTACCGACAATCAAAACTTCAACACAATAATAATCTATTTGAATGTAAACTGGCAAGAGGTCCGCTCCGCGCAAAGGTTCGAGAAAGAATGGCCGACCGGCGCGCTTGCGCCGGCTTATATACTTTTTCATCGGTTGGTCTTCTAATACGGCTTCTCCTGACACCCTGGCGTCCCGACAGGCTAATCGTCGTCGAAGATGTAGGAATCAACCGGGGTAGTGATCGTAGTGGTGGGGCTGCCGTTTCAACAGCGGCTTCGACGGGTTCCTGGTCTTCTAAGGAAGCAGGAACTAATCGCGGCAGAAGCTCGGCTGTCCTGTCGCTTGCAGAAGATGGCCCAGCCTCGTCGAAGTAATTTTCTTCTGGGTCTGGATCCAAGCACTCATCACCATTGATTTCTGAAGGAATTAAGGATCAAGTTATTCTTGTCCCACAATCATAAGTTATTAAAATTAGTTTAGTTTAGTTAGTTTATTAGTTAGTGATTGTTAAGTCAAACAAGCAAAAGAAGAAAATCAAGAAAAACTGAATCATTTAACTTGTGATCATCACGCTGCTCACAAGTCAAAAGTTCAAAAGCATGCATAACAAAGTACTGAGTTCTTACACGGCGTAGGTAGGGTTAACAAAACCCTGCCCAGCCACTCAGCAATTCCTCGGTATGGGCCCCTACCGAGGAAACTAAAACTACACCGGGGGCAAGGCGCATGTAATCCCCCGGTGACTCTCTGTAGCACAGAAAGCTTTCACATCGGGGGACGAAGGAGTATGTAGCCCCCCGATGACTCTTCGCAACGCGAAAAGCTTTCACGTCGGGGGAGAAGGAGTATGTGCTCCCCCAACGACTCTCCGTAACACGGAAAGCTTTCACATCGGAGGCGAAGGCGCTTGTACACCCCCGATGACTCTTCGTAGCCGGCAACCGCGCAGTAGTAGCCACAACAGCGGCACCCGCTTGCAGCGCCTGCAGCGACGACCGCGCCAGGGGCATCCGCGTGCCGCGCCTGCACGTCAACCGCGCCAGCAGTAGCCACACCAGCGGTATTCGCCTGTAGCGCCCGCAGCGCAACCGCGCCAGGGGCATCTGCGTGCGGTGCTCGCACGGCATCGCGCCAGCGGTAGCCATGCCAGCGGCACAAGCCTACAGCGCTACAACTACAACACACAAGAGAAAAAAAACGTTTAATTAGAGTTGAGCTTACTCTCTCTCTTACTCCTTTGTAACGGCAGCTAAGCAGATGCGGCTTTTGAGGAAAACAATTATGACTACATACTTTCAAATGATACCCCATAGAACGCACAAACTGCCGGATTTGATACTCGCCTATTAATTGTCGTTGTCGAAAATTACATATTTAGAATTTCGATCTTACCAGAGCTCGGTCTCACCTGACCTAGACTTTTATTTTACCCAAACTGCTCAGTTTCTTTCATTAGAAAATAATCATTCCGAAATCAGACAAAGCAGAATTTATAGGTCCCCAAAGGAAATCTGATGGGACCAACCCCGTATCTAAATCTCAGTCATTTTTTTTTTAATCTAAACACAATATGTCGGTACCAGCTCTTTTTTTTACAAAGAGAATTGACAAGTTTTCATATTGCACATGTTACGAAATTCAAAAACCACTTCGAGGCATTGCAACGTTTATCATTTTGCAATGAAATTCAAGGTTATCTATTTTACGCATTATCTTTGTTCACCAAAACAATGTTTACTTTGAGATCTCGGTTATAATCATGTTTAGGATTTAAATGCGTGTCAAGTATGTCAGTTGGCTTTCGCAGAAAATCAGACAAATTCATTACGAAAACAATGTCTTGCAATAAGTCAAACTTCATAGAAATTATTTATGAGCACATAGTAGGCTTCTATTCTTATTTTTCACAAGACGTAACCTATACAACCAAAAATGTTACAAGGAGGGTAGTTTTATTTTTGCTGTGTTCTGACCCCGAACAAAATGATCGCGATGTCTAGCTATTGCAGACAATAACTTGCGTTTGCAATAAAATAACCCCATGTACGGTCACTCTTTCGTCATTTGTTTACTGTGGATATTTAAACAAAACCCGATTCCTATTATATCGGTAGGTAATAAAGTAATTAGCACTGTCTATTTTGCCAAACGCAAAATCTAAAAGGAATGGATAGCTCTCACCAACATCCTGAAGAATCGTACTGCATCAGCAATACAGTCTGTTACCGTGACGTGGTCTGCTACAATTTACCAGCCTCTCTTGGTGCCGAATGCTGCTGAGCAAGACGAGGCTTGCCGACGGCGGTGACTCCCATCGAGTAGCCGGCGTAGCAAAGGCGATAGGTGGCAATGCCCACCGAACAGGTGCAAACCCTGCTGAGACCGGCATGTTCACCGGTCAGGCGGCGCGGCCTGCGGGTTGCGAGAACTTGACGCACTCCACGAGCTATCTACCACTGTTCAAACACTTCACTTCACTATTAACTCGCGCCTAGTCTTGCTCCTAGGCAACTACGATTGTCGTTCCAATAGCTGCGATCACGGCGGTTATGGTCACGGCTACGACTCCGAATACGGTCACGGCTCCTGCTGCAGTCACGGCTCCTGCTGCAGTCACGGCTCCTGCTGCAGTCACGGCTCCTGTTGCGGCCGCGGCTGCGATAACGGTCACGGCGCGTATGGCAGCCACCACGGCGTTCATAACTACGGCTGCGATTACGGCTATCAACCCGCGTTCTTACCGGAGGGGTACACCCTCTCGACGAACTGCGTGAACGACGACTCACTGAGCGTTTGCTACGCGAGCGTCGCGCGTAAGAGATATGGCTCTGTTCACGAGATCGGGATCGACCTATTTTTCGCTTGTTTAGAACACATAACGCAAAATCTGAGCACAGAAACACCACAGCAACACAAAAATCCTCAACAGTGGGTACTTAACAGCAACTTTGCACTTCACGGACACTCGGACAAAATGAAAAACGAATTTAGATTAGATTTTTAAAATCACCAAATACGAAAACCAACGTAAATGTGAGCACGGTGTCCTATCCCACTTCTGATATTAGCTATCAGAAGCAGGTTTATTTAAAGAAATACACGTGGTTTAATCTAAACTTATTTAATTAAAACAATTTTATGATTTAACACACAAAATCAAAAGTACCGACAATCAAAACTTCAACACAATAATAATCTATTTGAATGTAAACTGGCAAGAGGTCCGCTCCGCGCAAAGGTTCGAGAAAGAATGGCCGACCGGCGCGCTTGCGCCGGCTTATATACTTTTTCATCGGTTGGTCTTCTAATACTATATTATTGCAAAGTTTCATCTCAATCCGTTCAGTAGTTTTTGAGTGAAAGAGTAACAAACAAACATACATCCATCCATCCATCCATCCATCCATCCATCCATCCATCCATCCATCCGTCCGTCCGTCCGTCCGTCCGTCCGTCCGTCCGTCCGTCCGTCCATCCATCCATCCATCCATCCATCCATCCATCCATCCATCCATCCATCCATCCATCCATCCATCCATCCATCCATCCATCCATCCATCCATCCATCCATCCATCCATCCATCCATCCATCCATCCATCCATCCATCCATCCATCCATCCATCCATCCATCCTCACAAACTTTCACGTTTATAATATTAGTAGGACTAGATTTCAAAATAGATGGCGTTAGTGGAAAAGAAAGGCAATTTTGATTGAGTATCGAAATATATGGTAAGAACCTAAGGTAAGAACCAGTACAGATTCGTTCACAAAAGTTTCATTTAAACACTCGGCGTAATCTCCAGTGCAAACAATAAAGACTTAGACTGTGACTATGTTCAGCAGTGGGTGTCCTATGGTTGATGGATGGATGAAATACAAAAACATAGAAGGTAATTAATAATACGTTTCGATTAACCTTATTATTATAGCAACGATTGATCGCTTTGATGTCTACGTGTGTTGATTCGCCACAGTCGATAACAGGCGAGCCGCATGCATATTGCATGAAGTTATCTCGTCACCGCCGAGTAAATACAAAGAACTCGCTCAATTTTGGTCAGTTACTAGATGACTAGCTCCGACCGGGAAATATCTGAAAATAAGCCTTTCAAAACAGTATTTTTTTCGATAGTAGATATTTCATATGGTACTCCACATGATACAATTAATTTACTTTGAAATTAGAGCCTATTTTTTGCATTGAGGCCTTATTTTTTGTCATTACATAAAAAATGTACAGTTTTCGGATTTATTCCTATATGTCCTCTCTGAGACAATGCTCATTGCCAAATTTTATAGTCCTAGGTCAACGGGAAGTACTACCCTTTAGGTTTTGATTCCCTTGTGAGTGTCGAAATAAAAATTTTCTACGACATAAACGGATTTAACATTTTTCTTCGATAACTGAGAAGTATGATTTTTTCAGAATTGCAAGAGGCCGTATAATATATGTATACCTACTTATATCTATTGTTTAAAGGTGATGTTCTCAAACCTGGCTCAAGTCTAACACACTTTTATATTATAGACAAAAATATAACGAATCACCAAAAATACTGAGAAAAATCTCAACGCTGTTGAAAAAATGAGCAACATTTATTATCATTGCAGGCCTACCAACCCATATTTTTAATTGTTCGCCATTTTATCTACCTAAAGAATAAAAAAGTTGATTTTACGTTTCCGCTATGTGGGAAATTATCCGAATTGCGGGAAACCCCTACTCGATTGGAGATTATTTTTTATGCGAGAAAAACGCATGATTTTTAAATTAAATATATTTTCCGATTATTTTATGAATATAAGACGAATAAAGGATCTCCCTGCTATGTTATGTAGGTAAAAAATCTAAGGAATTTCGCAAAGATATGCATAATTTGATGTTGGCTACGATATTTTTCAATCTTAGTGATTGCGTAAATACAATACAACAAAAACTCTACACTTTATTCAATATATGTGACTTGGCCGTTTCGTTACAACAAGAACTAAGTGAACGCTTTCTCTACGCTGATGACCTCGCGCTAACCACCCAAACGAGTTCATTTGAAGAAGCCGAAAGTATATTAACAGGAGCTCTGGAAACCATGGGAAGGTATTATGACGAAAATAGCTTGAAGCCAAATCCGTCCAAAACCCAATCATGCGTCTTCCATCTCCGAAACCGCCAAGCCAACCGCCCACTAAAAATATCATGGCGAGGCGTCGCCATCGAACACTGCAATAGCCCAACATACCTAGGAGTAAAACTCGATCGGACACTAACATACAAGCCTCACTGTTTTAAAACCAAATTAAAAGTTAGCTCCAGGAATAATCTCCTCTCCCGTCTCACCTCCACTTCCTGGGGAGCATCTGCTCAAGTTCTCCGTACATCAGGGTTGGCACTCTGCTTCTCAGCGGGGGAATATGCGTGTCCAGTGTGGCACCGATCCGCCCACGCTAAGGAAGTAGATGTCGCCCTGAATGAAACTTGTAGGAAAATCACAGGCTGCCTTAAACCCACCCCTTTGTGCTCACTATACCCTCTGGCAGGAATAGCCCCCCCAAAAGTCCGGCGAAGTATTGCCTGCTCCATCGAAAAACAGAAACAGGAACATGACCACCGACACCCTCTCCACATGTCAGAACCACCTTCCAGCCGCCTCAAAAGTCGCAGAAACTTCCTGAACCATACAGGACCCTTATCCGGTCACCCCAGTGAGGCCCGTCAAAAACTGTGGAAGGAAACTTGTCCTCCACCCCAAACCTTTATAGAGCCAGCGGAAGAACTCCCCCCAGGAAGCGACTTAGCGTGGCCAACGTGGAAGTCGTTGAATCGACTCCGGACCCAAGTTGGCCGCTGCAAGTCTAATACTGCCAAGTGGGGGTTCACTGACGCGGACTCTGTGAGGTGTGACTGTGGAGAAGTGCAAACAATGAATCACCTTTTGTACTGCCCCCAGTGTCCAACCACCTGCACACTGGGTGACCTCATGGAAGCCTCCCCTTCTGGGGTGGCAGTGGCTACCTACTGGGCAAAACTTGTATAGTTGGAAACTATTAGAACCATCGACACGACGAAGAAGAAGTGAACAATGAATAATTAATTAATCTTCACTTTACGCCCATGTGCAGTTAGTGAAACAGCCAAGCCGCATGATATTGAAAAAGGTGTAGAGTTTGTGAAGTAAGGACTTGTAGAGTTAAGACGTGTAGAGTTAGAAGCTTGGCTCGACATAAGATCTGACAACTTTTTGAGAGTGCGACCTGTGGTCTTGGCTATATTTCTCATGGAAATGTTATTGTTGAATTTCACTTCTTTTTGTAGATTATTATAGAAGTACTTTTATCGATTTTCAGATTCTTAGCTTTAAAACATGCTGAAGTCTTATACCAACTTTTATTCCCTAGTTTTAAGGGTTGGGAGCTGATTTACTAAAAATCCTGAAGTACGTGTTTTATTTTTTATAACAAAGAGCCTTCATATCAATTTTTAGACTTCACGTACAAGTTTTCATTCCCCAGTTTTAGGGGTTGGGGGGTGATTTATTAAAAACCCTGAAATACGTATCATATTATTGATAACAAAGAGCCTTCATATCAATTTCTAGACTTCTAGCATGAAAATTAGTGAAAGTCTCAAATAAGCTTTCACCCCCCACTATCAGGGAGTTGGGGGGTAAAAGTTCGAAGTTTTAGATGTTTTCCTTTGTATATGCGTAATAGTCTACCTTGATGCCAAATATCAAGTTTCTAGGTCATCTGGAAGTGGGTAAGGTTTTTGATCTATAAGTTAGTGAGTGAGTCAATGAATCAGTTAATGAAATCTCGGTTTTTAAACGATAACTGTTGAAGCAAAATAAACGAAATTTTGTATTCTAAACTAGCTAAACAACTTTAGTAAATAGGCTAAATTTCATATATTTAGGTTAAATCGTTTTCGAGATACGAAGGTCATCCGAAATGTAGATCTCGTTGAGATCTATTACTTTTGTTAAAACAACAATGGTTTATAAGCAATAGTTACGGAGAAAATCCACTTTTAAGTTTGACAGCTTTCAAAAGTTATGTACGAGTACCTAATGAAACTTCATTATTTCAGCAAATTAATTTTTCAATAAAACCATTGCTCCGTAGTTTCGTATTCGATTAGCAATAGCATATAATATGAAGAGTAGAAAATAGTAGAAATAGGCAGTGCACTGATCCCTACCAGAGGAGATAGCTCGGTAGGGAAAAGTGCACTACACAACTGGTCAGTGCACCTATCGCTACTGGTAGAACTAAATCTACAAAAAGAGAACTTATCCCTACCAGGGGGGATATCTCGGTAGGGATAAGTGTACCAGCCGCAAAAAAGAACATGTCCTTTTAACTCGTTAACTTTACACATTTCCGAGATAAAGAATCGTGACATACAGACAGACGGACAACAAAGTGATTTCCTTTTGAGGTACGGAACCCTAAAAATGACGAAATAAAAAGAAATAAGGAGAAAACTTTGTTCACGTCCTATATTTCACTTCTCGAAACTTGCATACACGTTTATGTCATATATTGCTCAACATATACCATAGTAAATTTGCATCTATATGAACATTATTTGTACGCAACTCGCATACAAAGAGAAAAAACTCCTCGTAGGCAACCAGTTGCCAACATTGGTCAGTCAACAACAGTTGCCAATCGGTGCAAAGAAAAAGAAAAGAGATGCATCAAAGCATAGGTTATTATTATAATAGTATTCATTGCTAACATCTCTTTTTTTTATTTCGAATAGGTTCGCGTTTGACTACACACACACTGCCTGATGTTAAGCAGATGTGCGGTCTAGGGTGTAGCACGCTTACCTAGAAGATACCTATTTACTCGGGATTTGAAGACACCCACGTTGTACTTTAACGGGAAGACAGACCCAGGCAAAGCGTTCCACATTCCGACTGTTCGTATGAGGAATAAGGATTCGAAACGCTTGGTTCTAACGCGCGGAATGTCCACCATAAAAGGGTGGCGCTTTGGTCGCGTCTGTCTAGCCGTACGATAGAAGAAAGGGGCAGGAGGGACAAGATTGTACAACTCCTGGGCGCACTCTCCGAAGTGTATCCGGTAAAAGGCCGACAAACACGCTACCTTGCGACGATGCTCAAGACTTTGCAGCTGCGACTTAGTCAAGGTGTCGTTGTCAATCAGCCTCCTGGCACGCCTCTCAATCGACTCCAGAGCCTCCAGTTGATATTTAGCAGAGCCATGACAAAGGTGAGCCATCCAACTTGTGTTAGAGGAGAAGTCTGACGGACATACAAAAAATCAGATCAGATGTAGGTACATAACTAAATATTCAGTTCCACATTACTTAGCTACTTATTCATTCATGATTATTGAAAGTGTATAGTCGTGCTATAAAATACAGCACTCTAACAGAATAAGGCAATAAACCGGGTGCTAGGAGAGCAGCCTCATAAAAGGTCCACTCCGGCGAACCACTCAACTGTTAATGCACTGGCTGTGTTTGTTTTGTTCGCAATTAAGCGTTTATTTTCTTATCTGAATAATTCTTGGTAATAGATAGTAATGGCTACCCATGATGAAACATACAAGTACTAAGAACTGATTCCGCTAAAGCGGTGCAAGGAAGGATCGTTATAATGTGTAATGGGCATGGGTATACCTAGATACCAAACACAATTTGTTTGTTTTGATGTACGGAATATGCTAATGAATGCTAATATCCCTGTACATTGTATAGGTCATTTATAAGATTTTTTTATTCAATGACTTTTGTGCTCCACGAGTATGGTTTTCTAAGTAAAGTCTTCCAAGTGTGCGTGTTTCTTCAGCCACGTCAGCTGCGATCAGGCAACAAAATAGTTATTAGTCAAACACGGCATTTGAAATACGAGTTCATTCTTTTATGTAGCAAACCGCATGCTTTGTGTGCACGAAGAATAAAGGTGACGTCCACAAGTGGTATATTATTCAGAGAAAAACCGAACCAAGATGATATACCTATACGTCATTTGAAAGCTTCATTTATGGGCTTCTCAAAAATATATAATTTAGATTTCTTTATCCCTCCATTTTTTTAAATGTGAAAAATAAATTTGTATGAAAAATAATAATACAGTTTTGTATTTTTTCCATTTTAGCAATAGTAAAGTGCTTCTATCGTTATTATACATGCATTCGTAGCTGATTCTTCCACTTATATTAATTTGCTAAAATTAAATTTTATAACCTACCAGTGTAACCAGTTAGTAAGTACAATGTGACAAAAACACTTAAAACTGTGTCTAATTGGTAAAAATGCTTCTATTTAACAATTTGGAGGTTACTTTATTAGGGTTGCTAGAGATAAACTACATATTGAGCCTAATATATTTATTTATCCTAATAGATACAAAATTAATTTTTAGGTTTTAACTGATGTAATAGTCTCATAAAAATATGAACTATCTCGAAATGTTGTGGTAAGAATTTTCGATTATTATTATACCAGCCTCCATACATTTTATGGACATGTCCTTTATCTACATGATCGTAAATAGACCCAAGGACTACCATATATCCATTTTATCGATCCATCCATCAGCCATAGGACATTCACTGCTGGATATAGACCTCCCCTATGGATCTGCAATGAGACCCGTTGAAATTGGCGTGCATCCAGCGGGATCATTATATTTCTGTTTTATCCATTTATGAACTGAAACTAAAATCCTAATGTTGAAGTTACAAAGCCATTTTCAGCCAACAGATTTATCTAAACTTTTGCAATTACTAGGTCTACCTGGGGCCAAAGACCACGAGATCGATGATGCCTCGGAGCGTCGGGACCCTTTCGATAAATTACCTTGGCCCTTGGACCGCAAGCGGATTTCTGGCAACACTTAGATCCTCGACCGTTTGCATTATTCAAAGTAATAGCAGAGATATTTTATTCCTAAGTAGTTTACTCTTAGAAACCGAGAAACTCGTTTATCGGTTGAACACTTAGACAGTTTAGTGGCTTCGAAACTAAATTCGATAGGATATTACAAATTACCGCTTAAGTTTAGCGGGAAACTGTCTAAATCCCTAAGTACTTACTTACCTGAGATATCATTTTAATGTGGCGAGTTCTGGCCGGTTTTGCAGAATACCTACTCGTATTTAAATAGTTCTTGTCACAATAAGGAAGTTTCCCGTTATCTAGTTTTATTTTTATTAAATTACATCAAGTTTGTAATAAATTATGGTGTTTTTATCTCAAAAATGACGGAGTTATGAATTTTTAAACATGACCGCACGAAATCAAAAAACCTCGCGACAGATTTACGCGTGTGACGTCATCCGGCTCCAGAGCCGCGCCGTGGGTTAGGCGGGAGTAAGGAAAAAAGGAAATAAAGTGCTTCATTCTATACCGGGTATTTTTCTAAGGCACGAATACGTTCTAGTATGTCATTTTACTTATTGTTATGTTATGATCAACATTTACTATGGGACTAACCCCCCAATATTACGAATAAAAGTCAGCATTCCCATAAATCTTGTCGTGAGTAAATGAACTTTATTACTAAATGGCTAAAGACTTGGTGTATGTGTCTAGTGTACTGCGGTTATTACATCTGTATATATTGACTAGTAGTTTTCCAAATAGTAGACCTCACAAGTATACATTTTTGTGACGTCACACGCGTAAATCCGTCGCGAGGTTTTTTGATTTCGTGCGGTCATATTTAGACATCCATAACTCCGTCATTTATTAAGATATTCGAGTAATTTTTTCACTGTATCTAATACATTTCTAACGTCTTTAAATGTACATAATTATTTTTAGTTTTTATGATAAAGGAAACTTCCTTATTGTCCTTGACCTCACAGAAACGCTACACGCTACAACAAAAAGCTGTGGTCGTGTGAATCCGGTTAAGTATCTTTCCACCGAGTTCCCAGCGGGATTTAAACTATAATCACAAAATGGACATTTTTAGAGTTCCTTACCCAAAGAGTGAAAACGGGACCCTATTGCTAAGACTCCACTGTTCGTCTGTCAGTCCGTCTGCCCCGCTGCTGCGACAGGTTTTAGATTTAAAACCTTGATTTTTTAGGAAATCGGATAAAAAGAGTACATACTTCAGGTCCGTCCTCATCAAGCCATTGTTAGCCCAATCAAGTTGTTCAGCCGTTTTTCATCCAATTCAGCCGCACGTGCTCCAGTTCACGTTATTTCACGCTTTTTCGCACAACATGAATGCGGCTTTTAAGCCAATCAGGTTACAAAAGGACTGTAGGGAAAGGTAAGTACTTTAGATAGGACTGGTGGACGTGACGTGTTGGGGCTTCACTAACTGTGAGTGTGTGATTTGCTGTGCTTGTTGAATAAAGATGTTATCATCATCACATCAGCCGTATTGCCTTCAAAACAGAAAAAATACTAAGTCAATGCTTCATAAGCGGTGCTTAAACTTAGGCGGCGTACCTATTACAAAAAAAATTGTTCGTAGTGTGCTCAGAGCAAATAAAAAAATCAAGAGAGAACGTCGTTGAACAGTCAAGTGAGGCCGGTTTTTTATACATGTGTGAATGCCTCGGTGTTGTGCCGCCATAGTTCGACTGACAAGACAAGGCGTAGTTTTGGTTGGCTTGACTTGTATGTTCACAACATTCTCTCTTGATTTTTTTATTTGTTCTGAGGTAGTGTGTAATAAATTGTATACAAGTAATTCTTCAAGCTGTCAGGGGATCTAATTTTGAACTTCGAACGGCTGGTAACGTATACAGAACTTTGACAGATTGTATGAAAACACTGTACACTCTGTATATTGTCTGTGGAAGTTGAGAGTGCGCCATACAAGTTCTTACTAAGTTAAGTATTATAATTCAAGCTTAAATTATCCTACGAACGTAGTAAGCGAGAGCAAATATACTTAAACCTAGGGCCCACCGAAACAGAGCGGAGCGGAAATATGCCGAACTGAGCCGAAACGTTGTCAAATGAAATCTGGAAAATAGGTGGATGCCTTAGAAGGGACACCGCAACTGAGGGGACCTGCAGTGTCGTATAGGAGGCACTGGAGGCGCTGAGGATTGGAGACCGCGGCGGGAGAGGACTACCGGTGTTTCGTTAGGTACTTTCCTACCTTCCTTGACGGTGTTGCCACCCTTAGATGGCGGACGCTGTGGGCTTCGGGGCAAGAGGAGTATATGGCTACGCGCCACTCTCCATATCCTCTGCAACCGAAGTCGTAGACTGCGGGGCCACTTAAATTGACCCGTTGAATTGAGACCAGGGCGTTCGGATACGGGTTCTGTCCAGTTGCTGGTTTGGTCCCGAGTGGAGGAAGACGATGTGTCTGGTGTTCTGACACATCGTCATCGTAGCGAAGTGAAATGCACGCTCTGAGGTTTGATGAGGTACTACACAGAAAATTTGATATAAGTTATAATAATAGTTCGTACTTGGTTTAAAAGGACGAAAACATATAAAACGCGTGTATCGGTGTGACGATTTAAATTGTAGTAAATACAACATATATGTAACTGTTCTTACCAAAAATTTAGGGAAAATTAATCATCTATAGTCAAAATGTTAAGACTAAACATTCATTCCGATCATGATTTTGGTGATTTTTGAAGTTCAATTAGTGCAAGATTTGTTATGATATAGATAATATGATTATGTTTTGCTATTTTCTAAGCACACTGTATTATCTTTTGATAATTTATTTCATCTTGCATGCTTCCAAAGAAAAAAGTACAAAAAATGTGCAATTATCATGATTGTATAAAAAAAGTCAATATTTTTGTTATCTCATGAGTAAATTCCATAAATATTGATAAAGGCACAGTTTTTCACAAACATTACTTTTTATTTATAAATAGTATAACAAACATAATAAAATAGGAAAATTGAATATACTTCGTTATATACATTTAGTAGAGGTATTTTTATATTGTGGTACTTTTTACCCGGTAGCGACCGACCGTTTATGTTCGTATTAGCCTAGCGACGAATCCCGGGTTAAACTTATCTATTTGAGATATGAGATCCACATCGATTGTCCATTTGAGGGCCTTCTCGGGTGGGAGAACATCCGTTCGTGAGGAGTGGCGTTAGTGGCTGTACATAACCAAAGAAGATATAATAATACTACACATAACAGCGATCGCACAGAGTGCAGACCCTCAGTCAAAACTGTTTCCCATCGTGTTATAGGTAGGTTACGGCTTTTCATAGCCAATTGACAAGTTTTCATATTTCACAAGGCTATGAAATTCCAAAACCATTTCGAGATATCGGGATGCTGATCATTATGTTTATTTTTCCAAAATTTTTAGTGCAGTAACTGCTAAGATATTAGATAAAAACTCTCACCCAAGCCGTTTCGGGATTTATACTGAAAGTGCAGTTGCCAATGATAAAAAAAATACTAGCAATATAAAATGACAGTTAACACTGACAGTGTTGACACCAAGGACTTTCTATACTATCTGGACTGCGCACAGACGAAATTTGACTCAAAGTTAGCTTAGGAAAATTCAACCTTAATGCGTTGCAACAAAACATATATTCCTTTGAAATGGCATAAGAGAGACGCTGTGCCGAGTGAGACTTCCCACAGTGATGAAGTTGTCCCGCTCGCACTATTGCCATTTCGAAACGACACTTATAAATGGTAGAATTTTTACCTGTAAAGTCGCGACTGTCTTAACCATTTCTTAGTTTTTTTAACAATGTAGTTTGATAAGATTTTAGTTAAAATTGCGAATAGATGCCAATAAAACAGAGTTTGATATTTATTTTGTATGAATATACCTACGTCTTTATGATTAACGGTTATTTTTTATTTTTGACTAGAGTATCACCGTCGATTGCAAATGGCGTACTATGGTGTATACAAAGAAGTGTAGTAGGGTGACTATGCTGGACATATTTCTTAAACATGCTGGGTGTACAATTGGAGTGTAGTCGTGGTTGTCATTTTTAATTTTTTTAGGTTGTAGATTTCAAAATTGGCATCCATATTGGAATTAAAAACGGCAGACGTCACTTTTTTGAAAAAATCATGGGTGTAGTTTTCGAGGTTTTTGGGTTGTAGATTTCAAAATTGGCATCCATTTTGGAATTAAAATCGTTTTTATTTTGAAACAGACGTCACTTTTTGCTAAAAATCGCGATGGGTGTCGCTTTTGAGGTTTTTGGGGGTGTAGATTTTAAAAATGGCATCCATTTTGAAATTAAAGATGGCGGACGTCACTATTTTGAAAAGGTCGTCATGGGTGTCGTTTAATAGGTTTTTGGGGGTGTAGATTTCAAAAATGGCATCCATTTTGAAATTAAAGATGGCGGACGTCACTATTTTGAAAAAGTCGTCATGGGTGTCGTTTAATAGGTTTTTGGGGGTGTAGATTTCAAAAATGGCATCCATTTTGAAATTAAAGATGGCGGACTTCACTATTTTGAAAAAGTCGTCATGGGTGTCGTTTAATAGGTTTTTGGGGGTGTAGATTTCAAAACTAGCGTCCATTTTGGAATTAAAGATGGTGGATGTCACTTTTTTGAAAAATCGTCATGGGTGTAGTTTTCGAGGTTTTTGGGGGTGTAGATTTAAAAAATGACATCTATTTTGGAATTAGAGATAGCAGATGTTGCTTTTTTGAAAAAGTTGAATTTTGAAGAATTCGGGGGTTTATATTTCAAAATTGGCATTCATTCTGGAATTGAAGATGGCGAACATTACTTCAAAATGGATGCCAATTTTGAAATATACACCCCCAAAAACCTCTAAAACTACACCCATGACGACTTTTTCAAAAAAGTGAGTCCGATATTTTTTATTGCAAAATGGATGCCTTGTTTACTACGGAAGCCTTAAAATTCTGTTAACTACGGAAGTCTATTCGTGGACAAGTTTTCGTGATTAAGATTTTTCGTGATAAGGTCTATTTGTGACAAAGTTTTCCGTGAAAAAGTTTTTGTGAAAAAATTTTTCGTGGTTAATTACTGACACAGGTTGCGTGATATGTGTCAAGATTACATCTATGAAATTTAAACGTTGTTCAACACCGTAAATATGGATTCCAGACCATTACTGTCGTCACAAAAGTGAAGGAACTCATCGAGATCTACATTTCCGATGACAGCTGTCAAACTTAAAAGTGGTTTATCTCCGTCATTATCAATTCTAGACCATTGCTGTCTTAACAAAGGTGAAAGAACTCTTCAAGATCTACATTTCCGATAACAGCTGTCAAACTTGAAACTGAATTATCTCCGTGTATATTAATTCTAGACCATTGTTTTTATGGGGATTGGTTTTATAGAGATCTTCAAGGAAGGCCTATGCCCAGCAGTAGGCGTCTTATTGCTAAAGCGACGACGATGACGAAGGACGACGAGTTAGGGGTAAGATAACTGCGATTCCTGCGTGCAGTAACATTCCAAAGAAAAATTATATTCCAAGATGATCGAGATGTTTTGGTCATCCTACTTGGAAAAGAGACACAATCATCTGATGTGGTATCCTTGTCGGCACGTTTTTCTTTGCCAGTACTCAATCCTGTTTATATGATAAATCCATGGTTGACACATAAATTGTAATTTAAAAATAAAATGTCAGTGTCATTTTCAAATTACTTATTTTGCTTTAGCCCGAGAGGTAAACGCAAAAAATGCAAATACTTTCCAAAAGCTGAATTATTGATGAGTTATCAAAATGATGTACATCAATACCCTGGAGTCAGTCAGCTGGGTTTCATAGCATTTGGTGGAAGAATCCGTTTGAATTTTAAAAGTATCTTGGAACTAGTACTACTTATTCTTCTTCTTTTAAGTGGTGCTAATTTAAAGCCTGTATGGCAGACCCTGTTACATATTTCAGGTGATTGGCAGTTGTTAAACATTTTTTATATTTTTCTTCCCAAGGTATACCGCGGTACATAGTGGACTTTTTGCGCTGACCTCCTGGCCTATTTGTTGTGAATTGTGACGGATTGTTTGGGATGACAGTGACAGCAACGCTAGCACCTATTTTTTTCTATTGTGGCTTCAGTAAAATTGTTTATGAGTCCTAAATTTTGCAGTTACGTCCTTTTAGAATAAGCTACTTTTCAAAACTTAATTTTACAGAAAATATAAGTCAAATTGGAAAAATAAAAAATACGTATATGTTATTTTGCAATATTCTTTCAGATAATAAATAAATATAACTCTGTTAAAAATTTGAAATGTTGTCAATTGAATTGTTCGCCAAATTATGCCATTGTATCTTTCTGTTTGTCCATTCCCTTGTGGATTATATGGCGTTGTGTAGCTTGTAGCAAAGCCCTTTTTGTGTAGAAACTCCTTCATTAATTTCGACAGAAAAGATTTGCCTCGGTCAGAATGTCAAAATGTATCGGTTTCTCCGACTTCTGTCTGAAGGAAGCGGTCCTTTAAAATCTATAGAGATTCGTTCAAAAGGAACCGTCGCTTTAATGAGTTTTTCGACATTTTGATGAAAACGAGGTTTTACTTCAGCACATATAGAACAATTCGAAGTTATTCGTTAAATTTCGTCAATAGAAAAAGGCAAATGTTTGCTTCGAACCCAATGTAGCATCCTTGTTATACCGGGGTGACATAAAGTTTTGTGTAACTCTTTCAATGCGTTTTTATGAGACGGTCCAGTTGTAGAGGCTACAAGTGGCGTTACAGCCCTTGATAATGCATCGGCTACTACATTTTCTCTTCCAAGGCGGTACACAATGTCAAAATTATAAGCAGAGAGTATTAACCGCCAACGTTAAATCTTGTAATTTTTTATCCTTGAAGCATGTCGCTGATGAAACATAAAGGCAACCGATTTTTGGTCTGTTACTAGTTTGAAGGCTCTTCCGATTAGGAATTGTTTCCATTTCGGAAGGCATTCAACAATGGCTGCAGCTTCTTTTTCTATAGCATAATATAACAATAGGGTGGTTTCGCTCACTGCTGTGAAGGGTTCTAGAAAAGAATGCAACAGGACGGCCATTTTGCGATAGAGTTCCCGCAATGGCATTATCAGGCGCGTCCGTCTCTACCACGAACGGTATTTTGTCATCAATGGCGTTCACTGTTGAGGACGATATCTCTTGTTTCAAGGCTTCAAAAGCACACATAAAATCTCAATGCTCTACGCAGCGATGCCTTGTCTGAAGGCAATGGTAGCTCCAATAGGGGACGAAGGCGATCTGGGTCAGGTTTTATTACTCCATTACAAATGTTGTAGCCTAAGATGTTTGTTCTTTAGCGAGAATTCACTCTTATCTAGGCTTAGGGTAAGATTATACCGCTTGGCCACGTCGAGAAAACGCTGTAGTTTTGAATCATGATCTCTCTGATTGAGGCCAAAGATAGTAATATCATCTAAATAGGCGTAGACACCACGCGGGTTCTCTTTCTTACTCCATTACATACATACATTACATACTTCCATTGATTGATCGTTGAAAAACTGCTACTCCATTTGTCACCCCAAATGGTATTCTACGAAATTGATATAAGTTACCTTCGTCTTCGAATGCAGTGTAAGGCTTTTCTTGATCAATAATTGGAAATTGATGGTAAGCGCTCTTTAAGTCTATTTTGCTTACCTTTACCTATATGTGATTGACCAAAAGTTGGAATTTATTAACATTTACTGAAGATTTTTCACCGGAGACAGCTGTCAGAAAATATTCAAAAGTTTTTTCCAGCGCGTCCACTGATCTTCGTCAAAACGATATATAAATAATAAGGCGTAAATATTTTTCCATTTTGCTAATTAATTTGTATTAAAGATAAATACGCTTGCGGTCTGTTTGGACTAAATCTTATTTTGTACTGCGCTCAGTATGAACTAATTTTAAAATCACCTTTTCCCAAAATGTCTGATTTTCTAATTGTCATCGTCCATGAATGAACAAATACCTCGTATTTAGGCTTTAATCAGCAAAAATGCACTCTACATGTTTACATCTTACTGACAATCCTTAATAGAGTAGAAACACCTACACGAAACTATTTAGGAACGAAGAAAGATCACAATACCATTGATGGCGGATTCAAATTCAAATCGGTTCACATTTGGCAAAAATATCGATGAACATGCGCAAAAAAAAATACAGACAGACGAACATAGAACCTCCTCCTTTTTGGAAGTCGGTTAATTAAATAGGTTTTTTGTAGCATATTTAGTTCATAAAAATCTTTTAAGATCCAACAATGGTACTTCACTGACGTTTAATCCCAAAACATATGTATTTAATTTATTGAATAATATAAACACGAGCTTTCATAACACATAATATGTAATAAGTAGGTAGTTTATGAAAATTCGCGAATTATAATTTTCTATTTATTGCCGTGCGAGAGCGATACGGATTTGGCTAATAACTCCATGAACTCCATCATAATAAGTTCATTTCGGTACCTCTTATTTCTGTTACAAACTTGCAAATAAACTTCTGTATTTCTTACTAAATCAGAAACGACTTGCACCTTGCACTATCAGAACATAGTTCTAGTACGTAGTTAAGTTAGTACTAACTACTATTATCATAACTTCTTTGGTTCGAGTCATATCAGTCATACATTAATATAAGTATGACTATTCAAAAATTCATTGAATGAACAATTTTACTAAAATGTAAAAACTATTACTTGTTACAATGTGAATACAAACGCTTCCATGATTCTGTGTTCGAAACGCTTTCGCGGGCTATCTCGACGATAACGCCATCTAGATTTACTATACGAAAACATCTCGTAAAGTTGTACGAATAAAATTGTAATAACAACGCCGCTATGATAACAATGCTGTAACAATTTGAAAAAAAATTAACAATATTTGTAATCTGTTCCTTATTAAGAAAATATTTAGCTTGTATTTAGCTATGAAGGTAAAGTATAGGTACACTTGTATTAGGAAAAATAGATTTTTGCTATTTAATTCTAACAGGCGTTTTAATACTTCTTCAATCATATTTTTAAAAATAAATGTTAAATGTTTTTAATTTATTATATTCGGTTTTGTTTTATTTTCATCACTATTCTCTAAACGGGGTACAATAAAGCACTCGTATCTTGGGGCCTAGCATTCCTGTTATTTGACTAAATATTATAAATTATGATTATAATTATTAAAATCCTACTAAATTACTAATATTACTCGTACAAATACGAAAGTTTGTATTTATGGGTATTTGTTAATCTTTCACGCAGAAACTACTAAACGGATTGAGATGAAACTTTGCAATAGTAATGCTTATCCAACAAAAACATTTACATGTGAAATATAGCCAAGACCACAGCTCGCACTTTAAAAAATTGACAGATCTTTTTTAGAGCCAAGCTTCTAACTGTACTCGCCTTAACTCTACAAGTTCTTACTCCACAAACTCTACAGCTTAGTCAATATAATGTGACTTGGCCGTTTTGTTGCAACAAGAACTATTTATTTGTTTAGCGAAATTCCATACGGGGTACAATAAATAAAGCACTTGTATCTTGGGACCTAGTTTGGCGCAGGGGTTCCTGGTCGAGGTGTTTCTAGGGTAGTCCTTGCAGTAGAATGATAAACACACCTTGCACTAGGCCTACTGGCCAATTTATAATTTCAATCTTGATTTACAGCAGATTTACGTGGAGAGCCCGTGCGTCCAATCGCCGGGAGCAGATGAGTGAGAGAGTGAGTGATATACAATATGAATGAATGTGAATCTTAAAGCTAACACAGATAAAATACATTGAATTGTTGCACTATTTAATCAATCAGTGCGGCGCAGATGGCGCAATATAATTGTGGCGTATGTGGACGCCACACTAGCATTCCAGTTATATGACAAAATATTATAAATTATGATTAAAATTATTAAAATCTTTATAAATGCGAAATGTGTTTGTTAATCTTTCACGCAAAAACTACTAAACGGATTGTGATGAAACTTTGCAATATTAATACTTATAAGTATATCAGAATAACACTTAGGTTATAATTTATAAAGATATTGCGCAAAACGAAGTTCGCAGGGTCAGCTAGTCATCAATAATGTTGTAAGCAAAAGAGCATTGTAAACAATATTGTTCAATCGAGCGCCATAGGTATTTCATATTACCTACTTAGTTCATCATTTAACCAAATTTTAAAAACAATATTGAATTTAAACTCAATCATTATATACCTAGGTATTGAAATAAATCAACAATATTGATAAAAAGGCAATTTTAAATTAAACGGTTAATAAGTTGACAGGTAAGTAAGTTGATAACTGGCGGCCTTTCCTTTTTAACCAACTTTCAAAAAAAGGAGGTTCTATGTTCGTCTGTATTTATTTATTTTTATTCAAATGCTTTCTGCTCTTACAGAGTACACCAAAACGCACAGAAAGTATGTTCATTTTGTGTATGTTCATCGATAATTCCGCTATTTGTAAACCGAATCGAAAAATTATTTTTTAGTCCGAAAGAGTACCTATACTCCCGAGGCGGTCCCATTTAAATTATACAGAAATCGGCTGAACTGTTTTTGAAAAATCAACAATAATTTAAACAATTCGAGCGAAATATTCGAATTTTGTACACGATGGAAAAATAATTATCTTGCTTTCTCTATATTCTCTACCTACTTCCAAAAAGGAGCAGTTTCTCAGCTCGTCTACATTGTTAAGTTTTATTTGATGCAGTTCCCAAAATGTAGTGTCATACCACGGTTCATCAGACCATCATCATTTGCAGTCCCGCCGCGTCCCGTCTGCAATGATTTGATTGCAAGCGCGCTCGCTGGTAAGATATTTATGAGTTGTGAAGTTGCATTACAGTGCATTTATGCTCTGCCAGCCAGTCTATCGAATTATTTATTGAGTTCATTCTAAAAATAACATTGGTAAAAAACGTTTTTAATTGAAAGTATTATATACGCTAGTATAAAAGCTAAAAAATAACAACTCAAAAATAAAATCGTGGGGCCTTCGCCTGGAAGATTTCATTAAATTACCCACGTTGCACCCCACAATAGGTACATAAAACCGTTTAATATAAAAAAGTTTTGGTGGGATTGAAAAAAATAGGTTGTCCGCCATTTTGTAGCGGCGGCCATCTTGTATGTATGTATGTACCATTGAATAAGTATACATAATTGTATTATAACCGTATATAACCAATGACCTTATGGAATGTTTCGCCGTAAACTTAAGACATTGCTAATAGAAAAATGTTACTTTACCTAGCCTAAACGAATTTTTAATTATGCGTAAACGATAACATTTAATTTGTTTGATTTTAACATGTTTATTATTTAATTAGACTTATTATTTTTATGCGTGATTTTTTGAGTTTGGTGATCAAAGTTTTTTTTAACCTTTTTGCCGCTACTCCCGATGTATGAGGAATTATCAAAATGTTTTTTGTTTGCCATGTACGATTAAATTTGCTTGATCTTTTGTATACATTAGTATTTTTAAATTGAATAAAGTATGTATTTATATAAACCTTGAAAATGTGATTATGACTAAGAGTAAAATAATTCGAAAAATATGTTTTATTAGTATAAATACGGTAAGTATGTGACTTACTTTGAATATGATTGGGGAGAGAGACTCACTGTGATTATGCTAAATGAGTAAGCATAATATTAAGGAAGTGTGCAAAATTAAATTAATTTTACTAGTGACTTACTGCACTCAAAGTTAGTACACTGAAAAAATCACAGCATATCGCACTGTCAGAATTGTGAATTGGCACTGTTATTAGAGAAACTAAGATAGTTACAGCAAAACTGTTAATGCTTACTGAAGGACATTGCTTTCCAGAGTGCGCTAAGCTGGCTCAATTCTTTGTAACGTGGCTAGAAGTTATTTAAATGCCATTTTTTGTTTTAACTGACTTTTGTACTGATAGCCATTGTACATTTTTGACAACAAGTCGATTTAGTTGAGTTTACCAGGGAAAATAACGAGTTATGCTACTTTACATCTCAAGAAGAGCTTTATTTTACTTGCACGTATTGCTAGTTAGTCCAGTTTTGTTTCAGACTTGAATTCAAAATCCTTTCAGAATAAAAAAAAAACTCATCGTATTGAAAACATATTTATTGTTAAACATGTTTAAGTGTTACAGAAGTACGTCCTGTTTTACTTTTTCAATCAAGAAAGTCACGATTGACTTCTACAAAGTATACAAATTAGATTATTTTGTCCTAAACAAATTTAGCCCTTTCTTTTTAATCATTAAACTAAAATAAAAATCTAATCAAGCACAAGCTACTATTTATGCTTACATACTAATCATAACTTAGAACAGTCTTGTTTTACTTATTAAATAATCAGTTCTATGATATTTTTTTTGGTAACAATAGTACTCAACTTTTTTATAACTTTTTGATTACTAACTATTTATTCCTGTATTCTTATCTTAAATATTATAAATCACAAAGTTCCTCATGGGTGATAATACTATTAGGATAGACTTCTTGGTTATCACAATTATTAACTTACAAAACATTTCTGTAATAACATTCAAAGAATGATTTGGGAATGACATTTTTTTTTTTTTTTTTTTTTTTAATTTCGAATAGGTTTGCGTTTGACTACACACTGCCTGATGTTAAGCAGATGTGCAGATGACATTTTTGTCAACAAGTTCTTTAATATCTTTTTTTTGCATCCGACAAAATGATTACTAAAACTAACTAAATGATGACTATGTATTCTCTTTGTCTCTGAAGATTTCCTAGTCCCCAAAAATCATCGAAAAGGTTTTGACGTGATTCAAGAGAAAATTTAGTGCCACACTGTAATCGGCATTTCTCCCCACAGGTTGGACCAAGATTCCGGGAAGGAACTTCTTTTTTAGATTTAGACATCGAAGTTTAAGCCTTTCCCAAATTCGTGAGTTGTTTTGTTGCGTTACTTTTCCACTTCTCTGGCCTTCTTTCCTTCTTTTTAGTATTGTTTTTATCTGGTTCATTTTCTGTAATGATCAGTGATTCCCTTTCTTTCGCACCATCACTATTTACAAGACCGGGATCATTTTTATCATTACTTTGAGACAAGCTACTGCTTGAGCTTGAAGTGCTTGAAGAAGTCATCGAACTTGAACTATTACTGCTGGTTGAAGATGGCGATGAGGAAGATTTACGAGATCGTGCTTTTTGGTTTCAGCTTGAGACGTGCCTGCTTTGTTACATAGAGACCGACTTCGTGGGCTGTCTAGAATGGATCTTTTTTTGGGAATCGGTTGATGTCTGTAATTTGGATCGGCATCAGAATGGTCAAAATCACTTTCATCACTGATTATTGGTGATACGTAGTAGCGTTTCTGAGCTGTGTTTGCTGTTTTGCTAACTACCGGCACTTGTATCGACTCAGAGTTGGATAGAGTTGGAGAAGCTTGACTGTCTAAAATTCTAGTTTCTGTAATATCGTAGGAAAAAGCAGGTAATAGTGAATTATTTTGTAATTCTTCTATTTTCTTGGTTTTGGACTTTTGCTCTAATTGAGCTTGAGATGTGTCGTCTTTGTTTCTGCCTGTTGGTAATACATAGTAGTATTCCTGTTCTGTGTGTACCATTTGAGTTTTGTCAATTAGCGGTGCCGAGTTAGATAGAGTTGGAGAAACTGGACTGTCATTTCCGTAACATCGGAGAAAAGGGCAGGTTGGGGCGGATTGTTTGGTATGCTTAACTCTTCACTTCCCGTAATCTGGGACTTTTCCTTTAAAATTTTTAGCATATATTTGCCGCGACCTTCCATTTTCCTAAAAATAAACGACAATAGTTAAATACTTGCTCAGCTATTTCAAAAAATCATATAAAGTCAAACAACTCAAAAAATCTTATTTCTACACAAACCATTCGATGAAATTTCAATTGGAATAGAAAATTAGTTTAAGGATGTCAAAATGAATGAGTTTAGTGTAAGAAAAGTGGTGAAATGGTAGAAACGACCGAAAACGACAGATTTTAAATTTACCTCAACAAAACTCAGACAATTCGAAATTCGGTTAAATCATCAAGTAAAGTAAATCAATTCAAAATAATTAAAAAACAATTCCACTATATTTTCAGCAAAACGACCGCAATTAAAAATTTTACAAATGTCATGACAAAATCGTCTTGAAATTTTTCAGCTAAACTACGACAACTCAAAATAAAATTAAATACTTACCGAAAATCTTCAACTAAACTCCGGTAACTCGAAATGAATGGGACGCGCGGCGGCCTCCCGGCGCTGTTGCCACGCGACTAGGGTGAAATGGCCAGTTTGCCGACCACCACCGGTTCACGACCACTTTTTCATAAAACCACTATAAATAGTTAAATAAAAGCGCGCTAACGTTTGTTTTGGTTTTTGAACGATACTTTAGTCTATTGCTTCCCCTCCGCGACACTGTGATTTGTCTTCTGATACGTGATGCACTTCAATGAGCCTGTGAAACAGACCCATAGTGTACGTGTCGGAATTGGTTGCACAAATTTACGAAAAAAATAGTGAGAGGACACTTTTTCAACCGCAATTAAAACTAGTTTTTGTCGAGATTCACGCACCCAAATGTAGCTTGGAATGTTTAGAAAAACACGTTTTTACCCCTAAAGGGTCATTTTAATGTAAAATATGCGCTTTTAATTAAAATAATAGGTGTTCGGCAAACTAACCTACTAAAATTGTGTATGCATCATTTCACGACCACATGGTCGGCAAATGACTATTTCCCATCGATCTTCTTCATAAATTTTCTAACTGATACTTCATGGTACAGAATTTTAGTCTTTATCATTTTGATCTTTAGGACGTGGTTTATGTACACTTCAGAATGCGACCAGCAAAATGTGTTGATTACCATTAAAATATAAAGCATTATTTCGGTGGTCGACAATCGGTCAGCTAACGACCACATGTCTTATGCCATACAAAAATTACTGAATAAGTAAATAATACTATTATTAAAATTACTAAATAAGTGTGAATAGGTGAAAAATAAATATCATTAAAATAATTGAATGAATAATATTAGATAACTAAAATTAAATGTCATTTAAACATGATTATTTGATGCTGTTATTATTTACGACCCTAAGAACATCCTCTAAGGCTCTTTTTTCAATGGCTTTTGAGTGGACGTCAACTAACGAAAATGTCGGACGCAAACTGACCACATGTGGTCGGGAACTAAAAAATAGCACATTTTGACAAATCATTATTTATTTTATACTTACTAACATAAAATACAAAAAAACTTATGTTTTTTCAATTATTAAAGGTTTTTTCTAAACTTCTGAGTATTATTTGAATCAGAACATTATCATTATAGTGAATAATGTCACTTAAAAGATTACTAGTCCACTAAGTGGTCGTGAACTGGCTGGTTCACCCTACTGACCGTCAATTCAAAATGGCGGTGTTTTCGTCTGGCCGGCCGGTGCGAGTTTAATCAAATAAACTAACCTTTACTGCCATCTCTTGAGATCCATGTAAGTTATTGTTACATGGGTTTTATTGGTGTGTAGATAACAAAATTTGGAATTTTACTGTATATTTAACTCAATTCAGCCAAATTTTGAGTTACCTGACTTTAATTCTGACAGTGCGATATAAATGTAAAAGTTTATGAGTGAGGATTTTTGTTTGTTTCTCCTTCACGCAAAAACTACTGGTCGGATTTTGATAAAACTTAGCAGTGACATAGCTTATGCATTATAAAACAAAATAATCTTATAAGTTATAGGGATAGTGTCAATTATGGTAAAAAAAAACATTGTATAAAATAAGCATATACCTACCTACCTACCTAAGATATTACTTTATCAAGAGGTTATTAAATAAAAAGTCACAAAATAAAGAAAACACTTAGCTTTTAGATTTTTTTTAAAAAACCTTCACATTTTGTAAACATCTTTTAAATCACCACTTTATCAAACTTACTTAATAAATTGTTAATAATATAAAATTTTCTGCACACAGTTTCATCTCACAATCAAACGTTAGTAACGACATTGTTTAAAATTCTGATAAGCTTAAAACATGGTGATAATGTTATTACATATCTACATATTTTACTATATTTTAAAAAACACATAGGGTTGACCCTAAAACTTAATTACGCACCTAAATTGGAAAAGCCACGTTAGAAAAATAAAAGCTAAACTATCAAGCTTCACTTACGCACTCAGAGAACTGCGATATGCAACAAATCTAGACATAGCTTTATCAGCGTACTACGCGTTAGCATATTCGTGGCTAAACTATGGCATCATCCTCTGGGGAAACAGTGTAGATACTAATGACCTGTTCATAGTCCAAAAAAAGTGCGTACGGATATTGGCCAATATCAAGCTTCCAAATACAAATAGACAACACTACTTCATTAAATTAAAGATATTAACTGTGGTGTCAATAATGGTCTTTGAAGCGTGCAAATTCGTAAAAAAATACCCACAGTTTTTCACAAAACTATCAAGTGCACGTGTCCATCCTGACAGATCCCAATATCAACATAATTTAATGTTACCGAAATCAAAATTATCGATACACAGCTCCGGGCCATGCTCGATGGCTGTTAAAATATTTAATAAACTTCCGGTCGAAATTAAGAAAATTGAAGACGAAATCGAATTTTCAAAAGTATTAAAGAACCTACTTATCACGAAATGCTATTATACATTAAACGAGTACCTATTGGACAGTCATAAAATAGCAAATTGAAACAAATAAATCGCTCCGCACAATATTGCTATACCCTAATAGGGTCATATGTATAACTTATAGAATATAGATACTAAACATGACCTGCATGTAAAATATACTACATATGATGGAATAAACGATTGATTGATTGATACAAGTTACAGTACTTAACTGAAACTATAAATGTTTTAAGTTTTAAATGCCATTTTAATCAGTTTAAACAAATTGCAAAGTATTCAATAATAAATATAAAATAGCAAAATAAACTAAGTATATCGTATTTATTATTTAAGAATACTTCGGCAGTTTTATCTTACAACTAATAAGGCGTCTGTTTACAGACATATATGTTTTTATTAAACTGAGATCTGGTTTTAACCATAAGTATTAAATTAATCAGTCTATGTAAATAATACCTACCTTACTACTAACTAATATAATTTGAAGAATGTTATTGTAAATGAAAATATGAAAACAAAACATATTAAAGGCAAGACGTGTTACTGCAGAAATGGTTGGGAAATTGTTTCAAATTATTGAAAATCCATTTTAAAATGAAACGTATGATTACATCCTGTAGTTATGATAAAGAAATCCCTCTTCTAAATGAGACTTACTGTGGTTGTGCATATTGAAATATGAGGTTCTGGGTCGAATTTTGATAATCTGAGTGTACAGAAATCTAGATCTTGTTTCAAGGATTCCGAACATGTATCTAACTCATTACCGCCAAAAACCCGACACTGTGATTATGATTAGCGCGGCAGCGCCGCTCTGGCGCGATCCTGTCGTGCGCGGCCGCGTAAAAGTCTGAGTGAAGGGGCGCGGTACTCGATTTTTGAAACAATAGTTTATCAATGCGTCACTTAATATGTTTAAATCTTTAATGTTAAGGCGGTTAGTATCTGAGTTTTTAAACCGCCTAAAGGCTTGTGACATGTCCATTTTTGCTTAAACAAATTTTAACAACTGGGGTAATTGTACCAGTGAATGAACATTTAAGCTCCTTCGAAAAATCAAGATACAATTGCTCTACCAGAACAGAAACTCACCTATATTTTTGGATCTCATATTGTATTTGTGTAACGAAGGAATCGAATAAAATAGCCGGTTTCATTATAAAATCCTTATATTAGTCATTACAGAAAAGAAATATTGAAATTTCGGAAATCACCCGTGAATGAACAGAATCACCATTAAAGTGAACAAGTAGTGAACATGTATAAATGAACCTATATCAGGGGCCATTTAAACGAAGCAACTAGAAACGATTGAACTGTTTTTCTTAATATGTACAATCTAAATTATCTTTCTTACATTTTTAAGAATTTAAATTATTTGAGATTTATTTATTTATTTTGATTAGGTACATTACATTAATTGAGAGAATTAGAAAAAATACTTAAATAAACTTATTTCTACGAAATTCGAAAATCCTATAAGAACCATAATAAAGATAACTTATGGGAGTTTTGGCGGGAACGCGGAAAAATTATGTCGCCTCATTATATTATTTTGTTAAACTTGTGTTTTTATCAGTGATAATTAGTGAAAAATTGTGGTATTTCGTTGAGTATTGTAACAAACCTCAGGTGGTTTGTCGTCCACACCTGAGTAATTAGGCATAAAAAGAAGGCATTCTTGTAGGTCAGGAGTCTCTCTTATGAATTTATCATGTTTTCTAATATTATTCAAAGAAACTTTTCATTCAAATAATATTCAAACAAACAGGTAAGTAAATAAATACATTTGAAAAAGCAACAAAACTACAATCTAGGTACCTATATTAACTCTTTGCAGGACGCTTAGTAACGAAAAAGTCATGAATTAAATAAGAGAATTAGAAAGAGAACGGGGGTTGACGGGGATTGTCAGTTAGGACTTCACTGGGGAAAAATTATAATTATTTTTGCAGTTTTTCAAGATATTTCAGTGATTTTGGCTTACAAAGTGATATAAAACAGCGAGGATTATGTGCAGTTCTCTTATGATTTCAAAAAGCGGGTTAGAAGAGAACGACGGAAAATGAAACGTTCTTGAAGGTAGGGAGGAGAAGAAGGATTGAAGAGAGTGTTGTAAAGAAGAGAAAGAATATGAGCATCCCGGCGACGTCGAATGGGGAGCCACTTGAGCTTAACAATAAATCGCTTGAACATAATAATAAATCCTTCCAATACAAATAATAAAATTGCCATACCCTCATAGGGTCTGTATTACTAAACAAAACATATTAACTGAGAACTGCATGTAAATTTCATATTTTGCAATAAATGATTTGACTTTGACTTATCTTTTTTTCTACTAGTATTTTAATGAAAAGTATGCAAAAACACCGGTTGTGGCCACTTTGCACCGGCTGTGGCCGCGCCGGTGTGCTAGTTGAGGGCACTTTATATTTTAAACAAATTAGAATAAAAACTTTGTAAGTTAGAAGTTGTTGCCTGAAGTTTATGTGACAATTGGTTGTTGCAAGTATTTTGTTGCCAGTATTGTCGCGAATTTCTTTTGCCAAGATTTTTAGCGCAAATTTTATTGCAAGATTGTTATAGTAGGCACTTTTGCAAGATTTTAGCATAAGTTGTTACGGTAAGTGATGACTTAGAGATGACTAATATTAGACTGGGCCGGGCACGGACCGTGTCTCGTCTGGGCCCCGTCCGGAACCCGTCCGGGCCGTGGCCGGGTCACTAATGTTAAACGTTGCAAACATTATGTATGAAACTATTTATATTACAACGTGGCGTAGACGTTGCCCATCCGGGCCCTAGCGCTGAGGACTGATGACCGATGGGGTCGAACATTTCTCGATTTGAGACCATGTCCTGGTAAGCGCAGCGTAGGACATCTACCCACAAGGTAGACGGAGGACCACATTAAGACCGCAAGATTGCGCTAGATGCAAGCCGCTTCCAACCGATTTTATTGGAGATCCATAGGGGAGGCCTATGTCTAGCAGTGTCCGTCTTATGGCTGATGGATGGATGTTAGTGGCAGTGAGCAGAGCACATAGTACAGATAACACTGATGACCCATGGAGCAAAAAGTTCTCGAGTGGAGACCAGGTATGGGCAAGCGTAGCGTAGGATGCCTACTGAAAAGGTAGAAAGGCGATCATTTTATGACCTGTTAAAAGGGCTCATCAGAATACCAGCGTTGAGTGTTGGGTCCTTCCAGCACTCAACATTTTATAGCTGAGGTGAGTCCCTTTCGGCACTTTTGTTTTGTTTTTTTTTCATTAGTTATATAAGTTTTTTTTGTACGTGTTATTTATGTGTCGAATAAAGATATTTCATTTCATTTCATTTCATTTTCACCTGAGAATCGCACTGGATGCAAGCCGCTTTCAACTGAACTTGTAAGAAATACATAGAAACAACAACACTGTGCCCAACAATGGACGTGCGTGGCTGATACGATAATGATTTTATGGCTTTTACTAAAAATATAAAATATATGTGTAGAGTAGCTGCATGTGACGTTGTAAACTAAAATAAGTGGCCAAAAGTGATGTTACGAACAAATTCTCAGTTTCAATTTCGGCAATCAGTTCAATTCAAATACCGGAAATTGCACAAAACCAGAAACTAATCAAAACTAAGGGAGAAGCTAGACTTTGATAAAAAATGACTGTTAGATGTAGAGAGTTTATTTGGTTTAGTTTCAGTTCGATACCTCCTTTTGTACCCAAGAAAAGGTCTTGACATACGGGTGGATGAGCAGACGAACTTTAGAGTAATCCTATAAGGGTTAATTTTTGTCTTTTGAGATACGGAACCTAAAAATAAAATGATACTTTGGACAACGTACCCAAAAATCTTGTATACGAAAAGTCACTGTACCCTGAAAATGCAACTGATATCTACCATCCATGTCAGAGCTAACTACATTCTAACTTCCATACAAACTTGTATTAGACGTGAAAGAGTAACAAACCTAACTTGCAATTGATAGGTACTTCAATGTACTTGGGTTTCTGAGTATAAAGTCTCAATCAATGATCAAACTCAATGACGTCTTATATTCCTAAACATGTGTACAATGACTTTATATGACTTATCATTTTCTCATATTCCCAAAAATAGTTGTACGCCAACTGGTTCATATTCGTTACTGCGGTAAGGTTCTTATAGGGTGAAATGGCCAGTTTGCCGACCACCACCGGTTCACGACCACTTTTTCATAAAACCACCATAAATAGTTAAATAAAGCGCACCAAAGTTTATTTTGGTTTTTGAACGATACTTTAGTCTATCGCTTCTCCTCCGCGACACTGTGATTTGTCATCTGATACGTGATGCACTTCAATGAGCCTGTGAACCAGACCCTTAGTGGACGTCTCGGAATTGGTTGCACAAATTTACGAAAAAAATAGTGAGAGGACACTTTTTCAACCGCAAGTAAAACAAATTTTGTCGAGATTCACGCATCCAAATGTAGCTTGGAATGTTTAGGAAAACACGTTTTTACCCCTAACGGGTCATTTTAATGTAAAATATGCGCTTTTAATTAAAATAATAGGTGTTCGGCAAACTAACCTACTAAAATTGTGTATGCATCATTTCACGACCACATGGTCGGCAAATGACTATTTCCCATCGATCTTGTTCATAAATTTTCTAACTGATACTTCATGATACGGCATTTTATTCTTTGTCAGATAGATCTTTAGGACGTGGTTTATGAACACTTCAGAATGCGACCAGCAAAATGTGTGGATTACCATTCAAATTTAAAGCATTATTTCGGTGGTCGGCAATCAGTCAGCTAACGACCACGTATCTTATGCCATACAAAAATTATTAATAACTATTATTTAAATTACTAAATAAGTGTGAATAGATGATAAATAAATATAATTAAAATAATTTAATAAATAAGATTAGATAACTAAAAATAAATGTCATTCAAACATGATTATTTAATGCTGTTATTATTTACGACCCTAAGAACATGAACTAAGGTTCTTTTTTCAATGGCTTTTGAGTGGACGTCAACTAACGAAAATGTCGGACGCAAACTGACCACATGTGGTCGGGAACTAAAAAATAGCACATTTTGATAAATCATTATTTATTTTATACTTACTAACATAAAATACAAAAAATCTTATGTTTTTTCAATTAAGGTGAAGGTGGCAAAGTGCGCCTAGGGGATAAGTGCGCCTACCACAAATATCTTGAAAACTACCGATTGGATACTAGTAGGGACACTTTACATCGATGATACAAACTAAAACATAGTTCTTGGTGATAGTCACAGATGGCTCTAGTCATGTGAGTTTGAGATACGCGCCATTTTATTTTCACTGTCATTGCAAGTGGTGAGGAGAGATGACAGTGGAGTAATCGTCGTCATAAATCTCAAGAAATTGAGTTTTTATCGACATACGAGTGAGGTAAGTGCACAATTTAAATATTGTGCTTTGAGATTTTGACTTTATATCACGAATATCTAGTAAAATTTATATATTTTTTGCAAATTTAATATTCTGATCTCAAATTTTTATAGTTGGGGAAGTGCGCCATACTGACTTTTTATATGGCGCACTTCGCCGCAATCCAGAGGTTTGTAACCTTTTAAAACGTGTCTTTTTATAAGCTTTTATTTAACTTGCAATGTATGTTTGCTTGTTTGTATGGTCGGGTTATTATTAAATTATTATTAATTCTTGATCCAATAAGAAGTGTGTCCTATTGTTGGAATTACTTCGAATCCTAATGTCAAATGTATATATGTTTATTTATCGTGTTTTATGAGGCTACCCTACATGCATGCACACAACACACAATCACATTCAGTAAAAGTCACAATAATTAATTATTATTTACCTGTTCATGATTTTTGTTTAAGATGGGGGTCTATGTAAAAAAACTGAAGGTCCTTCATGGTCCAGAGAGGCTTTGAATAAAGCAGTCGAAGCTGTTCGATTAGGTAGGATGTCTGGGTATGCAGCCGCATCAACCTTTGCTATCCCAAGAAATACTATTATGGACCACGTTACAGGTCGAAGGGGCCAAAAGTCATCAAGTCTAGGCAGACCACCAGTATTTAAATATGAGACAGAACTTTTTGCATGTAATGGACCGCAAATCGCAGGCTGTAGAGGTTGCTCGTAAGAAAGCCGCAGACCCATTTGTCATCCAAGAATTTTATGACATGCTAGAATGAGTGATTGACGAGTTAGAGCTTCATGACAAGCCTAAAATAATTTACAATATGGATGAAACCAGTTACTGCAGTGATCCACAAAAAAAAGTCATACGTCTTAGGGGTGATGGAAATCAACTCGGACTACAACATCCTCCGGAAAGTCAAATACAACAGTTTTTATGGCGAGCAACGCTGCTGGGAAGAAAGAAGCTCCATTTATGATTTATAAAGGGAAGCACGTATGGAGTAATTGGACCTCTGATTTAGCGTACCCTGGAACGTTGTATACAGCCACATCTAATGTCTGGATAGAATCGCAAGCCTTTTTGGAATATTTTTTATTTATTCCGCTGATTGGCGATACGATTCAGCCAACACTTCTCATCTATGATGGTCACAGTACATGTATAAATGGCTGTAATCGAAAAAGCCTTATAACAACCATTAAGTAGTTCCATTCCATGGTATTTATTCGTAAATAAAAGAAAAAATATACTTGATACTCGATTATCAATATTTAGAAAAAAGGTTTACAGCCACTGATTTAAGATTGTATGGCGCACTTAGCCGAAATTTGGTTTGACATACATAGATTCTTCTAGAATGTGGCTATGAAGAAAAATTAAATGTTATGCGTTTCGTTGCTTTTTTTCTTATAATAATATGAGGCTGTTTTTATCCCTACGCTTCATTATTGCGTTTTACTAATACCAGGCGCACTTACCCGATTTGGCGACAAAGTGCGCCTGGTATCATGTTTTCTTATTTTGTGCTAAAAATCATTATTTTAAGGTTCAGATTGCAATGACACGACATTAGTTGTAGTTGCAAAACATCATAGATTCATAAGATACCACGACAAGTGTCATTCGTAAACTAAAACACAAGTTATATTGCACCAAAGTCAACTATACAAAAAATATGGCGCACTTTGCCCCCCTCACCTTATTTAAGGTTTTTTCTAAACTTCTGAGTATTATTTGAATTATAACATTAACATTATAGTGAATAATATCACTTCAAACTGGCTGGTTCACCCTAATAGCGCGGCTGACGACGCGTGGAAGACGAGCGCGCGGCGCGTCGCTCACAAGCTCTAAATGAATACGTCGCGCTCCGAAAATTGACGCCTGTGCTAGCCTAAATACCTAAAGTTCTCGAAAAGCCTCGCCTTAAGTAGATCCAACAATGGTACTTCACTGACGTTTAATCCCAAAACATGTGTATTTAATTTATTGAATATTATAAACACGAGTTTTCTTAACACATATGTAATATGTAGTTTATGAAAATTTGCGAATTATAATTTTCTGTTTATTGCCGTGCGAGAGCGATACGGATTTCGCTAATAACTCTATCATACTCGTAATAAGTTCATGTAGGTACCTCTTATTTCTGTTGCAAATAAACTCCTGTATTTTTAACTAAACCGGATACAACTTGCACTTTCTGAAGATAGTTATACTGTTCTAGTACGTAGTGTAAGTTAGTGTTACTATTAAATTACATATGTCTTTCATAAGTTATAGTCATAAGCAAAATATGACTGTTCAAAAATATTTAAATTGAATGAACGAAACCAAGTACATCTTGGATTATTACTTGTATAGTGGTGAATACAAACACTTCCATGATACCGTGTTCGAAACGCCTTCGCGGGCTATCTCGACGATAACGCCATCTAGTTTTACTATACGAAAACATCTCGTAAAGTTGTACGAATAAAATTGTAATAACAACGTGGCTAAGATAACAATGCTGTAACAATTTAAAACAAAATTAACAATATTTATAATCTGTTCCATAATAAGAAAATATTTAGCTATGAAGGTAAAGTACGTACACTTTATATAACGAAAAATAGATTTTTGCTATTTAATTCTAACAGGCGTTTTAATACTTCTTCATCATATTTTTAATAATAAATGTTAATTAATAATATGTTATTATGTTTAATGTTTTCAATTAATTATATTCGGTTTTGTTTTATTTTTATCACTATTCCATAAACAAGGGTACAATAAGCACTCGTATCTTGGGGTCTAGTATTCCTGTTATTTGATTAAATATTATAGATTATGATTAAAATTATTAATATCCTACTAAATTACTAATATTATAAATGCGAAAGTTTGTATGTACCTATCTATGGGTGTTTGTTAATCTTTCACGCAAAAACTACTAAACGGATTGAGATGAAACTTTGCAATAGTAATACTTATAGGTCATCAGAATAACACTTAGGTTATGATTTATAAAGATATTGCGCGAAACGAAGTTCACCGGGTCAGCTAGTCATCAATAATGTTGTAAGCAAAAGAGCATTGTAAGCAATATTGTTCAATTAAGCGCCATAGGTGTACGATATTATCTAATACATCATTTAACACTAATTTTAAAAACAATATTGAATTGAAACTCAATCATTATACAGGGTTATTTCTAATCAATTAGCATCCTTTTAGGGGCTTGTTCTGTATATCAAAACTAACAACTTTTGTTCTACGACTTTTGTCAAAATTTAAAAAAAAAATCTGTTCCATACATTTAATTCAATTCAATTCAATTCATTTATTTCGCAAAACACCTAGTCAATAAATACCTATTCAGGTCATAAGTATTGTCACACAGTAAAAACTTTTCTTTAAGAATGCTGGCCATAAAAATGTTTATTGAATTCGAATTTCGAATTGTTCATGAAAATAAAAATGTATGCTTTTTAGAATTTTACTCATTTTTAAATATGGAGCGGACGCTTAAAGAAGACCGTGTTGCAGTTATTGCGTTGCATCGTTGCGGTTACGCGCCAATTCAAATTTTTGACATACTGAAAAATTTGAATATAAGCAAAAGATTCGTTTATCGTACCATCAAACGATACAATGAAGACTCTAGATAGTGTAGATGACAGGTCAAGAAGTGGTCGCCCTCGGTCTGTTAGGACTCTAGCAGGGATAAAAGCTGAGAAGGCGCGATTTCGAAGAAATCCCAAACGTAAGCAGAAACTGTTGGCCCTTCAGATGGGGTTAAGCAGAACCACGGTGAAAAGGGTGTTAAATGAAGACTTAGGGCTTCGGGCATATCGAAGAAAAACAGGACATCGTCTAATGGACCTGAGACTGAAGAGATGCCGCGCTTTGTTGAAGCGGTACGCGGGAAAAAAATATCGGGAAATTCTTTTTTCGGTTGAAAAAAATTTTACCGTAGAAGAGAGCTACAACAAACAAAATGATAAGGTGTACACAGTAGTGAAGAAGCGAGCAACCGTATCGCGTGTCCAACGAGGTCATTTTCCATCCTCGCTCATGGTATGCTTGGGAGTTTCTTATTGGGGCTTAACAGAGGTACATTTTTGTGAGAAAGGTGTAAAAACGAATGCAGTTGTGTATCAAAATACAGTCCTGACGAACCTTGTGGAACCTGTTTCTCAAACCATGTTCAATAACTGGCACTGGGTATTCCAACAAGATTCGGCGCCAGCTCATAGAGCGAAGAGCACACAAGACTGGCTGGCGGCGCGTGAAATCGACTTCATCCGGCACGAAGACTGGCCCTCCTCCAGTCCAGATTTGAGTCCGTTAGATTACAAGATATGGCAACACTTGGAGGAAAAGGCGTGCTCAAAGCCTCATCCCAATTTGGAGTCACTCAAGACATCCTAGATTAAGGCAGCCGCCGATATTAACATGGACCTCGTTCGTGCTGCGATAGACGACTGGCCGCGCAGATTGAAGGCCTGTATTCAAAATCACGGAGGTCATTTTGAATAAACTTTATTGTCATAAGAATCTATGTTTTGTTAAGTTCATTTTGGTATATAAATGGTTACATAATAAATAAACTTGTTTCAATTATTTTATTTTAAACATGTGACAGAATTTATGATCTGACTGTGTATTTGTCGTCGGCCATTTCTGTATTTTAGTTTTCTCAGAAAGGGAGGAAATCTTTGAGCAAATATCTATAGAGTCACAATCGTGTAATAAAAGTGTCCGAGCCAAACCCCTGCTCAAGCTACGTAGCGGGCAGGCTTTTTAGTTGGTCGTAAAGCGATTGCAAGCCGACTACAACGCCGCGCGATGCCAAAGTGCTCGCTTACAAGCACTAATTAGGTGACATAACATCAAGATTCGAGAAAACGGGTCATTGTGAATTTTTTAATGCAAATATCTAAGTCGATATGTATGACGGCGCTCGGGCATTTTATTTACTACTTTCACTTAGGGACTGTAGCTCTGTAAGCGCTCTGTCTATTTTGCTTAGCTTGATATGTGATTGACCAAAAGTAGGAATTTATTAACTTTTACTGAAGATTATTCACCGGAGACAGCTGTCAGAAAATATTCAAAGGTTTTTTTCCAGCGCGTCCACTGATCTTCGTCAAAACGATCGGGGCGTAAATATTTTTCAATTTTGCTAATTAATTTGTAATAAAGATAAATACCTCGTATTTAGGCTTTAATTAGCAAAAATGCACTCTACATTTATGTTGACATCTTACTGACAATCCATACATACATACATAGAGTAGAAACACCTACACGAAACTATTTAGGAACGAAGTAGGATAATCATCACAATACCATTGATGGCGGATGATGGAATTCAAATCGGTTCACGTTTGGCAAAAATATCGATGAACATGCACAAAAAAAATATTAATACAGACAGACGAACATAAAACCTCCTTCTTTTTGGAAGTCGGTTAATTAAATAGGTTTTTTTTTAGCATATTTAGTTCATAAAAATCTTTTAAGATCCAACAATGGTACTTCACTGACGTTTAATCCCAAAACATGTGTATTTAATTTATTGAATAATATAAACACGAGTGAGCTTTCATAACACATATGTAATATGTAGTTTATGAAAATTCGCGAATTATAATTTTCTATTTATTGCCGTGCGAGAGCGATACGAATTTGGCAAATAACTCCATCATAATAAGTTCATTTTGGTACCTCTAATTTCTGTTGCAAATAAACTTCTGTAATTTCTGTATTTTAACTAAACCAGAAACGACTTGCACTATCAGAACATAGTTCTAGTACGTAGTAAAGTTAGTTCTATTACTATTATCATATCTTAATCTGCTTTGGTTCCAGTTCGAGACATACAGAAATATCGTCGCTGTAGAGCGAAAAGTCACTAAGTCGTAAAATGGCCGAATTAAGGCGAAATACTAGTGACGAGGAAATTGAGAAATAGGTATTTGGACTAAACTATTGCCGTCGCGATGCGCCCAAACCAGGGAGCTTCAATGTGTGTGGTGATGCAATTGTATTTGTGTGCGTACTGCGCTCGAACTCTCCCCGCACCCTACCTGCGCCCCAACGAACTCGCTGGCCGACCGATATTTTATTTTGAATTGTAGCAAAATATGATATTACGTAGAGTGCGCGCAAGATAACTCTGCGCGCGAGTCGTGGCGCCACGTACGTTATATCACTAGTATTCTGTATTCCCTGGCAGCATTGAATTGTTTCCTGATTTTGGCCGTACGTAGAGCTATCTTGCGCGTATTCTACGTAACGATGCTCTGGTTACCTAGTAGATATGGCAGATAGGCGATCGATGGCAAACAAAAAGATAAAAGATTAATTATTTTAAAGAATATTTATTTTTCTGCCATTAGGAAGCTACATTATTTGTGACATGGGTTAATTTTTCTTTATATGCTAATTTATTTTCTTTCAAATAATTATTGTTTGACAAAAACGTAATATGTACCTAACTAACATCAAATACAATTGGATATTTGATATCTGTAGGCGCTGCAGTTTACATAATATATTTTTACTGAAATTACTTCTTTTTAAGTATAGGTAAATTAATTATTTTTTATGGAAATATCTTACATTACGTCGTTCTTTTACGGTCTATAATAAATATCCCAAATGCAAGTTGGACTCGCGCTCGAAAGGTTTCATACCGTATGAGAGCCAATTATTTCGATTCAATTATATATTTTTTAAATTGATACATTTATATACATGATATATTGATATATTATATTACTAAATATTCTGAGAATATTTCAAGCGTCTACCTTTTGTGTACATTAATAAAAATCGTGCAAAAAATCACGTCTGTTGTATGGCATGAAAAAATATTTATTTCATTCTATTTTTTGACCGACGTAACGAAGGAGGTACTCAATTTGACGATTTTGATAATTCTTTGTTAGAATTTTTTTCATTGGAAAGAATATACTTCGAAATTGATCCCATTTAAATTTTATTGAAATGGGCTGAGCCATTTTTGATAAATCAACAATAATCGATCCGTGCGCACTATTCGCGAATTCTGTACCTACACGGTTGAAGTAGATATTTATTTTACTCCATTTTTAGTTTTGTTGTTATAGTGGGAACAAATACATCATCTGAGTAAATTGTAACTGTTTAACTTTTACGGTTCGTGATATACAGCCTAGTGACCAACGGACAGACGGACAGAGGAGTCTTAGTAATAGGGTCTTGTTAATCTAAAACTTCTTGCCTTTTATATTGTAGGTACCTATAGCCGTATTTGCATTCCGAAATTAGTCCCATAGTATAAAAATAATTGAGGATTCAATTAAACAGATGCGAGGTTTACTGTTTAGAGAACAGCTTGTCATACTTTGGTTCTACTTTAAAAACGTTTAAAAAATTGAAACAATTAGCTAATTAAAGCAGCAGTGGGTACGGCACATATAATAGTAATACAGGATGGAACATACACTACTTATTATTTATTATTAGATTAAAGCATTTAAAGCACTTCTAATTGAACTTTTTAGCAAATCTCAGTGGATTGGCAAGTTAATATGACAGATGGCAAGGCACATAGTTCAATGAACGGATAGCCGATGGGGCTATTTTCTCAAATGGATCTCACGTACTTACAAGCATAGAACGTTTTGCCTTAGGTGGACTAAGGATAGATTTATATGTTACAGTTATAATATATTTTTAGAGAGCACGTGATTTTCCTAATTAGAACTATTATTTCGGCTTAGACGCAGTAATATAATGTAATGAATGAAGTAGTAAGTATAATGGCACATAGTCCAAGAATGCTCAATTTTACGAATGCACAATTCTCAAAATGGCAAAATAATTTCAAATGGGAAAATCACATTTTCATATAAAAAATCACCGGTAATTAAAGCACACTCTCTAGGCAAGTTTTACTATTGGAGCAACTAACATATTATATGTATTATATAACCATAACTAAGTATGACATAAAGACCTATATAATTATACACATGAGATCATAGTTACTCGTATCAGTCAGAATTTGTACATACATAATATTATTTCATGCTATATAAGGTATTTTCAGCGAGCCATTATTTAAGCTATGTTTAAATTTGTTTGCATCTAAAAATTTTATGTGAAGAGGTAGACTATTGTACGCTTTTATGGCTGTATTAGATGAATTTCGATGATACAAAGTATTATTTACTTGTACTACACGAATATTGAATTTATGTTGAGGACGTAAAATTTGCGATCTAGCTGATTTATTATCAAAAAATTAGTTTTGGTTATTTTAAACAAATACACAAATCTCTTAAAGTAAGATTTTTTTAGGAAATTTTTAATAGAAATTATGTTGCCATTAAATTAAAATTAAATTAAATAGATTTAGGCATTCGCAGAATTGAGCATTCCCGGATTAGTTGGGCATTATGAGAATTGGTCATTCTGCACCTAAACCATTTAGATGTCTCCCGATACAACACGATATATATAAACTAAAAAATTACTACACAGAATTGTGTAGTCGCTGCAATAAGTCGCAGTAACTAAACGCATATATTCCATACATAAGATCTCTTTCTTCAAAAGTAACAAAGATACATCGGTAAAATTACAAGATTTGAAAAATTAACTAATATTTTTAATAAACATCGATATCGATGGACATCACTAGAGCATCGACAAAAATATCATCTATTACTACATCCCTAGTGCATGTGTACGTATAGGTTTGAACCTCCCTCACCTCAACCCTACCTCCGCATCGTGCGATAGGGACAATTGCAGCTCAGAGCAATTTATACCTACAAAAATCTTGGCAAAACAACGTTTCGTATTACGCTGTTTTCTTCATCAAAAACTAAATTAATCAAGTATTTTTTTATATCAAAATTTACAAAAAATATGTGTTCATGATTATGTCATTTCATATTTTGTTAGAAATTAATAAGTTTATTCTGGTGGGTCTTTAAAGACGTCGGTAAAAATGGTGAATTTTTTTGAGACTTTGAAGGATCACATTTTGCCTGATAATTAATTTATCAAAAAAATGAAAAGACAGGGTAGTTTAAACAGCTAAATTTAATTTTATGGCAAAAAATTGTAACTCTTAAAGCATTTTCCAGAAAGAAAACAGCGCAATACGTTTGTATGGAAAATTACAGACCACCTCAGCTCTTAAGTTAGAAATGTCATTGGAATCGTCGTATTTTTACATGGAAATGGAACTATGGCACTTATCGCTGCAGCTATAAGTGCCATAGTTCCTGTTTTAGAAAATTCTGAAACTGGATAATTATGTCATTTGACTCATTTCATGACAAGGAAAACTACCTAATTTATTTAAATATTTTTTGTTCACGTAGATGTACATCATCTTCATAACTAAGTAGCTTTAATTATTTTTTCACTGCTTTTTAATGTCTCAATCTGGACCAGTATCCATTCGTAAGCTCACTAACAACGTACTTAATTTTAGAACACACTGTTCGCTTAAAATATGAGAGCGAAAATTAACTAACTCTATTTAGCGAATTTCGGTTTGATGTCCTAAAGACCTTTGCATTACTTAACGAAAGTATGAAATTCTCAAATCTTTTTAAATACCTTTTCCCTTATTTAATAAGCTATTGAATATAGTTTTAAGCGGTCATTAAAAGCTTTTACTGATCTTTTTGACAACTTCAACGTACATTGATGTTGTTTAAGTAAGTTTGGCGCGCATTCTTTTGACCAAAGAAAGATCTTTTGACTTATTATTTTTATGCGTGATTTTTTGAGTTTGGTGCTTGAAGTTTTTTTTTAACCTTTTTGCTGCTAAGTACTCCCGATGTATGAGGAATTATCAAAATGTTTTTTGTTTGCCATGTACGATTAAATTTGCTTGATCTTTTGTATAAGTACATTATTTTTAAATTGAATGAAGTATGTATTTATATAAACCTTGAAAATGTGATTATGAGTAGGAGTAAAATAATTCGAAAAATATGTTTCATTAGCATAAATACGGTAAGTATGTGACTTACTTTGAATATGATTAGGGAGAGAGACTCACTGTGATTATGCTAGATGAGTAAGTAAGTAATTAAGGAAGTGTGCAAAATTAAATTAATTTTATTAGTGACTTACTGCACTCAAAGTTAGTACACTGAAAAAATCACAGCATATAAATGTAAAAGTTTATGAGTGATGATTTATGTTTGTTTCTCTTTCACGCAAAAACTACTGGTCGGATGTTGATGAAACTTAGCAGTGACATAGTTTATGCATTATAAAACAAAATATTTTTATAAATTATAGGGATAGTGTCAATAAAACATTGTGTAAAATAAGCCTACCTACCTAAGATATTACTTTATCAAGAGGTTATTAAATAAAATGTCACAAAATAAAGAAAACACCAAGCTTTTAGTATTTTTTTAAAAAACCTTTACATTTTTTAAACATCTTTTAAATCACCTCTCTATCAAACTTACTTAATAAATTGTTAGTAATATAAAATTTTCAGCACACAGTTTCATCTCACAATCAAACGTTAGTAACGACATTGTTTAAAATTCTGATAAGCTAAAAACATGGTGATAATGTTATTACATATCTACATATTTTACTATATTTAAAAAAACACACAGGGTTGACCCTAAAACTTAATTACAAGTTACAGTACTTAACTGAAACTATAAATGTTTTAGGTTTTAAATGCCATTTTAGTCAGTTTAAACAAATTTATTTATTTATTTATAGGCCAACAGCACAAAAATATATTTAAACTTAATTGTACAGATACATATAAACATCCAATAACAGGCCTAATCCTATAAATGATTTATAAACAGAAAAGAAAAAACAAGTCGATTCTACCACATCTAAGTATGAATATATAAAAAAAAGAAATATACAATCTAAATAAACTATCAGCGTAAAGACTAAAAATTACAACACAATATGACAGTAACATGACAATACAACAACAATATGATATCACAATATGTCATTGTGTTGCACCTAATGATCAAGTCGTACCTATCTCAAGAATCTTGTGAATGCTACCCACCGGCATAATAAAACTTACTGATTCAAAAAGATATGTATAAAAATAAAAAGAAAAGAAAAAGAAAAGAAAAGAAAGGAAGAAAAAAAAAGAAAGAAAGAAAGAAAGAAAGAAGAAGAAGAAATTGCAAAGTATTCAATAATAAATATAAAATAAACTAGGTATATCGTATTTATTATTTAAGAATACTTCGGCAGTTTTATCTTACAACTCATAAGGCGTCTGTTTACAGACATATGTTTTTATTAAACTGAGATCTGGTTTTAACCATATGTATTAAATTAATCAGTCTACGTAAATAATACCTACCTTACTACTAAGTAATATAATTTAAAGAATGTTATTGTAAATGAAAATATGAAAACAAAACATATTAAAGGCAAGACGTGTTACTGCAGAAATGGTTTGGAAATTGTTTCAAATTATTGAAAATCCATTTTAAAATGAAACGTATGATTACATTCTGTAGTTATGATAAAGAAATCCCGCTTCTTAACGAGATTTCAATTTCCAATTTCTGGGTCAAATTTTGATAATCTGAGTATACAGAAATGTAGATCTTGTTTCAAGGATTCCGAACATGTATTTAACTCAATACCGCCAAAAACCCGGCTTACTGTGATTATGATTAGCGCGGCAGCGCCGCTCTGGCGCGATCCTGTCGTGCGCGGCCGCGTAAAAGTCCGAGTGAAGGGGCGCGGTACTTGATTTTTGAAACAATAGTTTATCAATGCGTCACTTTAATGGTAAGGCGTTTAGTATCTGAGTTTTTAAAGCGCCTAAAGGCTTGTGACATGTCCATTTTTGCTTAAACAAATTTTAACAACTGGGGTAATTGTACCAGTGAATGAACATTTAAGCTCCTTCAAAAAATCAAGATACAATTGCTCTACCAAAACAGAAATTCACCTATATTTTTGGATCTCATATTGTATTTGTGTAACGAAGGAATCGAATAGAATAGCCGGTTTTATTATAAAATCCTTATATTAGTCATTACAGAAAAGAAATATTGAAATTTCGGAAATCACCCGTGAATGAACAGAATCACCATTAAAGTGAACAAGTAAATCACCTATGAATGAACCTACATCAGGGGTCATTTAAATGAAGCAAATTGAAACAATTGAACTGTTTTTCTTAATACAATCTAAATTATCTTTCGTGCATTTTTAAGAATTCAAATCGTAGGTACATTGATTGAGAGAATTAGAAAAAATAATTAAACATATTTCTACGTAATTCGAATATCCTATAAGAACCATAATAAAGATAACTTATGGGAGTTTTGGCGGGAACGCGGATAAATCATGTCGCCTCATTATATTATTTTGTTAAATTTGTGTTTTTGTCAGTGATAGTTAGTGAAAAATTGTGGAATTTTGTTGACTATGAGCTAATTTACGTGCATGAGTGTAGGTAAGTGATATAATGTGACGTATCATGTTGTTCCATGTTGTTACCAAAACTTCATAGACGCCTCTAGTGAAGTCTCTTCTGCTCTACTGAGGTAGGGCAGACGCTTCGGTTGTGGCCACTTTAAGAAATTTCAGTTTTCAAAACTTCGTCAAAAATACAAAAAAAGAGTGACATTGGATTTTAAAATTTCTTGTGATAGAGTAGATATCATATTTTATTAATTTTTACATATAAATATAAATACTACAAGAAAAAAAATATCACACATTAAGACGCTGCAACAGTAAACTTTTAGGTTTTTGAGGGGGTGAAGCAGGGGCAGTGGATGCGCGTAGCTACGCTACCGCCCCGCGCATCTATTTCATTCACTATTGTACCTACGATATTATTATAGTGTCCGAGGTCGCGGCGCCAGCGCCGCGCCGCGCCGCGCCCGTCCCTATTCTGGCGAAGTCATATTTTGATCAATGTTGTATCAGTGTCTCAGAAATCTCTCACGATTTTTCTAAGTTCTTTGAATAGTCTGACTAGCGACGCGGAAATTTTAACTACCTGTTTTATAAATAACCCTGGTGTTATTGTAGGTACCTAAGTAGGTAGGTATTTTATTGGATACCCGATAAAGCTTTGGGTATCCCGGTATCCATCAACCAATCAATATTTTACTGATGCCAACAACCATAGACTCTTATAGGTTTATCTGATGCAACCGTAACCAATGCTCACTATCTATACAGGGTGTTACTCTAAATCTAAAATAAAATCAATTATTATTTAATCATCTTCAAAACTTAACTACCTACTACAACATGGCAAGTTTTCTTTACCATCGTTTATAGAGAGTAAAGTTGTTGCTGGGTCTTCGAAATCTAATCCCTTTTTTTTCGGGTACGGCTCATAATATGTTTTCTATTATATTTATTTGAAATAACAAGAGCTGTTGTTGAACTTGCAAATGGTAGTTTTATCTTAAGATTTGTTTTATTTTCTTTATCTTTTTCTCTGAGTAGCATGTAGGGCATGCAACCCAGTTAACCGAAAACCGAAAAAACCGGATAACCGACCCCATTAGAAATTCGTTTTTTTCGGGTTTTTAGGTGTTTTCTACGACTTTTTTTTAAATTCCAATATTAACTTTCTCCTTCGCAATAAAATACATTATTGTCATCTAGTTGCTCTAACCTACAGAGAAATAATAAACTATACTAGCCATATGAACGAAGACACTTTTGCCATGTATAAAATTACGTCTAATGTACCTATACATGTCAAGGATGAAATTCAAGTGCGAAAGTTCTCTCTCTCTCTCGCTTTACATAGTGAATATTCAGGCAGAGCGCTGTATGTAGCGTTATAAGCGTAATGGGACGCGATTTGTCTCGTCTTGACCGAAACGCTATCGACCGCCGCCATTTTGTTTCGTTACATTAGTCCGGCAGTCTCTGCTAATCTAAATATGTGTAGTTAAACTAAGCGTTGTATATTTTGCACGTTTGTCAAATATTTGTAAACTATACATAAAAGAAAGCCAGATTGTTGAAATTAACGAACAAAAGAAATATAAATAATGACTATTATAATATCATCAAAATCATAGAACATCGCAAATCAGGAAGACTAGACATGGAACAACCACCCGAACAAGCTGATATTCGTCGCGGGCTATACACTACGGGCCTTCTCCACGGAATCAACCAGATTACAAAAAAAAACAGAGAATAAAACATTCCTTTTATTATTATATACTACGGGACTAATCGCGCACCAAAACCACGAGATAAATAAATACCTCATCATCATCAGTCTACCCGTGACCACGGTCGATGCAACTCGGCCGAAACGTCGGGATGATGAGGTATTTATTTATCTCGTGGATTTGGTGCGCGATTAGTCCCGTAGTATATAATAATAATGTGTTCAAATCGCGGAAGTTTAAAAACAACATAACATTCCTTTATATCTTGCTTTTATTGACTATACTATAACTATTTTTCTTTGGGTTTCTAGCTCCCGCCGCTTTAAATAACACTTTGTTTACATCACAGAATAGTTCTGCAGTTCTGTGGTTTATATACCTAATTCAACACGAAAACTCGAAACTATTCGGAATGAATCGTCGAGTGAGCAATCTGTCAATCAAATGACATAAGCTGTCAATGTCAACAAAATGACGTTTTATTTTGATAGACCCAACCTAAAAATGTAAGAATTTTGCTAAATATACGTTCCGTTTTACGCGTTGAGTAGTGTTTTGAAAGATCTAACTTGAAAAGTGTAAGAATTTTGATAAATATACGTTTCGTTTTACGGGTTGAGAAGTGTTTTGCTAACCTCTAAATCGAATTTTTCAACATTTTGTAAAATTAACATAATATACTTCGGCGCGACTCCGGCAGCCAGAATGCATAGGGACGATTGAAAAACACCCGCATGACCCCCCCAAAGTGTCACAATCCTCAGGTTTGTGCTCTTCGTTTTAAAACCCAACCCCAGCTTGTTTTAAATAATTATGATTGCTAGCATTTAGTACTTACCGGCGAGTTAGTGAATCTATATCTTTGTTATCTAGTTGCATATTAGGTGTCGATATTGCAAGTTCATCCGTGTTTCTAAAAAATAATTTTAAGGTAAGTATAGAGCCCAAAAAAACATAATAAAGCCCTTGTCCCTAAATACAAAATCCATGTTATTTATGTGCAAGATTAAAATTGGGAAATAATTTTTTAAATAAACTTAAGTTTTTTTCTCATTTGTAAGATTTTGTAACATTCTGTACAATTTGTTTATTATATTACTAAGAAAGATTATCTGCACCTCGTGGCTTCACTTGCTATCCAAGCGAAACCGCTACCTTTTTTTCCGGGATAGACCGACACCCTGTATAAAAATTGTTATAAATAATGTGGGGCCCCGCAGCTTTTTTTCAGGATAGACCGACACCCTGTATAACAATTATGTGGGGCCTCGCGGCACACACACACACCGCTAGGCGCAGCTAGTTTTAAAAATAGGTAGGTAATAGTTTTGTTACGTCGTTTTCTTGTACAAATTCTTCGTAGTTCTTTATTTCGCTTATTACTCATTTTATAGTTCTTTGATTTTTTCGTATCATACACGCAAAATGTAACAGAAAATTCGTAGTCAGAGCGACGCGACCACTCTCTGGAACGATTAGCCACTGAATGAACGTGTTAGGAACAATAATGTCATGCAGTATACAAATAGAGTCTAAAATCGCGTGTCGTTTGTTTTTAGACGAAACTCGAGATGTAAATACGATAACTTTTCGCAGTTTTTGTTCGTTTAAAAACAAATGAAGCCATGCTGGCAACAAAATATATAGATATGTCTTTAGTTTAGTAAATTTCCTATTTTATGATTACAAAAAATATACTTAGTAGTTATCGATCTAAATATTGAGAAATGCGAAACGAAAGATTTTTTTCTGAAGTTATTTTTGTGAATTTTTTTTGAAGATACCAGATACATTTTTTGCAATATTATTAGAAAAGTCTCTCCTGTTAACTATTATTGTGTGCTCTGTATTTTTTTCAAGTTTGTATCAGTAACAGTTACACCTAACTGTGCGACGAAAAACATGACGTTTTACGGATTTTTGTCTTTGGGCAGCGCCTTAAAAAGACTAAATTAAGCAGCTGCACTTACGCCCTTAAAAAACTCAGACTTGCTACAGATTTACCGACAGCTAAAAGTGCTTATCATGCCTTTGCGTCCTCATGGCTCCAATATGGAATTATTTTATGGGGGAATAGTGTAAACGCGCATGAAGTATTTATTTATTTAACACTTTATTGCACACCATTTGTACAAAAGGAGGACATAACGCTAAATAGCATTATCTGCCAGTCAACCTACATGTAGAAAACATTGGGAAGTAGGCATTAATAAGTAGACAAAGAGGTAAATTAAATAGAATCAACACAAATCGAAACTAAATAAAAAATATTTACTAAATAACAATACAATTTCAAAATAAATAAAACACAAACTATTATAATAAATAATAACTAGTAAAAGATAACTATAGCTTATCCTGTGTGTTCGAGATTTTGGACAACTTTAATTAATGCTCCCGCACAAGGCGCTTAAAGACAGCCTTCGAAGGCGCTTGCCGAACAGTGGATGGAAGCTTGTTCCAAAGGCGCACGGCTTCAACGCGGAAAGAGTCGTGCACAAATGACGTACTGTGCCTCAGGGTGCTGAGAAGAAGGACATTGCAGGATCTCGGGGGCCTAGTGACAACATCTGAAGCCATGAACGTAAAAAAGTTTTTAAGATAGGGCGGTGATTTAGCGTCGTTTAAGATGGAGTATAGCAGTCGGAGTATCCTAGCATTTCTCCTGTCGCGGATCGTAAGCCAATTCAATTTTTAGCAATATTCCGAAATATGGTCAAATTTTCTGAGATTAATTATAAAACGAATGCAGGTATTTAAAAGACGTTCGAGTTTATTAAGGAGTTCCTCGGTAATGTCGAGGTAGCAGATATCCGCATAGTCAATGATTGGTAGTAGGAAGCAATTTACCAGTATTCATAATATATAAAAAATGAATTCGTATTCTCGCAAATATAAAAACTCCCGATTTAACCAAACCAAAATTCTATAAACCATACTTTATAAAACTTGAAATTATGTCCCTGGTATTTATTTATATGTTTGAAATATGCAAATTTGTCAAAAAGCACCCTGAATATTTTAACAAAGCGTCTGATAAAACGCACAAAATTAGATCACAATATATGTAGACATAAACTCGTAGAACCAAAGTCTAACTTAGCAATGCATAGTTCTAGCTCAAATTCTTTGCCTTAAAATATTAATTGCCAAATAATCTAAAAGATATCTAAAGAGAAAACAGTTTCATAAAACAACTAAAAATAATCTTTTTATCGAAATGCTATTACATATTAGACGAATTTTTTTACCGATAATCTAGAGAACATAATAATAAATCGTTCCAATACAAATAATAAAATTGCCATACCATATATAGGGTCATACGTATCACTATACAAAACATGTTAACTAAGAACCGCATGTAAATTTTATGTGTTGCAATAAATGATTTGACTTTGACATCGACTTATCTTTTTCTTGCTACTATCTAAAATACTTTCTACAAGTATTTTAATGAAAAGTGGGCAAAAACACCGGTTGTAACCACTTTGCACCGGCTGTGGCCGCGCCGGTGTGCCAGTTGTGGCCACTATACATTTTAAACAAATTAGTATAAAAACTTTGTAACTTAGAAGTTGTTGTCTCAAGTTTATGTGACGAATGGTTGTTGCAAGTATTTTGTTGCCAGTATTGTCGCGAATTTCTTTTGCCAAGATTTTTAGCGCCAATTTTTATTGCAAGATTGATAGAGTAGGCAATTTTGCAAGATTTTAGCATAAGTTGTTACAGTAAGTGACTTAGGGATGATTCATATTAGACTGGGCCGGACACGGGCCGTGTCTCGTCTGGGCCCCGTCCGGAACCCGTCCGGGCCGTGGCCGAGTCACTAATGTTAGACGTTGCAAACATTACGTATGAACGTACTCATACTCATACTCATTTATTGATAACAATAGAGTTACATGTCAACAAATTTGCAAAAAAGTTAAATTACATTATTTTAAAAAGAGTATACAATAGTCAAACATCAATTAAATGAAATAGTAGTCATCATTATACAAAAATAATTAAAAGTCATAAATTCAATAAATAAATTATAAAAAATTAAATTATGTATTCACATTATTAAAATTAACAAAACAGAATACATACTATAGTATATTTATTCTACCTTAGGTAGAAAGTCTTGCACTTTGTAGAATGCTTGCTCGACAAGCCAATTCTTTGCTTTGCTTTTAAATATCTGCCGTGAGGGCGCATCTTTTATGAAGTCTGGTAGACGATTATAGACATCCGCTGCCATTATGTGTATTTGTTTGGAAGTCTTTACGAGCCGGTGGCAGGGCACGCACAAAACACCCGCTCGCCGCGGGGGCTGCGTACGCTGTTCGCCACGGCATGCGTATTCTCCTAAGTGGTCTCTAGCGTACATGGCGGCCTCTAAGATCACCATCGAGGGCAGGGTTAAGATCTTCATGGCCCGGAATATAGGCTGTGCTGATTGATCTTCGGGCACTCTCTCTATGGCTCTGACAGCTCTCTTCTGCATTCTGAACACTCGTTCCCAGTCTGCAGAGCGAGCCCAGAACTCGACGCCATACTGCAGAAGAGAGTGCACCGATGCAAAGTAACAGTTCCGGACCATGCTACCCGGCAGTATAGCTGCCAGTCGCCATAGTGCGAAGTATGCACGACCCAGCTTTATGCACAGACTATCAACATGGCTTTCCCAGGTGAGAGCGCTGTCTAGATGAAAGCCCAGAAAAACTGTGTCTTTCACTTGTTCAATTGCAGCGCTCCCAACCTCCACTCTTATAGGTTTTCTTCTGTGGCCTGAGAGGTCGAAATGAATAAAGTGAGTCTTGCTTATATTCAAGATTAACCCATTCAACTGAAACCAAATAATTAGCTCACTAGCAACTTGGTTTAGCTTCACCTCAAGTAATTGCACAGTCGGCGCGGTCACTATTGCGGCCACATCATCGGCGTACATGAGGACGTGAGCGTTATTTATGTTCTCTGGAAGATCATTGAGAAGGAGGGAGAAAGCTATATTCGAGAGGGACGATCCCTGTGCTACTCCGATTACAGTTGTAAGTGGCTGAGATTTAACTCTACCCCCCTCCCCAACGACCACCTGGCAACGACCTGTCATAAAATCAGACATGAGCCGCAACTCATTATAGTCAACACCATGATTTTTAAACTTGGCAGCGAGGACTTTGTGGTCGGCTACGTCAAAGGCCTTGGACAAGTCGCAAAATATCACGGCGACTTGTTGGCCACCTTCACGTGCGTCCAAAACTCTACGAAGCAACTCCCTAGTGAGAGAAGTGGTTGAGTGACCTTTCCGATAAGCGTATTGTCTATGTGATAAAGTAGAGCAGTCTTCCAAGAACTCTGTAAGTCGTGCGCTAAGACCGTATTCAAATACCTTAGCGACCGCTGGAATTATCGACACAGGTCTATAGCTATTTATCTCTTCCTGACTGCCTTTGCCTTTATATATAGGAGAAACCTTTACATTTTTTAAGACCGCAGGGTAAACTCCGTCTTTAAGGCATCGATTGAACAGTGAGGACAGTATGTACGCTAAAGGAGTCCGCAGGTGTTCTCACAGCTAACAGAGCGCGAGTAGCCGCAGCGATATCCGCAGCGGGGGCGCCACACGATGATGCCGAATTTACGAAATGGTAATTTACCGCTTCTACAGCCTCTACCTTACTATTGAACTTAGTTCCGTCAGGTTGCATCAAAAGCTCTGTGTAGTCCTGGGCTCTGTGGGACTTTCCTGTCTCAGTTTTAACTATATCCCACATTGATTTGATAACATTCGGTGACTCATGTATTAAATTACAGTAATATTCACTCCTTACGCGCTGTAATAAACATTCATACTGAGATTGAAAATCTTCAATTTTCTTTTTCAGCTCTTCGTTTGCCGGAAATTTTATTAGCATATCTCGCATATCCGTCAAGAGAGAGCCGAACCGAAACACTTCATCCGTAGCCCAATAAATACATTTGTTCGTTGCTTTTTGTTTTTTATACGGAAAACAACAATCAATTTTATTTTTTATCACATTAATTATCGCATTTGCCATCTCATCGGGAGCTTTTCTAGCGTATTTTAGTTCAAGCTCCGACCAATCCACACTTCCAACCGCGGTTACAAAATTAGCTCGGTTAGCTTGGCTATATGACCTAACGAAGCGTGAGGGCGCGGTGCCCGAGCCGGCCGCACAAGGCACGCTAGCACGCACTGCGTGGTGGTCAGACAGGTAGCACCGCACGGCCGATGCTCGCGCGACCGCTCTCAACTCATAGCTAACATATACATGGTCTAGGCAAGTGCTCGTTGTGTCGGTTACTCTTGTAGGGAAGTCGACAATGTTACACAAATTGTGGACCGCTAACAGCTCATTCAACTTCCTTAACTCGCCGTTCATCTCCCCAATAGGATCGATATTTGCGTCTCCTAATACAACAAATTCTTTCTCATAATCAGTTAGCTTGTTGAGCAAGCATTCAAAAGCAGCAAAAAATAGAGTAGAGCTAGTCACATTGGAACGATATATACATACTACAATTATATTATTGTTTAATAATTCTATGGCAGATATCTCGCATACCTGCGCTACTGAAAGTTTAGTCAAAGTAGGTAAATTTTTATACCTTATATTATTTCTCACAAAAATACAAGAGCCACCGTGCTCTACGGTGTTTCTGCAATAATAAGAAGCTAGTACGAAATTATTTACATTAATGTACTTAATCTCATACTCTTTACAAAAATGCTCCGTTATACATAGTATGTCACATTTTATCTGGCATTGGAGCGCCACTTCTAACTGGCTAGTTTTATTTTCAATCGACCGTATATTTTGATGACAAATTTTCAGGTAATCCAAATTATAAAAGTCATTTCCAGATATGATCGACGTCGTCAAAGTTGGTTCTAGAGCGCTGTGTTGTATAGTTCCGCGTGTAGCTAGTATAGGAGAATGCTCACTTACTTTGATGTTGGTTCTGCATTGAAACGGTTCCGAAAAAAACAGTTTGCAAAACGTATACCTTCTGGCCACACATTTGGAGAAGTCACTTGGAGTTTTACACTTTCTGGCATCCCCACTATGAATGACGCATGTCGTTTTGATAGTATCTGTCTTTTTTCTACGTGGTAGTCCGCTTTTACAACTCCGTTCAAGAATTCTTTAACTTGTTCCACTGTAGTGTCAGCTCTGAATTGCCAGGCTTGTATATAGTATGTTTTTTCGACGGCCTGTATCCCACAAGTACCTTTTCCATTTCCTACTATCACTGATTGCTGCTGTCTGTGGCTGCGGCGTCGGTTACGAACCTCTTTCCACTCACCAACGCTTTCGTTAGGGTCGTCAACTGTTTGACTGGACGTGGCAGGTCTAACGGTGTGCGGCTTTGATGTATTTTCTTGGTTAGCAGTTAGTGCTCCGGAATTCCTACTTGACATCTGGGCTACAGCGGCGCTTCTCGCTTCAGTATTTTTCGTACGACGACTGGCAACTTCAGCAGTGCTGAGTGTGGACTTATTAAATACTTCTTGCAGAACTGGGCTCGTCTCTTTCCTAGTCTCTCTATTTGGCACTGAGAGCTCTAATTTCGTCGTTGATGTTCGTGGTTCCGCATTTTTAATCACTGGAGAGCAGCACACGCAGTCTGTTGAAACTTTGCAATGTTCCCGCTTCTCACGAAGTTCTTGACGAAGCGCTTTAATTTCCTCCTCTACAGTGTGCAATTTATTCAGTCGCTCCTTTGACTCTATGAGCTCGACTTTGAGCGACGAAATTTCTTTCACTAGTTGGATATCCTTGGTCTTGAGCGCTCGCACCTCTGTTTTAAGATCCAGGACGGCGGCCAAAACCTTTTTCATCACCTCATCGTCTGCAGCAACGGGCATAATTTGCTCTACACGGGTTGAATCACTAGAGTCTTGAACCTGTGGGCTGTTTTCTTCTACCACGAACACTGCAGCTCCTCGAACCGGAGTAGATGGGCCGTTGTCTCGAGGCATCGCACATTTGCAACTTGGGCACAGCCATTGTGGCAGTATGTTCGCCTTAGCGGGTATGTTAACGCAGGCTTTATGGTAAATCCCTGCGCATTTCCCACATTTGGCGCCTTCTTGTGCTGATATAAATTTACCGCAACCTCCGCACTTTAACATTATATGGGTGTTACAAATTCGTTTCGGCACAATGCAACAGATGGCAGTGCTTATGCTCACAAGCTACTCGCCGCTAGATGGCGCCACTTATCACGCCCGGTCAGCCGCGGTAGTTACAAGACAAGCAAAATATTATTCCAAATGCACGCTGGTACCCTCTTGTGGATAAAATACCACAACAAAGTCACTACGATAAATGCACTATATTTTCACAAATAGGCACAGGAAGTCAATAATCAAAGTACGACAAGGTTCTTTGATCAAATAATATCCGTCCACTTTACACTAGTTACAGTTGATTCGGGACGTAAAACCATTAATTTGAAATTAAAATTACTGAGAGCAACGTTTATCAAACAACGCACGAACACCACTCGGGTAAACAACGTACGAACGTAGACGTAGCCCATCCGGGCCCGGACGTGCCCCGTCCGAGCCATCGTTGGGTCACTAATGTGAGACGTTGCATATATTTATAAAGTGGCTTAGACGTTCCTCATCCGGGCCCAGCCCGGTCTAATATAAATCATGCCTTATGGCACTGAAACGAGGTCTTTTACTATGGGCCTTATTAATATTCTCCAAGTAGCCCAACGACCTAAGGAGAGGGCTATACTCGGAGTTTCTCGGAGAGATCGAATCAGAAATGGAGAGATCCGTAGAAGAACTAAAGTTACCGACATAGGCCAATGGATTGGCAAGTTAAAATGGCAGTTGGCAGGGCACATATCGCTGAGGACTGATGGGGTCGAACATTTTTCGAGTGGAGACCATGTCCTGGTAAGCGCAGCGTAGGACATCTACCCACAAGGTGGACGGAGGACCACATTAAGACCGCAAGATCGCGCTAGATGCAAGCCGCTTCCAACCGATTTTATTGGAGATCCATAGGGGAGGCCTATGTCTAGCAGTGTCCGTCTTATGGCTGATGGATGGATGTTAGTGGCAGTGAGCAGAGCACATAGTACAGATAACACTGTTGACCCATGGAGCAAAAAGTTCTCGAGTGGAGACCAGGTATGGGCAAGCGTAGCGTCGATGCCAACTGAAAAGGTAGAAAGGCGATCATTTTATGACCTGAGAATCGCACTGGATGCAAGCCGCTTTCAACTGAACTTGTAAGAAATACATAGAGACAACAACACTGTGCCCAATAATGGACGTGCGTGGCTGATACGATAATGATTTTATAGCTTTTACTAAAAATATAAAATATATTAATGATTATGCGTAGAGCTGCATGTGACGTTGTAAACTAAAATAAGTGGCCAAAAGTGATGTTACGGACAAATTCTCATTTTCAATTTCGGCAATCAGTTCAATTCACATACCGGAAATTGCACAAAACCAGAAACTAATCAAAACTAAGGGATAAGCTAGTATTCGATAAAAAATGACTGCTAGATATAGTTTGAGTTTATTTGGTTTAGTTTCAGTTCGATACCTCCTTTTGTTCCTAAGATAGGTCTTGACATACGGGTGGATGAGCAGACGAACTTTAGAGTACCTAATTCTATAAGGGTTAATTTTTTTCTTTTGAGATACGGAACCTTTAAAATTAATATGAAAATAAAATGATACTTTGGACAACGTACCCAAAAATCTTGTATACGAAAAGTCACTGTACCCTGAAAATGCAACTGATATCTACCATCCATTTCAGAGCTAACTGCATTCCAACTTCCATACAAACTTGTATTAGACGTGAAAGAGTTACAAACCTAACTTGCAATTGACAACATTTAAAATTTTTAACATAGTTATATTTGTTTATTATCTGAAAGAATATTGCAAAATAACATAGACGTATTTTTTATTTTTCCAAGACGACTTATTTTTTCCGTAAAGTTAAGTTTTGAAAAGTCGCTTATTCTAAAAGGACGTAACTGCAAAGTTTAGGACTCATAAACAACATTACTGAAGCCACATTAAAAAAATAGGTGCTAGCGTTGCTGTCACTATCAATGCCAATCAATCTGTCACAATTCACAACAAATAGGCCGGGAGGTCAGCGCAAAAAGTCCACTATGTACCGCGGTATACTATGGAAAGAAAATATAAAAAATGTTTAACAACTGCCAATCACCTGAGATATGTAACAGGGTCTGCCCAAAGAATAGGCCCTATTACACAGGGGTCTGCCATACAGGCTTTAAATTAGCACCACTTAAAAGAAGAAGAATAAGTAGACTAAGAAAGCCACCACTGATCTAGTGGTAATGACACCCGCCTTACAATCGTGAGGTCGTGGGTTCAAATCCCGGTCCCGTACCAATGAATTTATGTTCGGAATTTCACACCACGGGCTTTTCGGTGAAGGAAAACATCGTGAGGCAACCTGCATGCGTCCGTAGAAGAAATTCGATGGCGTATGTGAATCCACCAACCCGCACTGGGCCAGCGTGGTAGATATGGCCCAATCACCCTTCGTGGGTAGGCCTACGTCCTGCAGTGGACTATTAAAAAGGCTGGTACAGTACAGTAAGTAGTACTAGTTCCAAGATACTTTTAAAATTCAAACGGATTCTTTCACCAAATGCTAGGGAACCCACTTGAACCCAGCTGACTGACTCCAGGGTATTGATGTACACAATTTTGATAACTTAGTACCAATTATTCAGCTTTTGGAAAGTATTTGCATTTTTTGCGTTTACCTCGGGCTAAAGCAAAATAAGGAATTTGAAAATGACACTGACATTTTATTTATAAACTACATTTTATCTGTCAACACTGTCAGTGTTAACTGTCATTTTATATTGCTAGTATTTTTTTTATCATTGGCAACTGAACTTTTAATATAAATCCCGAAACGGCTTGGGTGAGAGTTTTTATCTAATATCTTAGCAGTTACTGCACTAAAAATTTTGGAAAAATAACCATAATGATCAGCTTCCCGATATCTCGAAATGGTTTTGGAATTTCATAGCCTTGTGAATTTGAAAACTTGTTAATTGATAGGTACTTCAATGTTTTTGTTTCTGGGTCAATGTCTGGGTTTCTGAGTATAAAGTCTCAATCAATGATCAAACTCAATGACGTCTTATATTCTTAAACATGTGTACAATGACTGTATATGACTAATCATTTTCTCATTTTCCCAAAAATAGTTGTACGCCAACTGGTTCATATTCGTTACTGCGGCAAGGTCCTTATAATAGCGCGGCTGACGACGCGTGGAAGACGAGCGCGCGGCGCGTCGCTCACAATCTCTAAATGAATACGTCGTGCTCCGAAAATTGATGCCTGTGCTAGCCTAAATACCTAAAGTTCTCGAAAAGCCTCGCCTTAAGTAGATCCAACAATGGCACTTCACTGACGTTTAATCCCAAAACATGTGTATTTAATTTATTGAATATTTAAACACGAGTTTTCTTAACACATATGTAATATGTAGTTTATGAAAATTCGCGAATTATAATTTTCTGTTTATTGCCGTGCGAGAGCGATACGGATTTCGCTAATAACTCTATCATACTCGTAATAAGTTCATGTAGGTACCTCTTATTTCTGTTGCAAATAAACTCCTGTATTTTTAACTAAACCGGATACAACTTGCACTTTCTGAAGATAGTTCTACTGTTCTAGTACGTAGTGTTACTAATACATATCGACGCTTGAAAGGCAAAAATTACCAAGCGACAGTTTGGGCGATATTGAGTTATATATATCACTGAAATCAGAAAAAAAAACTGCGTCGATTGGTCTTACTCTCACGGCGCTAGGACGAAGTTTGTTGTCGTTTGGTAATTTAAAAAATGACACATTTTCACAGTTTTCGGCGTCCAAGCGACTAAAATTTTAATGACTTATGAAATTTTTTCACATAGTAAGGATTAGATTTTTATAATTTACACTAAGTAATTTTTGCCTCGACTCTAAATAATGCATCTAAACATAAAGTATTTTCTGCCTTGCGAGTACTCAGGAATTAGCATTACTTAAGAATTTTTACCTGATTGTTGTTTTTCTCTCTCGTAATTTAAGACTTTTTAACACAACTTCAATAAACATTCTTTGTCATTTAGTACTTTTTACCTAAATATAATTTATTAAAAAATCTGAAGTAGTGAATATCTACCTGCCTAAAACAGGATATATTTTGTCGTTAAGTAATTTTCTACCCGCCGATTTTTTTAAAGTTTATGTTACTTAGATAACTATTTCTGATATGAGATTTCTCTAAAAGTGACCTTATCCATACAGCACCTTTTTTGTTTTGTCACTTATCCGCACTGTAAATCAGATTCTAAGTGGCTGTTGGTAACAAAATAACGATTACGTCTTCACCGAACTGTCGCTTAGACAACACGCATGCGTGTGCGCATGGTGCAAAGTGCTTAATCTCGTAGCTTGTTTGTGTACTCGGTAAGTGTATTATTAAGATTTTATGACTTTATATTTATAGATTTTCAGATATGACTTTATATTATATTATTAAATTTATATTTTACATTGATTTAAATCTATTGTTAAAAGTACTTACATAAAAATCGAAAAAAGCGAGTAGATTGAAGCGATAAAGATGCTTGGTAATTTGGTGTGTTTCAGTGTGTTTAGCATAATATGTGGACTTTGAAATAGCCATTGATTCGGTCAAGACATGGGCTGTGCTTGAGTCTATTCAGCGATGCCGCAAGTAGTCCAGCCTGTCTGGAGACAGGTCAGTTCCTAAATTTACGGAAGACGGATAGGTTAGTCCTTCTGAGGAAAGACGGGCGCCCTGCGGACTCTCCCTCCGCGTACCGCCCTATAGTACTGCTGGATGAGGTGGACAAGCTGTTCGAATGCGTCATAGCTGCTTGCCTCATCCAGTATCTTGATAGGATTGGTCCACACTTGTCCGACGAGCAATTTGGTTTCCGAGCGGGCCGGTCTACAATCGACGCTGTTAAACGTGTCAAAGCCCTCTCGTACGAGGCGGTGGCTCATGGTCAAGTGTTGGTGGCGTGTCTCTAGACATCCCCAACGCATTTAATACACTGCCGTGGGTTTGTGTAGAGAACCTACGAAGAGGCTGCCAGTCTTGCGATGGCAACGGTGCAGGTGGTGGCTGAAGGATAGTGAATCTGGGACTCCAAGTAGCGCTGAACAAGTCGGAGGCCCTGGTATTCCATGGCCCTCGACGAGCGCCGGAATTACTAGGGAGAGAATCTATTAAGGTGAAGCCTACGATGAAGTATCTAGGCCTACACCTCGATGAAAACTGGAACTATTGGGAGCATTTCGCCCAGTTAGTTCCTCGAATAATGGGTGCGGCTGGGTCACTTAAACGCCTTCTTCCTAATCTTGGGGAACCAATTGCCGCTAGTCGTTTTTTTTATCTTGGAGTGGTGTGGTTGATGGCCTTGTTCGAGGACGCCCTAAACCGAGAAACGGTCGCTTTTCTAAAGTGACCACAACGCGCAATGGCCATCGGGGTAGTCAGAGGTTATCACACTATTTCGTGTGACGCGACATGCCTTTTGGCTGGGTCACCTCAATGGGATTTAGAAGTGGAGGTAAATAAATATATAATTTTATTTTCAGACAACACAGTAAATCGTTAAAATCGGTAAACACAAGGTACATGCGAACATACTCGTGGCGCACGGAGCTCCGCCAATGCGGGCAGAATCTGGCACTCGCATGCATGCTCGAGGAGTGGTAGAAGGAGCTGGCCAAGCATACAGCTGGTAGCTGAACCGTCGAAGCTATACAGCCCGTCCTCGTTGACAGGCTGGACAGGGCGCATGGGTCGCTTATCTTCCGGCTCGTGCAACATTCGCAGGTGCTTTCTGGGCATGGATGCTTTGGAAAGTACTTGTGCCGCATAGCCGGAAGAGAACCAACAACAGAGTGCCACCACTGCGGCTGCGACGAGGATTTGGCGCAACACACTTTGGAGGAGTTTTCAGCATGGGCAAATGAGCGCCGAAGCCTCGTCGCAAGTGTAGGAACTGATCTCTCGCTTCCAGCATTGATTCAGTCAATGCTTGGTTGTGAGAGATCGTGGGAGACGGCCGTTTCCTTTTGCGAACAAGTTATGTTGCGCTTGTGTCGAAAGGAAACGGTGGAGCGCAAAAGGGAGAACTTCTCGGAACTCCCGATGCGCCGCCAAAGAACTGGGCGTCGGAGAAGGATTTTCCACGCTCTCCTTCGACCCCGTAACAGGTGGCTTGGGCAACGAATTTGAGGGAGTTCGTTGCCTGAAAAGCGTAGCCCTAGGGCTACGCTAGGAAAAGCGTGCGGTATTTCCCCGCGCCACTTAAGGAAAGAATGGTGAAAATCCACCCTTAAATAGGGCAAGGTCCTAGGGGGTCAGTGCTACTGGAGCCGCGAACGAGTGCGAAAGCGTCCCCGCGGCTCCAGCACATAGGCAGCAACATCCCAGGGTTTGTAGTGGGTACACCGATCAGTGGAACTCCCACATAACCACCCTGCTCCCCCGGCGGGGTGGTATCTTTAAAATATTTCTTTGGAAAAAAAAAGGACAGGTCAATCGCTGAATCCAACTCGACTAGGCAGCGTTCGGAAAACCACATGACGTCTTTTCATCCCATAAACCTCAGTGCTTCAAGACGAGAGTTGCAACAGTTGTGTGTTCCCGAAACGTGATCGTTTACAGAGGGCCTAATCGCAGCGTAGTCTTGATAAGATTATGGGTCCACCTCCGAGATGAACGGAAGATCTCATCAAGACCGCAGCATCGTGCTGGAAGCAAGCCGTTTCTAGCCGGTCTTATTGGAAATCTATAGGAGAGGCCTTAGTCCAGCTGTGCAATGTCTGCAAAGACAACGACGATGACAAATTAATAGAAACAATAATTAACAATGAAATAGGTAATGATTTGACATGGTTGATTTTTATAATAAATATTTAGATAGGTTTTCCAGAAACCGATGTCAACTTTATAGTTCTAATTTTAAGTAGTTTTTATTGTGACAATATTTTTGATAGCATTTTTTTTCATTCATCATCAGATGAGGTTCATACTCAGTAGAGAGTGATTGTAGATGACTACAAAGGCTGTTTAAGGATTGGTGATGACGATATCCGTTGAAAACTTTTGCTTTGTTTGTTGATGTTCCTTTTTGGAAGGTTATTGTAGGACTTTTTGTCCTACATTTACCTTATTTAAATAGGACTATGGTTGAAATTGCCTGGCAGTAAAGTGGTTTATCTTTTTATTTCGATCATTTTACCTATGTGTTAAACATCTGTTTATTCTGGATGCATCATTTTGCTTCAAATATATTCATAAAATATTGGGGCTTAGTTAATTTTACATGTTTTATGATAAAATTTTGTTTTTGGTTAGTAACTTTTACCTGTTAGTGATTTTGATCAAAATTTTACTAACCGACACTATCTCTTAAATTATTGAGAAAAATCATATTTTTTAAATGATAGTTCATAAAGCTTTTAAATTTCATTTATAATCTATTGGAACCGAGTAGAAATGAGTAATAGAAAATTTTATATGATTTTTTTTCCAAAAAATGAAACTTTAAAACGCTCTGGTGTAAAGTTGCCAATATGTCGCTTGGTAATTATTGCCTTTCAACCGTCGATATGTCTTTCTTTAGTTCTAGTCATATGCAAATTATGACTGTTCAAAAATTTTTAAATTGAATGAACAAAACCAAGTATTTTGGCTTAATACTTGTAACGTCGTGAATACAAACACTTCCATGATACCGTGTTCGAAACGCCTTCGCGGGCTATCTCGACGATAACGCCATCTAGTCTTACTATACGAAAACATCTCGTAAAGTTGTACGAATAAAATTGTAATAACAACGTCGCTAAGATAACGATGCTGTAACAATTTGAAACAAAATTAATAATATTTATAATCTGTTCCATAATAAGAAAATATTTAGCTATGAAGGTAAAGTACGTACACTTTAAATAACGAAAAATAGATTTTTGCTATTTAATTCTAACAGGCGTTTTAATACTTCTTCATCATATTTTTAAAAATAAATGTTAATTAATAATATGTTATTATGTTTAATGTTTTCAATTAATTATATTCGGTTTTGTTTTATTTTTATCACTATTCCATAAACAAGGGTACAATAAAGCACTCGTATCTTGGGGCCTAGCATTCCTGTTATTTGACTAAATATTATAGATTATGATTAAAATTATTAATATCCTACTAAATTACTAATATTATAAATGCGAAAGTTTGTATGTACCTATGGGTGTTTGTTAATCTTTCACGCAAAAACGACTAAACGGATTGAGATGAAACTTTGCACCAGTCAGCTAGTCATCAATAATGTTGTAAGCAAAAGAGCATTGTAAGCAATATTGTTCAATCAAGCGAATCAAGCGAATGCTATATGATATTACCTAATACATCATTTAACACTAATTTTAAAAACAATATTGAATTGAAACTCAATCATTATACAGGGTTATTTCTAATCTTTTTTTTTTTTTTTTATTTCGAATAGGTTTGCGTTTGACTACACACTGCCTGATGTTAAGCAGATGTGCGGTCTAGGATGTAGCACGCTTACCTAGAAGATACCTATTTACTCGGGATTTGAAGACACTCACGTTGTACTTTAACGGGAAGACAGACCCAGGCAAAGTATTCCACATTCCGGCTGTTCGTATGAGGAATGAGGATTCGAAACGCTTGGTTCTAATCAATTAGCATCTTATCAAAATTCTTATGTATCGGGTTAGGGGAAATGCAAACAACCTGATCAGGTCTTTCCTCAGTAATAGAACGCAGGTAACACATATAAATAGAATGTGTCCTAAAACGAACATTATTAAGACATATGAATCTGAGAAGAGAATAGTACGGTACGGTGTCCCACAAGGTAGCGTGTTAGGGCCACTGCTATTCCTAATCTATATAAATGACTTTCCCAAGGCTACAAATCATCCTATGACACTTTTCGCCGATGACAGTACGGTATTGCTTATAAATGACGATGAAAATGAAATTGAATCTGACATTAATAATACTATGACATCTCTTATTAATTGGCTATATAATAATAATTTAATTATTAATATAGATAAAACACATTTAATGAATTTTAAAATGACAAAGAGTAATCGACTGAATTTTGACATTGAATATGCAGGGAAAAAAGTATCAGAAATAGAGCTAAATCGTTTTCTAGGATTAACTATTGACAACAAATTGACTTGGAAGCACCATATCGACAATGTTTGTAAAAGGTTGAATAAATTTGCATATGCCTTATATCAATTGCGAAAAGTCGCAAATGATTCAACATTATTAACTGCATACTATGGACACGCCGCATCGATATTGAGATATGGTGTTGTGTTTTGGGGTAACTCAACTGACCGCGAGAGGGCGTTTATAGCACAGAAACGGTGCATTCGATCTATGTGCGGGCTAAAAAAGAGAATCTCGTGTAAGTCACATTTTATTAGACTAAAAGTTTTAACCCTAGCATGTATGTATATAAGCGAAATTGCTTTATTCGTAAAATTAAATCCTAACCTCTTCGAAATGTGGCCCGTAGGAAGCAGACATGAAGGTAAATTACGCAGCCTAGCATCTAGAAGTACATTTCTAAGCAAGAGTGTGTTTTGTATGGCGCCTATAGTTTATAATAAGATACCAAAGGTGATACGAACTAAAACAGATCCGAATATTTTCAAGAATATGTTAAATGACTTATTAATAAAAAAAGCTTACTACACAGTTGACATGTTTTTAACCGACAAGCAATTAAATGACATTAAATAATGATTTAGCTATGTAATTGACATTTTTAATTGACATTTTTAACCACGTATAAAATATTTTAACTGATTTATTTGATGACTATTAATTGGGTATATCTTTTAAATGTTTTCATGATTATAACACTTTGGTAAATTTATGTAATTATTCTAGAATAATATTAGTCTAAGTTGTTAGTCTATAAACCTCTAGAGGTAGAAGCTAGAGCACTTTATATGTATATATTGTATAACATCTGTACTTTACCTAGTTTCATAGACAAATAAATTCATTCATTCATTCATTCATTCATCCTTTTTGGGGCTTGTTCTGTATATCAAAACTAACAACTTTTGTCAAAATTAAAAAAAAATCTGTTCCATACATTCAATTCAATTCATTTATTTCGCAAAACACGGACGGTGTTACAATTTTCATGTGTTGTAGTCAATAAATATAAAGATCGCCATGTTTTAACCAGTATAGTATGTATGCAAAATTTCTAAATGTAGGTACATTGTTAATAATTCATTAAATTAGTAATATCAAAACTATTTGGTTATGAAAAAATAAATGGAGTCACATAATTGTTATTTCTTACATTAAATTATCACAAAAAAAAATTAAGTAGGTATACATTTTGGGTGCGGGATGGCTCGCGACAGGCAGCATTGTGACATAGAAAATACATTTTGTTTTGTTCCTGTAATAATGTTATTAATTCCGTTTTTCCTAGTTATTAAGTTCAGCGTAATTTTAAATTGTGATTGTGACAAATTATTATGTAAGTATGTAATATTGAAATAACCAATTTACGAGTATGAAATAAAATAGTCAAACTGATTATCAAATTATTATAATCTTTCTTTCGAAAAATCGTCAACGGAGTAATATGCCTTCTCAATCAGAATTTTTTTAAGTTTAATTTTAAAAATATTTGTATTATGGATGTCTTTTAATGACTGAGGCAATTTGTTGTATATTTCTACCCTTTTTACAAATATACTCTTGCTATAAAGAGCTAATCGACATTTTGGAAAACATAATTTAATTTCTAATAATGTCATTTAATCGTCAAAGTGCGGTAGCTTCCTAAATTATTTTTTACTAAAAGGGCCGCTTCATATACAACGTGTAACAGAACGGTTCAACAATACTGAACGGCATGTATGTATATCCAGTCACGAATCACCTGTATGAATTTTAGACTTCTAAAGTCATCTTATTTTTTCCATACAAAACTAAAAAATATTTTTTTCAAATTATTTTGGACAACCCTAAAGTAGTGAGGTCGGTGACCGGGCGCGGCCTCGCCTCGAAAGGTTTGATGAAGTCGCCCGCGCCGCACGCCAACAACAAACGAACGCGAACGCGCCGTGGCGTCTTATTTTTTAGTTTTAGGTTCAAAATCTACAAGGAAATGCTAGTTAGGCTACGTAATGCTGTTAAAGGAAGCTACTTACCTACAGATTCTTAGACCTAGTCCCTAGACCTAGTCGAGACCTAATTCACGTTTAAAAACAGTTAAAAATTCGTGGCCTACTTGTAGGTATCTAGTTCCATAATTACCTACTTAATGTTTTATTTTAATGCGTAACTTAAATATGTAAGTACCTAGGAATTTTCAGAGTAGATAACCAATTTAGGTATCCAATTTTTGACAAATACCTATTTACTTACCCTAATTGTAAGGTTTCTTGACACTCTTGAAAGTAAACAAATGTTATAGGCCGCGCCACACAAGTTGGCCGACGATGTGAAGTTAGCTAAAAGCCAATCAACGTGCGGCTTAATGTGAGCTTCTGTCAGGATTGGATATTGTGCAGCTTGTAGCTGTTGGCTTCATATCCGCCAACTTGTGTGGCGCAGCCTAGGTACATGTGGGTACTATCTTTGGCATATAAAATTACTTACCTAGGTAATTAGGTCCTATGGGCACTCAGAAGTGATAGAAAAAAAAAACAAATTGATAGATATTTTAAATTCACTATTTTTATTTGCCTACTACAAATAACAACTAGGTACCTTTGATTATTTACTTGTCTAGATATCTAGTAACGCACCAAAAGCGCCCAAAAAAATAGCGTATAACTGTTACACTCTAACCCCACCCGCGCCCATTAGTGACGCCACAGACACCGCGCGGATAACACCTAGTATTATTTTCTGTTTCGCGGCGAAAATATGACGTACTGTGTTATCAATCTGTGCCGCGACTACAAGAGACGTTTGAAAACACCTAAAACGATTTCTTATCACTGGTAAGTACATTTCAAACAACTATTATCTTGTATAATTAGAGAAAATTAGTGATAGAACTATCGCTATACATACTACTGTGCTATCTGTGTCATTAGTTGCCAGCTTTCAAATTGAATTTTACCCAAATTTTGTTGACATATTTTGTACCATTTTTTTTATAAGAAGATTAGGAGGTGAAATATATGTATTTTTTCGTTATATTTTAGGGTTCCGTGAGAAATCCGTATCGTTGTATACTTGTATTTTTTTTTCTTTTTTATTTCGATTAGGTTCGCGTTTGACTACACACTGCCTGATGAACACTACATTGTATGTAGTTGTGTATGTATGCCCTGGACCAATGTGTCCCTGTGCCTGAGGTGGTGGCGTATACTCGCAGAATACGTTTATTTTTAATTATTAACCGACTTCAAAACAATGAGGTTATCAGTTCTTCTGAAATATTTTTTATGGGTATTTTACGCGAATACTCCGCTATTGATGAACCGATTTAATTTTTTTTAATTACTAGTGTTTCAAGGTTGGTCCCATATAATAATATATTTTTTTCATTTGGATCAGAATTTTTTGAGAAAAATAACAATAATCCAAAAAATTAAAGATAAAGTTTAGGCAAACCAATTTTACTTTTATTTATTCTTAATTTCCAAAGTTACTAGTCCTATTTTGATGCGGTCTTCTGTGATGGTTTGAAATTTGATTGGTGCACGTGGGCGCTGCTGTATGTTTTATATCTTTAAAGTTACTAGCCCGATTTTGATGCGGTTTTCTATTACCATGAAACTAAAAAAAATAACATAAGCCACGATGTAAAATCGAAACGCAATTTATTTAAAAAACAAATACAAAGAGAAGGTCATTAAAGTTCACCAAATATTAATTTGGTAAACTTTGGTGACCTTTGCTAAGATACTAGTTTCTCTTTTGCGTGGATACAGATACCGATGTAGCTAAATCTTAATAGACAAAATAGAATCTTTGCAGTTAGTAATCGCAATAAGTAAATGTAAATTTAATTGTCCTTATAACAAATGCATAGCTATACGAAAACCTAAATACCGTGTTATTATACTTATAAATGCTTCTGCTGATTAAGATAAGGTTAGAGTGTACTCGCCCATAGGTTTCCGCCTTGTCGTGCCAGGAGAACTTAGTAGCCGAGGCTTATGGGCGGCGCGGGAATCCCAGGTAGAGCCGCTTCTCTAGGTTTTTTCTGAGACAGTTGAGAAGGCGGCGCTCGAGGTCTCCCGATTCTTTTTGGTCTTTTCCCCCTAGGCAGTTTAGAAGTTTGCACTCGAGGTTGGGCCGCTTTTCTGGGGTTTTTAAATATAACAGCTGAGAGGCTGGCCGGCAAGTTGCGTGCCTCATGAGGAGTGCCGCAACTGAGCCGGGCTGCACTTTTATCACTGTTCAATCCTAACCAAACCAACATAAATTTATGTTCGTCAAGGTCACAACTCAGAATCAAGGTTAATAACCTTAGTGTCAAGATATTCATACTCATGCCATACTACTTTTAAAAATCAAGTCGATCCGTTTCTTCGTATATTAGCATGGATTCTGTACTATAAAGGTAGAATAAAGAAATATGTTTAACCTCTAATGGTGGTATATTTAAAAATATTTTTAATGTCAGTCGAAATGGCGGCCCAGTATTAAACGTCATTGTAATATGTAGCATGGCAAAGGGAAAACTATTTTGTCCAATTTTAATGTCAGTTGTCATTTTCAATTCATACTTTATTTACATTACCTCTTCGAGGAGCTATAATGGTGGAAAGACAATTTGTCTCTTTGCTATGCTAAGCGAGACATTTATAAAAGTCTGCAGTCAATGTATGTCACCTGTCATCTAATTACGTTTTGTGAATCCATGTTAGGCCCAATCAACCCAATTATGAACTCGCCATCGTAAATTTAATAGCAACGTAAAAAGTGTTCTCTCTATCGAATGCCGAAAGTAAAAAAGAAACAGAAATAGTCTAATCAACTGTTATAATTACGATGGTGTCTTCAAAATTGGGCCTTTTAGCGTCGTTGTGATAGGTGACAGTTTCGCTAACGCAAGATTTTGTCCTATCCTACGGGAATTATGCAATTTTCGGGATAAAATGTAGCCTATGTCCTTTCTCAGGCTCTAGACTATCTGTGTACCAAATTTCATTGAGATCGGTTCTTTAGTTTTGGCGTGAAAGCGCGACAGACAGACAGATAGACAGAGTTACTTTCGCATTTATAATATTAGTAAGGATAATATATTTTCAGTATGATGATATCCAAGGACTGCTCATCGATTTATTTGACAGATATTCGATCGACAGTTGTTTATTTTGACATTCTTGCAGCGCACGCTATAGTAGCTCGCAGATGGCAGAATTTTCCTACTTACTCAACAATTATCGTTATATTTTGGACAATTCACAAAATATCTTTATAAATTGTAACCTATGTATTATTCTGATGTATAAGCTATATTATTGCAATGTTTCATCTCAATCCGTTCAGTAGTTTTTGCGTGAAAGAGTAACAAACATCCATACATCCATCCATCCATCCATCCATCCATCCATCCATCCATCCATCCATCCTCACAAACTTTCGCGTTTATAATATTAGTAGGATATATATATATATATATATATACCGAAGAAGAGTCAATATTTTTAATTTTTGAAAATACGGCTTGCAAGAGTCCCTTTGTTTCAGACCACAGATCGCACAAATACATTTCTTTTGAGCTCTAAATGCAGACATTTTCTCTGTAGAGTTTCCCCAAAACAGTACTCAATATCTTAAAGTGGAACCGACATAAGCATGATAGGCGGTTAAAAGTGCCTTTTCAATAGCTACTTTACGCAGCATGTATAACGCATACATTTTGTCGCGGGTGAACGATATTTTTCTATGGAAGAACGATTTTTTTTGAGTTTTCACAAAAGTCGCAGAACAAAAGTTGTTAGTTTTGATGCACAGAGTAAGCTCCTAAAAGGATGCTAATTGATTAGAAATAACCCTGTATACCTAGGTAATTAAATAAATCAACAATATTGTTAAAAAGGCAATTTGAAATTAAACGGTTAATAAGTTGACAGGTAAGTAAGTTGATAACTGGCGGCCTTTTCTTTTTAACCGACTTTCAAAAAAAGGAGGTTCTATGTTCGTCTGTATGCATTTTTTTTATTTATTTATTTATTTTTATTAAAATGCTATCTGCGCTTACAGAGTACACCAAAACGCACAGAAAGTATGTTCATTTTGTGTATGTTCATCGATAATTCCGCTAATTGTGAACCGAATCGAAAAATTCTTTTTGACGTGACAACGTCTTATAAATTGGTTTGCCGGGTGACACTTCAAGAAACTGCGTTACGCTCCGCTCACGTTATGCGCTCACAATGAGAGCGAGTGAGAGGCACGCGTCATGGTTAGCCGCTAGTTCGAAACAGCACCTATACTCCCGAGGTGGTCCCATTTAAATTATACAGAAATCGGCTGAACGTTTTTGAAAAATCAACAATAATTTAAACAATTCGAGCGAAATATTCGAATTTTGTACACGATGGAAAAATAAATATCTAGCTTTCTATTTATTCTCTACCTACTTCCCAAGCAGTTTCTCAGCTCGTCTACATGTTAAGTTTTATTTGATGCAATTCCCAAAATGTAGTGTCATACCACGGTTCATCAAACCATCATCATTTGCAGTCCCGCCGCGTCCCGTCTGCAATGATTGATTGCAAGCGCGCTCGCTGGCAAGAAATTATGCGTCATCGTGTTGATTACTTTATGAGTTGTGAAGTTGCGTTACAGTGCATTTATACTCTGCCAGCCAGTCTACCGAGTTGTTGAGTTCATTCTAAAAATAAAATTGGTAAAAAACTTTTTTAATTGAAGGGTTTTATATACTAAAAGCTAAAAAATAACAACTCAAAAATAAAATCTTGGGGCCTTCGCCTGGAAGATTTCATTATGTAGTTACCCCTGTGTAATAGGGCCTATTCTGTGGTAGTTATTTATACTCTGCCAGCCAGTCTATCGAGTTATTGAATTCATTCTAAAAATAAAATTGTTAAAAAACTTTTTTAATTGAAGGGTTTTATATACTAAAAGCTAAAAAATAACAACTCAAAAATAAAATCTTGGGGCCTTCGCCTGGAAGATTTCATTATGTAGTTACCCCTGTGTAATAGGGCCTATTCTGTGGTAGTTATTTATACTCTGCCAGCCAGTCTATCGAGTTATTGAATTCATTCTAAAAATAAAATTGTTAAAAAACTTTTTTAATTGAAGGGTTTTATATACTAAAAGCTAAAAAATAACAACTCAAAAATAAAATCTTGGGGCCTTCGCCTGGAAGATTTCATTATGTAGTTACCCCTGTGTAATAGGGCCTATTCTGTGGTAGTTACCTACGTTGCACCCCACAGCAGTTACATAAAACCGTTTAATATAAAAAAGTATTGGTGGCATTGATGGGATTGAAAAAAAAAATAGGTTGTCCGCCATTTTGTAGCGGCGGCCATCTTAGATTTACAATAATATTGAATATACATAATTGTATTGTCATTACAACCAAAGGCGTATACCAAATTTCAGATCAATCGGTGGACAGAAATAGAGTGAAATTACAATCACTAAACGGGGTATAAACCGTTTAATAAAGTGATTCGTGGTCGTTCAAACCACTTCTGAGTGTAAAAATGGTAAAAGCGGGACCTTATTACTAAGACTCCGCTGTCCGTCTAACCATATGTCTGTCTCCAGGCTGTATCTCATGAACGGTTATCGCTAAAACGTTGAAATTTTCACAGATGATGAATTTCTGTTGCCGCTACAACCGAACAACAAATACTAAAAACAGAAATAAATAAATATTTAAGGGGGGCTCCCATACAACAAACCTGAATTTCAAACCGTTTTTAAATATTAATAACGGTCGAATAAAATAGCCAGATCACTTTTCTATTGAACAGACCGAGAAGTTTTTTTTTTTTAATGTGTACATAATGAGTATTAATTCATTAATATTAAAAACTCACTGCCGCCCGCCGCTCTGGCGCGATCCTGTCGAGCTCGGCCGCGTAAAATTTGTCCAAGTGAAGGGGCGCGGTACTTGATTTTTGAAACAATAGTTTATCAATGCGTCACCTTAAAGCGTGTTCTTCGAGCAAATATCTATAGAGTCACAATCGCGCATAAAAGTGTCCGAGCCAAAACTCTGCCCAAGCTACGTAGTGGGCAGATTTTTTAGTTAGTCGTAAGGCGACCGCCAGCCGACTAGAACACCGCGCGATACCAAAGTGCTCGGTTACAAGGACTAAGTAGGTGACAACATAGTGTTTCTAAAGAACGGGTCATTATGAATTATTTAATGTAAATATCTAAGTCGGTATGTATGACGGCGCTCGGACATTTTTTTAATACTAATATTGCTCGAAGAGCGTGTTAAGATCTTTAATGGTAAGGCGGTTGGTATCTGAGTTTTTAAACCGCCTAAAGGCTTGTGACATGTCAATTTTTGCTTAAACAAATTTTAACAACTGGGTGGAGCCTATAATTTAAACTCGGGTCACACAGAGGCGAGAGCCGCGACAAAGCGATCCGATAGCTGTCCAGTGCAAAGCGCGTGCGCCCGCTTGTGATGTGTCAGGTTGCATACAAATTCGAATATTACAAACAATTCCTGTCCCGGATCGCGATCGCTTTCCCGCACTTCCCGCTTCTGTGTGACGAGAGCTTTAACGTGCCATGACGCCATCTGCAAATGAAATCTGAAATGCCACCTGCATCAGAAGACTGCCCGTACCGAGCGTTGCTTAACTTTGTTGATCGCTTAGTAACACCTAAACAACGCTATAGGTACTATTCTGGTTCTAAATGGAACAACTAGGACCGGGTTTAGGATCACTAAAAGCATTTTACTTTTAAAAAAGTATTTGATCAAAATTTGCTAGGATGCGAGCGCTTTGCACTTTTAATTTCACACAAACACTACGGGCAAGTTTGCGTTCGTAATTATGCGAAAATAGTTTCTCGCGCTCCAATCTCTCTGAATCTGAACTCTCGGAATCTACCATTTCACCGACAAGTTTCAGGAGAATGGAATAAAAAATGCATGACTCGAATAAGTTTCCATTAGAGCCCCGGGCAGATTTATTCCGCGGCTTTTAGCGGCGGGTGGGCGCTGCAATAACACTGTTTCATTCTAATTCAATGATCGAATTGAGAGCACTGCGGACTCTGTAAACTTGATTAGCAACTGTACGGCGGAAGAGAAAACATTGCTGATGTGCGCTGCTCTGTTGTGTGGAACTGTTGAATACGTTAGGCACTGAACGGGAGTCGGGATGTTTCCGTCCGCTGCTTCCGCAACTCTCCGTAAGGAAATTGGTCTTTGTTGAATGCGTGTAAACGCGTTCGAGCTAGTAGCCTTTACCTGAGATGGCTATTAAAGGTGCTGGACTCTGACTGACGAATGAGTAAGATGAATAAAATAAAAAAATAAATATTTTTGGGACATCTTACACACGGCTTCTGGCCCCAAACTAAGCAAAGCTTGTGATATGGCTGCCAGAGACTGATAAACTACATATATTTATTTTTATATAAATATTTATATAGATTGTAACTAAATAACACCCAGACACAGAGCAAACACTTATGTTCATCACTGTTTTCTATTATATTGGATGTTTTTTATTATTTTGTTATAAATACATATTTATTTGTTAATTAATTGAACTATGCAATTTTTGCCATAAGTTTTGGTATTGAAGCATTGTTCAGATTTATGTTGAATGATAATTATGTTGTTTATACAATTTAATATTTGATAACTCATTTAACTTTGTTATTTTCTTATTAATTTTAAGTAATTATTATTTTAAGATAATTGTGCTTTGCTTGTAGCAAAGCTGAAATTTTAACGATTAATATTATTATAATAACAATTGTAATTGACTTGTATCTTATATTTTGATACCAATAAAATAATATGAATATGAATAAATATTTGCCCTTGGTGGGAATCGAACCCACGCCTCCTTGATCCAGAAGTTAGGGTCACTAACCACTAAGACAGTCAAATTAATTATTATTTTAATTTAGTTAGTCTAATCATTATTTTATACCAAAAACGGCACGACTGACTTTAATCCTTGCAATCTTAGGTCAGTACTGAATTCAAATACCTAGTCTGCTTGAATCGATGTAGGTAGGTAGGTACCTCTCCCACTTTTCGATCATTGTTGATTTTTTTGAAAACTGCTCAGACTTGATTATCATCAACTAAATACCTACATAAAAAAACATCAAAATCTAGCTGCGATTTGCAATCTATAGGTACTAAATTCGAATAGTTAGCTTGAATCGACGTAGGTACCTCTTCCATTTTTAGATTTTTGTTGCTTTTTTAAAAACTTCTCAGGCAACCAAATAAAAAAAAAACATTAAAATCGATTTAAAATTGGCGGAGTTGGTATGGAGTTGTTTGACTGCCTCGGTGGCTCAATGGTTAGTGATTCTAACTTCTGGATCAAAAAGGCGTGGGTTCGATCCCAACCCAGGGCAAATATTTATGTGATTAATATAGATGTTTGCTCTGTGTCTGGGTGTTATTTAGTTACTATCTATATAAGTATGTATTTATAAATAAGTATTTGTAGTATATCAGTCTCTGGCAGCCATATCACAAGCTTTGCTTAGTTTGGGGTCAGAGGCCGTGTGTAAGATGTAAAATATTTATTTATTATTATTTATTATGTGATCACGTACCTAACACATAATATACAAAAAAACCCAGACAAATCGAGACCCACCTTTTTAAAGTCCGTGTATAAAATAATATTCTTTGTTTGTAGTAACCAAAGTAGGTATAGTGTAGTTCCGTACTCTGTATACCTACTTGAGTAGCAACTGTACGGTGGAAGAGAAAACATTGCTGCTGTAGGCTGCTCTGTTGTGTTGAATACGTTACTGGAACGGAAATCGGGATGTTTCCGTTCTATGATTCCGCAACTCTGCGTACAGAAATCGTTCTCTGTGAAATGCAACGCATTAGTAGCATTTGCCTGTCGTGATCATTAAATGTGTAGGTAAATAAGAATAAGTCAGACAATATAATAGCTTTAATCCAATAGACGAAATGTAAGAAAATGTAATAATTATCCTTCAATCACTTTCAAAAAGACTGCATAGCTCCTTATTCACCTATTTTTAGGGTTCCGTACCTCAAAAGGAAAAAACGGAACCCTTATAGAATCACTTTGTTGTCCGTCTGTCCATCCGTCCGTCTGTCCCTCTGTGTGTATGTCAAGTCTCTTTTTATCTCGGGAACGCGTAAAGATATCGAGTTGAAATTTAAACTGTATTACGTATATCGATGAACTCTTGCAATTGTGCAAAAGAAAAACTTCTCAGTTATCGTTTTAAAAAATTAGAGCCGTTTATGTCGTAAAAAACCGCATATTTCGCACTCACAAAAATCAAAACCTACAGGGTACTTTTCGTTGACATAGAACTATGAAATTTGGCGAGAAGCATCGTCTCAGAGTACACATATAGGAATAAATCTGAAAACTGTAATGTATCATATAAAAGAACTTCACTAGCACATGCTAAAACAGTTTTTTATTTTTTTTAACATTTTCAGTAATTTTCGATGTATGACGAGAAGAGTGAAAAAAAAAACTTTTTGTCGATAGTTATAGTTTAGAGATTTTAACAACTTACTTCTCAATTTTGTGAAATTTTCGGAATTTGTACGGAACCCTCGGTGTGCGAGCCTTACTCGCACTTGTCCGGTTTTAAATTTACTCAGTTAAATAGCGTTCCCGGCGCGCGTATTTTTTCAATAAAAAATAGGTGAATAAGGAGCTATGCAGTCTCTTTTTCGGTGATTTCGGATAATTATCATCAATCTTCTCTTAACAGGTAATCTATATTTTGAATAAATATTTAGTGTATTTCGGCTATCTTGTTGTAGGCAAGTAAATTTAATGGCATTAAGTGCATTAATAGAAAAAAAAATTCAAACAATAACTAATATTACTATAATTATACATTTTAAACTTAATTTTACAAAATAGATAAAATAATAATAAATATCACTTATTTTCACTACACTCTATTATATATTTTTTTTAAAATACTACAATAATAATCCGTTAACAACAAATAAATATTATAAAAAGCTTTCAAAAATAATATGACAAAATATTGAAAACACTTCACTAATAAATAACACCCTTATTCTCACTGCACTACACTCTGTTCGGCACGTGTTTCGCCTCTCAACGAGGCATCTTCAGGACGTGTTGACTCTTCGAGGTCGCTCGCAAGAAGAAGGTTTCTAGTTGAGTTGTAAAATTAAGTTTTAAATGTATAATTATTGTAATATTAGTAATTATTTGTAATTTTTTTTATTTTTTTTTCTATAAATGCACTTAATGCCTTTAAACTTACTTGCCTACAACAAGATAGCTGAAATACACTAAATATTTATTCAAAATATAGATTTGAAGATGAATTTCCGCAAAGTAACGCTTGATTCAATCAACTATCTTAACAGGTAATCTCGATTGATTCTTAATTATTGCTGGAAACCGTAGGCAGATAACTTGTTTAAAGACAGACGATGGAAAAACAAGCTGAAAACCAAAAAATGACAAGTATATGCCGGAAAGAAACTACTTGCAATTGTTTTTTGGAAGCCTATTAGCTTTAAGGCGGAGTGCCTCCATACAAATTTCACTTGACCTTCTTTCGTAAACTGCTATGATTTTCAACTTATCATTACTTAAGATAGACCTAATCTAGGCTTTTACATTGGCGATTTCAATAATATAATCATTTTATAGCCGAGAAATACATTATTTCAATCCAAAAATTTGGTTAATTTTACATTTGTAGTAGTGCAAGTTTTATTAGCACGTCATAATAGTTGACGTAGATTTTGAATGCTAAAAAGAACGTTGTCAGACTGTGCAATGCAAGAATAGAGCGGCGCTATATCGCTGTGTTGGCGCGACGCGACGTTGCCGCTTCGCGTGAAATCATTTTTTAGCATATAATCAAAAGTACAAAAACCAAGTTGTTTTCTTTACAAGCTATTATTTAGTTTCCCCTGTCCTAATGTCCGCTTACCGACTGAGCTGAAATTTTGCATACATGTGTAAATCGCGTGACAATGCCAAATTATGATGATATAGTGCTGAGCTGATGATGGAGCTGGATAGAGGTCAAAGGAACTTCACAATGAAATTACACAATCTCAGAGAGATCATCGTAGAGCATCGTAGAGTGTGACTTTTTTTGAATAGTCTTGACGAGTAGTTTGTTTTTCAATGCTAACCAGGGTCAGATGATGGAGCAGGCAGAGTCATATGAACTCGGTATTGACATGACATAACCCCACCGAGTTTTAGCTCGTTTGATTAGTGTTGGCGAACAATTTATTTTTAGATGGTTGTCAGGCTCTGATCTGATTATGAAACTGGAAGATAGTCATAGGAAATCAGAAAAGAAATGACGCAACCCCATCGAGTCTCGGCGCGTTTGTTTTGTCTTGATAAGCACTTTGGTGCTAGATGGTAACCAAGATCTGATGATGGAGTTGGAAGGTGGATTTAGAAACTCAGTAATAAAACGACATAGCTCCATCGAGTATGAACTTGTCTGATTTTTCATGACGAGTACTTTGGCTCAAGGTGGTAACCAGGGTCTGGTGATGGAGCCATAGGAACTCAGTGATTAAATGACATAACCTCATCGAGTATGGGCTCGCTCGATTAGTCTTGACGAGCACTTTGGTGCTATATGATAACCAGGGTCTGATGATGGAGCTGGAAGGTGGATTTAAGAACTCAGTAATGAAACTACATATCTCTATCGAATATGGACTCATCTGATTTATCATGATGAGTACTTAGGTACTAGACGGTAACTAGGTTCTGATGATGAAGCTGGAAGGTGACCATAGGAACTCGGTAATTAAATGACGTCACCCCATCCAGTCGGGTCGTTCCCGTAAGTTCTACTATTAGTTCTACTAGTAGAACTAGCGGCATTAGAGGTGTCACAGTAACAGCTGTCAATTTGACAGCTGTCAAATTTTAAAGTGATTTATCTCGGTTATTATCGATTGTAGAACACTGCTGTCTTCACAAAAGTGATAGAGCTCGACAAGACCTACATTTCGGATGACAGCTGTCAAACTTCAAAATGATTTATCTCCGTTATTATCGATTGTAGAACACTGCTGTCTTCACAAAAGTGATAGAGCTCAACAAGATCTACATTTCGGATGACAGCTGTCAAACTTCAAAATGATTTATCTCGGTTATTATCGATTGTAGAACACTGCTGTCTTCACAAAAGTGATAGAGCTCAACAAGATCTACATTTCGGATGACAGCTGTCAAACTTTAAAATGATTTATCTCGGTTATTATCGATTGTAGAACACTGCTGTCTTCACAAAAGTGATAGAGCTCGACAAGACCTACATTTCGGATGACAGCTGTCAAACTTCAAAATGATTTATCTCCGTTATTATCGATTGTAGAACACTGCTGTCTTCACAAAAATGATAGAGCTCAACCAGATCTACATTTCGGATGACAGCTGTCAAACTTCAAAGTGATTTATCTCGGTTATTATCGATTGTAGAACACTGCTGTCTTCACAAAAGTGATAGAGCTCGACAAGACCTACATTTCGGATGACAGCTGACTTCAAAGTTAGAAAGAAATAGATCTTGTCATACTGTCGTTTGAGATGTAGATCTTTTTGAATTCTATCACTTTTGTAAAGACAGCAATGGTCTAGAATCGATAGTAATCGAGATAAATAACATTGAAGTTTGACAGCTGTCATCTGAAATGTAGATCTCGTCGAGCTCTATCACTTTTGTGAAGACAGCGGTGGTCTGAAAACGATAATAATCGAGATAAATCACTTTGAAGTTTAACAGCTGTCATCCGAAATGTAGATCTTGTCGAGCTCTATCACTTTTGTGAAGACAGCAGTGTTCTACAATCGATAATGATCGAGATAAATTACTTTGAAGTTTGACAGCTGTCATCCGAAATGTAGATCTTGTCGAGCTCTATTACTTTTGTAAAGACAGCGGTGGTCTGCAATCGATAATAATCGAGATAAATCACTTTGAAGTTTGACAGCTGTCATCCGAAATGTAGATCTTGTCGAGCTCTATCACTTTTGTGAAGACAGCGGTGGTCTAGAATCAATAATATGCGAGATAAATCACTTTCAAATTTGACAGCTGTCACCTATGCCACCTGTCAAGCCACTAGTTCTTCTAGTAGTACTAATAGTAGAACTTACAGGAACGTTCTGACTCGATGCGGTTATGTCGTTTAATTACTGAGTCCCTATGGTCACCTTCCAGCCTCATCATCAGACCCTGGGTACCATCTAGTGCCAAAGTACTCGTCAAGACGAAACAAACGAGACGAGACTTGATGGAGCTATGTCGTGTAATTACTTAGTTTCTATGACCACCTTCGAGCTCCATCATCAGAGCCTGGTTACCATCTAGCACCAAACTACGCGTCATGACTATTCAAATGAGCCCAAACTCGATGAGATTGTGTCGTTTCAATGCGATGTTCCTTTGGCCAGCAACCTTCCAGCTTTATCATCTGATCAGTCATCATAATATTTCATTGTCACGCGATTCGCATATCATCCAACTTACTGGGAACAAATTATTAAGTAATCTATGTACAATAAATAAAGAAAAAAAAATCTTCTGCAAAACTGAATATTTCGAATCTAAGATTCGAACTCAGTACTTCAGATTGGAAATCCTTCACATCACAGTACAACTTTGCTATTTGAGAAGATGACAATGTGACCAATTTTGATGATAGATAGTTATTACTGTTTATTTCATTTGCTAGTGTGTGTGTTTTGTTTACACGCACGAGAGTAGATCTTTTCATTGACCTTTTCTCAGGAGTTTAGGTACCAAAAGTTTCAATTGTGTTTTATACGCCTAAGGAATGAAAGGAAATATTCTCAAAAATACTTTAAATGTGTTATTTCTCGCAAAATAATGAAAAATAAATAAATAACATTAGTTTCGAAGAAACAGCGCCATCTCCCGGATTAAGTTGCTTAGCTCCACGTGTCAAAAACCCTTAAGGTTATTTCTAATCAATTTGCATCATTTTAGGGGCTTATGATGTCATCAAAACTAACAACTTTTGCTCTGAGTCTTTTAACAAAACTCAACAAAAAAATTGGACTTCCATAGAAAAATATATTTCACTCGCGACCAAATGTATGGAACAGCTGATTTTTGTGAGTTTTGACAAAAGTCGCAGAACAAAAGTTGTTAGTTTTGATGTACAGAATAAGCCCCTAAAAGGATGCTAATTGATTAGAAATAAACCTGTATAATGTAAAGAAAAATGCCAAGTTAATGCGGCATCAATATAGAATATAAAAAAAATGCCAAGTTGACTACGACTAATATGACGACACAACATAACCCACTGTAAACCAATTTTCCTGGCAGTACAGAAATCGAAAATTGTATAATTTTTTTAAACTGAAATTACTGACCACAGGATTACAATTACTCGGTATACACGAGCTTGTTTTTATAATCGCATTCCCCTTAATTACCTCGAGCATGAAAAACAAAATTGTTTAAATGTAAAACACCCACAAAGGCTTTTGTTTGAGCGAAATAATGGAATTCCATTCGATCAGTCGTTGCAAATACCCATATAAATGGCTTCTTTGATACGTTTTGCTGTCGAATGATTTATTACATTTTTTTTTTTGTTTATCCGATGCCGACCAAACGGCGAAAGCTATGGTTCATTTCACGTCATAAAAAAGGTCGGGCATTTGTGGAACATTGCATCATGCATATGAGTGGAACAAATGGTCCTAAAAGGGCCTTTAATCAAATGAATATTTCACTTGATCGATTTATATTGTTATACGTAAGTTTGACGTACCTAAGTCCATTAATGTAGGTAAATTTTTACAACCTTTTGTTTTCAAGGAGTCCTTTATGGATACCACCACATCTCGAAGATAGGCGGGTGGTTATGTGGGAGTCTTCGCCGACTGGATGGTATATCCACCAAAAACCCAGTGTGTTCCATCACTGCACCTGGTTTCGGGGCTATGGGCACGCTCCCGCGCGCACTCTTCCGCAGCACCCGATAGCGTTGGCCCTTTTCGAGCCCCACCACGGAGCTTGCGCTCCTCTCCGTCTCGATGACACCAGACACATCGTCATCCACAACTCAGGACCAACCAACACTGGCCGTCGGACAGCACCCGTATCCGACAGCCCTTGTCCCAATGCAACGGGTCAACAGTGGTCCTGCGCCTGTCACTACGGTTGCAGAGGATAGGGAGAGCGGCCGACGAGATACGGACACTCCTCTTCCCCTGCAGCCCCACTCCTCCGCCAACACGTTGGCGGCTCCCGTCGCATAGTACCTAACCTAAGATGACTGTATGGGTATTGCGGCGTTTCGCCCCGCAAGCTGTATTATAGCATAGGTACCTTCTGTTTTCGTGTTTTGATATTTAAATAAATACTTCTGTTACATAAGAAATAATAGTAGTCAATTAATTAAGCTTATGTCTGTCTAGTGTCTATTTATTTTCTAATAACACTTGCTTTAGTAAAAGAGCTAGCACCTTACAAGTAAGAGCGCTTGTATACGTCCGTTTTTTTCACCGGACAACGGACCGTGTTTTTCACCGGATTCGCGGTGGTGTATGGTTTATAATGAATATGTGTAGATGTGGTGGACAATGGTCCGTTGAAAAATGTAAGGTATCCGTTTATTGATGGTCCGTTGTCCGGTAAAAAAACGGACGTATACTATCGTACACATAAACACGATACGACGTCGCAACGTGCTACGACGCGACATCGTTTCACGATGCAACGTCAAGCAAGCAACACCACATCGTAACAATAAAAAAGAAACAACGAATAAAGAAGAAGCAGCAGAAGATAGAGGATACCTACATTTCTATCAATTCTATCAACTCTGAATTAGGTACGAGGATTATTTTACGAAGAAATATAACGGCGTGGTTCCTACGATACTACGTCAAATCGTGAAACGATGTCGCGATGCGACGATGTCGTATCGTGTTTGTGTGTACGAGCCCTAACCCTTTTAAGTACTAGACCTAAAATTATTTGAGCAACTTAGGTACCTAGGTCTAGCTCGTATGAAATGGGTAAGTGTCCAATATATTGGGGTTCGTATAAATTACCCGTAGCGTTCATATTTCCAAAATATAAATCATTTTTATAACCAACGCCAACATTTTGTTTCACAAAATATAAAGATTGTGGGACCCGTTTCTCTTATCATTACATTTATCGTATGTTTAATATTTTGCTGGTTGTTTTCGACCTATAAATAACCCTCAAATTCTCATTTAAATATCTGCTCAAATTTATTTTTGGTGGCATTTTATATGGACCTTAGCAACCAACTTAACAATGCTACATTATGTTACGAATTTACGACTAAAAGGTGTCATGGGGTCAGAACATGATTATAATAAGAACACGGAGCAGTGTGGATGTGACTATGTTTTTAAACAAAAAGAGACTTAAATAATTAATAAATATTTTCTGGATAGTATTAAGTACTCGGAAAGCTCAATTAGAAAAACCAACACATTTTTAAGAAAAAACGCGTGATAGATCAGTTTTGTGCTTCTTAATTATTAGTAAAAATAAAAACTTGGAAACCTGAGAGCACAACAGCTAAGATTCCTAAGATTCACTGGATTGATCGAAACAGGAGGATTGATTCTCGTTCAGTATCTCTAAAAAACTTCAGCCAAGCAATTTCAAAAATCTACACTTCTACTCAAAATATTTTTCATGTTCACTACCAATTTTCAGCAATTTAAAGCTCAGAACAAAGTGCTTTCGAAACAATAGCCAAACTCAATGAAAACTAAAAATATAACTGTTTGCAGAACTACACGGGACAATAACATCTAACGAACGTGTTTGCTGGTTTGCGCCACCAGACCGTGGACTAAAGAGGGGAGGAAGTTGGCAGAGCGTTGTTGTTAAGTTCACTGCACCAAAAGTGCTACATTTGCTTAGCGAGAAATAAAACATATCACAAGTGCGAGAAATAAAAGACGAGTGCGAAGCGGAGCTATATTTTGTTCTAAGGTAAACATTTTTTTGATTTCGGTAATCAAATTACGGAGTACAGCTTTCTCCGGCACTGCAAAGGACATGTCCACAAAATGTATGGAGGCTGGTATAATAATAATCAAAAATTCTAACCACAGCACTCGTTACATTTCAAGAAAGTTTATATTTTTCCTGAGTCTATTACAACAGTTAATAACAAAAAAGAGCACTCCGATTTTTTAAAATTAATTTTGAATTTATTAGAAAAAATAAATATATTTGGCTCAATGGGTAGTTTATCTCTAGCAGTCCTGATTAAGTAACCTCCAAATTGTTAAATAAAAGCTTTTTTACCAACTAGACACACTTTTTAAGTGATTTTTGTCACATTGTACCTACTAACTGGTCACACTGGTAGGTTATAATTTGTAATTTTAGCAAATTAAGAGATGAATGAGGAAGAATCAGCTACGAATGCAAGTAAAATAACTATAGAAGCACTTTATTACTGCTAAACTAGAAAAAATAATGAGCTGTATTGTTATTTTTCATACAATTTATTTTTCGCATATAAAAAATCGGAGGGGTAAAAAAATCTAGATTAAATATTTTTAGGAAACCCATATAACAAGCTTTCAAATGATGTATATAACATCTTGGTTCGATTTTTCTCTGAATAATATACCACTCGTGGATGTCACCTTTTCGGTTTGCTTCCTTTTTTGAGCTAAAAAGCCTATTATTGATCATGCTTGAAATTAACTTGTCCTTAGCGAATTTGTATTATGTTAGCCCGTATATAATATGAATTCTATTAGTTATTTTATCTATAAATCTTTTACACATGTATAGGTACTCATAGCGTTTATAAAAATCGTTTGTACTGGATGAACTATTTCCCCCATTCCTGAATATAGCCCTGTCTGAAGAGGAGAGCACGCAGGTTTGGTTCACGCCTCGAAGCATCCTCATCGCACGTAATGCGTCATTGTTTCAAGCTTCGGGCTTTATTTTAGACGCTTTTATTGTGGTGTTACCAGGTCCTTTTACTTCATTGTCATTTGAGTCTAATTTTAATTTTATTATGTATTTAAATGAGTTCCAAAAAGGAGGAGGTTCTATATTCGTCTGTATGCACGTTTCGATGAAAATACACTCATCGAAACGTCGGCAATCGTAAACAAATTAAAAAAAAACTTTTTTTAGTTTGAAAAGGTACGCCCGAGGTGGTTCCTTTTAAATTTTATCGAAATCAGCTGAGCCGTTTTTTACTTAAACCTACTATTAGAAGTTATATTCTTGTACTTACATGGTATTAGGTATGCCAGTTCTTGTACGGAAAATTAATCTCTCATTTCAGGCTTTTTCATAGAAGACTAGTTTTTGCCCGCGGCTTCGCCCGCATGATATTTTGATTTTTGACGCAATATCATTATAATTTATAGCCTATGTGTTATTCTGATATATAAGCTATATTATTGCAAAGTTTCATCTCAATCCGTTCAGTAGTTTTTGCGTGAAAGAGTAACAAACATCCATACATCCATCCATCCATCCTCACAAACTTTCGCGTTTATAATATTAGTAGGACTAGCTGTATAAGATACTAAGTATTTTCTCACATAAGTAGGTATCTACTAAAAAAAAGTTCAATCAGTTTCCTCAATAATACATAATATATCAAAATAGCCCCCCGATAAATCAACTGCTAATAAAAATTTATTACATACTAGGTTTTACCCGCGGCTTCGCCCGCAAACGCAATATATCATTATAATTGATAGTCTATGTGTTATTCTGATATATAAGCTATATTAATGCAAAGTTTCATCTCAATCCGTTCAGTAGTTTTTGCGTGAAAGAGTAACAAACATCCATACATCCATCCATCCATCCATCCTCACAAACTTTCACGTTTATAATATTAGTAAAAATAGCCCCCCGATAAATCAACTGCTAATAAAAATTTATTACATACTAGGTTTTACCCGCGGCTTCGCCCGCATACGCAATATCCTACTAATATTATAAACGCGAAAGTTTGTGAGGATGGATGGATGGATGGATGGATGGATGGATGGATGGATGTATGGATGTTTGTTACTCTTTCACGCAAAAACTACTGAACGGATTGAGATGAAACTTTGCAGTAATATAGCTTATATATCGGAATAACACATAGGCTATAAATTGTAATGATATATTATATAGATACGTATGCGGGCGAAGCCGCGGGTAAAAACTAGTATCATTATAATTGATAGTCTATGTGTTATTCTGATATATAAGCTATATTAATGCAAAGGTTCATCTCAATCCGTTCAGTAGTTTTTGCGTGAAAGAGTAACAAACATCCATACATCCATCCATCCATCCATCCATCCATCCATCCTCACAAACTTTCACGTTTATATTATTAGTAAATAGCCCCCCGATAAATCAACTGCTAATAAAAATTTATTACATACTAGGTTTTACCCGCGGCTTCGCCCGCATACGCAATATATCATTATAATTGATAGTCTATGTGTTATTCTGATATATAAGCTATATTAATGCAAAGTTTCATCTCAATCCGTTCAGTAGTTTTTGCGTGAAAGAGTAACAAACATCCATACATCCATCCATCCATCCATCCATCCATCCTCACAAACTTTCACGTTTATAATATTATTAGGATTAGGATTAGGATATAAGCTATATTAATGCAAAGTTTCATCTCAATCCGTTCAGTAGTTTTTGCGTGAAAGAGTAACAAACATCCATACATCCATCCATCCATCCATCCATCCATCCTCACAAACTTTCACGTTTATAATATTATTAGGATTAGGATTAGGATTGCCACCATTTTACCTATACAAGCATTTTCTTGAATTTTGAATGACTCTACGTCTCTTAGCTTAGCCAGACAATAAGGCTCAATTATGAAGGCGCCATCGTAATTATTATTGCTAATAGATTGCTGCTCTTCGGAAGTCCGTACTATTCAGCAACAGTAACGCATCCGACTTAAAAACGATCGGCGGAATTTTAAGCAATTTCCGTTCCCCCGCAAGACTTAACTTCGCCTGAAATGTATTATTTTAAACGCAAATAAAAAATAATTATCTCTCTTAGCGTAGAAAAGGTTTGAGGATTTCTTCCTCCCTTTGTGGGACTTTTTTGACCTTTTCTGGATCTAATTAAATACTCAAAGAAAGGGCATAACCTAATAAAGTTTCGAAGGTTGGGTCGGTATCTCATTTACTCTTTCTCATTTTGATGATTATTTTTTAGAGCAAACGATTAACAAAGTACTAGATTTATTTAAATACCTTCTTACCTATACAAGGTGTTTTGTTGTTAGTTAGGAGGAGTGATTACCGTACCGCCCGCGCCGCGGCCGTACCGCGGCACAGAAAAACACCTTTGAAAAAAAAAACAAAAGGTAACGGTCGGCGAAGTTGAAAAACTGGTTCTAATGGTAGTTTCTTATATGACATTTCATCTCTAGCGAGTTCCTGACGGCTTAGTCAACATTTTCCACCAATTTGAAACCCTATTCTAAGCTATACTATATACTCGTAGCTAAATGTAGGTAAAAACTATACCTACTAACTGTCAAATCCCCGTGCTCGTCCTCATGTGAATTTATGAATTAGGAAAACAATTACACTGGCGCAACGAGCGAGTAACTTATAACTTTCCCAATTAGGTAATTCCCTGGAGTTGGAACTCATATTTGGGCATTTCGGGATGTTTTGATGTGTTCTGCATCAATAGCACAGTTTTAAACCCTGATCAAAAAAAGGGCTATTATTTTTGAACGTAGCGTTTGACTACACACTGCCTGATGTTAAGCAGATATGTTAGGTAGGTATCTAATCAATGGAATTTGTTTATAGCTCTAGATAGCCTAGATAACCTAGACCTATTTTAGCTATTTAAGTGGGCCGATACCACATGGTCGATACAGAGATACCAGAGGGATCATTAGGTCGATCGAGAAAATCTGAAAGAGATGCTTCGATTGAATATGGCACGAGTTAGAAACAGATATGAAAAATATCTCGATTCGGTGGATTTTTCCCGGTTTTTTGAACAGATTACTTTAAATTCCAATGTATATTTGTCAGTAGCTTGCAAAGATTTTCCGTTCACCAAATCTATGGGTAGGCCACTGAATTAAAATACATATATTTATGTCTCTTTCTAACTCATGCCATATTAAATCAATGCATCTCCTTCAGATTTACTCGATCGACCACATCATCTCTCTAGTAATAGTAACAGGTGTAATAAGCTCTGTGTTCGCCGTCAATAATTAATTATGAATTTATTGACGACTCTTTTTTTCTTGGGTAGATACCTAAACAACATTTCAGTGGTGGTCCCATATATTTTTTCGAAATCGATTGAGTGGTTATTATAAAATCAAAAATAATCTAAATACGACATACAACGATTCGAGCAAACAATAGGCTATTTGACTAGTTTTTGGAAATCGTTTAAAATTATTTGTTAGTACATAATAAGCACACTACATTTATATTTCCGAGAGATCTAACTGTATTAACAATGAAAATCAGTGTTAAAGAACAGATATTTAAGATCCCGCCAAAAACGTCATTCTGTAATAGCGCTGGTCTTTGACGTCACACTCTAGTAAATAACGTTAATTGATACTAGTAAATACAGATCCAATAATATTACTCCGAGATCACAAAACACAAATTACACAAACAACAGTCAATCGAGAAATTCTTGTAAATATCGTATTTTATTTCGTGCAATTTGCGAAAATTAGACATATTTTAGTTTAAATAAAGTGAAATATGTCTTTTTCATGCTATTATCTTTAAGGATTACCACAATCAATAGTATATTTTCAATGTTGTCAAATAGTCTATTCAAAATGTTGTATTAAGTATAGATCGCATTGATTTAAATTAGTTCGATTTTGCCATTTTTGACAAAAACAAATTATTGTAAATAATTTATGATATAAGCACTTTATATAATTATGTCATAATAATGTGTACCTGAAAAATATAATGCTCAATTTATAGCTCAATGCAAGATACCAATAAAAATAAAACTACTTTTATTGTATCTAGGTATTATCTATATTACCCACAATTTATTAAATAATGTATCAGAATTTTTTATTTCACAAAACTGGTACAAAAATGTTATAAATATATATAGTATCACAGTTTTAGCCTCTTCGGGCGTGCAATGTGTACATCGAGTATTCGTCAAAGTAAAAAAATTCTATGTTTTTCGATGTATTCAATTTAAAAAAAACTTGGCGTTCTCTTTAAGGTGAGTCGGTATTCACACCTGAGCAACTGCTTAGTCTTAATAAAGCGCAAGTCAGGTCTTGCATGGAATACTGCTCCCACCTTTGGGATGGCTCTGCCAAATACCAGTTGGAGGCTTTGGAGTCCATTGAAAGGCGAGCCAGGAGGCTGATAGGCAACGAAACCTTGACTGAGTCGAAGCTGCAAAGTCTCGAGCATCGACGTAGGGTGGCGTGTCTGTCAGCCTACTATCGGATACACTTCGGTGAGTGCGCCTAGGAGTTGCACAATCTGGTCCTCAATACATCTCGAATAAATAGGTATCTTCTAGGTAAGCGTGCTACATCCTAGACCGCATATCTGCTTAACATCAGGCAGTGTTAAAATAAAAATAAAAAATATTTTTTTATAATTAATATATTCATTAAAATTTAAATGGTAGGTAAGTATAAAAATCATAACTAACTAAATAACTAAATTATAGAATAATTTGACGAGTTTTGTTTTAAAATAAGCATTAATACTTACAATAATACATAAAATGAAACCTGTAACTAATTTCTGTAACAGCAACAGCATAAGTCGTATCTGCTATGAGATGTTTATGTTTCAGATGTATCACAAAGCCATGGATTCTTTGAGTAACAATGTTTCGAATACAATTTCTGTAACATCACGTAGAAACATGCCGATAAATACATAGTGTTTACAGAAACAAGTAACTCGGAAACATTATGAATTGTTTCAGAAGCACGTAGATTTTGTTTCTGAAACAGAGTTGAACAATTGTTCCTTAGTAAATATAGGTATATAGCTTTAAATTGGATTGTTTCTACACAGTGTGATTTAAATTAAAATCAATGTATTGACAGTATTTGACACTTAACATTTTCTGCTACATCACTAATGCTGCTCTTCACATAGGCTTTGCGAAAAGTTAGAGCAAACGTTGTATTTTCGCTTTTTGGGTAATGCAGGTTCTAATTGGATTTCAGAGTCCTCAAAGAGTTCTTCAATTGGTTCTTGTTTTATAAAGCTGTCTTTATCTTGCTCAAAGAGATCTTCAATTGGTTCTTGTTTAATAAATCTGTCATTATTTTGTTCTTCCTCAGCGGAATTGCTTGCAATATTTGTCTCTTCTGTGCTTTCAATGGTCAGTAATTTTTCTAGGTCTTCCTCTGTGTGGACATTATTTAAATGTTCATAAGGAAAATAACTTTTAAAGCCAACTTTTAGTTTTGTTCCAAACATAGCTTCATACGGACTGCAGTTTATACTGGTGTGGTAAATGCTGTTTTTCATTAACTGTACAAAACGCAAACCTTTAGACCATTGCTTGGTATTATTTTCAACTAACCATGAACGAATCATCTTTTGTATGTCCTGATGTGATGTATCTATCGGTTCTTGATTTACAGAGTGTTTTGCTTGTCCATGAACCATCTTTAGCTCTGGCCACATGTCGCAAACTTTCTGAACAAGTTTATTAGCAAATTCTCTGCAAGTGCCACTTTGAAGAATATTTGGTGCGCCGAAAGTTGTGAAGATATCAAGCAGTACATTGGCAGCTTCTTCGATTTTTTTGCTTTTGAGTGCACGAAGCTGCACAAATTTTGTACGATGATCTTGGCATACTAGAATAAATTTGTATTCTTCATCTTTTTGAGATTGCATATCGATTAGGTCTACTTGACACCGGGAATTCAATTCTCCGGTTGAAATGGGCTGAGTTACCACAGCTTTCTTTGCAACGTTACGTTTCTTCTCGCAGGTTTTGCATAATTTTAAGTAAGTTGTTATCATTTCCTTAGTTATATTCTTATAATGCAGTTTCAACTCTTTATCCATCCGAGCTCTTCCGCCATGTCCAACTGCTAAATGAACGTTTTGTAAAATCTGAAATATTTCATCTCTATAAACATAAAACTTTGTGATGTTATCTTCTTTAACGGGCACTATCAGTCTTTCTTTGCTTTCAGTTGTAATTATGTCAAACCTTCGCAAGCGTTGATAATCTTCTGGTTTTTTATTAGAAGTTTTATTCATAGACAATTTCACATTTTCAATCATCTGCGCATAGCTTACGTATGTGAAAAACTGAGTATTATGCCCTTTTGTCGATGCTAATTCATCCAATTTTTCATTAAATTGACGATTCATGTCAGTCAATTCAGTTGTTTCCATGATTCAATTCACACCGCGTCTGTTTTACTAAACTTGAAACAAGTTTACCGTTCAGTTATTAGGTACCAACGTGTGATTAAAATGTAGAAAAAAAACCGTTATCCGTCTTAATTTGTCTTGTTACTACAATGATTAACCAACAACTACTCGCTATAACGAGAGGCAAGCGTCTGCCGACGCGACCCGCGCGACTGGTTCTCGACCGGTTCTCGCCTGTGATTGATCTGCGCACGTCACGTGTTTGCCCCTGCTCCCCGCACCCCATACCGTACATAATTCCTGAGCGCAGATAGCGTCATTATTCATAATGACCGGTCGCTATGATAAATGGATGTTCCGATTATTATTATTTTATCAAAGAAGCGCATTTCATATCATTTAAATGTTATAAATATGTAAGTAGATACTTAATTAATGTCTTTTTAACACTATCCAATTACCGTATTAATTTATGACATGCAAATTGAATGTTATTTAAAATATCCTACTAATATTATAAACGCGAAAGTTTGTGAGGATGGATGGATGGATGGATGTATGGATGTTTGTTACTCTTTCACGCATAAACTACGGAACAGATTGAGATGAAACTTTGCAATAATATAGCTTATATATCAGAATAACACATAGGCTATCCTACTAATATTATAAACGCGAAAGTTTGTGAGGATGGATGGATGGATGGATGGGTGGATGTATGGATGTTTGTTACTCTTACACGCAAAAACTACTGAACAGATTGACATGAAACTTTGCAATAATATAGCTTATATATTTATATATAAGACATAGCTTATTTATATTAATTATATAACACATAGGCTATAAATTATAACGATATTGTGTCAAAAATCAAAATATCATGCGGGCGAAGCCGTGGGTAAAAACTAGTATATATATATATTTGAAAATGAAAGGCGCATCATATTTTATTGTAATACTAGCGACCCACCCCAGTTTCGCATAAGTGTATTATACAATATATATAAAACCTTATATCATAGGGTCAGACAGAGAGGGAAGCGACTTTGTTTTATACTATATAGTGATAGTGATTATTATATAGAGTAACATCTAATAATAAAACAACTAACACTATTCGCGTTCGATTTCTTGGGCGCTGAACTTACATGTTCCAAATTCAAAAAGTGCGCGGCAAAGATAATTGCGGCGCACTTATAAAGTTCCTTATAAAAAAAAAACACTACCTTAAATCGCACTTAAAGGTGAACCAATTAGTCCTTTTCGAATAGTTGTGATGAAATAGTAGATTGTATCATATAGGAGCAAAATAATATTCTTACGGCGAGGGCGCTTTTTTTAATCCAGAGCGAAGTGAGGAATTCTAAAGTACGTCGCCCGAGCCAAAAATATATTTTGCGCCCGAGTGGTACACTCTACTTTTTATCACCTCTATGAGAAAATCAAAAGCGCCTCATATTTTATTGTAATATTATTGTTTAACAAATAAAAATTAAATGGTATCTAATAATGAAACAAATGAAAACTTATATTCTTTGCATTCATTTTCTTGGCGCTGAACACTAACATTACAAATACTTCCAAATTCAAAAAGTGCGCGGCAAAGATAATTCCGTCGCACTTATAAAGTTCCTTATAGAAAACACCACCTTTGGGCGTACTTAAAGGCGAACCAAGTAGTCCTTTTCGAATAGATGTGATGAAAAAATTATTACTGCCCGCTATAAGTTACTTATAGAAAACGCCACCTTAGACGAAACAAGTCGTCCTTTTCGAATAGATGGGATGAAAATAATATTACAGTAGCCACCAGTTCTCCTTTGTTCCGACTTGTAACATTTTTCTGCGTCGCAACATATCAAATGTGATTTACATAAGTCTCGGTGTCACAGCTCGCCGCCCTCGGGACTTCAGTACTAACATAGGCACAGTCGTGCCCCGCCATTGAAATAAGTACCTAGAATCTAGAATACGCTACAATACTATTGTACACGTCGTATAACTCGTAGAAAGGAGTATTTAAATGCATATACAGGATTATTCCTAATCAATTACCATCCTTATAGGTATGGACATCAAAACTAACAACAAAAAAAATGGTGTCCCATAAAATATCGTTCAACAGCTGTTTTTTTTTTAGTTTTGACAAAAATTGTTAGTTTTGATGTGAAGCCCTTAAAAAGATGCCAATTGATTAGTAATAATCCTGTATAGCTCATAGAAAGGTATAGTATCTAGCACGCATGTGTTTTACAACTTTCACTATAAGACTAACGCGGATAATTTATAAATATAAATGCGAAAGTCTGTTTGTCTCTTTCAAGCAGCAACAGAGAAACGTCGTCGCTCGTCTTGATTTTTAGCATGGATATAGTTTTTAAAGCAGAAAAAAATGCCTAGTCGAAGATATACCTATTTATTTGTTTATAGGCGAGCAGTGTATACTGATGTGCCTATATCAAGCAGAATCAAATAAAATTAGTATTTATCTGTTAAAGAAATTTTTCCTTCTTTATCCAAAGGTCCAGTCTATTCTTAAATGTGTTTATAGTTCTTGCTGAGATTACATTCTCAGGCAACCTATTCCAGTTGTAGACAATTAACTCTATTGCATAGGATGATTTATTTATTTAAATAGATACACCAACAGTGAACATAGATAGATAAACTCTTTATTGCACACCAAGAAATAAACAAAAAGAAGAAACAAAAATACATAAACAGTGTAACAATGGGCGGCCTTATCGCTGATAGCGATCTCTGCCAGGCAACCTTAGGATGGAGAGGACAGAAAGCGTATATTGGACGGGGTGCGCATTAGTTAAAAATATAATTTAGATTATACAACATAAATATAGATACTAATAATATTGATATAAATACTTAAAATACCTAAAAATAAAGAAAACAATCCAAAAACGCCATAAAAGAAACCTATGACAAATTGACATATGACATATTGAATAGGTACTATTACATTGATAGGTATACAAAGATCTGATATCACCTTTAATAGGTGTATACAGCATTAAAAAAAAATTACTTAGTAGTTAGACATATTTAGTTGTTACAAACTATTATCACAATTAGGAAATACAAAAAAAATGTTATGTTATTGAAAATCAAACATTGAACGTCTCACGTTGAGTGTCTTATTTTTGAAATCGGTGAGATAATCATAAAAGATATCGAGGTCATCAAAAGTAGCATTAAAATCATTATAGGTACGACATAATCTTTGTGCCGGAGAATTAAGGGCTAAGTTGATCCTAGCAGTTTGTTGCCAACCCAGGATTCGAGAAATTCTGTGTCTGGGGTTAGACAAGGAACACGCAATGTTATCTCTCTTAGGAAACCGGGACAGTCGGAAAATCCATGGATCGCTTTGTGAAGAAAAGTAAAATCACGGGTCTTTCGTCTTACCTACCTAGTTAAAAGGTTGAAAAGAGACATGAGCTACTTTTTAATCCGGAAAAAAACTAAATTTATTTAAGGAATAGCACAGAAATTAAAAATATCATATCTGCTCAACATCAGGCAGTATACAGTGAAACGAAAACCTATACGGAATAAAAAATAAAATAAAAAAGGTCCTTGCACTATGAACCAGAACCTTTAAAAGGTTGTATTTAAATCAGTAGCAGTATCCCCTTAATATATTTTATTTTAATTTAATAATTTATTTTTGAAGGAAATTTACAACTCAATATTCTGTGAATGTTTTGTACATCTTCCTGTTGCCGTTATTAATATCGAGCAAAAAAACTAAAGTTTCTTGTATGGGACCCTTTAACAGTTATTTAATTTTAATTTAACTATTCATTTTTAAAGTGAATAATTAACTGAATATTTCTACCTACCTTTCACAGTTATTAATATTGAGCGAAAAATGGCTAATAATTCGTTTGTTGGAGCCCTCCCATACAACAAAAGTTTTTTTTTTCTGTTTTTATACAGACGGACAGCGGAGTCTTGGTAATAGGGTCCCGTTTTTAAGCTTTGGGTACGGAACCCTAAAAAGCAAGTAAACAATATACAATACTTTCCTGTTACCTCTCGCTGTCGGTACTCGCAACTCCCAGCAGGATTTGCGGTTTCAATCGGCTTTGAACTTTGACCTATTGTGCCGTGTCGGGCCGTATCTCATGTCAGCTTACTGGGAATCATTCGAGCTTTCGGATTTGCACTTGACTCAGGAGTTACTAGCGATTAAGCTTCTTGAACGGTCTAAGAAGTCTTTGACATTCAATTGTGCGATAGTGGCTCCAGTTTCAACTTCAGTGACGTTTTAGGATGCTATTTGTGAGTTGGTATGATAATAAACGAAACATTATGTGGCCAGTTTTGAGGGACCAAGGCTTAAGTTAATATAAAATAATAGATAGGAAGTATGTCTTTATATTCCTTTAGTGATTCAGTGTTTATTGATAAGATTTAACTGTATAATAATAAGGGAAAATCAAAATAGATAAAACTAGTGCGTATTTAAATTACCCAATTAAACTAAAATTTAATAATACAATTAAACTTCTAGGATTTATAGCTACCTATATTGAAATCAAATGACGATCGATGTAATGCTTAAGGCTGAGGAGTGGGTACTTTTGCTATAGCAAAAAGCAGCAAATAATACATGTTTAATTATCATATGATGAGTAAAAAAATATAATTAGTCTGTCAAGACTATCAAAAAATATTAGACACGTATTTTTACAAAAATTGATGAAGATATAGTTCGCCAAAGTTCCGCATGACGTCACAAGTGCCATACAAATGTATGGACTTCTGTAAGAGAGGTGACGTCACGAGGCCCACTCATAAACTTTGACAAGATTTATTTATTTCATTTGTTGTTTGATTAACAAAAGAAAAAATACGTATCCAGTATTTGTTGATAGTCTAACTCACGGACTGGGTATGAGACTTAATGATTTTTTACCCCGTCATCAAACCTATTCATACTGTTTCTTCAAATCTAAACCTAGCTATACTAGGTAAGAGCTTTAAATCGAGCCCTTCCCGAACACGAAACATAATCGAATCCCCCACTTGCTTTGGATCGCCCACGACGTGAGCTGTATAATATTATCGATATCGATAGAGAAGGCTAGAACTATAGTGCACGAGTTAGTGAAGAGTTGCACGATAAAGTTCACAGTTGGCCGTCTACGGTTTAGTTGACTCTATCAAAAGTATCAAAGCTGAAGTGACCTTTACATCCCTCGAATACATGGAGCCCGTGTACATCACTAGAAGAAGGGCTGTAACCAAAAGCGGTCAAATGATTGCGATTTTCAATAAAAAGTAAATATAAATAAATTTTGTCAATTGTCTAAATACCTACCGATTTCTTCATATCTAATATGCTATACTAGATCAAGTCGTCAAATCAAGCCCTTACTGATTAAGATTAAGATTAGGTGCTGCCATTGTCGAGGGTCATATGTGTCCTTGTGGAAGCAGCGTCGATAAGTATGGACTCCAAGGACTTTGCTGCCAGAGAAGTGCCGGTAGATTTACCCGCCACGGCTCTTTAAATAACATCATTAAAAGGGCGCTTGCCTCTATCAACATCCCAGCTGTTTTAGAGCCAGCTGACATAGCTAGGGATGACGGCAAGCGCCCTGATGGCTTAACATTGATCCCCTGGGAGCGTGGAAGGGCGCTGGTATGGGTTGCAACATGCGTCGATACCTTGGCCCTTACTCGACTCAGTGGGACAATTCATAGAGCCGGAGCCGCGGCGGAGGCCGCAGAAGACGCTAAGCGGCGCAAATACGCATCACTCGCAAGTGAGTATTTGTTTTTGCCGCTTGGCGTCGAAACTTTTAGTCCGTGGGCAAAGAAGATATAATAATACTACCGTGGGGTCCTTCACTAAAAAAAATCTTCAACATAGTTTCGCCAAAACTTGTCGACGCTGCTGGTAACTTCTTGTTACCAGCAGCGTCGACAGCTGCTCGCTGCTGGCTCATTCCTCGCGCAAAAAAAAATATTTAGGAATTCAGCGCGGGAATGCAGCCAGCGTTCTTGGCACCCTTCCACAAGGACACAATCTTTATTTCGATTTTTAGTCTGTTTTTGTATATATTTAGGTAGGATTTTGTTTAGTATCAAGTATAGAATGACATTTAAATATTAATAGTACTTAATTTTAACAAATAAATAAATCTTCTAACCTTACTGAAACAATATCCTAAATCGACCACTTTCCTTCCGGCGATTCGTCCATATTGTACTAAGCTTAGCTCGAAATAGTACGCGTAGGTATGTTATCGACATCGATAGAAAAGGAGACAGCTATAGTGCGCCAGTTAGTGAAGTGTTGCACGATAAAGTTCACGGTTGGCTGCCCGAGTCCATCAAAAGTATCAATACTGAGGTGACCTTTACATCCCTCGAATACCTACAAGGAACCCGAGTACCCACCTCACTAGATGAAGGAAAGCAGAAAATTGCACGCTCTACTCCATTTTTTTCCTCTAAACTGAATATCGTCGATCCTTTGATATTTGACTCTTGGGTTTTTCTTTGAGAATTAGAGACAAAAGAAAAAACAAAGCGTTTTGATGATCTGAATTTGCAATTAGGGGAATATAAGTACGGTAGGTACCTACTTAAATTTCTATAGGTGGGTGTTACTTACTTTTTTTCTACTAAATTAAAGTGTGGAGCCTAATATTCCTCGGCTCTGAATTCTAATTCAAAATTTCGCCTAAATGAGATATTATCTTCGTACAATACCGTATTGTATTACCGTAGTAAACTAAGCTCTCTAACAGAGCACTAATAAATTCCCCTTCATTTAAACTTGATTTTGATTTTCTTTAGAGTCACACAAATGTTACAAAAACTTAAACAGTTAATACATTAATACTTACATTACTATGCAATCTCATTTAGATGCTACGGATAGGCACCAGGTCGTAACTACGAGTAGGACACCTACGTAACGAATTGTTCATATCGACCCCAAGACAAAGATAAAAAGAAAACTACACAACATACCAGTAAAAAGAGTTTACCGAACCTGTCACTAAAGTAAGAAAATAATTGAATCGGGTTACCTTAACTTTTTCCATTAGACCACAGTTTCTCAAACTTTTTCAATGTGCCAATAAAGCAGGCCAAAGTTGTATTACCGCTACAAATATAACGAGATGGGACATAATTGTTATGGTACATATAGTAAAGATTTCGCATAAAATTATCTCAACTACACGTAACGCCAATAATAATAATTACTCACAGAACACCTATATAGGTATGTATTTCGTTGCAATAGACAACATATTTTTTTTTATTGGTTTCTTGGATAGATTAGGTACTAAAATATTATATAATAATAAATAATATATATGTATTTAATGACCGCTATTAATTTTAAATTGATCATATTTTAATTTTGTATGGGGTTTTCAATAGATAATCTCCAAAAGGCAGTGCCGTAAATAGTCTTTTCTGCGCCCTGTGCGAGCTTCTATAACTGTACTGTATCAGCCTTTTTGAATAGTCCACTGCAGGACGTAGGCCTACCCATGAAGGGTGTTTGGGCAATATTCACCACGCTGGCCCAGTGCGCACGTGCGGGTTGGTGGATTCACATACGCCATCGAATTTCTTCTGCTGACATATGCCTCACGATGTTTTCCTTCACCGAAAAGCCAGCGGTGTTAAATTCCGTACATAAATTCCAAAGAACTCATTGGTACGGGACCGCGATTTGAACCCACGACCTCACTATTGTAAGGCGGGTGTCACTACTACTAGACCACCACGGCTTCTATAACTGCGCCCTTGTTTTTTTTAGATATTATAGGTACCCTACTGATCATGACAATCCCCCCCAAAACCCTCCCTCGGATCGTCGCCTTTTGAGCCCTAGATCAAACAGCACATTTTCCGATGTTTAGTCAATGAAAGTTAGATTTGCACCTTTGAGCACGCAGCAAATCGGAAAAATAATAGTTGTGCCTGGTCTAGCCATTTTTGCGCCCCCCAAAGTCTACGCCCTGTGCCTGGGCACCGGTGGCACCGCCCTATTTACGGCACTGCCAAAAGGTTGTCGAATTTTGGACTCTTTGCAAAAATGAAATGTTGTCCATTGTGTATGGAACAGCTCATTTTTTTTTCAAACTCCATTTGGCTCTAATGATAGTGATAGTCATAATCGGGAGTGAAATTTTTAAATGATTTGATTGATAATTATCAGTTTATATACCTTTCGGCTTCATATGTACAGGGCAAGCAGATAACCCGTACAAGTGTCTCGCGCATTGGTTAAAGAGATTTATTTCTCTCTACGGCCACCGTTACTCAAACTTTTTCAATACACCAAAGCGTACCAAAGTTGAATTACCGCGCACACAAGCGCGTAACTGCGTAATTAGCTTCCGCACACATCATTTATCAATACGTCAGCTGCCTGGAGCTGGAATCGTTAATTAAATATTTGGGGTGCAGAAACAATTAGGTAGGTATCTACTGTATAGGACTGACTGTGTAGCACCTTTCGATATGTAGGCGTAAGAAGCGCAGAAGTGTACAGGGTTCATTTGAAACAAACGTTTCCTAACTACTGAACTATTAAATAAAAATTGTTGATGTAAAGAGGGTATAACTATAACATATATACTGCTAACGCAGTATACTGCATAAAATATAACTTGATCTCTGCGACAATGACATTGACAAAGAAGATTGACATTTTTAGAGTTGGGATAGTGGTGAAAAAAATCGATTATCAAACAATGTTGTAATGAGATCGAATGAGTAATTGTAGGTGAGAAATTAGATTTTACTTACTTACTATTATTTAAGATCAAGTATGTACTGTACACATGTAAATAATGTTATGATATTAATTAAATAACTTATAATAAAATATAATATTGTTACTATAGTATTTATCGACGTTTTTCACTATTATTGATGCTAATGTAACATGTAATTGGGTTTAATTTAATTACAAACGTAAGCACATGTAAATAATGTTATGATATTAAAATATACAATAAAATTAATGATAGATTAAGTTTTATTTAAAATATCATTAGTATAAACTATCGATATTTTAAATAAAACTCTATCTAAAACTCTGTGGTCACGATCATTCGTCGCCCATCACTAATCGGCATGCCCATAAAGTATGACATTGATAGATACTGTCTGTACTATTAAGAAATTCAGGACTTCATAGGCGTGATTTTTCTGACAGCTGTCGCAGAGATCAAGCTATATTTTATAGAGTATAGTTCTGCGAGATGGTTGAAATGCCAAGTCGATGTTTATAAGTGAGCCTCTCTAGGTGTTGAAATCGAGTACAGTTCTATCGGTAAAACAAGGTTATTCTTACGGGCTATGTGCTAGATCCGGACAGCAGACAACACTTGAAAAATAAGTTTCACAAGCATTATGAAATAGAAAATTAACTATAAGAACGATATAATAAATCGTTATGATTCAAACTATAAAGATCTTATATAACTTTACGAGTACAAAACATAATGTTACAAAAATGCATCAGTAGCGAATTTACTTACCTATATGTTTGCTGCCATTTTACCTACTCAGCCTATTGGTAAATCTGCCACTGAACTGTATGTAAGTAAAAGGTACTTACATATGTTTCAACAAATAAAATATTGAGTATTGAAGAGCACGTATCGGTGTATGAGAATGAACCCTGTATTAAGTCTTTATACAGAAAAGTGAAGAGGTATTTGCCATACTTAAGCCTATGAGTAAGTAAACATTCACAAAGTGTATGGTCTCGCAGTAAAGCTCTCGATGCTTCCACGAACTTCGGCCTACATTGTGAGGTTTATATTTCAATTTAGTAAAGGCATCCCCTTATAAAGGAGGAACCCCGTACAAACACTTTTCTTGTCGTAAGGTGTTTTGTGCTATTGTTACAGTCGAGCTACCTATCAGTTTATTATTACATATAATATACATCTCTCGGGCTAAGCCCGGTTATTTAATGGGCATCAGTGGAGCCAAAGCCAACACTGAGAGGCCCTTTTTAAATATCATTTAGCTATGTTGTAGGAGTGAAGGTACAAGGAGCCTATTGTGAGTAATGAATTCAAAATATGAGTTATTGTGGTGAACTTCTGGGTGTTATTCAAAACTGGATTATGGAATGAGGTGCGGCACCCGCCAAATAATGCCTCATTTCAAATATTCAGGCGGGTGGTGACTTGCCATCCACTAAATGGGCCCCTCATAATAACTACCGTACCTATTTTGGCGCCGGAGGGGCAACATTGGTGTGGACGGCTTAGGGTGTCGAGCAGCATACCTATGCTGCGCGTTCACTAAGACCTACTATCGGCGTTATGCCCTTTAACACTTCCACCCGTTTCCACTTTATTATTATTATTATCTACTAATCACCTTTTTGGAGATAAATCCTTAATAATGTTAGATATAAATCCGAAAGTGTATTTGATGGTTTGTTCCTCTTTCACGCAACAACGGAGCAACGGATTGACTTTTTGGCATGGACATACTTAGTTTGAAAGACGGAAAGTGACATAAAGTCGATTGTGCCAGTTTTTGACCGACGAACCACCGGAGGGGGTATACTATGTATTTATGTATAACCACGCATAACTTATTTCATAGTATGTATTTATGTATAACCACGCATAACTTATTTCATAGTAGTTCGATTTCAATAATTATTTTTTACTTCGAAATTGGTCCCATTTAAATTTTATCGAAATTGGCTGAGCCGTTTTTAATAAATCAACAATAATGTGAAAAATGCTACATCGATCCATCGTTCTAGCGATGCGCCTCGGCTTCGCACAGGTGTATTATACATATAAACATTTATCTTGAATTACTCTATCTATTAAAACAAACTGCATCAAAATCCGTTGCGTAGTTTCAAAGATATATGCATACATGGGGACAGACAGCGGAAAGCGACTTTGTTTTATACTAATAATTATGTACACGGGTAATGTAATGATTATGTACACGGGTGAAGTCGGTCATGCTATTTTTTGCACAAAAAAATAATTATTGCAAAAAATAATTATCCCCACAACAACAAAGAATCAACATGTTTACTGATAAACAAAGAGAAGTTAGAAAACTTCCACCGCCCTTAGTATAGAGTATAATGTAACCGACCTCTCAAAACAATGTTTTGTTGTTGTTGGCCCTTACTTTAGATTTATTAATTTCGATTGAAAATATTATTCAATAACCAAGTTTAGCCGCTACCTGGTTTTGTTTTAGGGTTCCTTGTATACCTATTTTTCTACGATCTAATTATTATTTAGGTACTTAGTTGAAAAATTTAATCGTAATTTTCCAAATAACAATTTAATTTTTTATACAGGTATAACAACTGGCATAAAAAACCGGACAACTGCGAGTCAGGCTCGCACATCGAGGGTACCGTACAAATTCAGAACATTTCACAAAATTGGAAAGTAAGTTATTAAAATCTCTATACTATAACCAAAAGGTTTTTTTTCACGTTTCTCGTCATACTCGTACATCGAAAATTACACGTTGTTAAAATGCATAATTAAACACCTGTTTTAGCATGTGCTAATGAAGTTATTTTATATCATACCTTACATGATACGATTTACTCACTTTGAATTTTGAACCCATATTTTGTGAATTTTGAGGCCCTATTTTTTTGTGATTTAAATAAAAATGTACAGTTTTCAGATTTATTCCTATATGTGTACTCTAAGACAATGCTTTTCGCCAAATTTCATAGTTCTATGTCAACGGGAAGTACCCTGTAGGTTTGGATTTTTGTGAGTGTCGAAATATTCGGTTTTTAACGACATAAACAGCTCTAACTTTTTTAAACGATAACTGAGAAGTTTTTCTTTTACACAACTACAAGAGATCATAGAAATACGTATACAGTTTAAATTTCAACTCGATAGCTTTACGCGTTCCTGAGATAAAGAGTCTTGACATACACAGAGACGGGCAGACGGACAACAAAGTGATCTGATCTGATGACCCGCCCCGGCTTCGCACAGGTGTATTATACATATAAACCTTGAATCACTATCTATTAAAAAAAACCGCATCAAAATTAGGCTTAAAGATATAAGAAACGACTTTGTTTTAAACTATGTAGTGATTAATAAAAACTGTAAAGATGTGAAAAGAAATCTAAAAAAGTAATTATCTAATTTCATAATTTATGGTATCGTTTTAAAAGAGGTAAACTTTAATAACTAGTGACTTTTTATTTTAATTTTTTACGTGGTCCTTTGCAGTCTTTAGGCATACCTACTCAGAATAAAAGAGTGCTTTCACATGTATTTATAGAAAACTACCTTTTAAAATTACCTTTATTTAACGCCGTGGTAGTCTAGTGGGAATGAGACCTACCTTTAATCGTGAGGTCGTGGGTTCAAACCCCGGTCCCGTACCAATGATTTCCTTGGAATTTATGTACAGAATTTCACACCACTGGCTTTTCGGTGAAGGAAAACATCGTGAGGCACTGCAAATGTTCGTAGAAGAAATTCGATGGCGTATGTGAATCCACCAACCCGCACTGGGCCAGCGTGGTGGATATGGCCCAATCACCCTTCGTGGGTAGGCCTACGTCGTGCAGTGGACTAATAAAAAAGCTGGTACAGTACAGTACCTTTTAATTTTAACCTAATTGAAATCTCAATGGGTTAATCCGATTGCAAATCTAATCAATCAATCAATCAATCGTTTATTGCATCATATGTAGTATAATTTACATGCAGGTCTTAAGAAACATGTTTAGTATCTATATTCTATAAGTTATACATATGACCCTATCAGGGTATAGCAATATTGTGCGGAGCGATTTATTTGTTTCAATTTGCTATTTTATGACTGTCCAATAGGTACTCGTTTAATGTATAATAGCATTTCGTGATAAGTAGGTTCTTTAATACTTTTGCAAATTCGATTTCGTCTTCAATTTTCTTAATTTCGACCGGAAGTTTATTAAATATTTTAACCCTACAGTGGTCGCGCGGATTACATATGTAATCCAGTCATACGAAACGGCTAATATTATTAACACTAATGACCCGAAGTTTTTAAGTTTCCTGGTACTTTAAGCTGGATAACTAACGAATGCGCTCAGTGCTGCGCGAGCGCCGGTCGCACGCGGTCGTCCCTACTGCAGGTCCGCAAAGTCGGTGGATTACACCTGTATGCCGCGCGACCAATTACGTAAGTATTTTTAACTTAACTTTTTTGTTTGTTTTTGTTATTTTTCTATCTATAACTAGTCTTATACACGTAATCATTAATTATATGTGCTTTGGTATGTATCAGCAATTGATAATCTTGATTTTTTAGGAATACAATGAACAGTCGAGAAGATGAACAAATACTGAGGTGGCTGCCTGAAGATGTTGATCAAAACGATGCCATCGGTGCTTCATCGAGTTCTGACGCCGAAGAAGATTGTCTTGAGAAGCAGAATCATCAGTCGGAATTTGAACAAGATGAGGCATTGGAGAATTTTTCTGAATCTGATGATGATGAGGTACCGGATTGTAGGAGACGCGATGATTTTAATGCAGGCATTGATAAAACAACATGGACAAAATCGGCTTCATATGTTCCCAAACCAAACAAAGTGGTGAGTGGCCTTGTAAACCTCAGTGCACTAAACGCGTTGTGCATCTTTACGGCAAACAAAAATTACGACCCTGTTTGTCGTCGTGACTCCCTGATGGACCTGTTTCTGGCGTGGATGAAACGCCTGGCTCGCCGAAAATTGGATACAAAGACATTGCCAAGAAGTCTTACATTTAAAATAATGACTTTTTTTGTCTTTCTCAACAAGAAAACCAACCAGCGCCGTCAACATCGACGCAAAGATCTTCCATCGGCCGTTGTTATGATTGCGGGAGAGCACGTAATAAAAGCACACGAAAAGTGTGTAACGCGTGCTCAAAATTCATTTGTGGTGACCATTCCAAGACTGTGTGTCTAAAATGTCTCGAAAACACTAATTAGAATTTAATTTTTACTAATATTTTTTTTATGATCTCAATTAATGTGAAAAATGTGATTTTTAGCGCCAAAATAGAGGTTTTTGCACTTTTTATTATTAATTGTTACACAGAGGTTGTGTTTTAATTTTGTTGATTTTTTCTAATTACAATATCCCTATTTGTAAAATTTTTAAGGTAAATATAAAAAATTTAAACACGGGTGGCATTTTATTTCAATTTGAAATTGGTATACATATGTAATCCGCGCGACCATTCCCGCAACTTTTCGAGGCGCGACTACTGTAGGGTTAACAGCCATCGAGCATGGCCCGGAGCTGTGTATCGATAATTTTGATTTCGGTAACATTAAGTTATGCTGATATTGGGATCTGGCAGGATGGACACGTGCAATTGATAATTTTGTGAAAAACTGTGGGTATTTTTTTACGAATTTGCACGCTTCAAAGATATATATTGACACCACAGTTAATATCTTTAATTTAATGAAGTAGGGTTTGTGGAATTGTTGTCTATTTGTATTTGGAAGCTTGATATTGGTATTGATAATTAAGGTTCCGTACAAAAATTGTGACCTTCTTTTAGCTAGTGTTGAAACAGGCGGTTGTTATTAAAAGTTGCGGTGCGCCACGGCTGCCGCCCACCAGGCTGCTTCTTAAGAAGTTGCTAATGTCTTTGTTCAGGGCGTGGGCACCTTTTATTGAAAATTCGGGTCGCCCTCGAAATCTAATTTGCATCAAGAGCGTCTGTCTACTAAAATGTTACAATGTCGGTACATATTGGGTACTAATTTTTTGCTGATACTATAAAATCGATACGCTCGTAGACTGATAGATGAGACTCGGCATTAGATACGATTTTTAAACATTTATGGAGACCCGCAGATCAAATTTAAAAGATAAATAAGTATATACCTACTGGTATATACGTATTAATAGTAAGCTTGTCCTTGTTAGGGAATTAAGAACATTGTAAGTACTTCTCATTACGGATTGCCTTTATTTGGTTGCCTTGCCAATCCTGAAATGATAAAATTTGGCTGTTCTAAAAAACGATCATTTGTATCTGCGACAAAACATTTATTTTAGAATACTCGTACTTGTTTTTTTTAACAATTTTATGTTTGACTTTGGAATAAAAGTTATTTTTAATAGGTTCCTAAAAATATGACAGAAATCCAATCTAAGAAATACTGATGTGGGCGTTAGTTAGCAAGTTTTCGCCTGACTTGCCATATTAGCATCGACTTGTCATTTTTTCTGTCATATTGATGCATATGACATAATTAAAATACGTGGGTAAACCGCGCAGTTGTGTTTCAAGCTAGTTATCCCTACCTGATTAAGCCAAAAGCCTAAAAATATCATACAAAACTCGACCAGTCGTCAAGTCAGCTTTCCGAGCCTTTCGCCACAGGAAATTCGATTTGAATTTCTCGTGTAGGTGTCAAATGGAGGCCAGCGGCAGAAATGTACTGGCTGTAGGCAGCCAGTGGCCGGGAGGTTAAATATTTGCCCTCTTTGGGGTTGCTAGCTGCTAACAACCGCTTTGTATCAGTCCAGTTGGAAACCTACAGGGTTATCTGCTTACAGGGTTTTAAGCCAAAAGGGAGTGATTAAAACCATCATTATGAACAACTTTTACTGTGGGGCCAATACGAAATTCGAGAAAAAAATTAGGTAATCCGTACGAAACTGCAACTGACGTTGGCAATGTAGGTACCTATACACTCAGAGCAAATAAAAAAATCAAAAGGGAACGTAGTTGAACACTCAAGTGAAGCCGGTTTTTTATACACGTGTGAGAACGTCACTACTGCGCCGCCATAGTTCGACTGGCAAGCCAAGGCGTAGTTTCCTTGTACGTTGATGTGTGTGTAACACGGCAAGGCGTAGTTTTGGTCGGCCTCACTTGTTTGTTCACTGCATTCTCACTTGATTTTTTTATTTGCTCTGAGCCTATACTACACATAATTATATCAAATAAAATTATATTAATATTTATTTAGAATTAAGAGAGAATACTTTATTTCCATTTTCTCCGCATTCTCAGGGCAGATAGATTTCCGACCCTGCATCCTTTATTAAGTGATAGTGTAGTCGAAAAACCGTCATCTTTACATGATAAGAAATCGATTAAACCAACTCCTTACGGCACAAAAGCCCCAACTTTACGCAGACTTCCACGAAAAGTTGTTTGACGGGAAATATATTTTTCCAAGAGCTGAGATCTCTTATGAAATTACCGGAGAATTTTGCCGGTTTCCCGCCATCTGGCAACCCTTGCTCTTAGTGTATATTTTGCCCCCAGTGTATATTTACGTTGCCCACTCACCCCGCAAATGGGGCGTTCGGATAACAAATTGATGATTTTTTGTGTTATTTAAATCGCGTCATGTCACCTTCTTTTTTCTCCACCCACAACGCAGGCCGATGACCCGTGTGCATATACATCACACAAAATTTACATAAGCACTCCATAAGCATAACAGCAAAAAGTTTTAATTTTTTGATTTTTAAGGTTCCGTGCCCAAAAGGTAAAAATGGGACCCTTACTATCGCTCCGCTGTACGTCCGTCTGTCACCAAACTGTATCTCGTACACCGTGATAGCTAGACAGTTGAAATTTTCACAGATGCTGTACTTGTGTTGCCACTATAACAAGAAATACTAAAAACAAAATAAAATGAATATTAAAAGGGAGCTCCCATACAACAAACCTGATTTTTTGCCGTTTTTCGCTCGATATTAATAACGGTAACAGGTAGACGCTTGAAATATTTACAGAATATTTAATTGTATGTTTACTTTAATAATTAATTATTCAATTAGAATAAATATTTAAGGGGGGCTCCCATACAGTACGGAACCCTTTGTGCGCAACTTCGTCGCACTTGGCCGATTGTTTTTCTTTACATTCGAATCTAGGATCTCTAGGAAGAATTAGATTTTTGAAGAAGCGTTAGTAAATATTATGCCTCTTGGGTATTAATAATCACATACTATAGGAATGCTAAGTTTTCACTAAGACTAACATAGTTTTTAAATTCTCGCTTTACTCGGTTCTGTCACCGTTTACGAATAATACGTTTAGATATATCACCACAATCACTCTGAACAATCACAATAAAGGTGACGTCCATAAGTGGTATATTATTCAGAGAAAAATCGAACCAAGATGTTATTTATACATCATTTGAAAGCTTGATTTATGGGCTTCTCAAAAATATTTAATTTACATGTTTTTATCCCTCCATTTTTTTTTAAATGTGAAAAATAAATTGTATGAAAGACAATAATACAGCTATGTATTTTTCTAGTTTAGCAATAATAAAGTGCTTCTATCGTTATTTTACTTGCATTCGTAGCTGATTCTTCCACATTTATCTCTTAATTTGCGAAAATTAAAAATTATAACCGACCCGTGTGACCAGTTAGTAGGTACAATGTGACAAATAAACACTTAAAAACTGTGTCTAATTGGTAAAAATGCTTCTATTCAACAATTTGGAGGTTAGTCAGTGGAGTGGGAGTGGGAGGATCAGTGTTGTTAGAGATAAACTACCTATTGAGCCAAATATATTTATATATCCTAATAGATTCAAAATTAATTTTAAAAAAAACAGAGGGCTCTTTTTTGGTTTTAACTGATGTAAAAGACTCAGAAAAATATGAACTTTCTCTAAATGTAACGAATGTTGTGGTTGGAATTTTTGATTATTATTATACCAGCCTCCATACATGTTGTGGACATCTTTAAAGCTGAGCTTTTGATAATGATAACGATAACGTTACAGGCCTACGTCCTGCAGTGGACTATTCAAAGCTGATACAGTACAGTAGCTTGTTTTGTACCTACCATTATTATGAGTAGAATATTTTTTCTAGCATTACCTACTCAAAAATTTTACTTGTAGATTACTTGTGTTTGTTTTTCCAAGATATTTGGACTTATGAAATTATTATAGTAATTTCAGCATGCAGCGCCCTCTGTTCACTTTTATATGGCATCACAACGAACTTCATACACCGTATTCGTTTAGGGAAAATTCCTGAAACAGTTTTCCTTTTGTTTCCTAACCTGTGTATAGATGTCGCTAGTGTAAGTAAAATACTGTTCATTTGGAGGTCTATAAAGGTTGACGGGGAGTCCCACATAACTACCGGTATCCCCAAGATGGTGATTTAGGATTTACCTGAATCAAAAAATGTATAATATAATATCCTGTAGATATTTTCGCAGTTTTTTTATTTATTTTATAGTAGGAACAGTTAACCATCCCACTTATGCACCAAATAAAACTAGTAGTTCTCCAAACAGTAGAACTCGCGGCTGAATCTTCACAAGCCTATATATTTACTCGTTCTTGACCGATTTAGTTCATATTCGGAAATATTGTTAAGATTTAGCACGATAGTGTAATATCTACACAATCTTGCTAAATATTGTCTAAATCGGCTGATAAAAATAGCGAGACAATAAATTTCTCCCACTTCTGAGAAAAATACTCCCCTCCCCCAATAAAAAATCGCAGAGGATGGCAAAAAAGAATTAATTTAAAGAGTCTTTGTACCAAATTTCGTCGAGATTTGATGAAAAATGTGACCTGTAGAACAGAATCAACGTCCGGGACAGACGAAAGCAATCATCGGTCATCGAGTTATAGCATGGATCTTCGCATCGCTTAGGTCAAATAGATCTAGATCCGCTAGATTATTTTCAATTGTGTCTAAGTAGGTAGTATTTATTAAACTCATAAACACAAGTTTGACCACAATGCAACCCCGCATATTCTTTTGTTATTATTTTTACAATTATGTTGATGAAACCGGTGCGGTATAAAATCAGCACAATACAGATTTCCATCGAATTATTCTGATAATTGGGATGGTCGCAAAAGCACGCAAATGCGAAAGCACGCGGCAGCTGCAAAGCAGAGAATAGTCAGTAGTTAAGCTTGTAACATGTTTTCGCAATTGGTCAAATGAACAGGAACTCAATTTTCCAATATTCCTCAATTTTCGCTATCGCGTTTTTTTATTCATAATAGGGCTACATTTTGCCACCTACTCGCCTAATGGAAAGCAAAGTTGTAGCCGAAGATGGAGTGTGTAGACCCAGAAAGATACAGTCATAAAGATATCCAGATTGTAATCGTCAGGAAACAATGACGGAGGCATGGCATTCCAACCCCTAGCGGTACGCATTATGAGGAAAAAGCGAATCGCTTAGTACGAGCAGGTGGTAAGTAGATAAGTATGTCGACTCTGTCTAGGGATGGTACTCGTATTTCAGCGATTTTCGGCTTGTCCTGTTCTGGAAAGGAGGTATAGGCTATAGGATCAAAAATATAGCCCCAGGGCTACGAGCTAGGTTTTTTTGGGAAATGAAATCAGAAATGAGTCTAAAGATGAACTAAAGTTATTAATAGTTCTACTCTGCGAATTTACTTTTTGAAATGGCAAAGAACAGATAGTCGACAGTTCTTTGCTGGCAGATTCTAAGATAATAGAGGCTCTACTACAGGCTCTAGATTACAAATAAAATAATAATTAAATGATTGAAACGCCTATTAAATGATTCCACTTACCTTCGTATTTTTATAAGTCTTATAGGTTCTCGTTTTAACGTTATTCTGAAATATGAGAATACTTAGACGGCACCTTGTTTAATCAAGATTAAAAGACACCTACATGATATATACATCCATACATTGACTCAAGTGCAGTTCTACATCATTGCTGTGAATAGGTGTTATGTGGTTGCTTATGTATGCATGCTGTTACGAATGCAGAGTTATCTAGAGTTTCTCTTCTGTCAGATGAGTACAGAGGCCCAGGGCAGCCTTGAGGGCAGTCACGCAGTGCCCTCATTACCATGTCCTTGAGTCTGGGGGACTCACACGCACTGCGGAAGTCCCATCACTACCCGCGGGGGCAAAAAGACCCTATAAAGGGAGTAGAAGGTTTAGAAGATATTTGGAGAGATGTAAACAAGATTTTATCGTTATAATCTAATTTATGCTGCGGTGACCGTTTATGACATGTTATTAATATTTTGTATTGACAACAAATTACTTTCCATATACTTTTTAGTTTATTTGATAGTATCTGATTTTGATTTTAAGATTGTTTTAGCATGCTTCCGTATTTCAATATCTCGATTTTATGTATTTACTTTAAGTATCCTTGTTGTTATTTGAATGAAACTAAATTCATTGTTTAAATTTAGCATATTTTACTTAATGTAAGATACATAAGAAATAATGAATAGCTTATTCTATTTTATTTAGATCATAACAAAGGTTAGTTTGTTTCCATTTCATAATGAAATACAAACAAAGTAATTTCGTACTGAAAACCACCGACTCTCTAAGGTTATGAACTTTTAAATAAGCTACATTGGTTGTGGAAATGCTTTTGACTGTTTCAATTAGAATTAAATACCTACTTGGAACTGAACAATTCTTTCTGTAGAAATAAATTTCATTTCCAAAAGCATAATGTATACTCAGAACACATGTACATAAGTATTTTGAAATAAATGCCATAGCTATTTTTAATTTTGTTTTTAACTTTGTCATAGACATTTTGTTAATCTTTTTTATGGCGATAAATCGTAATTATTTCGTTCATAAAACTGTTTTTATTGTCACTACCGTGAGTATTCATCATAACTATAACGGCTAAAACTCACGTTATAATTATACGGTCGATCCGCAAGGAATCCGACCAGTTTCGGAGTATTTAGAACTCCATCCTCAGGAAATACGCGCACCCCCGTCGACTGGCGCGCGCGCACTGAAGTCTATATTGCTCTTTTATTGCTTTTTTGTTTTTATTGCTCTAAAAATATGTAACATATCAGTTTTAATGATACAAAAAAATATATTTCCGAAATATACAAAAGAAAAATATAATGAGACCACTTCGGGTTCGGATTCTGTTTTACAAATATTTTTTAAATTGCATTACAATTGGCGAAAATATCGATGAACATAAACAATACATACAAATGAACATAGAACATCTTCCTTTTTGGAAGTGGGTTTAAAAGGTGTTTGAGCAAAACCCGATCGAGTAGAAGGCAGAATCGTGCATCAATAGCTGAGCCGCGTATCGACTTAATAAGTTCTCGTTGATATTTTAGTACCTATGTATATGCAAAAATGTGTGTTTTTTATTTAGCTTTTTATTTCATTTTCAAATTTATGATAACTTTGCATTACAATTTTTTGTAATATTTTGAAAAATCTGTAGCTGAAAATGGCCTTATCAGCAAAACAATTTGCCAATTTTGCTATTATAAAACTTAAAGATTGTTATCAAAAAGAAAAAGCAAGCAGAATAGAACAGAAATATTACATGCCCTTGATATGCGCAATTCCGGAAAACTAGCATAGAATAAGAACTTAAGTAGGTAATAGAAACCGTACTAAAATAGCAAGATATATCCATCACTTTGTCCCATTTTAAATATGAAAATTAAAAGGTGTTAAAAAAAGATGCACATACACCCGAAGTTACGTAATTTCGACGGGTTCCACAAACTAGCATTGAGCTAACTCGGCTGTCCAAATAGGAAGCTAAAATGATCAGAGATTTGAACCTTCTGTTGAAACTAGACGGTTCAAATTTCCGCACATAAAAAAGACAAAGTGGAACCACATTTTTGACCATATTGACATCCCAACTTTTTTTTTGTTCCACTCATTCTAGCGTATGGATGTATAACCAGATATGAATAAGATAGCTGTAACGTAGTTTTTATTTGAGTAAAATTTAGCAATACTTCTATTACTTGTAATTCTTCTGAGAGTAGCTTACTAAAAGGTGTCGGCCGAAACCCGATCGAGTAAAAGGCAGCTGTCAGCTGGATGTCAGTGAGGCGGGAGCGTGCAACGACGGCTTTAAAGTTCATTGTGTTAAATCAATGCTGGGTTACCGAGGCATCCGACCCGACACGCTATAATAGCTTTACCAATACGTCATCAAAGTTCATGGTGTATCATTTTACTAATAATTGAAAATAAGTATGAACTAGTAGTTTTCTGGACGTTAGACAATACATCTGTTTAACTGAATATTCATAAACCTATACAGTATACACGCTCTAAGCCGATTTCGTTCATACTCGGAAATCTTGTAAGGACCTTGCCAAATATTATCAAAATTGATTGATAAATAGCGCTTTAGCAAATTTTCTCATTTTTGATTGACAGAAATAAACCTTCAATCAAAAATCGCCGACGACAAAAATCCAAAATTCGTCAAGATTAATTAAATCTAATCTTTTGTTTTTTACGTTTATTTCTTTTATCCTCTATACCACTTTGCGTAAAAACGGGATCCTATTACTAAGGGGTATTGCGGCGTTTCGCCCCTCAAGCGGTTCGGCCCGCGGCGCGGGGCGAATCGCCCATGACTCTTTTTGAAGGCCCCCATTCGGACCGCGGGGCGAAACGCCCAGAAATGAAGGAAGAGGTCGTTTCGGACCACGTTGATAAAGAATAATTTCCCGCATCAGTATTACGTATTTCTTATGGTACAGCCACGCATAAAATTATATGAGATAAAATAAAAATCCGACTACAAAAAAAACAACAGATATGCAACGCTATAAAAATAATTGTTTGTTTTTTTATGAGCCTGTATAGTCCCATTGTTGAACAAAGGCCTCCTCTCGAGATTTCCAGTTTTGTCGGTCTTGTGCTGATTTCTGCCAATTTGGATCAAAGGTGTTCAGTTCGTCTCGCCATCTAGTAGGGGGTCTGTCACGAGGCCGCACCGAGGCCGCGAGGTGAGGCTTCGTTTGGGTGGTGATGTTTGCCCAGATATCTTCTGGCATACGGCTGACGTGCCCAGCCCCCTGCCGCTTCAGTTTAGCGGCTGTAAAAGCTACATCTCTATTTGAGTTCTGGAACCCAGTTCGGTGTTTCTTACTCATAAAAAACTAAACAAGAAAAAAAACAAACTCCCAAAAACTTACTATATTGATATAACAGACATTATGAGCTGAGGGCTTAAGTTAAATTTAACATTGCTTGGCAGCAGGCGGGGCCCATTTGCAAAATATGTATAAATTGTAAGAAAATTAACAAGTCCCACCTGTTACCAAATTTAATGTATTTGTTTAACTCTATGTAACATTTTTGATATTCATTTTATTAATAAAAAAAATATTACACGTCTTACAGTGAATATTTAAAAATGTGTAAGCTAAACAAATGAAATTTTCACAGATGATGTATTCCTATTGCAGCTACTCGTATAACAACAAATAGTATAAACAGAATAAAATAAATATATTTAATATTGCATAACAAACGTGATTTTCTTGCTGAGGGGATTCCACACGGTGCGGAACCCTTCATGCGCGAGCCCGACTCGTACTTGGACGATTTTATAACATATTTTTTCTCAATATATTTTTGTGATAAGATAGCTTTTTCTTTCTTTCTCCTCGATAGAAACTTTATTAGAGTTATTTTTTTCATATTTTTTTTGTGGTACTGTACACTGTATCAGGCTTTTAATAGTCCACTGCAGGACGTAGGCCTACCCACGAAGGGTGTTTTTGTGGTAATTATGTATATTATATGAACTTACGCTATAGGTTGGTATGTCCCTGTAGTACCATAGGTATAAGGAATACTCGTATAGTCTATGAAACAATAATTATTTTTCGCAAAAAATAGCATATACCGACTTCACCCGTACACAGAATTCGCGAATATTTTGCACGGATCGATGTAGCATTTTTCACATTCTTCTTCTTCCTAGCGTCCGTCCCAGCTTATGCCAGGGTCCGCTTTCCTGCTATGCGTCCTCCACTTCGCACGGTGTTTTGCATCTGACATGGCCAGTTGATTGACACTCATGTCATCTTTAACGACATCCAGCCATCGCCGCTTAGGTCGGCCACGGGGTCTCGCTCGACCCTGGGAGCACGGGATCCTAAATTTGTCGGCCCACGTACTCCGCCGGTTTGCGAAGTACATGGCCCATCCACTTCAAACGACTTTCCTAAAGCTTATCCGCAACGTCCCGAACTCCGAGGCTGCCGCGTACGTGCACGTTGCGGATGCGATCCTTATATACGTGTGACGCCGCACATACACCGCAGCATCTTCATTTCGGTGACACGAAGCTGTTGGACATGTATTTCAAGGACGGGCCATGTCTCGCCACCATAAAGCATTATTCACATTATTGTGCGTAGCATTTTTCACATTATTGTGGATTTATCAAAATTGGTTAAGCCGATTTCAATGAAATTTAAATTGAACCAATCTCAAAGTATACTCTTTCCAATAAAAAAAGAATGATTGAAATCGGACTACTATGAAAAAAGTCATGCGTGGTTATACATAAAAAAATATATAGGTACGCGTCGAATTGAGTACCTCCTCTGGTTCGTCGGTTAAAAATCATTAGATTATAATTGAAAAACCGACAACATACAGCAGATTAAACAATAGTATACTTAATATCTAATTGCTTATAATATCAAAACCACATTAACATTGAGAAAGTAATTACTATTTGCGTGATCACGTGAGATGTATTATTATTCATGCTCAAGGGCGGAAGTGAAGGGTTTTAGTAAGTCACATGACTACTTCGCTTTCTCTATGTCAAGGAGAAACGTAATGTTCGTGTGGTCCTCATAGTAATGTTTATTTATTACGAGTCATTATTTCAAGTACCCTCTTTTGTTAGGCTATATTTAAACGAGGAAGTAATTTGATTGGTAAAATTAGGTTGGGTATTATTGTTTTGAGAAGCTTTTCTATTTGTAAGTGCCTACAAAATTATAAACATGACAGACTGCATTTAAAAAACATAAATGATTATGTACGGATTTACACCACTTCGCTTTTCGCTGCTACTTAGGCTTTTCGGTGAATGAAAACATTGCGAGACAGTCTGCATACGTCATTACAGTGCCGGATTAACCCTATCAGGGGCCCATAGGCAGTGCAATTCTCGGGGCCCTATTTACCCTTTACAGCCATGGAGTCGGGGGAGTAGGCGAGCCTGAGTGACACTTGTCCAGTTTTTTTTTCTTTATGCGTTCACGGGGCCCGTGCCCGTTCCTAGGGGCCCCTAGCCGATGCTGGGCCCCTAGGCAATAGCCTAATCTGCCTTATGTATAATCCGGCACTGCGCCTTTAGAAGAAATTCAGCTGCATAATTACGTAAATGTACTAACCTGCATTGACCCAATCGCCTTTCGTGGATATACCCATGTTCATCAGTGGATATTAGTAGTAGTACCTACAGTAAACAATTTTTTTCACAATTTTTAAAATTAATCCCATACTAAAAGTTGTTTATAATGATTTATGAACAAAACAACGCACTCTTGCTATAAAGATAGTAGATAAAATCATTATAAACAACAAATTCCTCATGCAAATGCGTCATAATGATTTTCAATAGGATTTCTTCGAGGAATTCCTCGTGGACCAACTGCTACTTCATCCAAGAATAAGTACTATCATATGATCCTAAACGAAAGTACCTAAGTATTTGAAATCGAAGCAGCTGATACATATTTTTAAACAGTGATACTGTTGCACTACTTTGTCTAGACAAACTTGGCACGGATAACAAAAAGCGTCTTTTGTACTTTTAAATGCGCATTATGAATAAAATAAATGTATAACCGTGCTTACATAAAATAGGTACAACAAGATAAAGTAATACTTCATCATTTTTCATCATATCATCATCATCATCCACTGCTGGATATAGGCCTCTCTGTTTTTGTGCCATCTGCCTCGGTCCTGTGCCAACCATACTTACCAGGTTAATACTTACTTCAATTTAGTGTACCTACTTACGGCACGTAGTGAACTCTCAAAGGCTTCAATGTTTCTAAGAGTTCTAACTCGAAGCGATGGTCAGGCAAACAACTGATGGTAGTTTTTGGATGGTCACCCATCTAAAAATTGACCGTACTGACCATCGCGCAGGCAGTAGGTATTTATTACTACTGAGCTCTACCATAGCTCCGAGAACACAATAAGCAGTAAGCCCTAGTAGCCAAGTCAGAAGCCTTCGGGTGACTTGATTTTTTTTTAAATAATTCGCCTATTTTGAGCAGGCCTCTTCAGGCCAGACCGCCTCGTCATATGTAGGTATGTAATCTTCTGACTCCTCTTCTTCTTAGTAAAGCAGTGGAGACTTTACTAGAAGCTTCGATGGAGTTTTGAAGACAACACGAAAAGCCTGTTTTGCCACATTACACTACTTGCAGACACACATGCATGTATTTAAGCTATAAATATATAAAATACTACAACTTTTACACTATTATTAGTGATAAAAACACAAGTTTTAGAAAATAATACAATGTGGTCAGGTGACTTGCAAATTCTGACACCAACCTATTAAAACTTTCTTAAGCTGAAAACAAACTATCGGATGCGGCTGATGGACGCGGCTGACGGTCGCGACTTAGCAGTGTGCATGTCTTAAAACATCCGACGCGCCAGATCGCTCTCGGACGTCCGAAGGCTCAAGGTCAGCACAAGGTGACGTCCGCGACTTATGTCCGATAGTGTGCACGGCTCAGTGGACATTCATTATCTAGATACCTATCAGTCGCGGCTGTCAGTCGCGTCCGTAAGCCGCGTCCGATAGTATGTTTCCAGCTTTACTTGCCAGCTTTTGTTTCAATACCCAAGAAGGACAAAGTTTTTCAAAAAGTTTTTTAGTTCTCATGTTTCTAAATTAGCCGAAAGTACGATTACCTACATCATAAATTATGAAATAATAGCCTCTATGTAAGCTACTCGAACAATGTAAAGACCATCTGAACGATAGACTGATTTCGATGTGCAATACAATAAGTATTTAATTTTAGAAGTATGAGCTACGGTTTCATAAGAGAAAATCAATCAGCACCATCATAACTTGAGCCCTGCCAAGAAGGTAAAGCCCTCAGGTCTCAGATTAACTGGTTACTCTCAGTCGTTTCTTGTGTCAAAATTAATTGCCCGCTTTTTCTATTTGGCAGACTTATTTTGTAGTGTTCCCTTGTTCGGTGTCAGGAGAGTCGCATCCCGCGGGATTCGCTGCTGGCACGGCTCCGCATGTCGGGTTTATTTTGATCACCGCTACCAACACCCAAATAATTACATTTTTCGAATACCAGACGGCATTACACAATTGACACCGTTTTGCATTCACACGTAGATTTAGACCGCCACGTAGCAACAGCGAAATGCATTTTTGTGTATCCAGAGACGTGCTGAGATGATAATCTTTATAACAATTGCCACTTTTTGATTTCTAGAGAAGAAATAAAACAACTCATAAGGCCAGTAAATGTTAGAGTACTTCTACTTAACATTTAAAAATTCTATAGCATCCGAAGCTTCTAAACACAAGTTCTAGATTTTTAAAAAGCTTTCAATCTGTATTTCGGCCTTTTGCCATCCAAGCGCATTTCGATTTAAGCATCATTTTTCATTGCTCAAATCTCATTGCTTTACAGCCATTCTCCGATTAAGCAATTTTTTACATGTTCGGAGCTTTCATAACTAATTAATAGGTAAAATTGTCTGTTTGAGTCAAGTAATGAAACATACGATATATATTTGATTATAACCACTATTCATATTGATTGGTTATTTTAATTATTTTGGCATGATGCAGTAAATAACAAGTAGGTCTGATTACGCACAATAAATAAAATGCCAGTGCAGGGCCAGATTAAAAAATACCTAAAAAATTGCTACGCGCCGCTTTGCTACGGAAACACGCGCATGCGCCATACGTCTACGAAGCGCTAATATAAAGTTTGTGTTAATTTTGTAAAATTTGTATGTTGTTATAGTAAAATATGTAATTATTATATTTTCTATGTCATTTAATGAAAAATAGTTTATTGTACCTCAGAATAATTTTTGAAATGATAGATAGATTGTATTTTGGCAATAAGTGTATAGCCATATAAGTACTTTTGAAACTTGCTTTAAAACTATTGAAAAATTAAATTCATCATATTTTTCAACAGAAACAGATTTTTAAGTGGGTATTAAAATATAACTAGTTACTATTAATTTTACCAATAATAAACATAGCAATACCTAAATAACATAAATATTGGTTAAATAATCGTATGTTACGGTGGTTGTCCTTAGTAAAAAAGTTACTTTACATTAGGTACAATAAAATTAAAATAAGGCAAATTTTGTTAACAATCATTTTCTCAACCTCGTCACTATAAAATTAGTCATTATTCGCACCAATTTAAAAAAATGACATATAGATACATTCTATAATCACTCTTCAGGTAAATCACACCATAAATGAAACATAACTGCAATAAAAGAACAATATCATTGTAAATAATCTTTCACTCACTTCAGACTATTCGGACTCAGCAGGTTAAAAGCAAAAGTTTAATTTGGAATCATCATCATTAATATAATCAACCATATTAGTATGACGTCCTCAGCTGGACATAGATCTCCCTTGTAGTTTTCCGACAACCGGTTGGAAGCAGCTTTAATTCAGCGTGTTTTAAGTCCAATTTGTCGGTGAATATCATATGTTGCAGTTAGCGTACAAACATAACAAACATAACAATAGCTTAACAAACATACCGTCTTACCCCGTCTGCTTTATTTTCGGCAGCTTTGTTATGATTTCATAGGAAGTTTCCAACGATACGAAAGTGTTTTAGTAATTGAAGGGCGTCGATTATCTGAATGTCGCTCACCTCGGCGGGCGACAATGCGATGTATTAATAAATCCAGCATTGACAAAGACCGCCAAAACACCTGGCCGCCGGCCAAACACGAAAAAATCAGCCTACGCAGTGCAAGACACGCAGAACAATTCTTATAGCGATGCCCCGGAACTTTGGTCTGCCACCAAACGTATAGCGTAGCGTACTAGCTGTATTCCGCGGTTTCAGCAAGCATTTTTCCCTAGTTTCTCCAACAAGCTGTCTTAATGAAAGAAATCTGATCTGAATTGACGTCTTGAATTGAATTGTCATCTTATCTCACGCCACAATACAATTGCTACGATTTTAGTGAAAATATTCACACACTACATTTAGATACATGATTCATACATTCATACACAATACATTTTAAGATCAAATAAAAGATAAGACAGAAGAGATGTCATGTCGTACATGGAGGTGAAAATACTAGCCAAAGACTGAAAATGCTCTACCGACAAGACATGAATTCATGTAATAAGAAATAAGAGACTGTAAGAAAAGGTTATATGGACTCCGTGTCATAAGGAGTAAGAAACAAAAAATATCCAACACGGGAAAAGCGACAACGTTAAGTGGCCAAGTAGTACGAGTACTTGTAGAACCAAAATGTTTCCATCGTATTTAGAAGTAAAACTTGACAAATAGGAAGAGAACAAGTAAGTACGCAATGCACTAATAAATAACCTAATATGAATTATTAGAATTTAGAATTGATGATTGAGGAACAAAGTAGTTTCAATAGTTTCAAGTGGGATAATGATTGATTTGATGATTGAGGTGTTTCGGCGAACACATCAAAGAAACAAACTCTACTGTATGTTTATGATGATTGCGTAGGCACATAACAGTAAGCAGGAAACTGAAAATGAGTTTAGGATTAAGTAATAAAAGTCATTATCAGGATAAATCATTTGCACTTAATTTTAACGAACGGATTATACGTATGGAAGTAAATAAAACACATTAATTGATTTACGCATTTGTAATTATAGTGTTGTTTTAAGTTAATGGACAAAGTACAAATTATTTGGTCTGAGTTGTAATCATTATTCTTACTTTTTTCGTTACTTTACACATTCAAAATAAATAGTGTGATTGCAAAAACTGCATTGGAACTCCATCCAGGTAGCGAAAACCTTGACTATTCAACACCAGCTTGTGAGTCAGAGCTAATTAACAAAAATATTTAGTCCCACGGCTTAGGCAAACATTTCTCTTGGCGTGGTTCCTTTAAAGAAGTAGCGTGGTTGTACTTATACGGGGTGTGCCTTTAAACGACGGATATATTTCCGAATGATCGCTGGACAAAGGCCATCGGTTGGATTTCAAAAACAGTGACTGGACTATCCGGGCAGCCCAGATGACGTGACGAGTTGAATTTACACAATAATTACAGAACTACCTAGGAAGAAAACCGCTCAGTCTGGAAAGTAGAAAAGGAAGACTTTACTGTGCAGTGCGGTGAGACAATGAAAACAATTGTTTTGCTACTGCACTCCAACGACACAGAAGACATAAAAAATGTAAGATCTAAAGGATCCGTAATTGTTATTTCTGCACATTTCATCTTCAAAACCTAACAACAAAAATCGACCCAAACTACCCAATCGATAAATAATGGTTCAAAACCATTTAACAAACATAAAACAAAATTATCGACTCAAAGATAGGGATGATCCATGGAACCTATGGCCGTACTCTGTTATTTACAGGAGCTTGTCTGATTTAAGTAGGCTCACTGAGGGAAATGAACAATGAGCTCTAGATACCTACGCGTCAGCGAGTCCAGCCAAGATCTTTTCTACCTTAACCTCCCCCCGAGAATGATAATTTGGTATCATTATGACCAACTTTGCTACGAGACCCTACCTGAAATCATGACAAAATCAGTTCTTTATATATTTTGGCGAAAGTTAATGAAGTTTCAGTACAGGACAGCTGATTTGCGTTTTCAGATTTGGCCTCACAGTGAAAGGTTGTCTTAACGACGAATATAAAGACGTCCTAGAATATTAGAAACACCCATTATAACTTTCCCTACAAACCCGCATAATCTGCTGAAAAACCCGTTTACCGTCCAACCGGTAACGATGGTTCCATATCGGGTCTTTTCAGGGCAGCAGCGCAGAGCTTGTTCCGATTCACACCAAAAACAGCACCTCCATAGACAACGGTGACCTCGAGAGTAGTTTCACGATCTCAGGCAACCCGAACGAGAGCCTACATGGGACAGGTCAGTTCGCCTTGTTATATCATGGCCACAGCGCCACGAGACCACGCGAGAAACGCCTTTATCGAATACCTAGCCTTATTGAGAGCGACGAAAAATGTCAATCTCAAGAACTGCGATAACATTCTGGAGTTCTTTAGAATAGGTGGTTCGGTAAGCGAGAGTTTACTAAAATCAAGACTCGAGGAGGCGGAAGCTGCCATATACAATAACGTCACTTCCCAAGTTATCAGAGGGACTATGAAAGGACAGCATATGGCAGCTTACAGCGCAGAAAGTGGCTTTGTGGAGTTGAATGGGGGGGAAACGGAGCGAACAGGAAGACCAAAGTACGCGATACCATCGAACGACCCAATTGTTGTCACCGCCAAGTGTACCAAGATAATGCTGGACGATAGAATCCTCGAGATGGCTAAAACCATAGAACAGAGCTCGGACGTCGAGGCAGGCTGGAGAAACTGGGCGGTACCAAAGATACAATGGGTCAACGGGGTTCCAGGTTGTGGCAAGACAACATGGGTGATTCGAAACTTTGATGTGGATAGGGATGCTATCATCACTACAACAACAGAGGCAGCAAAAGACCTGAGAGAGAAGTTATCGCATCGAATAGGAGATCTGGTAAAATCCAGAGTGCGAACCATGGCTTCATCTCTCGTCAATGGTTTCGGAAAAGAAAGCTTCAGTCGCCTTCTGGTTGACGAAGCTTTAATGAACCATTTTGGAGCCATAATAATGGCTGCCCGGCTGTCTGGTGCTAGCGAACTTGTCCTCATTGGAGACATCAATCAGTTGCCATATATCGACAGAGAAAATCTCTTCGAGATGAGGTACCATCGCCCGACCCTGGTTGCGAATATCACCCAGGAGTTGCTCTGCACACATAGGAACCCAATGGATGTTGCGTATGCGTTAAGGGAAATATACTCAGGTATATATTCCTCAGTCCCCCGTGTTAGGTCTCTTGAGCAGAAAAGGTTCAAGGGGGCTCAAATATCCAAAACCCTCCCCAACACCCTCTTCTTAGTGCATACGCAGGAAGAAAAGGAGGCCCTCATAAGTCAAGGTTACGGGGGAGGATCAGGATCACGCACCCTTACCATCCATGAAGCTCAGGGACTAACATACGAGTCGGTAATCGTCATAAAAACAAAGCCAAAAATGAGACTACACGAGAGTGTCTCACACGCGGTCGTTGCACTATCACGGCACACTGGGACCTTCATCTACTACGCCGACGACATCGAAAATGATGCCATTAGTCGATTCGTGCGGCGAGCATCGTCTGCATCATCGGAGACCATCAAGGAATACAACCTACAGATGGCCGTCAGGGATCGGAACGAAGCGGTGATGGAGGCTCTGGGCCAGGAGAAGGAGAATTGCCATAGGACCTGAAAAAGTGTAAGCATTGCGTGCAAGCCCCAAGCATTCATGCTCGCCATCGAAGGCTACTTCTTGCGGCGGCATTATGTGTCGGGTCGTTCTCTTCCCTCAAATATGGTCGAGGAGAGCGATGGCGGGCACATGTGTCATACTCGTGATCGGGTGCTGCTAGCGGGTCGCCGGTCTGCTTGTGGCTTTCACGCAATGCATCGACGGAATAGCTTAGACTTAGATTTAACCATGTACCAACTCTATTTGTACAGTAAAATCTAATAATTATCTTTAGTTAACAAAGGGCACAGACCCTGGAGTCTGTGGTTAGGTAATTTTTCGATAAAAAAAAAAAAAAAAAAAAAAAAAAACCCGCATAATTATTTTTAAACTAAGAGCACTCGCTCACGTGCTATCCGCGTGGAGCAGCAAAAAATGGCTGCATATGGCACGCGTACAGATTTTACTCGACTACTAAAAGGAGGAGAGTGTTTTTGGAAGTTTGCGAGTGTTATGAAAAGGTTGAATAAGTGGACTGTATTTATTTTTGTTTTGTTTTTGAGAGAGACGCTGATGCGGCGTGGGCGTCTGTCGCCGTGTATAGGGGGCCCCCCGACTGGTTTCTTGTAAGTCTTGCTGTTAGGGTCTCAGTATATACACTACAATTTTATGTGGAGCGTTGTGCTCTCACGGGTACAAAAATGGCGAAACTGCCTGGCGTCCCACCGAAAGGAAGGGAGGTGGGGATTTATAGGGAATGAGGGAAGTTCGTTCGGAAATACGGAGGCAGGAATTTAAAATTGCTCGCGACTTACTTTAACAGCGAGTTTATTTAGTTGATAACCAACATCTTAAAAATAGTACCTAATTATTTTTCGCCAAAAATAGCACAACCTACTTTAACCTTTGCAATCTTCGTACGAAATTCAAATAGGTACTTAGTTCGCTATAATCGATGTATTAATGCCATTTTTAAATTATTGACTTTTCAAAAAACTACCAAATTGATTTCCATGAAATATATATGAGACTAACTATCTCTTTCCAATCTATATATATAAAAGAAAGTCGTGTTAGTTACTCCACTTATAACTCAAGAATGGCTGAACCGATTCGGCTGTAAATTGGTGGGAAGGTAGCTTAGAACCAGGAGAAGGACATAGGGTACTTTTTATCCCGTTCCTTTATTTTTATTTTTTTAATAGTTATTCATATTATATTTTTCATATCATCTATTCCCTTAAAAATCGTTAGCGAAACTGTCACCTATCACAACGATGCTAATAGGCCCAATTTCAAGGCATTATCGTAATTATAACAGCTAATTAGAATATTTCTGTTTCTTTTTCACTTTAGGCATTCGATAGGGAGAACACATTTTATATTCAAATTAAATTTAAGATGGCGCGTTCATAATTGGGCCTGATATGGATTGACGAAACGTAATAAGATGACAGGTGACATACATTGACTGAATACTTTTTATGAATGTCACGCTTAGCATAGCAAAGAGACAAATTGTCTTTTCACCATTATAGCTCCTCGAGAAGGAAATGTAGTATGGATTGACAAAGACAACTGATATTAAAATTGGAATAAATGGTTTTTCCCTATGCCATGCTATACATATTAAAATGACGTTTAATACTGGGCCGTCATTTGGTATGACATTAAAAATATTTTTAAATATACCATTAGAGATTAAACATGTTTCTTTATTCTACCTTTATGGTACAGAATCCATACTAATATACGAAGAAACGGATCGACTTGATTTTTAGGAGTAGTATGGCATGAGTATAAGTATCTTGACTCTAAGGTTATTAACCTTGACTGTGAACTGTGACCTTGACAAGAACATACATTTCTGTTGGTTTGGTTAGCATTGAACAGTGATAAAAGTGCAGCCCGCGTCAGTTGCGGCACTCCTCATGAGGCACGCAGCTTGCCAGCCAGCCTCTCAGCTGCTTTAGTTAAAAAACCCAGAAAAGCGGCCCAACCACGAGTGCAAACTTCTAAGCTGCCAAGGGAGAAAAGACCCAAAAAATCGGGAGACCTCGAGCGCCGCCTTCTCAGCTGTCTCAGAAGAAACACAGAGTAGCGGCTCTATCTGGGATTCCTGCGCCGCCCATAAGCCTCGGCTACTAAGTTCCCCCGCCACGACAAGGCGGAAACACGTACACTCTAACCTTATCTTAATCAACAGAAGCATTTATAAGTATAAAGTATTATGATGTCAGGTTAGGTTTGGACAGTGGCAAGGTGCAAAGGTACTTGACTTTTTTTTATAGAGCAAGTGCCTTTATTAACTACCACTAAATACAAGACTTATGATGTGAAATTTCATAAACTACTACTACATAACAAGCAATTGGATCATCCACAGACCCTTGAAGGTCTAAAGATAATCCAAATACTTAAGCCCACTGCCAGTTAGCAGCGTGCCCAGCATGCTGGCAGCAATGCCAGGCTAATTGCCAATGCTTATACGTTAGCCAAATAAAAACCAGCAGTTTGGTCACACGTCGGGTACACCAGACGCTCAGAAAGACTTTTGAAAACAAAACTGGCCACCACGGGCACAATGTCTCAATTTCAAACGACTCAAATTTGTAACCACTGCTAAGTTTGCATATTTGCGCCGTTTGTGCTGCTCCGAATCGGCCAACGCTCCAGCCCTTCTCTGAGTCTCAGAAAGATGTGACGGCACCAAAGTATCGACGCAAGTCGCGTCACATACTAAGGACCATCTACACTTCCATGGGACCAGCTTCATACTGTCAGGCCTTTTGCCATCACCAAGCGCAAACCCATTCGGTTCAAGTACGGCTGCTATATTGGCAGTCGCAAAAGGCCTGCGTGTGACATCGTTCACACTGGCGAGGCAACCAATTCGACCAGCGCTTCTTGAGTAAGAAAGACGGTGGTGACCGAGCTGGTCAACTAGGGTACTTGAATAGGTGAGAGCGCTCAGCTATGTGCGGCGCGGCAGCAAGTTGGGTCGACTATCTCGACGATATCATCAATACCGCCGGTCGAACCTGCAGGTCACGACCGGCAAAGAGCCGAGGCAGATGTCACAGAAAAAGAGAGGCCTATAACCAGCAGTGGGACAAAGAAAGCTGCGGATGATAATCATGACGAAACTTATTAGTTGAGATTGACTGTTTCTTGGGTTTGAAATGATTATTTGCTACAATATGTGTGTACCGTTTCATATTGAATTGGGGCTAATATTTTGTGACGCACTTACGAGTACAATGACTTACTTCGTATCTGCCGATTTTAGACCATTACTGTCTTTACAAAAGTGGGATAGCTCAACCAGATCTACATTTTGTATGAGAGCTGTCGAACTTAAAAGTAGTTTATCTCCATAACTGTCAACTTTAGAACAATGCTATCTTTACGAAAGTGAGATAGCTCAATCAGATCTACATTATGGATGACAGCCATTAAACTTAAAATATCTTAATGTAGGTATTCCCGTAAGGTTAGCTACCTACATTCATTAACTTTCGCGGTACGAAGTTCGCCGGGTCTGCTAGTAAAAAAATAAATAGCGAAATCTAATCACTCTGTAAAAAGTTATGCGTGATCAATGGATCATACTTAGATCAAAAAAATATATACGCGTCGACTTGATAACCCGGCCGCGTGCCAAAGTTGTCCATATTGGATCTGCGATTTAATCTAGATATATATTGTGTAACGAAAAACTAATTTTCATTAGTTCACAAACAGTTTCTCACTACCCACTCGAAAGTAAAGTAAAGCTGCAGTTCAGTTTCCTCATAAACAGTTCGATTACTCGCTGTGTGTTTCATGATTATTGGCGTGCAATGTATTAATGACTTCATGTTTAATGTCCCGTTTTATTAACGATACACATGTTTACAAGCTTACAAGTCTGTAAGGGGTAGCTGCTTAATAGAAAACTGCTCTCCTTACTAGAGTGATGTGAGGGTTCAAACGTGAGTCTCGTATCAATGAGTTCCTTAGATTTTTTATACGGATTTACTCTCCACCTCAGAATAAGGACTTGCCTCAGAATAAGGACACACCTCAGAATAAGCTGCTCAGAATACTCACCACTGTCTTTTCAGTAAAGGAAAACATCGTGAGGCAACTTGCAGACCTATGAGAGACTGCCTCGGTGGCTCAAGAGGCGTGGGTTCTAAATAAGTAATAAGCGTTAAAAATAAGTATATGTAGTATATCAGTCTCTGGCAGCCACATCACAAGCTTTGCTTAGTTTGGGGTCAGAGGCCGTGTGTAATATGTCCCAATTTTTTTTTTTTATACCCATAGAAGATATTCAATGGCATATGTGAATCCAGCAATACGCACTGGGCTATAGTGTAGTCCATACCAATGGGCCATCCCAATCGCCTTCATAATCAGGCTTAAGTGGCTAATGAAAAAGAGACGGTACAGTAAAGACTGGAATAAAGAGAAGCGCCAATAAAAGATTCATATTTAACAAATCATTTTGGAGCTGCTTACAGCTGGTCCTCTTGTAAAATCCTACAACTAGAGCTAGGACAGGATTTTTTTTTCTTTAGGCAAGTAAGTATCTGTGCCTTAGCTTTGTGATGATCGAAAAAAATAGGTGTATATTTGTTTTTATCTATGTATGTACCTATGTCTGTCTGTGGCATCATAGCTCCCAAACAAATTTTTATAAATCACATTTTTTAACCAACTTCCAAAAAGGAGGAGGTTATATGTTCGTCTGTATGTATTTTTATATATATTATGTTATATAATAATATTGTAAGTTCATCGATATTTTCGCAAATTGTGAACCATTTTAATATATAGTATAGGGTTGAAATGTTCAGGCACAACGTAACAGATGTTGATCCGCCGCGGCTGCGGGGCCGAAGGGAATCCGGTCAAGTGCAAGTTTACACTACGACATGCTCCATTCTCGGCAGCTTACGTGCCTAGGTATATCCGGATGTTCAAGAGCATTTACTTATAGGTACCTATATAATCATACGCATAAAACAAATACTCCAAAATGTTTGATTAATGGACACTATTTTTTATTAATAACGGTTTTTTCTATCATATAAATTCATAATACCTACAGTATTACGCTGAACCGAATTTTAAATTTGATTTTTAAAGTGTATAAAAGTACGTAATTATTAAAAGTCTTAAAATATTAAGTCTACTGATTTTATAAATTTTGTATGAAACTCTACAATTACAATTACAAATTAAATTGAGAAGTTCAATTAAATAGATAAATTATAAATCAGAAATCTTTACTAAATAAATAGTTGAACAGTAGCAATACAATAGTTTTGCTTGATTCAGGAAGGTATTGATTTTTGATTAACATAGTAACTACCTATACTACCTACATGGTGAAAATTTTCGATAAGCTCTTTATTGCATACGATAAGAACCATAAGTTGTCAAAATGTACTATAATTACGAAGTTTTAGTCATTATTTTTAAGCATAAATAGGCTACAATTCTAAAATTAGACCACCAAGACCTACAAAAATCTTTATCCGAATCAAAACAAACTTGCGTTATTTGGCTGCTTGAAAACGTAATAATTCGTTGTACACGATAAGCTGATCGTTTTGAATGGCATTCGAATCAATTCGCCGTCGGCACGGCTTAGGACGACGATGTCGACGAATCACTCCAGATCTATACCGACCTCCGTAGGTACCTACTGAAGGTATTTTGTGCGACCGCGGTGTACTGAAATTAAATAAAATTCGCGACACGCAAAGCTCCCCGTTACGGCGATGAACGCTGACGGTTGCGGCCCAAATAACGTTCGTGAATTCGTGATTTATAAACGAAGCACACATAGATTATATGCACACATGCGAGCACTTGCCTTTGAACGGGAATCCATTAGTTTGTGAAGATTTAGCGATTTGTTTCATTCACGGTGTTGACAGTTCTAACAAAACAACCTAATGATAAAATGCGTTCCTAAATGTGACCTATACGACTAAGGAAATCCGTGCCGTAACCATAAAGTCTCATCATAATATCTGTCCCCGACCAATGTACATAAAACTTTGTGAAAAGTCATGGAAAACCGCGCGTGATGCCGCGCAGGTTGCGAGGGTATATGACCTTGGAAATTAATATCTTGTTAGTAGTTTATTCGCTTTTGCTACAGTCACTCCGAGTAGATTTGCGAAAGTCAAATGTTGTCTAACGATTGGGCACGGCGGAGCGGCACGCAAGCTCGACACGCCGATCACGCCGCCTGGGGACCGCAATTTTTCAAGTTAGCAACTTTGTCGTAATTGCACGTGTAATTTGGGATTAATATAGCGCATCGCAGTCTGAGTGTTGGGGCCGTGGTGGACGCGTGACGCGGCCGCGGCTACGCTCGGGATCGTCGAGGCAGCGGGCGCAGACGGCGCCGCCGCCGGCCGGTGGCGGATGAGACGAGCCCGCGGCACTCGCAGGGTGAGATCGCGCGGAAGCGAAGGTTGCGCCCGTGACCGCGCCCGCCGCAGCCGTACTCGCGCGATAACGCGAGCGCCACCCGCGCAGTATCGCGCCGCGCTCGCTGATCCTCGGACATCGGTTCCAATCACAGAGCAAATATACGAGAATAACAGTGAAGTGATGTGCTCGCGTTGAACCCGCTGATGATGATCACGCGGAGAGTGAGTGAAGTGAGAGTGTGCGCGATCGAGGAGGCGCGGCGTCCGGTACCGCGCCCGTAGCGTCAGACATGTGGACGCCGCTGCCGCCGCTCTTGGCGCTCCTGGCGCTGGCCGGTGGGGCCACCTTCACCCCCAACAAAGAACTGCTCGAATGCGCAAGGTTCGTTTATGATCAACACTAGACTACCAAATCGGGCACAGGACCTCGAATGAGCTACAAAAATAATTCTAATGAGCACGCAACACCCGTCTGATGCGATCGACGATCTGAAACAGTGTAGGCAGCTTGTTACCTTCATGAACGAGAATTTTAATTGGCATTTTAATATTCTTCAGTCTTTGATTAGCCACATGCTACGTTTGAACTGGTAGAGCAGAATTCACATAGCTATTGTTATAACCCTGAAAAATATTTTACTGAAAAATGTTGAGGCGGTGAACTCGTTCGCTGGTGCTATTTGGAGCAGCTAGTTATATTCGCATAATTATCAATTATATCCCACACATATAGAGGCAGGTATGTGGGGATCTGGCAAGTGTATCGGCGGGCGTCGCAAGATGCGCGTGCAGCACGACGCGCCGTGACGCGGCGTCGCGTCGCGTCGCGGCCGCGGCATCTCGGCCTCGACCGCGCCGCTTGGCAGGGCTCTTTGTTGACACACAATCATAGAGATAAACAAAGATATAAACAAGCTTTTCTGATGGAAGCCGGTAATCACCGGTGATATTTAGTGCGATCGTGACCGGCCAGCCGATCGCGAAACCGAAATACCTACAAAGATATAATTAGGGCAAAACTTCAACACTGACAAAATGAAAATGAAGTTCCTGATAAATATCAGATTATGAACTCGAATGTAGGTTAATCTGTCTTTCATTTTTCTAAGAGGTAAATAGGCTGGTTCTGACTTCTATCACACTGAATATTAAGTAGGTACTCGATGGGAATGCTTCTGTTACAACAGAGTCTCAACAATCTCAATATGTAACTGTTTGAGATGAAAACTCCTAACTGAAAGTACGAGTAAAACCGAATTCAGGGCATATCTCTAAAAATGTATTTTTTTCTAATATTGTCACAAAACCGAATGGTAAATTTAACTACCAAATGGCATGTATCAGAAACAGGTTTTTCCCTCGGCTTCTCCCGCGTAATATTTTCATTCTTGTGCTACCATATAGGAACCTTTTATTTTTTCGGAAGTAGCCTATGTCGCTTTCCGTCTTTCAAACTATGACCATGCCAAAAATAAAGTCAATCCGTTGCTTCGTTGCTGCGTGAAAGACAAGACAAAAAGAAAACAATAAACCAACAAATACGCTTTCGGATTTATACGAGTAATATTTAGTAAGAATAAGAAAGGAAATAAGGATTCATACATTACTAGGTATAATTTTCGTCAAATATTAATAAATTAATAGATTTTGTTAAAAGATTTCACTTTAAACTCTATTCTACGAAAGAAAGCTAAGTATTGATGTACGTTTACCTTAAAATTTCAGGATGTAATCAAATACAAGTATGAAAAGTAGAGTAGGCCAAAATAAGTTTTATCCGGCTAATAAAGAACCTATAAAATAAAAAATTGTCAGTTTTAAATTACCAAGACTCATTACGTTTGCCATATAGGTAATCTAAATTACTGCATATGCTACTTTGCATTTTAACTAGGTCATTAGCATCAATATTATATCACCCGTAAGATGCCCACTGCTAGACAAAGGTAAATACCTTTGTCTAAAAATTTGAAAATTTTCAAGGGACCAGCTGTAAGTAGCTTGGAACATCCCTGCATATTCTAACAACATGTACGCAGTCACAAACCTTCAATGATACACTAGCCGATTCGTTATCTCCACTTGATAATGTTACATTTGATCAAAACTACGTGAGTACTTATTGCGCTTTCAACCTGGTCAAAGAAACACTTTCGTATTGTGATGCAAACCGAAAAAAAAACTGCAGCATAGAAACAACTCTGTCATGTAAAAGCTCCTTTACACTAAAGACCTATTTAAACAACGTTATCCCAATGTATTTTCTAGACGCGCTGACGTAAACATCACTAAAGACATCAAAATCATCGCCTCCAGATGCACACAAGGCTGAACTGTAAAGACAATAATGACCCATTGACAACAATAGATGTACAAGAGTAGAGCCAAAATTAACCGGTTTATCGCGATTATTTGCGTCACTAACACCCCGAAATATACAGCGGTCGGTCTCTGTTACGACAAAAATAAACCCTTGCTCTGAATAGTTGTCATTGCAACCTATTGCGTCTGGTTGTCTGCGCCCCTGCGCCAGACAACCACCGTACTACCACGGCCCATTTATGACGCACAACCTTACACAATGCATCTAGAAATACATTGCAATCATTTTATAATACTCGAATCGTATCGATCTCGATAGGGCTATAAAATCGGCTATCAAAGAAAATATCGATGTTAAATTAAGAATATTTTTTGAGCCGTTATGACTTCGCCTACATTTTTTGAAATGTTATAACCGTTTATAAAATATTATGTCTATCTGTAAACACCATAAAAAAAACGTTTGTAAGACTACGCGTTCGTCTACGCATGCAATTTATCGATCCCACACAAAGTATTTTGGAACGATTTTAACACATAAACATAAATCTCGTTGGTTTTACTATCATTTAAGTAGTACCTACATAGTTTATACAAAAAGTTCATTGACAAAATCCGACCCTTTTAGGGATAGCAAGACCCGTGATTATGAAATGTTAAGTACTTGTATTTAGATATAAATTGAAAATTAAAGAGTGAGAAAATTATAAGCACTTATATGTATACTTAGTGACTGATACTTCCTTAGGGAAATAATAAGCATGGTTAAGTATATCCCTCTATTTTCTCACAAACCGAATAATACTACTTAGTTGCTCTATTCAGAAGTTCAACATGTCATTTTCCAATCATTACTGCCTTGCGTATATTATCTTAATCATATTATTACGAGAAGTATGGTCTTCATTGGTTTGTACTAATAAAAACTATTACAATGCAAATGTTTACACATTTAAAAGTTTTCTAAACAAGACAAGATTACGCTTTATTAGTTTTAGCCCGTGGTTTAACCGGCGCGATATTTTGTTGTTTGTACTATCTATACCATGGGAACCATTTAATTTTTCGGGATAAAAGTAACTATGTACTTACTTTTATCCCGAAAAATTAAATGATCTTTAAACTATATCCGTACAGAAAACAAGTCGTTGTCCTCCCTCAGTTGTCACGTGCAAGAGTAATTAACAAACCAAAAAAAAAATTGGTTGTCTGAATAAAAAAATTCGGATTACGGACGATAATTTTAGGTGATAACGTCATATGCGCCACGAGCCGAACGCTTAAGCCAATCGTGCCTCTATATCACTTGTTCAGCGCTCTCGCTTGCTCGCTCGGCTCACGCGGAACGTGACAATGAGTCATACTTTTTTTGTGCGTGCAACCGGCGTTCATCGATTTATAAGACGTTATCACGTCAAAAACAAACACACTTTCGGATCGATATTAGTAAGGATTTCTTAATACAGGGTGTTAGTCTTAACAGCGTCATCAGAAAAACTGGAAAATTAAATCAATTTTTGAATTAACTAAAGAGTTTTTGTAAAATTCCGATAACAGCTTGCTTAGTTTTTCTAAGATTCATTTTATCCAAATACAGCATTAAATTACGGTAACCCTTGCGACGCGTCCAACATGGTATGGAATCGCTTCGTAGGTAATTATTATTTACCTACGTAGCGAATCAGTTCTTGCGCGCACCAACATTTTAAAATTTGTGGGACATTTTTTCAAAATTATTGAGAAAACCAACCCTAGTTTTTACATCGTTTTAGGCATCTATAAATGATACTGAACAACCCATTAAAAGGACAACGCTGTTATACTTAACACCCTGTATTTTATTATGGAACTCCAAAATCACACTGTCCATTGTCCAATCACCATTCATCTTCATTTTGCGGCTTTGTGATAAATAATTTTGTAAGAGAATTCCTCGTCATCCAGTTTTTCAGACATCATGTGACGGAGCTTAATCGCCGGACGTGACAGCAAAATAATGACATGCAATTTATCGTCTTAAGAACATCTTAAGAGGGTATCATTTTGCATACCGTTTACAGTTAAACACTATTTTGGTACATCATTATTAGTAGCCTATTATACAGCCTATTTATACATTTGAGGTAATGCAAAGTTTGCGGAAGACAAACCTGTGAAGTGCGATTTAGAAAGATCCATTTTAAATGGAACTAGTGTTGTTAATTTTTAACAGTAGTTCCATCAAGGAACTGTTAATGGTACTAGTGGCGACGAACCAAACGTTCTACGAGACGATTCCGTACTACTTATTACGTGTTTTTTTAGATTACTTTTAGTTGGATTATCTTAATAGATAATCCAACTAAAAGTAATTTTAATAAGTAAAGGTGACATCCACAAGTGGTATATTATTCAGATAAAAATCGAACCAAGATGATATATACGTCATTTGAAAGCTTGATTTATGGGCTTCCCAAAAATATTTAATTTAGATTTTTTCACCCCTCCAATTTTTATTAAATGCGAAAAATAAATTGTATCAAAAATAACAATACAGATTTGTATTTTTTCTAGTTTAGCAATAATAAAGTGCTTCTATCGTTATTTTACTTCCATTCGTAGCTGATTCTTCCACATTCATCTCTTAATTTGCTTAAATTGAAAATTATAACCTACCAGTGTGACCAGTTAGTAGGTACAATGTGGCAAAAAATCACTTAAAAAGTATGTCTAATTGGTAAAAATGCTTATATTTCACAATTTGGAGGTTACTTAATCAGGGCTGCTAGAGATAAACTACCTATTGAGCCAAATATATTTATTTTTTCTAATAAATTCAAAATTAATTTTAAAAAAATCGGAGGGCTCTTTTTTGTTTTTAACAATTGAAATAGACTCAGATAAATATGAATTTTCTCGAAATGTAACGAGTGTTGTGGTTAAATTTTTTTATTATTATTATACCAGCCTCCATACATTTTGTGGACATGTCCTTTACTGATTACTTATTATTTAGAAATAATTGATGTTACGATGTAAAACATTTCACTTCAATTGCTATAAATCAAGTAAGTATGATGATTTAAAAATATCATAATACAGTATTTAAAGTAGAGAAAAAACAGGAACTCTAGCTTCATTTATATTAGATTAATTTTGTTTTATCAGTAGGCAAAAATTAAAGCCCTATAAAGTTAGACCCGACCGACGGAACATGTAAGCTTGAATAATAACATAGTTAACGAGTATTAAGTCCACATTTACTTATTTATGCCTTTTAGGTACACAACCCTATGAAAACTGACAATTATTAATTTTCCATAATCATGTGTTATATAATTCTACATCTTCTGTCTTTTAGGTACACAACCCAGTAGGCAGTATAGTTGCTACGTTAGTTCTAATTTTTTTGACGAGAAATCTTATTTAACGGCACTGTGCACTTTTCGGGATGGGTAAAAATGTTAAAATCGCGTCAGAACACGTGTCGTAATCGAAAATTAAATTAAATAAGACGGAGGGAGAATAGACCGCCGGCGCAGCGTAGGAGAGAAAGCAATATCCCCCTTTCTTTCTACCGTGCCACGAAAATTAATGCCAGCTCCCACGGCGCAGGGCGTTTGCGCGAGTATACATCAGGCAGTGTGTAGTCAAACTTAAACCTATTTGAAATTTAAAAAAAAAAAGTGTGCCTGATTGATATTGTAGTATTTTACCACATAAATAATAGTACTTTTAAACAGATACATAAAGCTATTCGCGCGTAATAATTTCCTAACCATTCCAAAATATTTAAAAATGTACAACGTTAATGTTCAATTGTTCACTTTTGCCGGCACTCCCGGAGTGCGACCCGTTGTTTTTTTATTATGTACATTCTGCTTCTCCTTTTTCATTTCTTTAAATAAATATCTGTCTATTGACTTGTTCTATCAACCATATAAAAGCTGTTCTATTATTAATTTCCCATAATCATGTGTTATCAAACTCTACATTAACTCTAGAAGTATACTCATAAATCAACCACAAAAGCCCGGGAAAAACAGTTCACAAGATTATGAGAGCAGTTTATAAAAACGCATATAGCGAATGATCTCACAGACTGAACCAACCGAAGTTCCTTCACCTATATGTTAGAGAAATTAAATAAGCCACAGTTGATATTTTTCATATGATATGTGGTCTCCGGCAGACGTTCTGGCCAGGGGCCAAGCACTCGCGCCACTCGTATCCACAGATCTCTTGAGACATTGCGACATGTTTCGATCTAGTGAGGATCTAATTTTGCACAAACTCTCTGATTAAAATCACAACTAGGGCAGGTGCCCCGGTTGTGGCCATCTTAGTATCATTTTTGCTCACTTTGAATTTTAACGATTAATTAGATAATTTAATGTTCAAATAATATTTGAATATTTAAGATTCACACAAACAATATTTATGTTGTTACATTGTAATAATTACAACCTAAGCAATAATTTGGACACAAAAATGGCCACGACCGAGTCAATGGCCACAACCGGTGCACCTGCTATACGATTTAGGGCAATAATTCATGATCATGAAAATTCTTGATGTTTTGGGCCCTATCGCTGCGTGTTTCCATGATAATATACGTATGTGTGGATGTGAGTTTAGGCTTCCCATCACAATTCTCGCGAATGGGGTACGAGTATGTCGACTTTAAAACCTAAATTCACACGAAACTCTAAATTCAAAAAAAGTTATTGTTACAAAATACAAATTATACAACTTCTACATTGTACACTATTCCCCAAACTGGGTACAACAAAACACCCGTATCTTGGGGCCTAGGCATTTTCGATATTATGTGCATGTAACAACAGAATTTATTAAAATAAACATTTGGTTAAAAAAAATAGTAATTAATTCAATTGGAATCAACGTTTACTAACAAAATTAGAAAAAACCTACGAATAATTTATAAATTCACAAAATATCAACTAAAATGTCAAACATGAAATTAAACTGTTCATTTGAAATAAATTATGTCAATTTGTATGTTAGTGTGTGTGTGTGTGTCCGTCTGTGGTTGTGCAGTTAATTTTAAATATACGAGAGATCACAGTCACTCAATTATTTTAAAAAGTGCCTCTGTGGGCCTCTGTGGCATCGTATGTCAAAGCCTTCAACCATGTGCCGAAACTCTGTTTAAAACCACAACTGTGTAGTTAACGGTAGCAAAGCTAATAAATACACTATTATTGCTTATTCACTTACCCTACAGAACACTGCAATTAATATTTCGTAAATATGGATTACTGGCTGACCCGGAGAACTTTGTTTCACGCGATATCTTTATAAATGATAGCCTCTGTTTTATTCTGGTGTATAAGCATTATTATTGCAATGTTTCATCTCAAGCCGTTTAGTAGTTTTTGCGTGAAAGAGTAACAAACATCCATACATACTCACAAACTTTCGCGTTTATAATATTAGTAGGATGTGGCGTATGATTTTTTGCTTCATATAAGTACTTACGAGTAAGTGTCTCACACGCCTGGTAAATATAATACCGTCGCTCTAGATCTCTAACCTCGTCTCATTGTCGAATGATGTTCATGAGAGCTGCTATCAAAGGAGTTGCTCTGATGTTAAACAGAGCTGAGGTTGAGAACATGCACTCCTTGTCATCAATTTTGGAGATTGAGGAGTCGCAAGCCGTAGGTATTGAGTGGGTGCTGAATGCTATTGCAACATGCGCCAATATTGCTGAAAAGCTTACTTATTTGGGTTGGTTTATTTTAGATAATATTTAACTCAATTTATAGGCACAATTTTTTATAGGGACTGGATCCATCCATCAGCCAAAGGACGTCCACTGCTGGACATAGGCCTCCCCTATGGATCTCCATTAAGACCGGTTGGAAGCGGCTTGCATCCAGCGCGATCCTGCGGTCTTAACGAGGTCATCCGTCCACCTTGTGGGTGGACGTCCTACGCTGCGCTTGCCGGTACGTGGTCTCCACTCGAGAACTTTTCGACTCCACTGGTCATCAGTCCTCCGCGCTATGTGCCCTGCCCATTGCCATTTCAACCTGCTAATCCGTTGGGCTATGTCAGTAACTTTGGTTCTTCTAAGGATCTCCTCATTCCTGATTCGATTCCGCAGAGAGACTCCGAGCATAGCCCTCTCCATAGCTCGTTGGGCTACTTGGAGCTTACTAATAAGGCCCATGGTGAGAGACTGGATATACCTGATAGATACCCTAATTTGTAAAAATCTAGCTTCAAACGAAACTTGAAAAATCTAGGTCAATCGCAAATAATCCGTGACATCACAAACAAACAATTAATTAGATCTAGAAATGAAATTCCAATTATTAATATTTTAAGCAGATGCCTGTTAAAAATAAAACTTCATAACGACACTGTTTTTATATGATTGACTACTTGTAAAAATAGTTACAATGATTCATATCTATAAATATTAACTAGAACAGAAATAAAATAAATAAAATAGCAATACCACAAATACTTAGTTTAGAAGCAATAAAACTGTCAAAATAAAATTACCTGAAGGTCTTAATTTAATGAACGCGCCACCTACTCTGGCTGTAAAGGGTTTTCCTATAAAATACATATCTAAATATAGAGACCCGTATATTTGATTTACTGCATTATTTCAAGGCGTACTATTTATGTACCTATTTTGTGTAATTATCTATTGTTAGCGCCCGCAGTTTCCATTATTTTTCTATTTTTGTCTGAGTTTCCTGTAACGATAAACTATTAAGTTTAAAAACGCCCCTTTATAGGTAACCTTTGGATTAGCTGCGAGTAGTCGATAATGTTTGCACACAAGGTTAACGTAAGCGAATGAGTTAAACATGCATGCATTACCTACATTATACTATTCAGAGGAAAGTTTTTCATTTTAATTACCATACTAGTATGTTACAGTGACTGAATATTGTACTATAGGTACTTATATGAGGTATTACCTTTACACGTACTGCCGTCATCATAAGGTACTAGTATTAAATTGGAAAGTGTATTTGTTGGTTTGTTTGGAAATATTTCACGCAGTAACGGAGAGACAGATCGACTTGATATTTTGCGTGACTATCTACGTTAAGACGAGGCATCGGGTTGAGAAACACGAAAACGAGTACTTTGAATGCGCGATGTGAGAGGACTAATGATTTTGATTCAAATTTAAAATATCATAGATAAGGGAAAATCTTGAAAAATTTAATGAACCGGACAAAATTTTGAAAAGTAACCGGCCTTATTAAAAAAAAGTTACAAATTTCTCAACAAGAAAAAGTTTAATAATTCGAATGCTCAGAATTATCAGCGACAACACCCCATTATTATTTACGAATAAAATAGCCAAACCGCTATTCTATTTCATAAACCGAGGAGTTATTTTTTTTAATGTGTACATATATAAGTAACTAGTTTTTACCCGCGGCTTCGCCCGCATATTTTGATTTTTGACGCAATATCATTATAATTTATAGCCTATGTGTTATTCTGATATATAAGCTATATTATTGCAAAGTTTCATCTTAATCCGTTCAGTAGTTTTTGCGTGAAAGAGTAACAAACATCCATACATCCATCCATTCATCCATCCATCCATCCTCACAAACTTTAGCGTTTATTTAATATTAGTAGGATTAATTAAAAACTCACTGCCGCCCGCCGCTCTGGCGCGATCCTGTCGAGCGCGACCGCTTAAAAATTGCCCGAGTGAATGGAGATTTTTTTAAATAATAGTTTATCAATGCGTCACCTTAATAGTCTTGTTGAGTTCTGAAAATAAAACACTTTACAAGAAAACCCCCTGTGCGGTAAGGTATACTGGACGAATACTGAAACCAGGGTTTTGATTGAGCACAAATATCTAAATTTTATATCTGCACTCTTCAGGTTGTATACGAGGCACCCTATCGCGTAGTACCTAGTAATGTCGAAGCACTAGCGAAAAGGCTTACCACATATGTATATACCAAACATATATCTACCTACTTTATTTTAATAATCGACAAAACAAAAGAAGACAACCAGAGAGTACTCCATAAACAGTTGAATGTCAAAAAGGCGTAGGTACCTCAACTAGGTAACCACAACACTTATTTGACTAAACTAGCTGACCCGGCGAACTTTGTTTCACGCAATATCTTTATAAATTACAGCCTATGTGTTATTCTGATGTATTAGCATTACTATTGCAACGTTTCATCTCAATCAGTTCAAAGAGACAAATACCCACAGCAACTATAAACCTAGTGAGAAGTTAAAATATTGCAAGTATTCGAAAATTCTAAAAAAATGTATGTTAACTTCACAAAAAAAATGTAACAATGATTTTATTAAAGACTCATCAAACAAAGCAAAGGCTGTGTGGCAAGTACTTAATCAAAAAATATACGAATAATAACCCTAATCTAAATTCAATCGAAAAGATTATTATCCGATGGCCACGATTGTGACAACCCGATAGAAATTGCGGTCGGTTTTAACGAATTTTTCATTAATGTGGTTCATGATAACTGCTCCGTGGATACTGATCTTAACGATATGAACCCGTACATAGAAACATCCGAAAACAGTATATTCCTCAACCCATTAAATCCCGTAGAGTTAAAAAAAGTTGTAATGTCACTAAAAAATTCTAAATCTGTTGGTTATGATGAGATTAGAACTGACATTGTAAAAATATGTATTGATCATATAATTTCACCGTTAACGTATGTGATTAACCTCAGCATGGATCAGGGTATATTTTCCGACGCACTAAAAGTTTCTGTAGTCAAACCATTGTTTAAAAAAGGGGACAAATCAAAAATGGATAATTATAGACCTGTGACGCTCATTCCAATTTTCTCTAAAATATATGAAAAAGTTATATATATGAAAAATATATGAAATAGGTTAATATATTAAAGGTATATATATGAAAAATATATGAAATAGGTTAAGTAATTTTGCAGAAAAAAATAATATACTAAGCGATGAGCAACATGGTTTCCGGAAACACAGAAGCACATCTCGAGCAACTTTTCATTTAATTAAATATATAACGGAGTGCTTAGATAAGAAGGTACCAATATCTAAAGTTCTACAAAATAATCATAGTGTAGCTCAGGGGAGCATTATGGGACCATTGTCATTCTTATGGTACATTAATGACCTTTCCAAGGCAATAGAAGAAAAAACTATTACAATAAAACTATATATAATAAATCTATTTGTTGCACGCCCGCATTGGGTAAGCTGTCAGGACATTTTAGTTTTAAGATCTTGTTTACTCAGTTTTATGCAATAAAGAAATTCTGATTCTGATTCTGAGAAACAAACATCCATACAAACAAACTTTCATGTTTATAATATTATTAGTAGGATATTGATTCTTTCTAAGTAAACTTTTATCCTGGCAAAATTAAAGGATCCTTTGGGATACTGCGGGTAAAACTAGTTCTATATGTATGTATGTAAAATATTCCAACGCAGTTTCATATCTTCCGCACCATTTTCCCGTCGGGCGCACACGCGCGGACATTATCATTTGTATGGCTTGCCTGAATGTCCCTTATTGGGTTGGTGTAAACACGGTTACATAAACCGTCTTCAATTGATCGCAAGATTCTATTTGCGTGTTGCTCCTATCGATTGAGTAGTTACATACCAAATGTGGTGAAACTTACCTAATGTAAGATTCCTACCATAAGGAGAAATAGGTCTTCGAGCAATATGGGCAACGAATTATGACGAATTATTTCGAAACCAGTATACTCTATACAGCTTTCAATGAACTAAAATTATTTTACTTTTGAATATTAGTAGTACTATAGATAGTTATTTTTTCGCATACTTAGTTCTTCTCTAGGCTAGGTAGTAGGTACTACAGGAAGAACAGTTCTAGCCCAAATTTTATGGCTATAAAAATATTAAATAAATTGCCAAATAATGTAAAAGATATCAAAAGAGAAAACTATATCATAAAACAACTAAAAATAATCCTTTTAACGAAATGCTATAACACATTAGACGAATTTTTTACCGATAATCTAGAGAACATAACAATAAATCGTTCCAATACAAATAATAAAATTGCCATACTCTTATAGGGTCATATGTATCACTATACAAAACATGTTAACTGAGAACCGCATTTAAATTTCATATGTTGCAATAAATGATTTGAGTTTTTGCCCGTGGTACTACTCGTAGTACGTACAGTACTGGTAGGTACTACGGACAGCAATCGAAGAGCACAGTGAAACATCAGCTCGAAAGTGGTCCACCTTAAAAGTTTAGGACGTATTTCCGGAGCCATATTTGCATATTGAACCATGTTTTTTAACTATAGAGTTATAATTTGTGTTATTAGCGTCATTATTAGTAGGTAGATGATGCAGACATTGCTACGTATATTTAACTTTACTTATTATGCACGGGTAGAAACACAATAAAAAAATATTATAGGTACAAATATTGCTTGCAAAAACTACTACTTTTCCAGGTCATGTCGATTTTGAGATTGAGATGAGATTTAGTTTGAGGCCAGATCACAAAAAACAAACCATACGCCATTTTTTCATCGAATCAAAGATGCTATGTAAGGACGCACCATTTTGAAGTTATTAGAAATATACAGCCAAAAAAACAATGTCTCATACCACTCCTATACACCTTAAACTATAGTACAATGGATCTAAGACAGCAACAATGTAGGTGGCTTTCCTAGAAAGAGCGTGAACTAAGGCAAACAATTCAGCAAAATGCGAGACAATTACTTGAGATTAAAGCCATTATTAGGATTAGGAGTATTGCAGAACAAACATAATGTTTACTCAAATACAATATTGGAGCGCCGACGCGCGACGTAGAGCCCGAACTCCACAGAAACGGAGTGGAGCAAAGCATACCGTTAACCTACTTCATAAATGCTATATTTCCTTCGTGACAAACTGAACTCAATCGTAAGCAAGCCTCAGAGAGCAAGCGGCGTTTTTGTTTTATTCTGCACTAGACAAATGTGGTATTTATGCATAAGGCTTGCGGTCTACAAATCTCTGTGTGGTAGCCACACAGATCACCACGCACCAGCCACGCACATCTCTGATCTTCTAAGCTTTGGTAGAGTTTGGACCTAAGGCTGAGGTATACGGTTATTTGCTACTATAGCAAAGCGCCGTACTTTTTGCCGCTAAGCTGCAAGAAAAACAATTTAACTATTTTAAACCAAAACTGACCATTTCTTTTACAATAATAAAAAAATAAGTAAAGTTCCAAGCAGGAGCGGCTAATTTTCATCCAACTTTATCCACGAAAAATTAGTGCTTGTAATACTTACTAAGTAGTGCTTACTACAAGTACCAATTTAAGTACCGAGTACCTATGAACTTCTCGCGAACATTAAATGACAAAATAAACGTTTTTTCACTTGTTCTTAGAAACGTGTTCCACTAAAACAGATAAAAATGGGAATCGCGGCACGAATCTCCAAAGACTCTTTTTGAATGGCACTTTTCGCCCCGCTCCAAACAATGCGGAGCGAATGGGGACCTTCAAAAAGAGTCTGTTCGCCCCACGGTAGGGGCGTAAAATATATCAAAATACATCTCAAACAACTTTGTAGCGTTACGTGATCCATTCTAGAGTTAGAACTCATTATTTTTTGTATCAGTGAGTACTCTATTAATTAGAATCAAAAAAAAAATTACACATAATAACTGTAACACAAGATAAAAACATATTTTCATCTTGTTTTGTTATGTGTAAATATAGTGTGCCAGTAAAAGTATACCTTTACATTTTCCAACACCTTGTACACATATTTGTGCACGATTTGGCAAACAGGCCGGTCAGAAGTCGTTGGCAGATAAAGATAGGTACTGCATATTATGTGCATAAATGATATAATTACGTATGTAGAATTAAAGCGTCATTACACATTCCCGTGCATTTCAGCCAAGTACCGCTCTGGTTTTTGTAGTTGAGATTTGCACTTTAAACCCCAGAGCGATATTGCCGAGTTGCTAACTGGGTACTTCGCCGGCCGCTGCCGCGGCACGCCCGCTTCGCTCGCTCGGCTCGTGCGTTGTTTATCATGTTCTAACATAACCTAACCTATTTTTGTTTTACACCTAATCTACAAAAGCTATTCACATCTGGTTTCGCCGACCGGAAATAGAGAGGATATTAACCGGTGCCTAAATTAGTATATTATGAGACGGACGACCAGACTGAATTTTGTTTCTTCCTTTAATACCTCTTTGAATTCTTCTTGCGATCGATGTTGGCTGAACTTTTTTTTTTATTCAGTGTCGCACTTGCTTCTGATGAACGTAACTAACCAGTGGTTGTAATTCTTTATATCGTTTAAAAGAGATGAAAATGGAGGGACGTAGACTGAAACGGTATGGGTATTAAAGCGATATGAGGGCCACAATACCCTGCTTAATTCGATTACCTTGTTCGGGGATTTGTAGTGGCAAGTTGCACAGTTTATCTACTTAAAAACCCTGCAGAGTTTGGCTCACGACTTTGACGAATTGCTCTGAGGTTTAAAGTGGAAATCTCAACTACAAAAGCCCGAGCGGCATTTGGCTGAATTCAACGAGGAATTGTATTAACGCAGAATTAGACCTGACATACCTACTCAAATACAGGTTACTGTCACCTGAATTGCGGAAGTAGGTAATTAATTACGGATATTTGAATTATAGAGAACTGGTGTAACATAATTATTTTTCGCCTAAAATGGACTACAATACAATATTTTTAATAGTTCGTAGAATCGATGTATACCATTCTTTTTTACTACTGTTGATTTAAAAAAAAACTCAGTCGGTTTCAGTAAAAAATTATAGGGACCATCTTTGAAGTACCTATGTTCTACCAAACAAAAAATAATGATCAAAATCGGATCTAGATTGGCGGAATCATCACGTAACATCATCAGAAACATAGAGTCAAATTGATGATAACCTCTTTTTTTGAAGTCGGCTCAAAATCGTTTAAATATGTACCTAGTTCTTTCATTGCGACAAAGATTAGACAAAACTTTACCATATTAGATGTTGTATGGTTGACTTCATAATAATTCTCGATGATGAAAAATTTTAGACGTACTCGTATGTGTCAACTGTTTTTTTTTCCTTAGCTGTCAGAAACCTACCCATTAATTTTCTAGATGATAATTATTTTTCGCAAAAAATAGCATGACCGACTTCACCCGTGTACAGAATCATTACATAGTATAAAACAAAGTCGCTTTCCGCTGTCTGTCCCCATGTATGCTTATATCTTTAAAACTATGCAACGGATTTTGATGCAGTTTGTTTTAATAGATAGAGTAATTCAAGAGAAATGTTTATATGTATAATACACCTGTGCGAAGTTGGGGCGCATCGCTAGAACGCAAATATTATGCACGGATCGATGTAACATTTTTCACATTATTGTTGATTTATCAAAAATGGCTCAGCCAATTTTAAATGGGACCAATTTCGAAGTATACTCTTTCCTAAAAAAAAATATTATTGAAATCGGACTACTATGAAAAAAGTTAGGCGTGGTTATACATAAAAAAAAATATTTACGCGTCGAATTGTATGCCTCCTCCGGTGGTTCGTCGGTCAAAAATGGCACCACCACTGACTTCTATCGTGTACAGAATTCTAATAGTTTGCACGAATCGATGTGACATCCATGTACATTTTTGTTGATTTATCAATAACAGCTCAGCCGATTTCGATAAAATTTAAAGTCGTCGGGAGTAAGTAGGTATATCTTTTGAAATTAAGAAAAAAATTTAAATCAGTTGATAATTGTCAAAAATAACGATAACCTACACAAAAAATACATACGAGGAAAAATACATACATAAGAAAATATAGACGAACATAGTAGGTACTCGTACCTCCTATTTTCCTTTTTGGAAGCCGGTAATAAAAATAAAAGAGAATACAGTTTGGATTCGAACTCAGAATCTCCACGACAACTACATAAGCGTAGTTTACACAATTTGTTTTTCTTATAACCTAGCTAACCTACCATAATTGGTTGCGAAACCAAATCTTCTCATACATTTTCCAGACGAAGCGATGTGAACGCTATCTTTATTTAAAGCCATTTTAATAATAATAATAAATATTTTGGGACATCTTACACACGGACTCTGACCCCAAACTAAGCAAAGCTTGTGATATAGCTGCCAGAGACTGATATACTACATATACATATTTTTAAATACATACTTATATAGATAGTAACTAAATAACACCCAGACACAGAGCAAACACTTATGTTCATCACATAAAATATTTGCCCTGGGTGGGGATCGAACCCACGCCTCTTTGATCCAGAAGTTAGGGTCACTAACCACTGAGCCACCGAGGCAGTCAAAAAAAATTGAATTGAATAATAAATAAATAGAATTGAATTGAAGCCGTAATAAAAAAATATCTTATTCCTAACAAAGGTGTCTAATGAATCTTCCGTTTCTTTCAGCCAGATCCTGTACATGGACCAGCACGCGTACCAGATTCCAACCAACTACAGCAGAAATGTGCCCCCTCGTAAGTATCTCCTAACAATACCTACATTAAATGAAAGGGTTGATTTTAAAACTGTATTAGGTAACACCTATTTATTAAGGCAAGATAGGGAAGGGTGGCGAAAGGTTGGCTTGCATTGCAGCTAAGCTGAACTAAGGTGTTAATGATAATGATCATGATTGCTGACGATGTGCCCACCGAGGGTTAAAAAGGTCACGAGAGTAGGTACTTATCGCACTTGAAAATTTCAATGATCTTTCAACAAAATGCAACATTAAACGGAAAAGTTATCAGTTATACAATGCGAGATAGCGGCGAGTGCGGATTTTGAGACGTTTTTGACAGACTGAGACATTTTTAAAACAATAAAGCTGGAAACATACTATCGGACACGACTGACAGCCGCGACTGATAGGTATCTAGATAATGAATGTGCACTGAGCCGTGCACACTATCGCACATCAGTCGCGGACGTCACTTTGGGCTGACCTTGAGCGTTCGGACGTCCGAGAGAGATCTGGCACACCGGATGTTTTAAGACTGTGCACACTGCTAAGTCGCGGCTGTCAGTCGCGTCCGTAAGCCGCGTCCTATAGTATTTTTCCAGCTTAAGACTATTAAACCTACTAAATTTTCCCTCTAGCTACACCCGTAGCTAGAATACTTTGACTGTAGAAGTCAGTATATAGGTAGGTACCTCTTTACGTCAATTTCTGATGATGAGTACCTATCTAACTAACCGCGACACAAATATGAATCTTAAAAGTTTGACGTCATTTTATGGCATTTTAGAGATATCATCAAAATTTCAATAATATCTATCGAATAGATATATCAAGGTTTTAATGGTTGATTATGTAACTACTAAGAGAACCAAGTCGTATCTTTCGTCACGGGCGACATATTGGACCCTGAGCGTAGCGAGGGTGTACAGTTAACTCCCGAGCGCAGCGAGGGTGTTTTGAGTTAATTCCCAAGGGAAGCGAGGGAATTATTTAGAGTCCTGAGTGAAGCGAGGGGTTCAAGTTGCCCAATACGAAGACAGACTTGGTTCTAGTGGTGCATACTCTACTTTTTATACTTCCTGCGAGAAAATAAAACCCCAGGAATATAAGTAATACTCGTACTTACTTACATCATAAATCGAAAAAAGTCAACCAATCAATCAATAACACTTTATTAGACAACCACATTACATAAAAAACAAATTACAGGGACAAAACAGTAAAATTTATAGGTTTCTAACTGGTGGCCTTATCGCTTTAAGCGATTTCTTCCAGGCAACCAAGAAAAAAAAAGTGTTTGTACTCACTAGGCAACTCGGTATTGTTCTCAATAAAATAAAACAAATTAGAATGTACCTACGAATTTTCATAGAATCGCACACAATCCATTATAAAACAGAGAATGTAAATACTATGAGAAAAACATAAGACCATGGCCAGCTCGATTATCATGGCCTAACACGGGCATTGCACGGGTTTTATTTCATAAAATCGAACTGATACGGGCACCAAATAGGTTTCATTCTGTGAAGTCGAGTAGAACCTCCTTAAAATGCCAGTTGCCGTGCAATGTAAAGAGGTTATATTCGATTTTGCAAAATGAAACCTCTTTAATGTTCTAAGTTGAGACATTTTCACACGAATTAGACGTTCCAAATTTTTACTCCCTAGGGAGTTTCATACAACATTATTGATTTGCCATAGCCCTCGAGATTGTGTTAAAATAATAATGACTCGTTTTACGTTGAGATAAATTTAATTCTACGACATGTAATTAATCATTTTCGAGCAGGAGGTATGCAAAGGTTTTTATAAGCATTGCCATTCAGCGTGGCAATGCTGCCAGCATCCTGGGTACGGTGCCTACTGGCAGTGGGGTTGAGCATTTGGATTACCTTTAGACCTTCAAGGGTAATATGATCATCCAATTGCTTTTTATGTAGAAGTAGTTTATGTTGTTTTTTAGACTACGTACCTAAATAATGAAATATTTTGTGGTAGTTAATAAAGCCAATTATTTTTAATTTTTTACTGTTGTCACATATTCTAATCTACGATACTTATGATAGTGTATTTACGGGATAGTATAAAATCTGGGGTATAATTAACAACGGCTCGTCGGCCTCATCGCCACTAATGGCAGGTTGCCGGTCCAGCCCGGCGCGGTTCTGCTGAATAATATCCGCCGCTAAGTGGATGACTTATCGCGATATCGGGAAAATGTACACTAAAATAGACTTAAAACCTGGTTTTTAAGTGAATGTTTCTAAAAATAGATAGATTTTGTAATTTTTGCAGATAAATAAAATAGGATGTCTGTAAAGTCTGCGTTTACGGACAGTGATTTTATGTGATAGCATCAAAAAAACAGTCAAAATTATATAGTTACACCATCAATATGAACGTAAAATAATATATATATAGTTTTAAAAAAATCTAAAAAACACGCTTAGGAGTCATCATTTTTTTTTTAATAAATACATTGTCATTGGTCTTTGATAGGTGTGCAAAGTTTAAAGATAATCTGATCGCTCAAAGTAGGTCAAAATCGAGCCCAAAGGGGTTGGTTACAAGCAAACAAACATACAGGTGAAACTAATAAAAGCGTGTTAAAAAAAACTGCCAAGTCGAAGAGTTCTTACTGACCTAATTCGGTGTAGAAATTCTTTGATGTGACAATTCAATTCAATTCATTTATTTTCTCCAATATACTCGTAGGTACAGCAGTGTACACTTATGAAAGTCAATATTTACAAAAAATAGTCATATAAATTACAAAACAACAATTTAAAATTAATGGCAATGATAAAACCAAACCAAAAAGAATAAGCAAAGAAATCCCGTAATTAGTGCGCAGTTTTTTTTTTAGATCGTTAAGTAGGTAAGTCATTTTAAATTTGCTACGACGCATGTAGGTATACATTTATAGTATTATGAAAATACCGCCAATCTCATGCAGTTTACGTCATAAAGCGATCGTCGATTGATACGGAAACAGATCCGAGTTGCTAATTGATTGAGTTAAATCAGATCTTCGGGGAACATCGAACACACGTCATGAAGCTTTGTTAGTGATGGTTGTATATCATTTACTGAGCCAGCGAGGTAGATATGGCTGGACAACATCACTATATCTGCAATAGGATCGAATAACAAATCAATTACCTGTATTGTAGAAACCGATCGCGGTTGAGCCATCTGCGATCATCCAACCGAACACTCTTTGTTCTATGAAAATACCGAGTAAACACAAACTGTGGCAGAGTACGAGTACATTCAAAAATGTAGGTACTTTAGGTAAAGTAGGTAATAAAACTGATAGAATTTAGACAGGTATTGTCCTACGGGATGCACGTACCATGAATTTCAAGAGTACCGCATTGCGTAAATAATCAATGATATAAATAAACATAGGTACTTGATAAACATATTGACAAAAAAAGAATACTGAGTGCTTTACTTTTCAACTTTTACTTCCTTTGCCATTTTTTTTTAACCAATCTGTTACTAACTCTGAACCCGTGAAAAATAAATCAGCTGTTCCTTAGATTATGTCGAAAGTCAATAAACTTTAATAGACAGCTGATCACTTTTCCGGTATTTTTTTTTTGCTAAAGTAAAGACAATTTAGAGCCTTTCTGTCGTCTATCTATTGAAACATTAGGAGGCATTGAGGATATTTAAAGCCTTAAATATTTTTTTAATTTTTCGATGACGCAAGCTCATAAAGTTAATAGTTTTGTAAAGCTATAAATTCATTTTATTAGGTCGTAGACACATTGTACCGTTTGTACATATTTCATCATATCAAGGGTAATAACTCGCGAAATTGTTGTTTTCGTGTTTATTTAATAACCAACTAGGCACGAACATTTCGCACAATTCAAAAAATAATGTGTAACTGTGCTAAGTACTGTACTGTGCTGTACCAGCCTTTTTTTTAATAGTCCACTGCAGGACGTAGGCCTTTCTACGAAGGGTGATTGGGCCATATCCACCACGCTGGCCCAGTATGGGTTAGTGGATTCACATACGCCATCGAATTTCTTCTAAGGACGTACGCAGGTTGCCTCACGATGTTTTCCTTCACCGAAAAGCCAGTGGTGTGAAATTCGGTACATAAATTCCAAAGAACTCATTGGTACGGGACCGGGGATTCGAACCCACGACCTCACGATTGTAAGGCGGGTGTCACTACCTCTTGACCACTACGGCTCACTTAAGTTTAAGTTTGTGCTAAGTGCACAAACATTATTAGCAGAAGTATCATCATTATGAATAACTTTTGCTATCGGGCTAACCCTAAAATCGCAAAAAATCTGCCGTCCTCTGCACTTTATTGGTGTCCAGTATTTTTTTGACCGACGAACCATCGGAGGAGTTATACAATTCGACGCGTATATTTTTTTTATGTAGGTATAACCCGCATAACTTTTTTCATAAGAGTCCGATTTCAATAATTATTTTTTATTGGAAAGAGTATACTTCGAAATTGGTCCCATTTATATTTTATCGAAATTGGCTGAGCCATTTTTGATAAATCAACAATAATGTGAAAAATGTTACATCGTTCCGTGCATAATATTTGCGTAGATACTAGTGATGCGCCCGGCTTCGCACAGATCTATTATAGATATAAACATTTCTCTTGAATTACTCTATCTATTAAAACAAACTTCATCAAAATCCGTTGCGTAGTTTTAAAGATATAAGCATACATGGGGACAGACACCGGAAAGCGACTTTGTTTTATACTATGTAATGATTCTGTACACAGGTGAAGTCGGAAATGATATTTTTTCAAAATTTTATTTTTTTGATTTACTTTTTCTTCTTCTTTAACCAACTGTGGCTAACTTTGCTGTCATCCTCCACACATGTAATTGAGGAGAATATTGTAATAGTTCTGTTGGTTTTAGTTTAATAAATGGTAATTCAAATGTATGTAACAATGTGTGTGAAGTGTACACGGGTAAAGTCGGTCATGCTATTTTATGCAAAAAATAATTATTGTAAGCAACAACTGATTTTTTAACCGACGAAGAAGTAAGTCAAAGTATATTTTTTAATGTATGAACTCGTAAGTATAACGTTTTACAGAATAGTCCCATTTCAATAATTCTTTTTTGTTGGTAAATTTGTACCCCGAAGTTAGTTCCATATAAATTTCATCAAAATTGGTAGTTGGGTAGTAAAATGAACAATAGTCTAAATATGGAATACATCGATTCGAGCGAAATATTGGAATATTACACACGTCGATTGCAATATTGAATTCGGGAAATAGGACTATTTTATACTAAAAAAAAATTATTCCACCAAATTGTTCCACTGTAATCGATAACTAGGTAGGTATAATATAATAAGTTGATCATATTAAATACTGAAGTTGCCAACAAAAGGTGTTTTACCAGTAAATCAACCCATTTTCCGATATAAGCATCCGTTTAACCTCTTTTCGGGTCGCGGTTTATAAATAGCGCTACTTCAAATCAAAAGCGGTATAGAAAAACTACGAGTGGCGATTGACGAAATATCAAGTCATTCGATGACAATGCAAAATAGCACCTAATTCTATAAAAGTTAAAGTCACGTGAGGAAGGTAGAGTTGCCGCTTACTGCTCAGCAGCACGAATGCAGGAGTTATGTTACGATCATAATTATGATCATATGTTACGAGTGAATTAGGAGAGACCGCAGACAAATGGGTTTTGTCTCTAAACTTGCCTGGCCTTGAATTTCTGTGTTAAACTCTTCGAGTAAATATCTACAAAGCTACAGTCCTTAAGTGAAAGTAGTAATAAATGTCTGAGCGTCGTCATACTTACTGACTAGATATTATTTACATTAAATAATTCACAATGACCCGTTTTCTCGAATGTCGACGTTATGTCACCCAATTAGTGCTTGTAACCGAGCACTTTGCCAACGCGCGGCAATTGTAGACGGCTTGCAATCGCCTTACGACTAACTAAAAAGCCTGCCCACTACGTAGCTTGGGCAAGATTTTGGCTCTAACACTTTTTTGCACGATTGTGACTGTATAGGCATATATTTGTTCGAAGGTCACACTTTCACCGCCTTATCACAAAAGATTTAAGCACTGTTTAACCGTGCAATTTGCACTGTTAATCATTGTATAAAGCGTGCGTAAAACTTTTGTGGTAAGACGGTCAACTTTTGACGATTAGGTAATATTATTATTATTTACTACGGGACTAATCGCGTACTAAAATTACGAGATAAATAAATACCTCATCATTCCGACGTTTCGGCTGGGTTGCATCGACCGTGGTCACGGGTAGACTGATTAGGTAATAGACTTATTGTGTGAATAGTTTGAATTACAGTTTATTTTCATCAATATGGGATGTGAAACATGTTAAAATGAAAGTCTTATCAAATTTGGCGTGGAATTAAATCTTGTACTCATTTGAGATTGCCAAGACAAATATGCCAACAAAATATTCTCAGTGTAAATTGTAGATCATTGACAAAATGTACCTCTCTGGCCGAATGCTACAGTAGGTAGGTACTTACTATATTTTTCTATACACTCCTTTATTGGCACCTGAGACCTATTATTGTCAAAATTGAAACTCGATCTTGCGGGGTGTGAATACTACTAACATTATCATCGGAACTCTCAACCTCTCACTCTTTGCCACACTGGGTGCCTTCTGCGGTCTACGGTCAGGCCAAATAGAACCCAGCCCGCATTATGAATGGACAACGTTGTCGGTCTCTATTTCATATTTTATATAGAATAAGTGATCTGACCGTGGATCACGCAGAAAAAACGTTGGGGTGCATACGGGCGTTGAATTTGACCTGCCCGCAGACCGCAGAACACATCCAGTGTGCCAAATCCTTTAAATTTTCAAAACCTGAACTCTCTATTTGGGATTTGGGAGCACAAGTTTTGACACATTCGTAAATTACCTTAATAATCATTAAAATTATTAATAATAATTATATATATAATCGCATGCTATGCTACCCGTCCGCACCAACATAGACGTACAATAGCTCCTGCTCTTCAAAAAAAAATACCCTGGTCTTTTTTAGCGCCACAAACCGAAACTAAATAATACTAATATGTACATATGGTGTACCATAACGCTGTAGTTTCTTTATAATTTCTTTACCGGCAACTCAAACTCATGGTTTGGATTTAAACCCATATACTGCGACAAATGAACCAAACATTCCAACCAATAAGCTATAACCGCTGCAGAATTTAATGAAACAGTTTAAAATTGATCCCGCAATTTGCCTACATTCTAGTTCTGAACTATCATTGAAATCCGTGATATCTCCACTAGCTACCATAAAACCGGTGTTTACTACATGCTTCTTTAGAACTGCTTTATCGTTATCTGACGCAACCTAAAATGAAATCGTTTCGATTTCATTCTAAAGTTCTAGATATTTCAGTCCCTAAGAGCGCTTATTCACGGCAATTTGCTTCAACGGACAACGGTCCATTTTTTTCACCGGATTCGCAGTGTTGTGTATGATTTATAATGAACGTGTGTTGACGCACCGGACATCCATCCGGCAAAAATCTAAGCATTTGTTTATTGACGGTCCGCTGTCCGGTGAAAAAACCGGCCGCGAACAAGCGCTCAAGGCTATTTAACCACTAGAGATAAAGATTGTATTGTACAATCTTCAGCGGTGTACAAAGTAAGAATTGTAGTGGGTTGCTTACGTACTAGGTAGCCCGGCGGTCTCCTCTTGACGTGACTAATTCTTGTGCGTTTAGTCGCACAATGACAAAAGCGCATAATGACAACCGGGGTGCAAATTGTACAAAGAGCAAAATGTTCAAAGAGCATTACGTCCAAGGCGCACAATGACTAGGAAGAAAAAATTTGCAAAGCGCATAATGACTAGGAAGCAAAATGTCTAGAGAGCAAAACGTCCAAAATTTTATTTATTCTGTTAAATTAACTTCCATGGCTTGTATTGGTGCTCGATTACAGCTATTTGTATTTTAAAACCTTATGCGTCATCTATACTTCCGATGCTGGATTCACATACGCCATCGAATTTCTTCTACGGACGCATGCAGGTTGCCTCACGATGTTTTCCTTCACCGAAAAGCCCGTGGTGTGGATATGGCCCAATCACCCTTCGTGGGTAGGCCTACGTCCTGCAGTGGACTATTAAAAAAGGCTGGTACAATACTTCCGATACGAAAATTAACATTGCCATCTACATACGCGATATGAAACAACACACTTAAGGCTATGTATACTAGTAAAACTATATTTTTTTCCTAGTATTTTTCATAATAATTATGTTATTCCTTAATTTTTAGGGTTCCGTACTCAAAGGGCAAAACGGGACCCTGTTACTAAGACTGCTGTCCGACCGTCTGTCTGTCTGTCACCAGGCTGTATCTCATTAACCGTTACAGCTAGAACGTTGAAATTTTCACAGATATATTGCTGTTGCCGCTATAACAACAAATACTAAAAACAGAAAAAAATATTTAAGATCACCCTTAAATATATATATTTTTTTCCAATTAACAAATCTGAATTTATAGCCGTTTTTAGCTTAATAAACTTCCGATACGAAAATTAACAGCGCCATTTACATACACGATATGAAACAACACACTTAAGGCTATGTATACTAGTAAAACCATATTTTTTTTTCCTGATATCTTTCATAATAATTATGTTATTCCTTAATTTTTAGGGTTCCGTACCCAAAGGGTAAAACGGGACCCTATTACTAAGACTCTGCTGTCTGTCTGTGTGTCACCAAGCTGTATCTCATGAACTGTTATAACTATAACGTTGAAATTTTCACAGATGTTTTGCTATTGTATTTAAGGGGAACTCCCATTTAACAAATCTGAATTTATAGCCGTTTTTTGCTTGGTATTAATAATGGTGATAGGTAGTTGCTTGAAATATTCACAAATATTTGGTCAAATATTCACTTTAAAAATAAATAATTAAATTAAAATAAAATGGATATTTACGGGGGCTCCCATATAAGAAACGTGATTTTTTTGCTCGATATTAATAACGGCGCAGGAAGATGCTTTAAATATACACAGAATATTGAGTTGTATATTTCCTTCAAAAAGAAATAATTAAATTAAAATAAAATTCATTTAGGGGGCTTCCATATGGTACGGAAACGCACTTGGCCGATTATATTATTTCTAAATATTATTGCATCATTTATTTAACGGACATGAAATTTGATTTGTTTTTCAATGACATGACAAGTTATTGAAAACATATTAATTTGACGGTAGTGTTATTGAAAAAAATATAATTTGAGGATAGTCGGGTACTTATACTACAATTATACTTTGTAGTTACTACACAACTTTGTTAGATTATTTTGTAGTTTTGTTTAAAATATGCTCGTTACTGTGTTGACTCACCAAAATAATTTGTATTTCATCGCAGTTATAACACAATATTAAACCCTATAAATTTTGAAGTATTAATTAGAATTTTGGACGTTGTGTGCTATAGACATTTTTCCTTTCTAGTCATTGTGCGCTTTGGACATTTTGCTTCCTAGTCATTGTGCGCCTTGGACGTAATTCTTTTTGAACATTTTGCTCTTTGGACAATATGCGCCCCGGTTGTCATTTTGAGCTTCTGTCATTTTGCGACTAAACCTTCTATCGACTATATTGCGTCCCTTAAAAAGTACTTAGAATTATCATTTAACCTTTAACGCTTTTTTTATGGCATCTACAGTTATGTACTATTTTGGTTGGTTTCAGATAAAAACACCACGGTATACATTGGACTACACGTGAACAGAGTGTCGGGAGTAGATGAGAATAAAGAAGTAAGTGGTTTTAAGAGTATCAAAATATGATCAAAGATGTACTATGCTACAAGTGCTAGGCTGCTTTTAATAGTCTACTGCTGGATATACCTACTTAGACCTTCCACAAAGGGTGATTATAACAGTAAGTCTTTTCTTCTTCCTGGCTGTATTCCCATTTTATTTGGGGCCCGCCCTCCTAGTATTTTTACGCCACTCCGCACGGTTGTGGATTGTCTTTTCATTGGTATTTGTAATTTTCATGTCATTGTTAACGGTTTGCATCCAGGTCATTGGTGGACGTCCACGGCCTCTTTTTCTCTCTTCGATGTTCATTACTCTCTTTGTCACATGGTCATCATCTCTTCTCATCACATGTCCGTACCAGCGCAGGCGATTTTCTCTTAGATTTTCCTGTATCTGGGCGACTTTAAAAGTGCCATGGATATATTATTCATTCTGTATAACTGTAAGTAGATAATTTTTAATATTTACCTATCGACAATTAACAAAGATAACTGGTATGATAGCTACAGCCACACATCACACGTCATCATCATCAGCCTGTGTCGACCTACTGCTGGGTATAGGCCTCCTCTCTTAAGTGCCATTGTTCCCTATCTTGGGCCACTCTCATCCACGCCTGACCAGTGATGGGTCTGATGTCGTCGACCCATCGGGCTGGTAGTCTGGCTATAGAACACTTATCTTATCACACATCACACAATAACCACGAAATAAAGCCAAATAAAATAGGCCAAGTACGAATTGCACGCCGCACAGGAGCCCCCCTTAAAACTCATATTTTTTTTAAATTAATATTCTGTGATTATTAATATCTAGCAAAAAATCACGTTTGATGTATGTGACCCTTTAAATATTTATTTTTATGATGTTTTTAATATTTGTTGTTATACCGGCAAAAGAAATATATAATATCATTTGTGAAAATTTCACAGAAGACAGAAAGACGGACGGACAACGGAGTCTTAGTCTTAGGGTCCCGTTTTTACCCTAAAAACGAATCATATTGGTCACAGTGATTTATACCTAACCGAGTTAGAGTCCCCTAATCCAATGTTTATTTTAGAATGAGTACGCTAAAATCCAATTAAACACACCTCAAAATGGCGTTAATTGTGGAAGTATCCCGGTGGATTATGTATTTAGTGATGACATAACACAAATTCGTATAATCTAGTTAGCTAGTATTTTGTAAATCCTCTATAGCCATTAGCATTACTCATACCTATATACATTTTGATATCGTGTAGAGCAGTAGTGGCACTATAGTGGCTCCGTACTTTTGTAGGCATACTACAATCTCATTCTTGATAAGTATTACTTATGACGTACTCTGAGAGATATGTACATACATTAATTTCATAGTAATAAATCTAAGGGCTCTAAGGGCCTACGCCAAACTACAAATCACTAAAGCAAATATGCGCACGTATGTAGCTCCGTAGCACCGCGTAGCAGATCTAAAGGTCATCACACACTTAGCTGTGTGAAGATGTATTTTTAGCATGTATCTTTAGCACGCACAATACATTTTGAATAATATATCGTACCATACATGGTTATTCGCATAGGATAAGCCGAAAGGAGGCGATTCAGACCATTTATGAAAATCTTTCATTATGTTGTCAAACCGGAATTTGAAGAAAAAACAGCTATCCCATAAACAATCGTAACTCAATAAACAATGTATGAAACATCTGATATTAATTCACTAATTCCGGGTAGGTCTCATAGTAAGATAATATTACAATTTTTAACAGAAGTCTGTAAAAGAACAGAGTTAATTCCAACTTAGTATAGGTATATAGTTTCGGTTCATTGCGTGAATGCCGCGGCGACCCGCTAGCAATAAACGATCACGAGTTTGACGCATGTGCTGGCCTGCCTCTTCACAACTATATTTGAGGAAGAGAACAACCCGACCTTTGGACCCAACACACAACGCCGCCGCAAGAAGGAGCCTTCGATGGAGAGCATAACTGCTCGGGGCATGCACACAATGCTTATTTCTAAATATTACAAACTTTCTTATTAAATATATGGTCGAGGAGAGCTATGGCTGACACCACATGTGTTACACTCGTCATCGGGTGCTGCTTGCGGGTCGCCGGTCTGCTCGTGGCATTCACGCAGTGCATTGACTAACTTACGCTAAGATTTCTAGTACCTACTCTTTGTACAGTATAATAAAATAATTGTAAATTTTAGTTAATAAAGGGCACAGACCCTGCAGTCTGTGGTTAGTAAATTTTAATTTAAAAAAAAACTTACTTATTACATTTTTTTATCTGTATAAAGTGTTATTATATACTACGGGACTAAACGCGCCCTAAAATTACGAGATAAATAAATACCTCATCATCCCGACATTTCGGCCGAGTTGCATCGACCGTGGTCACGGGTAGACTGGAATGTGAAACAGAAACGTCGGGATGATGAGGTATTTATTTATCTAGTAATTTTAGTGCGCGATTAGTCCCGTAGTATATAATAATATTGTGTTAAAATCACGAAAGTTTAAAAACAACATGTACTCGTATAAAGTGTGTTACCGATATAATTCTATCATATTTTGTCTTCCAGGAGATAACACTAGACGTGTTCCTCCAAGTGACATGGCGGGACACGCGTCTGCACCTGCCCTCCGGCATCCCATTCATCGACCTGCCGTGGGAGTTCCGGCAGCTGCTGTGGACGCCAGACCTGTACATCTGGCAGCTGCAGACGATGCGCATCCTGTCCGTGCTGCAGGAGATGGCCTCGCTGAGGCTCTACTCCAACAGCACCGTCTCAGTCAGTATTGGGTTCGTCCATTTCACTTTCTTTAATTTTTGTTTTGTTCGAAGACAGTTACGACTTACGGCAGTGCTAACGTGTAAGTAAATGTGTATGTGGCTGTGGCGCCATATCACCGATGTGTGTTTTTCCTAATCTAATTTATGAATACACACGATAGTCGCCAATGACCGCTTTTTCGGCGTCAATGGCTGTGAAACTCTCTCGTTTGCAGTCAGTCTGAATAATTATCTTAAAAGAGACTAGGGTATTGTACCTATCAACAGAGCCGAACGATATTTTAATTTATGCTCTCTCTATAATTTTTGAATTTGAGTGATAACGGGTATCACAGGTGGCGCCGCTACGCTATAAGTTGGTGGTAATAAAAGCACTTCAAAAATTTGACACTTGCGTAGGAGGCGGGCTGGCTCAGTTGGTTAGAACGACGGGCTGGTGATCCGAAATCGGTACAAATCCTGCGTTTGCTTCAGATTTTTGAAATGCTTATCACAAAGATAACTTTTTGAGGTACTGTGTACTTTAATCCTAGTACTTATTGCATTACATTTCACTTATAATGAAAATGTGAAAGTTTATTTATGTGTTAGTGTGAGTATAGGTACGTAAGGATAGTTTCAATATAACTTTTCGAAATAAAATAAATCACAGGGTGTAGTTTAAAGTCTGATGTTACTTTTCTGTAAAAAAAAAAACTGATAGCAAGATATTAATTATAGGAAAAAGAAACTGGAAATTATGAAAAACTGCGTATTGTCTGAGGCAAGGTTACGACACCAATTCAGATATAAAATTTAAATTCAGTACTGGTACCTACCGACGCGACGCTCGTAATGATTCTACGATAAAATGGAGACGCTATAATAACAGTTTTAGCATTTCAATCGCAGCAAAAGTCTAGTTTTCATATAAAATCACGCACAGTTAACAGACCATTAACTCATATTTTAGTACCGGAAATTTTGACGACATGAAAGCGACCTAATAAAAATACGATACTCTGAAACGATTCGGCTGTTAAAACATTCATGTTTTTATTAGCGGAATTATCTGCGAGTTGAAATAACTCGGGATAAGTACAGTCTTTGTTTTCAACGTGTATTTTTGTTTGTAGCGCGACGATCACTATCAAGTGCCAGATGGATTTCGTGCTGTATCCACTGGATGTTCAGAACTGCGCCATCGATTTCACTAGCTGTAAGTATAAGTATTGGCACTAATTAAGAAACGAAGTTTTTGAAGATAAGCCATGGTGGTTTAGAGGTAGTGACACGCCTTACAATCGTGGGTTCAAATACCCGGTCCCATACCAATGAGTTCTTTGGAATTGATGTACGAAATTTCCACTGGCTTTTCGGTGAAGAAAAACATCGTGAGGCAACCTGCATACTTCCGTAGAAGAAATTCAATGGTGTATGTGAATCCATCAACCCTTTTTTTGCGTTAATCTTTATTGCAATTTTTCTGCAATTACAATCGGAACCACTTAACATAACATTGGGTATAAAGAGGTCAAATCTCTCTACTTATCGCATGTTTTGGTCGGGAATTAGTTCAAAGAACACAATGAACTATTGAATTATTTCAATAATTGTTTTCTTCTTCTCTTCCTTGTTTTTAACAGTTAGTAATCTGAAGAAATTTCATAAATAATAAGTTCCGTTAATTCACCGAGAGACTTTATACAGGGTTAGTGGTAATCAATTGAATTGAAGCTTGACTGCCTCGGTGGCTCAGTGGGTAGTGAACCTGACTTCTGGATCAAAGAGGCGTGGGTTCGATCCCCACCCAGGGAAAGCATTTTTGTGATGAACATTGGTGTTTGCTTTGTGTCTGGGTGTTATTTAGGTACTACCTATATAAGTATGTATTTAAAATATCTATATGTAGCATATCAGTCTCTGGCAGCCATATCACAAGCTTTGCTTAGTTTGGGGTCAGAGACCGTGTGTGAAATGTCCCCTAATATTTATTTATTTATTTATAATTATCATCCTTTTAGGAGCTTATTCTGTACAAAAAAACTAACAACTTTTGTTATGCTACTTTTGTCAAAACTAAAAAAGCAGCTGTTCCATACATTTTGTCGAAGACAAATGATATTTTTATAAATTATGTAGAACAGCATTTTGTTTAGTTTTGATAAAAGTCGATGAACGGAAGTTATTAGTTTGATGTACAGAATAAGCCCCTAAAAGGATGCTAATTGATCACCACTAACCCTGTATACTTAATTACCTATCTGGATGCAAGTGCTTCTAACTGGCCTTAGTACATATCTATAGAGGTAGCCTATATCTACCAGTGAAATTTCCACATCTTAGTAAATATATTATGTAACGATGATTATTAAATGTAAAATTCTTGATTAACGTAACAAGATTATGTTTTGCAAAAATTAGCATGACCGACTTCACCCCTGTACTGAATTCGCGAATATTTCGCACGGATCGATGTAGCATATTTCACATTATTGTCTATTTATCAAAAATAGCTCAGCCGATTTCGATAAAATTTAAATGGGACGATTTCGAAGTATATTCTTTTCAATATGCGTGGTTATACATTAAAAAAAATGTACGCGTCGAATCGTCGTCAATTGTATACCTAAAGCGGTGGTTCGTCGGTCAAAAAACAGTAGTCTAGCATCTCGAGTTCCTGAAAGAACTCTAGAGTCTAGCGTCTCGAGTTCCTGAAAGAACTCCAGAGTCTAGCGTCTCGAGTTCCTGAAAGAACTCTAGAGTCTAGCGTCTCGAGTTCCTGAAAAAACTCCAGAGTCTAGCGTCTCGAATTCCTGGTAGAGACTTACAAGCCGACGCTACACCCACCTTATCACTTTTTTTTAAATTCCAGATAAATACACAACAGAAGACGTGAGGTTCGAATGGCGGGACATCAGCCCGTGGACCGGCATCGGCCAAGGCCTGGACCAGCGCAACCAGTTCCGCCTGCCCAAATACGTGGTCTCCTTCGTAACGGACACAAGTAAAAACATTAAACATTTTGGTGAAGGTAAATGTAATTCAATGCTTCGCGCTTTTGTTTGCGCTTTGTGACTAATTTGTACCTTACTAACGCTATGCGCTGTCGCTATACGCTGCAAGCGGCGCTGGTACGGATGTTTCACTTCTTCGATTCTGTGTAGAGCCAAATCTACTACCAACGCTTAGTTGGACACTTTTTTATACACATAGATACATTTTTTCACATCACCCACGCAAATCGCCGGATGGAAAGCGATTTTGTGGCCGAGGATGGTATATGTAGACCTAGAATATACCTATACACTCTTGCCTTAAAGAACTTCAAATGACTTGGCGAGTCAGCGTGACCTAGCGTCGGACCGGAACCCGTTACCGAACAGTTAAACAATTCAAATACAGCGGTCACGACATTTTTTGAATTTCTTCCATCGTCCTTCCATCTGCTGCACTGCATCAGCTATGGATTCCCAATAAGACCGTTGGTAAAGGCTTGTATTCAGCACGTTCATGCGTCCTTAATTTTATTATCAGGCCAGGTCGAAAATTTTGAATTATTTGTTTATCAATTTTCAAGATTTATTGCGATAAACGCAAAATCTTAAAATATTCTTCTTTTTTACGGATACCGTGAATCATCTATACAACTGATGCCCTGGGTTACATACAGCCTTCGAGCTCTACATCTGCAAGAGGAGGTCACTCACAAACTCTATTGTTTCTCTACAACACCAGCACTTCACCTTTAAGTACCTATACGCAATGTAGTAAATCCGGTCAAACCACCTTTTCCAGGATCCATATAATCTTTGCAACATTCAAAACATAATCCCTACTTAAACAGAACAAGACACTACCGCAACAAAGAATTACCAATGGAATTATCTCTATCAATTTTAATACTAAGAACCGTTGTCATAAATCGACTTTCTAAACTAATAAAGTGACGAATTATTGACGAAAGAGCATTGACGAAACCTTATTTGAACGAGTTACCTTCGATCGAATTTTGTTAAGAAATATAAGTAGTATACTTAGAAGCATAATCCAGCTTAACATCAGTACATAATGAAGGCGATATGCTAATCCAACATACGGTTTTTGCCGTACCTACTATTTATAGGACAGTTGTGTTAGTTACATCCGTACCAAGCACCAAAATCCTTATTTGTGAATGTCCGTGATGCATGCCTTTAGTCTGTACGTTGTCTAGTTTCGTGCTGCTTTTTGTTTATGTTACAGCTTACCTATCTTCCTCGTTTTTATCTATTTTGAATAGATAACAAATTGTTCCGATTGAGTTGGTTGAATTCTTAGTGATTTCAGTTTGGTTTAGTAGTTTATGAATTTAGTTGTGTTAACGAAAGTTAGGTTGTTTTGCTTATTTCTTCGAGTCAGTCTATTTACCTTTTTAGGGGTCACACGATTAAAAATTGATGAATTGCTAGTTGTCATAATGACTACTTTAACTATGGAACCTGACATGAAATCACAAAAAAACGCAATTGTGTCATATTGTCTGGGGGTTGTAAATAGCATTTTTGTGCGGAAAAGCTTACTAACTCTTTTCCGCAGTAGTAATTTTTTTTTGCAACTAAGGGGTTTGCCTCAAAAGTTGTTTTTATTCATAGCTAGCTGTCCCGGCGAAATTCGTTCCGCCTAACAGTCGATTAACGTAGCTTAAGTTACTCCTTATTACATCAGCTACCTGCCAATAAAAGTCCCGTCAAAATCGGTCCAGCCATTTCAGAGATTAGCCGGAACAAACAGACAGACAAAAATTGTAAAAAATGTTATTTTGGTGTACGTACCATATATACAAATTTTTATTTCAATATTACAAACAGACACTCCAATTTTATTTATTTGTATAGATTATAATGACTATACAACACACATCAAGAAAAAATGCTATGTGTAGTGTTCATGCACCACTTATGAACTTATGAAAAAGAGGAAGGTAGACTATGTTTCACTCACGCTTTTTGTATGTCTGCGTTAGTGCTTGTGTTTAAAACAACCCTTTATGCGGTAAGTAAAATCGAATCCGCTATATTAGAGCGTATCTAGTAGATTTATTAGTTTCATTTATTAGACTCATTACCTTTTAATCGAACTGACATCTATTTATCTAGATCATTTTCTGTTTATTATACCTAATATCACTGTTGTAGCTACAGATATATCTAAGCATTATCTACAGAAGATTGATGATGTTGTAAATAATATTTTGTAGACTGACCGATAGAGTATTATTATATCTTCTTTGCCGATAGTTTGGAAAAATACTGATTAGAAATTAAATGTACCTATAATAAACCTACTACCAGAAGTTACTATAGCTAAAAAGACTACCCAGCACCGTAAGAGCAGTCATCGCGGCTTGCAACAAAGTAGAGTTAGATGACATCGTAACAATCGCAGACAAAATATTGGAGCAGTCACGCACCGAAATATGTAATGTAAACAGACAAGTCACCCACACATCGACACCTGCATCGTCGTCATCATCTCCGGGCACATCCAACATCCACGAGCAAATCGCAGCATTATCTCAAGAAATCGCAGCTATGGGGCTCCGGTTCGAACCACTGCTACCAGGCGGCAACAAAACCACCAGCAATCAAGGCACCAAACACGCTCCAGCTCCCGTACTCGCGTAAATCAAGAAAAACACAGGTCACAAAAAGCGAAACCGGGAGATGCAAACTTCTAATGCTTTTACCACTACATTTATGGAGATGCAGCCACCAAATGCGGAGATGACCAATGTGTAAAAAAATCATTAAACTAAAGACAGTACCAACTGTGGCGAGCGTTAGTGCTGGCGCGTCTTATCGCCTGTGTCACAGACAAATCAACTGGGTTGCATTTCCTGATCAATTCGGGAGCGGATGTCTCAGTACTCGCAAGCACGAAAACACAAAAACCGGCATCCGACTATTCATTGTACGCTGCCAATGGCACACCCGTCCAAACTTACGGCGAAAAGACCATCACACTCGACCTTGGTCTCCGACGACCAATACGTTGGAATTTTATTTTGACGGACGTAAAACGTTCAATCATAGGAGCCGACCTCTTGGCCGAAAATCGATTAATGATCGACTTACATGGAAGTTGGTCGACAAAGTAACCAATATCGCACGAATCGCACAACTTTCAACTGAAAGCACCGTAAGTATCAGCACGGTAAACACCGCCGACCCATACCATCAAATTTTAGCTCGGTATCCAGATATCACCAAACCCGAGTCATACAAAAATACACCTAAACACAACGTGGTACATCACATTATCACCCGAGGCCCACCTGTATATGAAAAACCTGGCACTTAACTCACAGAAATACAAAGGGGGTAAAACAAGTTTGAACGCATGATGGACTTCGGCATATGCAGACCATCAACGAGTCCATGGGCCAACCCATTACACGTAGTCAACGAGAAAAATGGAGAGTTACGACCGTGCGGCGACTACAGACGTTTAAACGCCATCACGGAGCCCAATCGTTACCCCATTCCTAGGCTCATAGATTTCACATATATCCTAAAAGACAAAAAAATAATGTCGAAAATTGACATCCGACGCGCTTACCACGCTATAGCCGTGGCAACAGAAGACATACCCAAAACAGCAATTGTAACGCCATTCGGAAGTTTCGATTTTCTGAAACTCAACTTCGGTATGTGCAATGCAGCACAAAGTTTCCAAAGATTCATCAACGAAGTTCTCAAATCCACCAAAAACACGTTCTCGTATCTCGACGACATATTAATTGCGTCACCCGATGACCTGACCTCGCTAGTCACTTGCAAGACCTAGAAGAGGTTTTCAAACGACTCAATCAATACGGAATTACTATCAACACAAACAAATGCTAATTTGGCAAGACAGAGCTCACATTCCTCGGCTACCACGTCACCTGTGATGGTATTAGACCGGACGAGGAAAAGGCTTGAGATCAGCCGTGAAAAAGGACAGTGAAGGAAGTCAGAGCGCAAATACAGCGCACGTACTTATACCACCAACTGTTTTTCACTGAACACGTGATCCCAATTTAGGTCACCCTTAAATAAATAAATATTTTTGGGACATCTTACACACGGCCTCTGACCCCAAACTAAGCAAAGCTTGTAATATGGCTGTCAGAGACTGATATACTACATATACTTATTTTTAAATACATACTTATATAGATAGTAACTAAAAAATGATCTTTCCGAAGTGTTTTCATTTCCAGGTAAATTAATCATGATTCTCTAGAATCATTTTCTCAAATATAGCGATGCGTCCTAAATTAAAAATGTTGGATTGGATACCTGATCGCTCGAAAAGTGATCGTGTGAGTAACGGTCAAACGCAAATTTAACTATAATCTTTATGATGTTTTCAAGTTTTATTCCTTGGATTTCCTTAGTAAGGTTACGAGTCTTACGAGCACCATCAAGTGAGTTACGATCAAAGGCATAACCAACCAGAACCCCAAACTTTCAGGCCCCCACTCAGCGGCCCGCCTCCAGATCAAACTATCGAGAGAACTCCGTAGCTACCTCCTGGAGAGCTACCTGCCGTCTTCCCTGTTCGTCATCATCTCATGGGGCAGCTTTTGCGTGATCCCGGAGATCGTGCCGGGCCGCATGGTGCTGCTGGTGACCACGCTACTGTCGCTGGTCACTATGTTTGACACAGTCAGGTAATTGGTATTTTTTGTTCATACATACCTACAAGTTTTTGTTTTGCAAAGTGTATAAAATGTTATACCTAACCTAGCTAGGTATAGCTAATTAGTAGCTTATATTGTCCTGTATCAAAATTTGCTGGGGGACGTACGTTAAGTGGATATAACAGATGTGTGTTTCCATTACCATCGCTTGTTTAAAATGTTTCCTGGTTTATTTCTCTTTTTTCAGCACCAATTCACCGGATGCACTAGAGTTAAAGTGCATCGAGGTGTGGCTGATCTCGTGCACGATCTTCGTATTCCTGGCGCTGCTGGAGTACTTCGTGGTGCTGTTTGGCATCCGGTACGACAAGAGTTGGTGCCGCCGGAGACAGGACCTGCGCCGCGCCGCCTCGGCCGCGCAACTCGCGCCACCTCCCTTGCATATAAACCATTCACAGGTACGTTGTCTTCAGAGGAGAAGTACACTTGTCAGATAGGAGGACTGTAGTGGCACCTACAGTAGCATCATATTCAAACATTCGCAGGTACGTTGTCTTCGCTCAGAAGAGCAAAAAGAAAAAAATACAGGTTTGAATCAAATCTGACCACCCCTGCATATAAAAAATGGTGAAGGCCCTCTCCTCTTAGGTCAGTAAGTATAATCTTCAAATATAGTGAGTTCTATTGATAGGTTGCTGTAGGAGCAGAATATAGTGATAGGTTAAGAGCATTGGCCGCACGTTCAATGGGAGCTGGAAGAGATGATAGAGCAGGGCGACAGTCTTCACTCAGAGGGTCAGTTTACTAGTGATATGAATCTTGGTGTTCCTGGCGCTGTAGAAGTTCTTCGTGAGCTTCCTGGCCTGCGTGACAGGACCTGCGCCGTCTTGGACAACGCCCTTGTATATCAACCAATCACAGGTATCTAAGAACGTCACACATCCTTTAATTTCTTTTTCATTAGGCTAATCGCAGACGAGTTTGTCGTCCCACAATGATCAATGTACGAGAAAATAACGCGTCTACTGACTGCTACCTAGTGTAAGGTACGGGCGAGTTGATACATTCAAACTTCCCAGAAATGATAAACAGCGTCTCCGTTACTAAATCTACTACAGATTGTCAAAAATTTCTCAATGACTTTGCGCTCCTTACGCTCACGCTTAGTAAAAATGTTGATTTATTTTTCTTTATCAAAAATAATATTAAAAATTTTTGCGATCGCTGCGCTGACATATTGATTGTAGCGGCAGTGACACACTCGTTTGCGATTACTCTAAACTCTACGAGTAATGGTACAAAATATAATATTTCGTACTATTGTAATCATAATCGCTTGTAGTGAGTGGCTGATGAAGCTCGGTTTATTTTCCTTTCTTTTTAGTAAAAAAAAACTATTGTGACCAGCACAAATTCTATATCTATATCTATACATTCATGCACCAGTTAAAATCTTACGTATCACATATTAGCGTAGAGTAAGTTCTGCGACAAGAGGTCTTGTTTGTCACCTGAATTATGAGGCTACCATGAGATCATAAAGCCGCCAATTCCGCCATCAGCTAAGCTACTGTTGCAATTCCAGAGGCTCAGTACGCCCGTAACAGGGACGCCGCAAGGCGGAGTCTTCTCACCCACGCTTAGCGTCGAAGAAGACGGCTTTAAGCAGCAGTTCTCACACCAAACCATCCAAAGGGTAAGCAGCCTAACACCGTCCCTGTAGTCCATTGCATGTAAGATCCAGTTAATAAGTAGAATTACCACGTAGGTCCGTCTAGGCCATAGAGGTAGTAACTTAAAAAAGAGTCATAGTCTCGAACAAAATGACATTTAAAACTACCCCCGGGTTTAAAGGTTTAAACGTCATTCCATGCGCACAGCATGTTTGAACCTTCCAATCAGAGCCAACCCTTTAACTTAGAAGCTATTTTTCAGACCGCTTTTTGAAGCTGACTGTGAAACTTTAGTATTCTAGATGGATTATCTAGGCGCATTAAATTTTTAACTTAGGTCACCAATTTCTAGTCGTCCCTCTCGGGCAAAAGGAATTGGAGACAAAATAAGGTTGGATGTGAGACAAGATCAGTTAGCAAGGTAAAAATACAGGCAAGAAACAGTGCACTGTGTGGCTAATAACGCAGTATTGGTTGCGACACGATAGTAGGTGTGTATCTAGTTGGAATCTCGATTATATCCATATGGTAGAGCCGTAGTGGCTACGTAGTTAGGCGTACCGAGTAGGATTGGTAATATAGACCACGACAGTAGATAATGATGAAATGCACTGAGTGCATAATAAGACACAAATATCTAATTAGATGCAGACGCAACGAAAACCCAACCCGTGCTATGAGCCCTTAGCGTGACTAAATAGGACAAAGTTGACTTTTATCTCACTTTTTCTCCTACTAGAAAAGGCGAGATCAAAACCAAAGCATTTTAATTGATGCCCACGCCAAGAACTCATAGTCCGGCCTCTTTAGTCGTAATTCAGCCAGTAAACAATAGGGGTACCGACGCATTAACAGCACCGCTTTTAACTAGAGCTTGCATTTCAGTACAAAGTATCGCTTCGGATTAGTTAGTCGATGTGTATATACAATATTATTTGCGATAAAGTGTTACATTCTAATCGATTGTTTAATTTGTAGGACTCGCCGATGTTAGAGTCGATGCCGTCGGGCAGGCCGATGAGTTTTATGGAGCGTATTGTCTCGATGGCCGACAGAGGGGTCATGTTCTGTGGCGCCCAACATGGGGCCATGGACAAATATGCGTTGATGCTCTTCCCTGTGTGTTTCGTCCTCTTTGCCATCATTTATTGGACAACTTATCTCAGTGAAGCGCATCGAGCGATGCAGCAACACAATAAGTGACAACACTCCGTACAAATAACTGTGGACTCTATGCCCTAACAATCACGATTGTGATTACAGTGCCTACGCAGAGACGATGTAAATATTAGACAAGTTGCTAGTCCATTTTAAAGTGTGAACCTTAAGTACCTATGTAATAAATGATCTTCATATCTTACAACTATTTGGTAACTAACTATAGATGTTTCAAAGTGCAATTAGTGTTGACCAATGAAATCGAAATCTGTGCCTTTGAAGCTTAGAATATAAGCTCTTGTGCGTGTAAATATCTAATTATGTCAATTATGATTAAATCTATTGTGAAGTAGCGTATGAGTTCATACAAGCGGACAATAGAGGGACCATGAAAGAGCTCAGATAAAACTTTCTTAACATGTAAATGCGGTGTAAATAAAATCTTTGAAAAACCAACAATATTTTATTGTTCAAATTATTTTATGTTACGAGTATCATCCATTAAACATGAGGCACAAAGAGAGGGGAAATATAACATAATTGATATTAATATGCAGAGATGAATAAGTATCCTTTTAGGAACTTATTCTGAACATCACAACTAACAACTTTTGTTCTGCGACTTTTGTCAAAACAAAAAAAAAACAGCTGTTCATATATTTTGTCGAGGGTGAACGATATTTTTTTTTTATGGAACAGCATTCTTTTTTGAAATACATATACTTTATAAAAACACGGACAAGTACGAGTCAGGCTCGCACACCGAGGGTTCAGTACAAATCCAGAAAATTTCACAAAATTGAGAAGTAAGTTGTTAAAATCTCTATACTACAACCATCGACAAAAAAGTTTTACTTTTCAGCTTTCTCGTCATACATCGAAAATTACTGAAAATGTTAAAATAATTTAAAACCTGTTTTACCATGTGCTAATAAAGTAATTTTATATGATACCTTACATGATACGATTTACTCACTTTGAATTTTGAACCTGTATTTTGTGAATTTTGATGCCCTATTTTATGTGATTTAAATAAAAATGTACTGTTTTCAGATTTATTCCTATATGTGTACTCTGAGACAATGCTTCTCGCCAAATTTCATAGTTCTATGTTAACGGGAAGTACCCTGTAGGTTTTGATTTTTATGAGTGCGAAATATGCGGTTTTTCACGACATAAACGGCTCTAACTTTTTTAAACGATAACTGAGAAGTTTTTCTTTTACTCAACTGCAAGAGATCATAGATACACGTATACAGTTTAAATTTCAACTCGATATCATTACGCGTTCCCGAGATAAAGAGTTTTGACATATACACAAACGGACAGACGGACAACAAAGTGATCCTATAAGAGTTCCGTTTTTTTCTTTTGAGGTACGGAACCCTAAAAAAGACAAGAGGTTCCTAATCGTCGTCAAATTAATATTTCCTTGTGTCCACCATCCGGGGAGTGAATCAGAGTGACGAATATAATATCGAATACCCAGAAAGAGTACTAAATTGTAATGGTAAAATGGCCATTAAAATCTCATAATTAATGGATGTTCATAACAATGGTTTACCCGGTTGCTCGTAGAACAAAATAAGTTACTTCATTAGCTTTTGATTTTATGTCTAAAAATTAGTTACGTATTTATGTATAAATATCAGTTAATTTTTATTTTTATTTTCATTGATACAAAAAGCATCATGTGTAGCTTTAGCATAAAAATGCAGGCTGTAGTGCTCATTTAGTTTTATTCATAAATTATTTTTACCTAGGTAATTAATTTATAACTTATTCTTGTACGATATTATTTTAGCATAGAAATTCTATAATATATCTCATGTAATAGAATTTCTGTTACATATTTTTGTAGATTGCCGAAAACCACCAATAATTATAGAAAATTAACTTTTTTCTGGTGGTTTATTGGCACTACGATTATTTTAGGAAATAATCCATTTATAAAAGACGATTTATTTCATGACCCTTTCTTTATTAACTTATCTTTTTTTCTTTCACCTAAATCAGCTATCAATTAAGTAAATAGATAGTTGAACATTTGTAACTAAGATGTTACACATTTTTTTAAATATTGTACAAATACAGCGAAATGTACTAGTCATATGTGAACGGATCTTAATTAGTTAATAAGTGATTAAGGGGTATGCTACGCCTAATTTTTATTAAACTTGACCCTTCTTAAAGGACTATCTACCTACCTAGGATATTTCAGTAGAACATTTTTTTAATACATAGGCATTAAATAAAATAAGTATGTTATATATTTCTCGATCATATCACGCATAACATTTAAATTATATTCTGGATTTATTTTACTTAACAGAAAAACTTTACATTCATTTTTAGTCAAATATAGGTTAAATGATGAACAAATGCAACATATTTTTTTTTTTTTGAAAACTTGTAATATTTTACCGTCAAGTGGGATTACACAGCGAGATGGAATTTGGCGTATACAAACAAACGCCTTATAGAATCTACCACTAAAACATTAAGGCTGTTTCAGGCCTCCGCCTTCAGATTCAAGTTCAGGTTTATGTTTAACAAAAATTAGACGTTGAGCTAAGCCCATAGTAAGCCCGATTACAGAGGCGCCAGCGTAGATTAAATAGCAGCGTAAAAAGCGTTCTCTCTATCGAATGCCTAAAGTGAAAAAGAAACAGAACTATGCTAGAGTCTGGCCAACGAAAGCTGTCCACGTATTATTTTCAGGAGTTTTGAAATGGCAATAATTTAAGACTGTCAAAATTGACACTTTGACGTTTCGTACTACTGATAACGAACTTGAACCATTCATAATACATGTTGGGGACAGTAGCAGTAGCAGCGAAGAAAGCAATGAAGCTGATTCAATATCAGGTGTAGAGTTTTTGGAATCCGATTTTAACTATGACTCATAGCTCCTATATTTGTACGGCTCCTCGGGGTCCTCGACTGTACATAAATTATGGATTATTTGAAAATAATAAAAAGACAGAATTAAAAGTAATCTTTTATTTGATATTCTTCATAATACATTCGAAAATTTCAACAACAGTTGCTAACAAAACAAATTTTTTACAACTCGAAAAAAATGTACTTGCTGAAAAATAAATAGTATCAACTCCGTTTATGCAGTGTATAGCCAGGGTTAACAGCTCTTGATTTTTTAAAATTCCCGCCTTTTTTCTTGGACAGCTTTCGTTGGCCAGACTCTATTTAGCTAATTTAGTTACGCTGGCGCCTCTGTAATCGGGCTTAGTATATTTTTAATATTTTCATGTCCCTGCAGTTAATTTAAAAACTAGTATATGGAGTCGGCGATGCACAAAATTGTTTTTGCACAAACTGTGATGCTATATAGGCTGCGATTTTAGACATACAATGCTAAAAGCAATTTTTGGTTCTGCAGAAAATATATACATTTGGCGAGGCGAAACGAGCGTTATTTTCTGAGACATGAGTCGCGTAAAAAGAGTCGTATAATTTCGATTTATACAGGGTTATCAATAACTGATTCACACACTTACACACACACTAACATCTTCGCTTTGGTGGTGAAGAGAGCTAACTCATAAAACCAAGTTTTTAGTTAATGCGCAATTAAGGGACAAGGGTCAACTACAAAATATATTTTTTATAATATCTTCTAAACCATTGGTCCGATTTTGATGAAGATTGAGTCGTATAAGGAAAATAGGCTTATTGAATCCCCGTTTAAATATAATAATTGGTAATTATCTATGTAACTAATTTTACTAAAAATGTGGGTTGACCTCTGTTCACCACCAAAGCGACGACATTCAAATTGACATAATTTATTTCAAATTAATGGTTTAATTTCATGTTTGACATTATACCTGAAATTTTGTAAATTTACAAATTATTGGTAGGTATTTTTAATTTTGTTAATCATGTTGATTCTAATTTAATTTATATATTTTTTTAACAAAATGTTTATTTTAACAAAATTCTCTAGTCACTATTTTTTTTTAAATATGTTTGTGTTTGACTACATTCTCACATTCTCATACCGAGAGAGGCCTCAAGATACGGGTGCTTTATTGTACTCAGTTTGGGGAGTAGTGTATGCATAACAATTGTATAATTTGTATCTTGTGACAATAAATAATTTTGAATTGAATTTGATGTACAAAGCTGAAAGGAGGTGATTCAGACCACCATTACGAGCAACTTTTAGTATGGAAATTCGAGATTCGGAATCGGAATTCGTTAATTCGAAAAAGCTGTTTCATACAATTTATCGATGCCAGTTGCTCATGAAGCAGATTTTTATTTTTTCTCGAAATTTGAGATGGCGCTATTGTAAAAGTTGTTCATAATGGTGGTCTTGATCATCTCCTTATGACTTAGTACAGGGTACGCAGATAACCCTGTAGAAAGTCATGAAATGACTAGACTAATTTAAGGTACAAACAGGACTTTTAGTTTAAAACCGAATGCAGCGTAAATTCCGCGTCTTTAAATAATCGGCCAAGTGCGGGTCGGGCTCGCGCACTACGGGTTCCGTACCGTTCGAAAGCCCCCACTTTATATAATTCATTTTAATTTAATTATTTAACATACAACTTAATATTCTGTGAATATTTCAAGCATCTTCCAGTTGCCGTAATTAATATCGAGTTTAATAAATCACGTTAATTGTATGGGAGCCACCCTTAAATATTTGTTTCATGTATTTTTTTTTAAACGCATATAAAATTAAATATTCTGTGAATATTTCTAGTATGTACCTGTCGCCGTCATTGATATCGAGCGAAAAACGGCTAATATGTTAATCCCCATCCCAATATGTTTTTAAGTTTGTGGTATTTGTTTTTATAGCAGAAATACATAATTTGTTAAAATTTGAACTTTCTAGCTATCACGGTTCATGAGACACAGCCTGGTCCCGTTTTTACCCCTTGGGTACGGAACCCTAAAAGTTACGTTCGTTTGGCCTCGCACTAAAACTGTAGAAAAGGTCTATGAAACGCTGATTATGGCTGATAATGATAAACTCTTGTAGCCTTAATTTTTCAGCCTTATGTAAACTACAAATGTACTTAAATGATTTGCTAATTCTTGATTTATATAAAAGGTCAAAAAAATGTTAGTACAAAATTATAATATGTACAAATACCGCTGTATACTTATTACTTACTTATGTTAGTAAGTGTAAGTTAATGATCATCTCGCTTTTTAAAAGTTAAAATAAAAGCGAGAGCGCGCTGAGCGCGACGTTTTATTATAAGTTAGTTATTTTTCAAATAAATTTGTGCCTTTCAACATCACTAGTATAGTAAACAAATATCGTAAAACTGAAGGGGCAGTATTATAAATACTTTTCGAATTCTTAGGCAATAATGTAATGATAAGTAATGAAAATAATGAAATAAAAGACATTATTTTAAATCATAAGGGTTGTGTTTTATTTTATGTACACTATCTACAATACCTACATTAATAAAGTGATTACAAATCATCAGTATTTTTTGCTATATTATATTCGCTTTTTAGATTTGTAATCACTTCACCATAATCAAAATTCATACATAGTGTGTTTCTAAACAACAGACATAATATTCTAACTTGTTGTGATAACCGTTATGGACAACTTTTACTATGGGCCCAACACCAAAATCACGAAAAAGCACCTGTTTCACATACATATAAAATATTTTAAGTTATTTATATTTAAATATTGTAAGTCTGTCAAGCTATATTTATTGTAAATAAATAAATAAATTTTACAGTTAGGTAGGTCCGACTTCAACAAAGAGGCCAATTGCCGAATCCAACTCGGATGGGCAGCGTTCGGAAAATTGCGTAGCGTCTTTTCGTCCGACATACCTCAGTGCCTCAAGTCGAAAGTTTTCGACCAGTGTGTGTTGCCACGTTTCTGTGCCATAAGGCACAGAAACGTGGTCTCTCACTATGGGCCTTGTTAGTAAGCTCCAAGTAGCCCAACGAGCTATGGAGAGGGCTATGCTCGGAGTCTCACTGCGGGATCGAATCAGGAATGAGGAGATCAGTAGAAGAACCAAAGTTACCGACATAGCCCAACGGATTGGCAAGTTGAAATGGCAATGGGCAGGGCACATAGCGCGGAGGACTGATGACCGATGGAGTCGAAAAGTTCTCGAGTGGAGACCACGTACCGGCAAGCGCAGCGTAGCACGTCCACCCACAAGGTGGACAGATGACCTCATTAAAACTGCAGGATCGCGCTGGATGCAAGCCGCTATCAACCGGTCTTATTGGAGATCCATAGGGGAGGCCTATGTCCAGCAGTGGACGTCCTTTGGCTGATGGATGGATGGATGGAAATAAATTTTGTTGAAGGTCAGTGAACATTTACATGGAACAGATGATTGGTCGTTTAAAAGTTGGTGATAATGATGAGTACAAAGACATCCTAGAATATTTCAGTCGTCTAGAAATACACTTCGGATAATATTTATTATAATATAATAAGCCAATTCATACTTCTTGGCGGCTGACAAGTTAGCTACAAGCTGCGCAAAACCCAATCCTGACTAAATAATGTGACCTAAGGGGGCGTCCATAAAATACGTGAGGTGTTTTTTTAAATTTTCTGACCCTCCCTCGTTGGTAAGATGTCGTGAGATTTTGTTCAACCCCCTCCCCCAACCCCCAATCTCACGTGAGATTTTTCAGAATGTGGGTTTCTTACGTAAACGCGTTGGGTTGTTATTGTAGAAAGAAAAAAAAAACAATTTGCTTCGTGCTTTTATTTACGACTAGTTAAGACTAGTAATCAATATTGCTGAGAGTTATAAATGTAATAAAAATTTAACAATAGAATACTTAAATCATGACTACTGTGATAAAAAGAAAATAATATGGACGGGCTACACTGTACCGTAAATTCAGACAAAATTGAGCTATTTGGTATAAAATAAATATGGTGGTTAGACATTCAGTAGATGTATAACGTTGAAGTATGAATGAAATTATTTTCTTTCGAACGAATTAGTGAATAATCTTAATCGAATTACGATGACGCTCAAGATTAAATCTTGAACATGTACATACAATTTGGATTGAATGGACCAAAATAGTGTAATTATTTTTTGCGCAAAAATTGCGTGATATTTGTCGAGACCCTCCCTCTCCCTAACGTGAGATTATATGAGATTTGACTCGACCCCCTCCCCCCCCCTAAATCATCTCACGTAATTTATGGACGCCCCCTAACTTACAGGCTACGGCTGCGCGAGGATTCGGTATGGGCGCAGCTTGTAGCTAACTTCACACCAGCCAAGAAGTTCGATTCGGTCTATAGTCAATATTATAAAGAAATACAATACGTATAAAATTATTCATACCCATAGTAGCGGGCTTCTTGGAAAGCGCGCAACATATCGTCTGAATTTCTCCTTATTCTCCTGCCAATAGGTTCTAAATCCGCGTAGCATTTGGGGAATACCTTTTCTATGAGGTCTATAGCTTCTTTCTTGCCTATCTGCCGCACTGCTAGGACGGAGTACAGCGCCTTTGTTTTCACGCAATCCTGAAAAAGAGTAAAGCTACATTTTATTGCTAAAAATGAGTAAAGCTACATTTTATTGCTAAAAATGAGTAAAGCTACATTTTATTGCTAAAAATGAGTAAAGCTACATTTTATTGCTAAAAAGGTTTAGGAATCACTTAATTTTACTTTTCATTAGGACATCTTCATTTTTCAAAACATAACGCGTAATGCGCTCTTGATAAATAATTAATGCATGCTTGATAATGCGCCTAGCATTACGGGTTATGCTACGATGTCCAAAAAGTCCAAGACCATGTATACCTAATGGAGGATAACAACTGTATCAGTGCGTACATTTTGAAAGAATGAATTTTAACTATCTATAAGTTCGTATATTTCTGACATTTTTTTTATTTTTTTAATATTGTATTTTTATGTAATGTACCGAATTTTAATTAATTTATTGTAATATCATGGCTAATAATTCAATTCAATTGAGTACATAATTAATCATTGTTATTCTGACGATTCGTAGGGTGTTGCTCATCGTATATTTTTGTATACCAATTTTATGTAATTATCCCTACTGAAAATAAATGATTATCTATCTATCTATAGGCCAGATGGCTAATCCTGGTGTCAGAGTTTTTAAGCCGCCTGAAGACCTATGACATGGCTACAATTGAACGAGTCTACGAGCCACGGCAACGCTCAGATGTAAATGCCACCCGCGGTCACCCATCCGAAGACTGACCGTGCCGAACATTGCTTAATTTTGATAGTCGCTGACAGACACCTAGTCACACTACGCTCTAAGTTAGTACTAACCTGATGTGCCTGTTTGACCTTCGTCCATGAAGTATCGCCTTGTGATCACCAGTGCGAATCTCTAATTACGCTTCACTGAGTGAATTTGGCTCATTTCACTTCCCCGTTATATCGACCAAGATCTCGATTGCACCTAAGTACCGATTCCGGTAACAAGAGAGCTTTGAGCGAAGTGCGGTGAGGTGCAGGCGCTAGTGAACGAGCAGTGAGTCAGGTTCGCCGCTCGGAACTTAGTGAAAGCTAGATGTTCCATGTTCTTTCTTTCTTTGATTTTACCACCCTTACTTTTTCACAGACAGTCGCAGATGAGACAAAAGTTAATAGGTAAGTTTGTACTAACCTGATGTGCCTGTTTGACTTTCGTCCACGAAGCGTCGCCCTGTGACCAGGCGCTAGTAAACGAGCAGTGAGTGAGGTTGGCCGCTCGAATCTCGGTGCACGCTAGATGTTCCATGTTCTTGAAGTCGAGCTGGTTGCGGCAGTAGTCGAACATGTGGATCATTTCATGGGCGAGCACGCCTTGGACCAGGCCTTTGCGGGTTGACACGTTCTGACATACTACAATCTATAACAGAAAAGTTATGAAACTGGACTATGGCTTCCTTTTTAATAACTAGTTCTCAAACAGTGAAGAAAATTTCCGTTTTCATAGCTGGTTATGAATATGAACCAAACCAAAAATAATTTTACATGAAAATAACCTGAATATTTAGACTATTCACTGTCACAATTTTTTTAGAGATGGGCTCTCCGCACCATGCTTTCATTTAGTTTCATATCAGTGTCATTATTTTTATGGCGGATTAATCCGTCATAGGTGGTCAACCTGATGTACAGATGTATCCATCATTGGTATTGAAAAGGTTAAAAGTGCATTTTGATCCATAACACTTATAAATAAAATCCTGTAGTTTGTACACCTATAGTCGCTCTTCGCCACATTGAAATTCCCAACAGACCACTTTGCTTCTTCTAGTTTGTAAACAGTATTTAGCTAGCAAAAAATGGCACAAAGACCAACTTAATGTGCAGATTTTTTTTCCAAATTCCTGCATGATGGAGGAGAGTAGGTATTTGTTCGCCTAAGTCACAGTTAAGATAAATACACCCTCAAAGTGTTCTTCACATGGTATTTGCTGTTGTGGTCCAATCAAAAAATTTTTGACCCCATTGGTCATCATCAATACTGCAGGCTATGCTGGGGCAACCTACTGATACTTTAGCCTACTTAGTTGTTATAATATGTATAATTAAATAATAACTAAATTCTTAATACTAAAAGCATCAACAGAAAGTGATACTTGTGTTATGAAAACATGCATTACCTGATTTAACTCTGGATCATAGCCCCCACTGACTGAATAGTCACAAACTTCACAGGATATGTGCCTCCGAATGTCAATAGGGCTGCAAAAAACAACTTGTTATAATTAAATCATAGTCAAAAATTTATATTATTGTTATTTTCATTGCTAACTTACCATCCCGAACTCTTCAGAGCAGCCACCATCAGTTTAACAATAGGACCTGAAAATGCCAATATTACACTAGTAAATAATGCTTCACACGCATAGTTCTCAACTAAGATTCTATGTTAGGGGTTCCAGAGAATACATTTATGTTTAAGTTTTAGTATATTTTGTTTATTTAACATAGGTTTTAAGAGACCAGTTTCCTAACCCCGGTTTCCTAAACGGCCGAAGCAGATTTACATTTGACCACATACTGTGTGAGTTAAGCAGATATGTGGTCTAAGGTGTAGCATGCTTACCTAGAAAATAACTATTAACTCAAGATTTTACGACACCAATTAAGATTTTAATGTTGTACTTTAGCGGAAAGACAGACTTAGGTAAAGCGTTCCACATTCTGGCTCTTCATATGAGGAATGTGGATTCGAAACGCTTGGTTCTGACATGCGGAGTGTCCGCCATAAAAAGTACAGGTATAGTTTTACTCTTAAGAGCAACATGTAACCAGGGCTAAATAAAGTAAATATTCTTTTTATCAGATAAATCAATTAGTCCTATGAAAAACTGGGTAGGTATGACAGCGCTTAGTACATAAAAATATAATTACTTTCTTTGATACAATCGTACACATTTTTCTCGCATTTATACTTGGCCATATTCTCTTTGCCCTCTTTGCCGATGAGAACACTGGTTATACTCGATTTGAAAGTACCGCGTCTCTCAGGGTACAGATCGTAGCCCCAGGCTTCCTGCTTGGCACCAGCATTGTCTTGACTGCTTTGCGGCTTTTCAGCGGGCTTATTTTCAGGTTTTTGAGCATTTTCTTCACTCATATTACACAATGTTTACGTAAAACTGGTTCAGTTATTCAGTGTGGAAAAACTTCGTTTTTGCAGAGTTACGGTATTCTTATTGAATAGTATTTTGAAGATATCCTAAAAGGCTAACTATTCGACAGAAATGACTTGTTTATCTAATTAATTTAAATAATTTTCATTGATCAATAGGTGAATTTTGTATATTTTTAGGTTATTTCATGAAATCAGCTGATTGATTGACATTGACACAAACTTCACTGACAAAGTGACAATGACAGTTGACTACGATTAACCTTTTAATTTTTTTTCATATTTTTGATTTCATTCATAAAATCATTTAGCCGACCAATAAACAACTCGTCAGCACCGGGCTCATTGCACCGGGTATTCATGCTGCAGCTGCACCTCGGCGAAAGTCGAATCAATAATCATTACAGGCAAGGCATTGATGTACAACAGCTCAGTTCTACAGTAAGTACATTAGAAAATGTAAATATCCTACTAATATTATAAACGCGAAAGTTTGTGAGGATGGATGGATGGATGAATGGATGGATGTTTGTTACTCTTTCACGCAAAAACTACTGAACGGATTGAGATGAAACTTTGCAATAATATAGCTTATATATCAGAATAACACATAGGCTTTAAATTATAATATTGTGTCAAAATATCATGCGGGCGAAGCCGCGGGTAAAAACTAGTAAAATATAATTGTTTTACTTTACAAAGATATATTTATTTTCAATAAACATTTATTGATTGTATGATCCCATTCAATGAAGACACTTTTATCTAAGCTTATCTTCTGATAGGCGAAATTCATATTACCTGCAACAATATAGTTTTATTTATTTACAACTAAATATACAATAAAATAAAATATAAATATAATGTAGGCATGTCTAAGTACATTACCTAGACATTTTAAGAAGGACTCAAAGGTTTCTTCATTTCTAATAACACTGGCAATATAAACTTCTAAATTCTCATTTCGGCTAAAGAGTGCTTTTAGAACTTCGCACAGTGGTTGTAATATTGAAGGATCATAGACTATATCAGCACCAATAACCACATCTGGTACTATATTATCTGATAGTTCTTCAAGTCTGTTCCAATCTAGGGGTAGAGCACCTGTAAAAATCAGAAATCTAATTTTTATCCTACAAAATATTGTAATTATTGGATGGTGAAGAATAAATCTGAGATAAAAATGTACCTACTTTTGGATTTCCATTCAATAGGCTCAATTTTAAAGGGGCCATCATTTTAATAGCAACGTAAAAATAGTGTTCTTTTTATCAAATGCATATAGTGAAAAAGAAACAGGGCTCTTTAAATAGCTATTATAATTACGATGGCGCCTCTAAAATTGGGCCTAATTTCATGATTAGATTAGTATCTAGAATAATTGATCTTGTATAGATTATCCTATGTACAGTAAGTTAACAAATCATTTTTTTTTTCAATCAGACTACATCATACAAGTTGGCTGATGTGAAGTTAGTAACAAGTTGTTCAATATTCAATGCTAACTGAAGCTCACATGTAGCTATGTGTTGATTGTATTTTGCGCAGCTTGTAGCTAACTTCACATCCACTAACTTCTTTGATTTGGCCTATCAATTTATAACAGACTAGTTTTTACCCGCGGCTTCGCCCGCATACGCAATATATCATTATAATTTATAGCCTATGTGTCATTCTGATATATAAGCTATATTATTGCAAAATTTCATCTCAATCCGTTCAGTAGTTTTTGCGTGAAAGAGTAACAAATATCCATACATCCATCCATCCATCCTCACAAACTTTCGCCTTTATAATATTAGTAGGACCTATGTGTTATTCTGATATATAAGCTATATTATTGCATAGTTTCATCTCAATCCGTTCAGTAGTTTTTGCGTGAAAGAGTAACAAATATCCATACATCCATCCATCCATCCATCCTCACAAACTTTCGCCTTTATAATATTAGTAGGACCTATGTGTTATTCTGATATATAAGCTATATTATTGCATAGTTTCATCTCAATCCGTTCAGTAGTTTTTGCGTGAAAGAGTAACAAATATCCATACATCCATCCATCCATCCATCCTCACAAACTTTCGCCTTTATAATATTAGTAGGACCTATGTGTTATTCTGATATATAAGCTATATTATTGCAAAGTTTCATCTCAATCCGTTCAGTAGTTTTTGCGTGAAAGAGTAACAAACATCCATACATCCATCCATCCATTCATCCTCACAAACTTTCGCCTTTATAATATTAGTAGAATATCAAATAAGTATCAAAACTGAGACCATACCAATAGTTCTTGCTTTACTCAGGGACAACATTCGGCCATTGTCAATCTCATCGACATCTGACTCAGAAAAGTTGATTCTGATATTTTCATATATGGCATTCATCACATCAGGGTGACAGTCCGTTAAATAAATGCATTGTGGCTGGCACAGCTTCCCAATGGTTATACCAGTGAAGCCAACACCTGAACCGAGCTCTAAGATGGATTTATTTGCAAATACTTCTCTATGGCAGAGAGCCCAATCTGCTAACATCAAGGCTGCCTGAAATATAATCATAAAACTTGGATTATAAATGAGTTTGAACAGGATAAAAATTCTAATTATGTAGAACTGTACTTTCATAACTAAGATTTCTGGACGAGAATGATTATCTTAAAAACCTCACTAAGAAAATAATTCTTTTACTGAAATTCATTTATCAATTTTTTCAACAAATTAATGTTGAGGAAATATTCTAGTCATTGTGTGTATATATGTGGTGAACATAGGTGTTTGCTCTGTGTCTGGGTGTTATTTAGGTACTTATTATTTATATAAGTATGTATTTAAAAATAAGTATATTATTAACCCGGTCAATTTAGACATTCGAAGTTACATAAAGTCCCAACAAGCTGAATTTCTGTGAAATTGTTTAAAACATAACTATAAACAATGTCTAGAAGTTCCCCATCATTCCCCTGTAAGGAAAAAAATTTATTCAAGGTCAAAGGTCAAAAAAATGAGTTTCTCGCGATTTTCAGCAAAACGGTAAGTTTTATCATAAAAGTACCATTGACAAAAATTGTAGATCATAAAATTATCTATAAAAAATGTATCAATACTTTTTTTCTTACGAGCCACCGTTTCTGAGATATAACGATTCAAAAAGTTATAAAAGTTGTTATCGTCATAATATGCACACGTTTCCACGCCACCTATGAGAGTGTACTTAGCGCGTTTTTTTAACGTGGTTTCCCCAGTAGGCCTACTCCACGGGTCAGTTGTGATCCTGTTTAATGTAAAACTATTGCATAATAACGGAAATTTTCAAAGATTGGGAAAGATAAAAGCGATGTAAATTAAAAAAAAGTGTTGAAGTTTATTCGTCTTATTCGTAAGTTTCAAATTCTTGTTCTTCTTCTTGATCTTCTTCTTGTTCTTCTTCTCCTGCTTCTTCCTCATCTTCATTTTGGATGCAAGTATTTGCGTTTGATTTTTTGATTGCGTCAATAGCGATGTATCGCATGATACTTTGTCGGAGTCAAACGAATCCTCCGTTGTTTGTGATTCAATATTAAAGCACGACCGGCCTTGACAATTTGTGCATGCCAAAGAACAAGACAGTCCGACTTTTTTGCAACCACATTTAGCACTGCATCCCTTTTTGCAGTTGCAAAAAATAGTGTTCAGCAGTTTTTCCGGCGCAGGTGGAAGTAAAGTTTGAACTGGCTCTAATATATTGTTGACCAACTTCCAACCCCAGTCTGTAGGGTCTAGCTGATAACCAAGCCACACTTGTAGTCAAACGCGAACCTATTCGAAATAAAAAAAATAAATAAAATAAACTTGATCTTGGTAATATACTCGAAAAAGATGTTGGTGAGCAGCAAGGTTGGAGGAAGACAAGCTAATTGAACTTGTTTTTTATTTTTAGTATTTTTAACGAAACATGCATATCGATGCTTATCTAAACAGGTAGTTTTTTTAGGAGCTCCGTACATAGAAAGAAGAAAGCAGATGCCGTTGGTAATAACTTCTTGTTGAGTTGAATTACTCTTTTTAAAAACTTCAGCACATTGAATTAAATCTTGTTTTTCAAACATTTTGAAAACTGCTGTTTTACCCCTTCTGTAAAATGCAGATGTCGTATCACAGCCAGTTATTGCGTGTAAAAATAGTACATGATCTTGACACTTTACAAAAGTAAATAAACTTTTTGATGAATATATATCTGATTGATGCTGAGCTTTTCCTGGTTTTAAGAAAAAAAATAGTTTTTTAACTTAGGTATATTGAAATATAAGGCAGATTAAAAATATATAATATATATATATATATATATTATATAAAATATAACAACTCTAGATGTATATACGTGGCGTACTCATGCATATTATGACGATAACAACTTTTATAACTTTTTGAATCGTTATATCTCAGAAATGGTGGCTCGTAAGAAAAAAGTATAAGTACATTTTTATAGATAATTTTATGATCTACAATTTTTGTCTGAGGTACTTTTATGATAAAACTTACCGTTTTGCTGAAAATTGCGAAAAACTCATTTTTTTGACCTTTGACCTTGAATAAAAAATTTTCCTTACAGGGGAATGATGGGGAACTTCTAGACATTGTTTATAGTTATATTTTGAACAATTTCACTGAAATTCAGCTTGTTGGGACTTTATGTAACTTCACTCTCATTTTTTGGTCTAAATTGACCGGGTTATATGTATAGTCTTCACAAAATAAAAGGCCCGTTTTGACAGTTCATGCTCATGAAGTTCTCTATTTTTTACAGATCAAAATGTTCTGATGATAATTACATTTTTTATTGACGGGTACCACCTCTCAGCTAAGTGCTGTGCATAACGATTTTTTTCATATTGTCCACAGACTATTAATAATCGGTTAAGGAAAAAAATAATTGATGTAGATATATTTTTAAGGCCGACTCGCATGTGTGGTTACACATGCGAGTCGATCAATTAATTACTGAATTTCACCAGTTACATTGTGATCTTCATTTAAAATTATAAGCTTGGAGCTCAAAGCCTTAAATAATGGCAATATTGATTTCTATAGAATGGCTCTCAGAATCAATGAAAAGTAATAGAAACCGTACTAAAATAGCAAGAGAATACATTACTTTGTCCCATTTTAACTATGTTTAAAAGGTGTTAGAAAAAAATGCACATACACTCGAACTTTCGTAATTTCGAAGGGCATCAACTAGCATTGAGCTATCTTGGCTGTCCAAATTCAAAAAAGTAGTAAGTAAGAATGATCAAAAATTTGAACCTTCTGATGGAACTAGACTTTACTAGAGGGTTCAAATTTTCGATCATATTGCAAAAGACAAAGTAGACCAAATTACAACCATTATGACATTCCAACTTGTGACTATGATGTTTGATGACAGACAATGCGATTTTTTGAACCACTCTCTCAAATGCTGTGTAACCTCTATAATCTAAGTGTGTAACGGATATGAATAAGACAGGTGTACCATAGTTTTTGAGAGGCATCAATATTGACAACATAATTACAATTAATTGAAAATGTATATAATAATTATAAATATGGGTGACGATAACTCTATTGACAATTTTGGATCATCATATGAAGAAAATGATTGACTGCAGATTCATTTTTTCTCGAATTTTTTCTGATTGAGTGAATTTTATTTTAACCAAAATATTAAATGAAAGAAAACTGACTCTTACAATACATATTCAAATCAATCAAATACTCAAGCAAACTTGAATCGATTTATTGTGAGTATTGAGTGGTTTGGTTACATCACTAGTTATATTGTGAAGACAAATGTCAAAACGGGCCTTTTATTTTGTGTTAACTTTAGTATATCAGTCTCTGGCAGCCATAACTACAGCATTATTAACAATGTTAACAAAGTGCTGTAGATAAAAAATAAAGAACTAACCCATTATAGGCAGTCGGTTATACCTCCCATGTACGCATTCCTGTCGTGCCATTTACAACCATCTTATTAGTCTCTTTTATGGTAATCACTTCACTTTCATTATTGATCAAGTAGTGCCTGAAGTTGAAGCCGTCATCTGTACTATTATTCATTACAGCACACAGATGAGAATAAAAGTCGTCATGCACCTCCTGGTTCCCTTCTAAATGATCAATAATTTTTTTCAGAAATAATCTGGTAAATTGTCTACTTGGCGGATATGTTTTTACCAAACCACTATTAACAGTAGCATCCAAGAACTTTTGTTGCCAGTCCCATGTCATCAGGCGCACATCTTGGGGCTGAAATGGAGACAGATAAAAAATAAATGGAGACAAATAATAGTGTAATAATTATACTAATAGGCAGCACCGGATTATCTCTAAGGATCTAGGCAATTGCCTAGGGGCCCCGCATCGACTATGCGCACATAGGCCCGGGCATGGGGCCTCGTAAATGCATAAAGAAAAAAACTGGACAAGTGAGAGTCGTGCAAGCTTACCAAGGGTTCCTTAGAAATCGCTAAGATGCCTAGTATTGAAACCCCCTCCCCCCCCCGCTCCATAGCTGTAGAGGTTCTTTAATAGAGCCCCGGGAATTGGACTGCGTAGGGGCTCTTGATAGGGTTAATCCGGAACTGGTATTTTATTAAGCATATAACCTTAAAACACAAGTTTTTTACCTCAAGTTCAGTGTTAACGTTTCCTCTGTAGAAATTTCTTTTTAACTTTTGCAAAAGTTTATCTTGGTCGTTACTTTCGATCATTATCACCGACCGATATTAAAATTTTAGTCAACTTTTAACTATTTTTAATCAGTCTTCGTATTCTGTTTTGGAATGGAAATCACAGAATTCACAGATCTCTATAGTGCTGTCAACTCTAAAATTTATCGGATGGTAGAACTCTTCGAAAAATACGGTAGATTTTCTAAAATTATGTTGTAATTTTTATTTGTAATACAGTGGAATTACCTTGCCCATTTAGTAGCAAGTTCATGATTAGAATTGAAATAAAAATCACATTTTTATTCAGAATCAGATAGTATGATTGTTTCAATATTTTTAAACAAATCGATAATTATGATTCTCAATCATATCTTTAGTGGGATTAAAATCAAATTATCTTTTTAAATAATTGATGTGTTTATTCCCAATTTGGTGGCGTTTTATAACATTTATTTCGGCAGTATCTACTAGATTTAAAAAATAAGATTCATTCAAATCTTATTGGTCCCAGTTGTTTTAACCGTTTAGTCATGTTAGAGGCCTTCAGGCGGCCTAAAAACTCTGACACCAGGGCTAGCCACCCGGCCTATACGAACTTACTTACTTATTTTAATCTTTTAATGGGTATTACTGTGTATTTCCTACCGTAATTAGATTGCTACGGTAGGTGGTAACCGAGGCTGATTACGGTGTTTTTACCGTAATTACGGTGCAGTTGTTAACACTGGATCTCTATAATGCAGATAGTATACAAAATCCTTGATGTAAACTATAATCTTATTATGCCTATGTTAAAGAAGCTTCTAAAGAAACCTTCATAGCTACTTCACATCGCCGACTTGTACACTTGTTTACGATGTGAAGTTAGCTACAGCTGTGGTGCTCGTGTCGCCTCGCGGAGTATGTGGATCTATTAAAACTTGTTAAGACGAGTAAATAAAAACTTAGTATCCAGTTGACAAAAATTAAAAAAATAATAAACAGTGTGACCATTTGTAGTGGATTGGCTACTGAAACAGTAGGTAAATTTTCAATGAAAACTCGGTAGTGCCGCAGAGCTTCCAGAGAGATAACACTTGAGGCAATTCTCAACCACAAAAATACTCGGAAAATATGTTTGTGAGAGCAAAAACTGTCAAAAATGTATTAATATTCGACAATAATTTGACGTTCCGTGCTTAAATTTCGATATATCTAATTAAGTCACTAAATCGAAATATTTTACAGATCACTTTTTAACTCATCGTCTTGCCAAATTAAATCAACGCATCTGTTTCAGTTTTTTTTTTTTATCGCCCCGTATATCCCATTGTGGGAGTAGTTTTTGAAATATGACATACTGCCTTTACCCTCTCTTTACATTCAGGAATTATGTTTATTTGTATTTAAAAATATTACATACTTCACTAAAACAAAAGACACCCGAAAAAAAGACTACTTAAGCCTACCTTATTCCCTAACCAAAATGCTAAATGAAAGCCCTTACATGGCAATGGCGGCTACATATCGGTATAAAAGTTAATTACGTTTAGTAGTTTACATGATTTTGAAAACGGTCACTCTGATTTTGAATTCGACCGTCGTCTTTCGTTTTGACTTTAGTTCTGTTTACAATTCTTATTTTTGGTATTTTATTAGTTAAAATCATAAAAGACGTGCTTCTCCAAGTTTATTGTTATTAAGAATCGACTACAAAATCTCACTGACCACTCAGAATGGAGAAACCAACAAGAAAGACCAGAAAACGTATAACCGTTACTTCGGATGACTCCGATGAAGATTTTATACCAGAAAAAAAAACCAGAAAAGTAACGAAAACTACTGAAAAAAGTGAAAAAGTTGTAAAGAAAAAGACTGTAAAAGATGAAGGTATCGTTGCTGCTAAAAGGAAAGCAACAAGCTCAAGAAAACCTAAGGAAAATAAGGTTGAAATTGAGACATCTGAAGTGGACGGTCAAGTACAGGCCAAAGCTGGTAACAGTAAAACGTATTTAGAAACGGAAAGAATAGCCGCAAATTCCGTTGAAAATAACAATGATGTTCAAAATATGTGGGATGAATCTGAGATGCTCTCACATGTGGAAAAAGTGCCATTAGGTCTGGCACGTAACTTTATAGCTCTATTGACTGAGGGATGTACTCTGCCTTTCATTGCGAGGTATAGGAAAGCAAATGTTGATCACTTGATGCCTGATAGGTGAGTTGTTATTTGTAATAGTTTTATTTTGTCAGGCAATCGACACTGCATTATGAGAGTGCTTGTACACAGCTGTTATATTCACTGGACAATGGACCGTTTTATTCACCGGATTCTCGGTGGTGTATGGTTTATAATGAATATGTGTAGACTCACCGGACATCCATCTGGCGAAGAAATCAATCTGTTTATTGACCATCTGTGGTCCGGTGAAAAAAATGGATGTGTACAAGATGCTCTCAGGCAGCCTTTTGTTGCATCAATATGTGATTTCTTATTGTAATAAAAATTTCCTTGACAGATTAATACTAATTTTATTCAACTCTGCTTGATGTGGGCTCATCAGTTTATACTGCTCGCCTATAAACAAATAAATAATTATAAAGCTGCGTCAATCTCATCACAAGTTTTGTATGCACCATTCCTGACTTGATATCATTCATCCATGTGGCTGTTCTTGAATCGGAAAGATTTGTCAGTCTATCAAAAACAGGTCATTATGAAAAAAGATGCTGTAATCCAACCAAAAATTGATATCATAGAACCTTTATGGAGCAGTGGATAGAAAAGGCTAAAATAGTGATACAATGAACTAATGTCTATTACTTTTGACTAACAGGCTCCAAGAGTTATTTGAGAGTTACCAAAATGTAGCACAGTTGAAGAAAAAAGTTAAATCTGTTATTGAAACACTGAAAAAATCAAAGAAATTGACTCCAGAAGTAGAAAAGAGTATTTTAAATGCGAGGAATTTATCAGAAGTGGACTTGGTGGTAAGAAAGTTTTTCACAATTTTTTTTATTTGCTTTTGTAAGTGACTAACTATGTCACGGTACTGGTGGGCTTGTTAATACTAAGTATATTTCTTTTCTTTATCTAAATGCTAACCTGCTAGTCCAGCATCCGACCACAAAAAGCCACGAAAAGAACTCTTTTTGATGTGTGAAAATGCGACATATATCACATATTATATTATATTATACATTGCCATAACGCTGTCTCGTACTGACACGTCGGAAGAAATATTGCATGGTGCGCATCCTAGCCCAGCTGGCCTAGATATTCCACCATGTGGATAGACTAATGACCTGATTGGGATGAAAACTCTACAACTGATCTTATAGGAATTCTGTAAGGGAGATCTACATATATCCAGTAAAGGATGTTGTACATCTGAAATGATGCCAAGCTACAATGCTACAAGTGGAATTTAAAATGAAAATTCTACCATGTTTTCAACCCACCCCATACCATCTCCTATTCCTCCAGATATCCTAATAATATTAAATGTGGATGTGTGTTTTTTGGTTTGTTACTCTTTCATGCAGCAACAGAGCAATGGATTGACTTGAATTTTGGCATGGATATCTCAGACCAAATAAAAAAATCAAGACAGAATGTTGAGAAACAAACAAGTGAGGCCGGAAAAACTACGCCTCGCCTTGTAGAGACACAATTACACACACAAACACGTACAACGAAACTACGCCTTGACTCGTCAGTCGAACTATGGCAGCGCAACACTGACACACTCACCACATGTATAATATTCCATTGTCATCGAAACTGCCTAAATGGCCCAGTGGTTAGTGATCCAGACTCTTGGGCCAAAGAGGCCTGGATTCGATTTTATTTCAGGCATTTTTGTGATGAACTTAAGATGTCCCCCTAATATTTATTATTTACTTTGTTCTCTTTCCAAAAATCCGAAAGGCCACAGGCGTAGCAGATGTAAGCCAAAAAATAAAAAAAATAAAATGGCATTGGGTTGGGCATGTACTGAGAAGCAAAAAACATAAATGGACCAAAGAGGTGATGCAATGGTACCCAAGAGACGGGAAGCGATTCAGGGGACGACCTCAAAAACTGTGGGACAAAGACCTGCTGCCAGGGTGGCGCAGGAAAGCCCGAGATAGGGAGCTCTGGCAAATTCTAGAGGAGGCCTATGTCCAGGGTGGACAACCTAATATTTAAGAAATAGAAGTAAGATTAATGTTTTTTCAAAAGGTATTTGTATATTAGTGAATAAAGGCTATTTTTATTTTTATTTTATTTTTTATTGTTCTCTTTCCAGTATGCACCATTGAAATCGCATTCACTCTCACTTGCAGAGAGAGCCCGTGGCCTTGGCTTGGAGCCAGTAGCTATTCAAGCACTTAACGGAGAATACATCAATGTGAACATGCTATGTACTAATGACGAAGAATTGTCGTCTCCAGAGAAAGTGGAGTCGCATATTACACATATTGTAGCCGATATTATTTACAAAGATACTAGGGTGTTGGAGTTTATGCGAGGATTGTAAGTAATTTATGGCATTATTAAAACACATTGTTTGACTAAATCTTAGACCAAATAAAAAATCAAGACAGAATATTTTATATAAACAAGTGAAGCCGGTAAAACTATGCCTGGCCGTGTATAGACACAATTACATACGTACAACGAAACTACGCCTTGGCTCGTCAGTCGAACTATGGCGACGCAACACTGACACACACACTCACTCATGTACTTAGAGTATTAATAACTATAGAGCGCGCACAACGAAGTGGGAACAGTAGGCACAAGTGAGAACAAAACGACGCTCCCGCCACGAGCGCTTGTAGTCGTAGCTGACTACTAGGAAAGTGCGTTTCTCGAGGGATTTTTTTCAAATTTACGTATTAAAATGGTGAAATGTGCAGTTCGACCTTATAAAAACAATACTAGAAAACACACAAAATTGAAATCCAGTATCACATTTCATCGCTAAGTCGATTATTATACTTATTTTTATAAAAACTAATCCGTGATCGCGGGGGTGAAGGTGACGTGAGAGGCGGGGACGCGCAGACTCGCCTTCGCACCGCACTCCCGCCGCATGATTTAGAGATGGGACGTGACCAACGGTAGTCGATAGAATGTTTGATAGAACTACTGCACAATATTGTAACAGATTTTTGTGACTTTAACACATTCACTGCTGAATGAATGAACATTCACACAGTGAATGTCTTTACATATTCACTTAAAAGCTTATAATAATTAAGGTAATTTTATAGTGTTTTGTACATATACTTTCTAATATTTTTAATGCGTAAGTATTAGGTATAGCGTTAACTTAGTACCTACAAAATTATGTAATGTTACGATATCACGTCTACAATGCCAAATTGATTTTGAAGATTTTAGTGGGTATCGAAAGGAGTAAAATTAAATTAAAAAAAAGTGACAGTGAGAGATACATTTTTGTAATAAGTAACTTTCCTAAAAAAGGGTTATAAAAATAAAAAAAATATCAATTGTTTTCTAATTTTTCAGATTTCCAAAAGACTGAAAACGGATTATCGCTTTAAAACAAACATATGGAATAAAGTTTGCTCAGTACACTGATTGATTTGATTCATTAATGAATCCCTTAAAATAAATACCTACTTATACTTATAATAAATACCTACTGGATGTTATCGCACAAAATATAATTATTTGTTTGTACCGCGCTGAACCTGCATCTATCGACAACAAAATGAGTTTGCGTTGCCCGCGTGCCCATCCCTAGGAATCGCCAACATAGATAGATAAATAAAAATAAAATAAAATTCATTTATTTCAGGCTTGTAGGGCCCATATCGGCAGAGAATAAAAATACAAAATTACACATAAGTCATCATAACAAAATTAAAATAAGGAAGTTTCCTTTATCATAAAAACTAAAAATAATTATGTACATTTAAAGACGTTAGAAATGTATTAGATACAGTAAAAAAATTACTCGAATATCTTAATAAATGACGGAGTTATGGATATCTAAACATGACCGCACGAAATCAAAAAACCTCGCGACGGATTTACGCGTGTGACGTCATCCGGCTCCAGAGCCGCGCCGTGGGTTAGGCGGGAGTAAGGAAAAAAGGAAATAAAGTGCTTCATTCTATGTCGGGTATTTTTCTAAGCCACGAATACGTTCTACAATATCATTGTACTTATCTTTATGTTATGATCAACATTTACTATGGGACTAACCTCCCAATATAACGAATAAAAAGTCAGCATTCCCATAATTTTGTCGTGAGTAAATGAACTTTATTTCTAAATGGAACAAAACTTGGCGTGTGTACCTAGTGTACTGCGGTTATTACATCTGTATATATTGACTAGTAGTTTTCCAAATAGTAGACCTCACAAGTATACATTTTGGTGAAAATTTTCTGGTAATCAGTTTTCAAAATTGCACAACTTGGACAGGCAAATATATTCATAATTACAATATTCTGTCCTAAAATATAATTGTATATTATGACCAACTTTTACTATGAGACTAATCCCCTGTACAGGGTTATCTAAAACTTCTCAGCCTAATATTTGTTCTTATAAAGTACTTGTAGGTAATAGTTTTTTTTCAGGACTTATTTTTTAGTTCCGAAAATGACAGATGTCAAAGTGACAGCTGCCATTATATGGCATATTATTATAGAATTCATACTAGAGTAGCATGACAGATGTCATCCGAAATGTAGATCTCGTTGAGCTCTATCAATTTTGTGTGTGTCTAAAAACGACAGTTACGGAGATAAATTACTTTGAAGAGCTGTCATCCGAAATATAGATCTTGTTGAGTTCTACAATGGTCTAAAATCGTTAGTTATAGAAATAATCCGCATTTAAGTTTGACAGCTGTCACTTTGAGACCTAACATGTCATCCTAGTATGGATTCTAGAATATGACAGCTGTCACTTTGTTCAGTCATTTTTAGGGTTTCGTAGTAAAACGAGGGACCCTTAAAACTTCTTTATATCCGTATAACGGACGGACGCCGTTTATAGACCATATTAAAACTTTCCCTGAAAATTATTTTCAGCACTGTAGAATCATAAATTTTTGAGCTATAAAGGAAAATTGAATTATTTAAACATTAGAGGTCATCGACCTCACAAGTATATTTCATACAAACAAACAAACAGTAACACTTTATCAGACAACCACATAACTTTAAAAAACAAATTACGGGGACAAAACAATACAATTTATAGGTTTCTAACTGATGGCCTTATGGCTTTAAGCGATTTCTACCAGGCAACCAAGAATTCATACTAAATTACGTTTTCCTAGTAATCAACCATCTTAAAAATTGGTTTTTATCATCATCATAATCATCGCCACGTCTGCGGAAGCCTATCGTACGCATGTCTCGACACGCACTTGACAACTTATTGAAACTATTTTTAGTATTTTATTAGAACAAAATATATTACGCTTCACAAGTTCTAGCTTGCTAACCCTGTATAGGGGATCAGTCCCAAACTCTGACACCAGGGCTAGCCTCCCGGCCTATACAAACTTACTTACTTAGTCCCATAGTAAAATTTGGCCATAATATACAATAATATCTTAGTAAAGGATCTTACTATTTTTATGATTAAGTATATGTATAATATACAAGAAAATGTATACTTGCGAGGTCTACTGTATTTTTGAGAACTTATTACAAGAAAATGTATACTTGCGAGGTCTACTATTTTGGGAGCTACTAGTTAATAGTTACAGATGTAAAAACCGCAGTACACTAGACACATACACCAAGTCTTGTTCCATTTAGATATAAAGTTTATTTAGTCAAGACAAAATTATGGGAATGCTAACTTTTTATTCGTTATATTGGGGGGTTAGTCCCATAGTAAATGTTGATCATAACATAAAAATAAGTACAATGATATCCTAGAACGTATTCGTGGCTTAGAAAAATACCCGGTATAGAATGAAGCACTATATTTCCGTTTTTCCTTACTTCCGCCTAACCCACGGCGCGGCTCTGGAGCCGGATGACGTCACACGCGTAAATCCGTCGCGAGGTTTTTTGATTTCGTGCGGTCATGTTTAAAAATTCATAACTCCGTCATTTTTGAAGATAATTGAAAAATAAAAACACCATAATTTATTTCAGACTTGGTGTAATTTAATAAAAATAAAACTAGAAAACGGGAAACTTCCTTATTATAGCACAGCAATATCAATGTCAGAAAAATTAAAATAATTAAACAAAATAATAGTAATTCAATGTCAGTAACAGTATACACTTATATAAGTAGCTATACTTCATCTGCCTACGACGCGCACTGGGCGTCTACTGCGGTGCTGGCGCTCTATACTTTAGTTATTTATTCTCTAAGCTCATGTATACAAAACCGGCCTTACTTCCCGATACTCTGTCTTGATTTTTTTATTTGGTCTGAGGATTAAATCTGCAATGCCTGGATTGAGATAAGAGATAAGGTACCCAAATAAAATAAAATTGTTGCACAAAGCTTGGTCATGTAGATTTTAAAATTGCTCCTTAAAACTGAACTGTTGGACATTTAACAGATTCAAATGATAAATGGAAATCTTATTAGCTTGGTCCAGTTTTTGTGAGAGATAGGTACATTAAAACCCTTTGATACAAATGTGATCTAAAATATAACAACAATGCTTACAATAGCTAGCAAATGCACCACAGGTTAATTTTTTCAATATGTCAAAACGAGACAAAGTTATAGTGATGAGTGTGATGATAGTGATGATTATTATCTTCCACATCTTTCTAGAAAAGAAGAAACCAGATTTACAATAACGAGCAGCAGAACGAAAAGCTCAACTAAAGAGAAGAAGGAATCAGAAAAACAGGACAAGAAATCAGATCCAGAGACTTACAAGATATATTTCGAATGGAAATGCCCCAGCCATTTTGTAAAACCTCATCAGACGCTGGCTGTGAATAGAGGTGAAGATGAGAAGATACTGAGTGTAAAAGTTGTGGTTCCTGATTGGTTCCATAATAAACTTGAGAGGTTAGTTCAATATAGGTTGTTTGGTTATTTAAATAAATTTAAATTAATCCATTAAATGTGTTATGCACCAATAAGTGTTTATAATGCTACTAAGCCACACTAACTGTCGTAACGCTTCTCAAAAATTTAAAAAAGCGCTATCTTGCGGCGATTAGTAACAACACCACGGCTTACTAATTATAATTGTACTTTTAAAAATAAACACTTGTGGCGCTAGGGGCTTACCGTCACTTGAAGAAATGCATTTGAATTTAATTAACGCGTAAATTAGTGCGCTAATTAAGCTTTTACGTAGATGGTAAACGTTTTTACGCGTTAAGTGTAGGTAACTCAGTATAAAAAAGTCAAGTCGAGTAGCGCGTTTATAAAATTGCACATGCAAATGTTTTGCTATTGCAGTCTGCACAAGGTTCAATTTTGTACAAGGTACATGTTTTGCGTACAACGTCTCAATCGATGCGACCATACGACGGAAATAACATTCTTTAATCTAATTTACTATTGTTTAATGACATGATGGTGTGGTATTGGTCGAATCAATCTTAATGGCGTCTGTGAACACGTCTGAATAGGAGGTGAGTAGTTGCGCTGCAGCAATACATTCACGTCAGCGGCGCAAAGAGAGGAGATGTGCGCTGCTTGTACCTAACTTTACAGACGCCATTGAGCTTGATTCGGTCTTTTTAGGGTTCCGTACCTCAAACGGCAAAAACGGAAACCTTATAGGATCACTTAGTTGTCCGTCTGTCCTTCTGTGTGTATGTCAAGACTCTTTATCTTGGGAACGTGTAAAGATATCGAGTTGAAATTTAAACTGTATACGTATATCTATGGTATCTTGCAGTTGTGTATAATAAAAACTTCTCAGTTATCGTTTAAAATAGTTAGAGCCGTTTATGTCGTAAAAACCGCATATTTCGCACTCACAAAAATCAAAACCTACAGGGTACTTCCCGTTGACATAGAACTATGAAATTTGGCGAGAAGCATTGTCTCAGAGTACACATATAGGAATAAATCTGAAAACTGTACATTTTTGTTTAAATCACAAAAAAATAGGGCTTCAAAATTCACAAAATATGGGTTCAAAATTCAAAGTGAGTAAATCGTATCATGTAAGGTATCATGTAAAAGAACTTCATTAGCACATGCTAAAACAGGTTTTTAATTATTTTAATAACGTGTTTGTACGGAACCCTCGATATGCGAGCCTGACTCACACTTGTCCGGTTTTTTTTTCTCCACCTATGCTGTCCCACTTCTGGGCAAAGGTCTCCCCCACTTCCTTCCACATCCCGTTCTGTGGCCAAATCCCACCAAACTTCTCGAAAGTGTCAAGATCGTCACACCAACGTGATCTAGGCCTTCCCTGCCTTCGTCTGCCTTCCGGTATCCATTGTGTGACGATATTGGCCCATCACTCGGGGTGCATACGAACCACATGACCCGCCCAATCCCATTTTAGTTTAGCAGCTTTTTGGCCTACGTCAACTACACCTGTAATGGAACGCAGTGTTGTGTTTCGAACTCTGTCCATCCGTTTGATGCCTATCATACTGCGCTCCATTGCCCTTTGGCAAACCCCAAGCTTGAACCTCTGATTCGGCTTATAATAATAAAACTAGTTTGAGTTTTTGATGCACTTGATTGATTGAGCGTTATCTACAGTTTCCTATAAAATTGGTACAACGCCATTTGATTGCATTGAGTTGGAGTAGTTTTATTACACTATTATATAAAGCTAATTTCCATATAAAACTGTTGTTTACTTTAACTCTTTCGAGCACAACAAACTGGGCAAACTCATACTAGCGGTAATTTAGTTTAGTGACGTTTTTAAAATAACAGATCCGAATACCGCGTTCAATGAATTTCATGACACGTTCATTCTTTTCTACAACTTGTGTTTTCCGGTTCAAAAAATAAAAATTACGCAACAGCAAAAACCAAGGTGGCTCACCACAGGAATAAAAAACTGTTGTAAGCGAAAAAGATCTTTACTATGGAAATATCGTAAACATCGTTCAACAGAAAATAAAAACAATTTTAAAACATTATCTGGTCGACTTAACCGTATAATAAAGTTAACACAGAAAGCACAAAACGAAAACTTTATTAAACAAGCTCCTAACAAAAGTAAAGCCACGTGGAAAATTATAAACGGTACCAAAAATAATCTACCGAATGAGCCAATTCATCTTAATGTGAATGGCAATGTAATAAAAGATCCAGAGAGCGTTGCCAAGCAATTTAACGACTTTTTTGTGGACCAAATACCGGAACATACTAGGAAACCGATTAAAACTAACGCACGATCAAATACAGCTAATTCTCTATTTATAGCACCAACAATACCACAAGACATACACAAAATAATAATGGGTTTAAAGAACACTTTTAGTACAGGTTATGATGGTATTGCGACAAAGGTACTAAAACATGTTTCTCGTGAAGTTTCTTGTGTGCTAAGCCACATAATAAACATGTGTATAACAAATGGTGTTTTTCCAGAAAAATTAAAAAAAACTGTGATCAAACCCCTTTTTAAAAAAAACGATAGGTTCGACATGAGTTGCTACAGGCCAATTGCTCTGGTGCCAGTTTTGTCAAAGGTATTTGAAAGGGTTATTTACGACAGCATATACAACTACTTTGAGCGAAATAATTTGTTTGCGCCAGAGCAAGTTGGATTTCGTAGAAACAAAACAATAAACTTAGCCATTTTTAATTTTCTAAACACAGCAATGAAAAATATGGATACTAGAAAACCTTCATGCGCACTCTATATGGACCTTACAAAGGCTTTCGACTATGTAGACCATATTGAGTTATTGAATATACTAGAAGCATATGGTGTAAGAGGGAACGCCAACGACCTCATAAATTCATTCCTGACTAATCGCGAACAATGTACGCAAGTAAAGAATTTTTGCCCTAAATCTAAAAAAGAGATCATTTTCACTTCAGATTGTAGGAGAGTGAAATACGGCGTACCTCAGGGAAGTGTTTTAGGTCCACTGCTATTTATAATATATATAAATTGCCTTCCCAGGACTACAACGCATCCTACTGTACTGTTTGCTGATGACAGCACAGTATTATTTACAGGGGAAAATAAAACAGATAAAAAAAGCACATAAATGAAACACTGAATGATATTATTCTTTGGTTAAAATCACATAATTTAATGATCAATCTTAAAAAAACGAACATAATGACATTTAGCAATAAACTAGATAAGTTACATAACCTTGACATTACACATTCTGGACAAAAAATTGAATTAGTCAGTAATACAAAATTTTTAGGCCTAAATATCGATAGCAATTTGAATTGGAACAATCATATTAATTGTGTGCGTACTAAACTAAATCAGCATTCGTATGCACTTCACATGCTGTCAAAGACAGTTGGGAAACATGCAGTTCTTGCAGCTTATAACGGCTACGTTTCATCATTGATCAGATATGGTATCATTTTCTGGGGAAACAGTACCGAAAAAGAAAAAGTTTTTAGAGCGCAAAAAAAATGCATTAGGGCAATCTGCAAGCTTCGACAAAGAGACAGCTGCAAGCCCCATTTTATAAATTTAAAAATTTTAACACTGCCGAGTTTATACATTTATGAGTGTGCCATATTTGTGCGAAACAACATGAAACTCTTTACAAATCTCAAAACTCAACGCCATAAACATAAAATAAAAGTTCCCCGTCATAAGACATCGTTATATGGCAAGAGCGTACTATGCATGGCTCCTCTTATTTATAATAAATTGCTAAAAGATATTGTAAATTCGGAACTTACCCAAGTGTTTAAGAGTAAATTAAAAAACCTCTTGTTAGAAAAGGCGTATTACACTGTAAAAGAATATCTGACTGATAAATTTTAAATTTTATTGACATAAAAGGAATTTGACATTGTATTAGCAACTGACTTTTGAATAATTACATTGACCATATTTTTATTATTGTATAACATTTAAATTTGAATTTAATTGACATAAAAGGAATTTATATATTGTTATTAGAACTGACTTTTGAATAATTGCATTGACTATATTTTTATTTTTATTATTGTATAACTTTTAAATTTGAATTTAATTGACGTAGTATTTTTAATTGTAATTTTTTGACATTTTTTTGCCCTATACAATCATATAGTCACTGTATAATTAATAGTGAAGAGAAGTGACATGAATGGCATGCCTTAACAATATAGTTTCCAGTTTTTTAAGCGATGCCTCAATGGCAATCATTCAATAATCTTTTGACATTTCTCACATTTGACAGTTGCATGACCAAAATTGTTTTGTTTTTTCATAAACTTTATAAGGTGTTTTTATTACGGTAAAGGTGTATTGAATTGAATGTGTAAATGTAGGTAAATTAGTAAGCGATAGAACCCTATTCTCACTTAAAATATTGCATGCCAAAAGGCTGAGTATGGCGGACTATTTTGTAAGATTATTCTGTAAGTACCAACCATTGTACACCCATATTATGCAATGAATAAATATGAATATGAATAATTCTCTAGACCTATTCTAGATCTAGCTTACAGACGAACCTTTATCCAAAGACTTCGATTTGTCGAAGTCTTTGCCTTTATCATAATTTTTTTTTCTAGGTTCTGCCTAACGCTTTGGAAAAGCAACTACTGGGTGCGCAAAGGTCTAGGCGACGCTTACAATCGCCTCATAAAGCCCTGGCTCTCTAGGCAAGTGAGGACTGACCTCACAAATGTAGCCCAGAAGGAGGCGGTCAAGACATTCACCACCAATTTGGAGAAATATCTCCTGACTGAACCTGTCAAGAATAGAATTATTGCAGGACTGGACCCTGGTTTCAAAGCTGGATGCAAGGTAAGATTTGACTTCTTGACTTGACTAAAAATTAGGCACAGTTTAGGCGTTTTTACGATATGGGTTTGTAGATAATAATCAGTTAAATTGCCAATTATTCACTCTTTGCACTTTAGTACACATAATCACTTCACAAAATCACAAAACACAGGACGCAATTTTTCGCACAAAACACCTCACACTGGCACTGATATTCTCTCACACGAGTCACCGAATACTACACTGAACACAAGATTTTTTCACTCCGAAGGTTAACAAAACACTGCCTGGCCAACGGCCGGCTGGTCTGTTTATAGTAAAATAAAGTCGCCTAGAATGCTCTGGGTTAATCGAGACGATACAATACAATACAAAAACACTTTATTGACACCACAAGTAGTAAAACATAACAGAAAAAGAAATAACGACAAAAGAATGGTACAAAAGGCGGCCTTATCGCTAAAAGCGATTTCTTCCAGACAACCTCTACTGTGTGGAAACATGTAATTGACGTGCATGGTGGTGTAAACATAAATGAATATAGATACCTGAATTAATAGACGCTATTGTGTTGACAGAGTAAACAACATGAAATTTCTCTAAAACCCTATTGTTCTTCAATCGAAAAAAAATCGCCAAAAAATTGTTACAATAGCGTCGTAAACAAAGTCACCAACTTATGTCATACGAGGTGCATTCAATAAGTACCTAGCCTCATCGCCAGAGGGCGCTGTAGTTTCAAAAGAGTTTTACCACAGTGTAGCACATTCTTTTTTAATTCTTTTTTCAAATTTTCATTCCAATCCCTTCATTTGTTTTAATTTGACAACTTATGGAAGCGAACGTATCGACCGGTTTTACAAAAATGGAAAAAGAGCAATATCGTTCGGTGATTAGATTCCTATTTTTGGAAGGGAAAACGCGCATCGAAATCAAAGAGCGCTTGGATGCTGTGTACGGTGACTCTTCTCCATCGATGGCCACCGTCAAGAATTGGTTCAACGAGTTTGCACGTGGCCGTACGTCGGTTTTTGATGAACCACGTCCAGGTGCACCGAAAACAGCTGCTACGGAGGAAAACATTAAAAAAATCCATGATCTCGTATTGGCAGATCGCCGATTGAAGGTTCGGGAGCTAGCTGAGACTGTAGGCATTTCAGAAGGAACAGTGTATCATATTCTTCACGAGGAACTCGGCATGAAAAAGCTGTCGGCGCGATGGGTGCCGCGTTTACTCACACCGGAAAACGCAACCGTGAGACCACACCGGAGACGTGTTTGGCGCTGTTTAAGCGGAATCCAGCGGAGTTTTTGCGTCGTTTTGTGACCGTCGATGAAACCTGGATCCACTGGTACACACCAGAGACCAAGGAGCAATTAAAAAAACAATGGATCCAGACCGGGGAACGTGCTCCAAAGAAGGCGAAAACTGTAAAATCGGCCGGAAAAGTTATGGCCACCGTTTTCTGGGATTCACAAGGTGTGATCTACATCGATTACCTCGAGAAGGGTAAAACAATTACAGGGCTTTACTATGCCGATTTATTGGGCCGATTCGACGCCGAATTAAAGAAAAAACGACCCCATCTGGCGAAGAAAAAAGTGCTGTTTCACCACAACAATGCACCGGTTCACACGTCTGCCGTTGCCATGGCCAAATTGGTCGAATTACGCTACGAATTGCTGCCCCATCCACCGTATTCTCCAGATTTGGCCCCTTGTGACTTCTTTCTGTTTCCTAATCTGAAAAAATCTCTCGCCGGGAATAGATATGGATCAAATGAGGAGGTCATCGCCGCCACGGAGGCCTATTTTGCAGAGTTTGACAAAAACTATTTTTCGGACGGGTTAAAAAAGTTGGAGCATCGCTAGGCTAAGTGTATCCAACTAAAAGGAGACTATGTTGAAAAATAAATTGCCACTTTTCCAAAATTTTCGTTTACTTTTTGTAGGCAGTATTTATTGAATGACCCTCGTAGTTTATAGCACGCGCTTTAGATGTAAACAAGGCCGCAGCTTGCGTCATAGTTAGTACTCGTCTATCGCGTGATAATATATTGTTACATCTTTTAAAATAATTGTGTCAGTTATGTTTAAGTAAAAATAAGATTTTTGGTGTAATATCCGTATGAATGTTATTTCAGCTTGGCATAATCAATGCAAATGGCGATAAATTGGAAGCTTGTACCTTGTATCCCAATCTGAGAGGGTATAACGCAAACGACGTGGCTGCTAGGCAACTGAAGGAGCTCATTACAAAATTCAAGTACGTACATTTTATGATACGGGTTAGTGTGATGTTATTATTATTGCTTATGAAGATCACTATGCGCCGTATGTATCCTTGTTTCGTTCAACAATACGGCGTTCGCAACGAGAGCAAAAATGTTTGCACACAGCGCATGATCTCCATGATGCGCGCTCGCTGTGGGGTGTTTGCTAATATTATTCCCCGTAACTCCAGTCAGTGCGCCCCAATGTAAAATTCGAATTTAATATGATAAAGTGTCGCCATTTATATCAAGTTTTTAGTGATGAGATGTTATTTCAATAATTTGTTTTATTTTTTTGTAAATATTATTCAAGAATTGGCCGCCCTTCCGCTACAAAACAGTCTCTTCCAGGCCACATTTGCATAGAAACGAATGACACAGATAGTTTAGATGAGAAACATTTTCCAGAGTAGAGTTGATCGGGCTGGGCAACGGGACCGCGTGTCGGGAGACCGAGACCTGGCTCAAGAGTCACCATATATCGGATCAGATCCCCGTCATCATCGTGCCCGAACAAGGAGCCTCCATTTATTCCATCAGCAAAGAAGCTCAGAAGGTAACCATCGCTTAGTTAGAGATTGTTATAAAGTACGGTTGAAACCTGGGTCCAACATGTATCTATATAGCTAGATTTGCTTTTGTCTATGGTAAAACTCAAACTCTAATCATTTATTGCAACATTTGTTTACATGCGGTTCTTAGTTAACATGTTTTGTATAGTTATACTTAAGACCCGATAAGGGTATGGCAATTTTATTATTTGTATTGGAACGATTTATTTTTATGTACTGTGTGGTACCGGCCTTAGATATTGTTGTACATAGGCTATAGATCTACTGTTGAACATAGGCCTGGTCTCGATGTTGGATTAGGTTTTATACTTTTGATCGATTTTATTTGATATCTTTCTTGTTCTGGCTTATTCTGATTTGGCAGTTTTTTTGGAACTTTTATGAAACTTTAGTATTATGAAAAACTGATAATAAAATGAACTAAATGCATACGAAATGTGGTGATCACGTCGACACTGTCTTTAATAAAAAAAAAAAATTAAAAAAAAATAAAAAAACTAATGCAATCCAAATGTTAATTACTACATGTACTTTTCTTACAGGAACACCCAAATATGGACCCCAATTTAATATCAGCTCTATCCATCGCTAGAAGAGTTTTAGATCCCTTGGGAGAATTAATCAAGGTTAGTTTCAGACATTTACTTTTTAGTAAAAAAATAATTTTAACTGAACAAATGCTCTCTGTTACTTTCTAGTACACAGGGTTATCCACAGGGGCGGCCCTAGGGCGGTGCGAGCGGTGCGACCGCACCGGGCGCCGTCATACGGGGGGCGCCGAAAACGGCCTAACGGCCTAGGTACAGATCGACTTACGCGCAAGCAAGGGGGGTGACATTGAGCTTCCGATGTTGCCGGCCCGGCGGCGCTTGTAAACACATAAGCATAATGCATATGCCAATGTCCAGGTAGAATCAAGTCTTATGTCAATGTCAACTGTTAGAATCAACTTGTCCAAATGTATTTCTTACATAAAATAAACATGCCGCTACCAAAAAATCTATAAACAAGAGACAACAGAAAAAAACAAGAGGATACTGAGAAAGCTGCAATGATTTTGCAGCTTTCTCAGTTGCAATTTTTTTAAATCATCATCGTCAAGCGTTTATTCACTGGAGAAAACAAAGAAGCTGATGAGCATGAAGAGCAAAACACTGAAGATGATGCTACTCCTGGGACCTCATCTAAAGTTATTATAGAAGATATACCATCCACATCTTCTATAATAACTTCAGATGCAGCATGCCTTCAAGATAAAAGTGATGATATTTCAAAATGGCCGCCGCTTATTCATTCGTCCACACGAGACGACATAATTATTCGTGGACCTGTACGCAATGAAATAAACAACGAAGAGTACCCTAAAAAACATGATGGGCGTCATTTTTCAAATATACATTTTCAAAGAGTAATGCCAAATGGGGAAACGTTTAATAGAAGATGGCTTGTATACTCAAAATTAGCAGGCAAGGTATATTGTTTTTGCTGCAATATATTTAATCGAAATGTCCACTCTAATTTGGGAAAAGATGGTTTAGACGACTGGAGACACTTGTCGACACGTCTCAAAACTCACGAAACATCTACAGATCATCGACGTGCTATGAACAATTGGATAGAAACTTCGATTAGATTGAAACATTTCAGTGGAATAGACAAACACTTGCAAAAACAAATTGAAGACGAAAAATCAAGGTGGGCCGCTATACTGGAACGAATAATTGCCATAGTATTCTTCTTAGCAGGAAATAATTTGTCGTTCGAGAATCGAGAAGCTCTGGATCTGAAACTTTATACACTAATAAAATAATAATGGCAACTTCCTGGGTTTGGTGCAACTTCTAGGAAAATATGATCCTGTGATGATGGAACACCTTCGCCGTATTGTTAGTAAGGAGACTAATGTCCATTATTTCAGCAAAAGAATCCAAAAAAATTGGCTTACTTGGAAGTGAAGTTTGAAATATAATTTTGACTATGATTAAGTCATCAAAATACTTCTCTATCATACTGGACTGCACTCCTGATGTAAGCCACGTAGAACAATTATAATTAACTTTCCGTTTGTTGACACTAATGGAGAAGAGCTAAGCAGGTAAGTGACTCTTCGGGAGAAGGGCTCACTGGCCTTTTTCTTGATGAAATTGTGCATGAAGTTGATTTGGATATGAATGATTGTCGAGTCTACTATAATAGCACTGTGATTTTCTATAATAGTCAATGTTTTTTATTCTATTTGATGTCTGTTGTCGTTGATATTAGTTAGTTTACATAGACTCTGAATTCGTTATTCTTATTTTTTTTTTTAATATTGATTATTAATAGAATTGATAAATTGGTTCGAATGTAGTATGTAATTGTAGATAAGTATTTCAAACAATGTTATTTGACGATTCCAAGTGCAATTGTTATGTCTACGGAATAAAGGAACTTTGACTTTGAGGTCAAGGGTATGATAATGGCGTCAACATGGTAGGAATAAACAAAGGTGTCCAAACCAGAATTCTGAACCAATATCCTCGAGCATTTTTTAACCCATGTGGCTGTCACAGCTTGAATTTGGTGGTAGCAGATGCAGCTAAATCATCCGTTAAATCGGTCTCTTTATTTGGATTTCTCCAAAGACTATTTGTATTATTTTCTGGATCAACAAAGAGGTGGGAAGTCATATCCAAACATATAGAAGGACTATCTCTGAAAAAAGTTTGCGAAACTCGCTGGGAGAGTAGAGTTTCTAGCCTTGCTTCTGTTCGCTACAATTACTACACTCGGTTTGGACAATTATCCAAATTCAATGATACATTGTCTTTTTTGTATAACTTCAACATAGTTCAAAATAGTCCTGATAAGTCTTTATTAGAAAAAGCCTAGGCAGATTTGCAAATGATTTTAACCGATGGGGAAAAATGTGACGTGTCTAGTTGCAAATTGGTTGAAGAACTTTTGAGCCTGCATCCATTATTAAAAAACCTTGAATCAGCAGAGCCAATAAAAGTTCTTCAACGTATTAAAAAAAATGATTGGCAGGATATTTTCCCGAATTTGTGGACAGTGCTTCGGATTTTGCTGATCATACGTATAACTTCGCCAAAGGTGAACGAAGGTTTAGTAAATTAAAACGTACTTACGTTCGACAATGTGTCAAGAAAGACTGTCAGATCTTGCGATTCTATCAATAGAAAATGGCATTGCCCAAGGATTAAATTATTCCGATTCAATAAAAAAAATCGCAAGCGCAAAGGCTAGAATAGTGATTTTCTAGATTCTAAGAGTTTTTAATTAAATAAATGTAGTCAAACTAATACTCCTTCCTTTATTCTCTTCTTCTCATCAAAAAAAAATTGACACGAAATAAAGAACATAAATGTAAAATTAATTATACCTTGTAAAATAATAAATGTCAATGTCTCGTGTATCAAGCTGATACGCGAGACATTGACATTGACATACGCGTAATCACTCACGCACATCAAGTACCATATTTTTTATAGTCAAAATGTTCGGTTCGCAATGTTGTACTTCATGCTCGTGCATCTCGACCATGAAGTACATGCTTTGTGTACCGAAATACATAAAAATATGGTACTTGATGTGCGTGAGTCATTACGCTAATGTCAATGATTGAGGTATAACGTCTCGCGTATCCCAACTATATTCTACAAGGTATTGGTATGTTATTTTTTTCGTGTCTATGTAAACTGGGGCGCTACCATAAGATCTCGCACCACCGAAAAGTTTAGCTAAGACCGCCCCTGGTTATCCAGAACTGGTGTACTAAGCCGAAGGGGTTCAGACTATCAATGCGAACAACTATTGCTTAGGCGACAACGGAATCCTAGAAAAAAACTGGTGTTTCAAACATTTTGTCGATTCTGAATTGCAATTTTGTATGGAACACCTGGCTTCTTTTTCTCGAATTTTGGGTGGGCCCAATATTAAAAGTTGCTTATTATGATGGTCTTAGTCACTCCTTTTTGGCTTAGTCCAGGGCAAGCAGATAACCCTGTATAAGTGTATACAGGGTTATTTCTAATCAATTAGCATTCTTCTAGGGGCTTATTCTGTACATCAAAACTAACAAGCTTTGTTCTACGACTTTCGTCAAAACTAAAAAAAAAAAACAGCTGTTCCATACATTTTGTCGCGGGTAAACTAAATTTTTTTATGGAACAACAAAAATTTTTTTTTAGTTTTGACGAAAGTCGTAGAACAAAAGTTGTTAGTTTTGATGTACAGAATAAGCCCCTAGAAGGATGCTAATTGATTACCCAAGTAGCACAAATAGTGGCAAATAGCTCGTATATTGCATCTACTTGCAGACTTGGGTGAAATTTACAACCATTATGAAGTTCTATATAGGTGGAGAGAACCCTTATGCAAACGTTATAGAACCAAGTGGCGAAAAATTGCAGCTTATTTTTAGTTCCAAATGGAATCTATAGCAGTTCTCAAGATCACCATGAGTGGCAATTAGAACTTTGAGTGTAAAATGTGCGCAGTGAACGATTCATTGAACAATAGTGCGTTCGTTCATTCAACGCGCTCGGTCATTGAGTGATAAATGAGACGTCAAAGTTATTCCGAGTAGCGACAGTCCGCGATAGCTGTAAAATTGTATTTTGTGTTACGGACGGTATTTCGATTGAGATTGGCGCGGCCATATTAAAACTTAATACATAATATTGTATTTGCTTCCCTGCATTGAAATATCACAAAAGTCATTGCGATTGTTTTGTCATTGTGAAACTATACATTGTTTTCTTTGTAAATTTCAACGGGCCTTCGATTTGATCAAGACTTATAAAAAATACTGTGCTAAATTAATAAACGAAATAACACTATTGAAAAGTAAAACTGTTAAAAACCTGATATAATAGTTTTAGGTTAAGTATGATGTTAAAGTACATCAATCATAACTATCAAAACTCTGTGTTTACGCATCAGTGTGATAAAAATCATGTTCAAAACAAAATATTTTCAAGGTCTCCATTTTCTAAACATGGCGACGTAAAGAAATCTTATAGTTCTTAATATCACTAATTTATGCTCTATTTGCACCTACAAGATGTAAAAATCACTTATTTATATCTTACGAGTGGCAAAGCAGTGTATCTTATTACCAATAGTAATTATTTTATCTTTTGTAGATCTCCCAGTACCTGTGGATTAGGGGTCCCAAAATTGACAACAACGTTTTACTTTTTTCCATGTTATGGAATTCATTTTTATAAAGGTACTGATGTTTTAGTACTTTGATAGGCCTAAATCATTAATTCTATCACAAAGTTAGCGTAAGACAACAACTTAAACAATATATATACACATATGCGTTATATAGTAGCAATAGGTATAATAATATATAGGTAATACCTAATTTTGAAACTGTTAGATCTTTAGTGGTTTCAAATAAGTTGAAATTGCTGCTTTTGGTATTCCAGAACCCCTATAGAAACTTAGTTACGCGTTGAAGTGGCGTGGCAGAGTACACTAGCCCTTAAAGCTGCAAATATAACAGGTTTCAAAAGAGCTGCAAAATGATACCTTTAGCTACTACAAGAGATATATTCCTCTATTGTATTACTTATTTGGAACTAAAAGTGCCAAATAAGAGTACGATAGCGCTTAGATTTAGGAGTTGCATATATGTGATTTAGAGACCTTATATACAACCAATACTTCTGTATAAGTGGAAATTAAAACCTGTATGTTACTTTAGGTAACAAAATCGGTTTTATGCTACCGTAGGAAACAAAGCAGAAACAAAAATCTTTCCTATGAAACTACGAGCGACAAGAAGTACTCATATACAAATATGAGTTAGGTTTGAAGCTAAAGGTTTTATCAAACACTGTAATACAACTAATTTGCAACTTAGAGCTATAATATAAGTTGCAAAATTCACTAGTGTGCTACTTGGGTAGGTATATCGGTTGTTTATAGGAATACCCATATACTAGTTAGGTACTAGGAATTTACACATGTTATTTATTTTTTAGGTGGAACCAAAGAACCTAGGGGTTGGAATGTACCAACACGACATACCGCCGAAAATGCTGGAAATTGCACTGGACTGTGCGGTCGAAAAAGTTGTAAGCTTGGTTGGAGTAGATATCAACACTGCGTCGCAGGCTATGTTGAGGTATATTTTATCATCATTATATATTAATTTATTTCGCTGGGAATCGATCATTTATCATATATATCCATAGCCCTTTAACTGCTCGACCACAACCTTGTCACTATAAGTGGTAGCGGGGCGCGGGGCGGCGAGCGGTAAGAAACGCGTTAATACAATTCCCCGTGCATTTCAGCCAAATGCCGCTCGAGCTTTTGTAGTTGAGATTTTCACTTTAAACCCTAAAGCAATACGTCGACGTCGTGAGCCAAACTCTACAGGCTTTTTAAGTAGATAAACTGTGCAACTTGCCACTTCAAATCCCTGAACATATTATCGAATTAAGCAGGCTATTGAGGCCCTCAACTGTGGCTTTTGCAAACTTAAGAAAAATAAATCACCTGGCGAAGATGGAATATCGACGGATACAGTTATTGCTATGATGGAGCCCTTAGCGCCTCAGCTGACTAAACTTTTTAATAGTATTATCGAAAAAGAAGAGATTCCTGAAGACTGGCAGTACTCGATAATTACGTTACTCTATAAAAAAGGCGATCCAGACATCATAGACAATTATAGGCCTATAAGCTTACTACCGACACTATAAACTATTCTCATCAGTGATATTATTTCGGATCTCACAAGCCTTAGATGAACAGCAGCCTCGGGAGCAAGCTGGGTTTCGCAAAGGTTATTCAACTATAGAACACATATTTACTCTGACGCAATGTATAGAACGATGCAAAGAGCATAAGAAAACCCTTTACTTGGCATTCGTCGATTACACGAAAGCGTTTGACTCCATCTCACACAAATTCCTTTGGGAGAGTCTGCGAGAGCAGGGCGTACAAGAAAAATATATAACAATATTGAGATTAATATACCAAAACTGTCAAGCCAAAATAAAAACTGAAGCGGTAGGACAACCATTTAGGATTAAACGTGGAGTCAAACAAGGTGACCCAATTTCCCCGAAATCCTTTTCGGCTGTCCTAGAGTCGATGTTTCGCAAACTTGACTGGTCAAATTTTGGTCTTAATATCAACGGAGAGCAGCTAACACACTTGCGTTTCGCAGACGATATTGTCATCCTATCAGAAAACCACGAATAACTACAGCACATGTTGACAACTCTAGATGAAGAGAGCAGAAAAATAGGTCTCTACATAAACCTTTCTAAAACAAAACTAATGACTAACGGAATGAAGATACCTATCACGCTAGATTTCGCTAATGTAGAGTATGTCGACGAATACGTGTACCTCGGACAATTAATATCTTTTGTAGACGCTACTGCCAAGGAGATAGATCGGAGAATAGCCACCTCGTGGAAAAAATACTGGGCTAACAAGGACGTTTTTAAGAGTCAGATGCCAATTCACCTCAAAAAACGACTGATGGATAACACCATACTTCCGTCTTTGCTCTACGGATGCCAAACGTGGGCTCTAACAAAAAAGCTCGTCAACAAGGTTAGCACTTTCCAGAGAGCAGCGGAGCGCTCGATGCTGGGTCTCAAACTTAAAGACAAAGTAAGGAACGCAGAAATCAGGAGAGAAACTAGAGTCATAGACGCAGTATCGATGCTCTGTAGACTTAAATGGAAATGGGCTGGTCACGCCGCCCGAGCAACAGACGGAAGATGGAGTGAACGGATTATCCACTGGCACCCGAGAGACAGCACACGGGACAGAGGACGACCCCGGAGAAGATGGTGCGACGACATCGTAGAGGTCGCGGGAGCGACCTGGATGCGAGCAGCACAAGACCGCGAGAAATGGCATAGCATGGAAGAGGCCTTTGCCCAGACATGGGTGCCCAATAAATTATAATTTTATTAAAAATAGCTTAGTGTACATAAACTGTTGTTTTAAATTCGATAATACTTTTGTTAATCTTGTACTATTATTTTTTTAAGGGAAATAAAGGCTATTTTATTTTATTTTTATTTATTGAGGCCCTCATATCGCTTTAATACCCAGAGCGTTTCAGTCTACGTCCGTCCCTTTTTAATCTATTTTAAACGATATAAAGAATTACAACCACTACGTAGTTACGTTCATCAGAAGCAAGTGAGACACTGAATTAGAAAAAAAAGTTTTGCCAACATTGATCGCAAAAGAATTCAAAGAGGTATTAAAGGAAGAAACAAAATTCAGTCTGGACATTTAAAATTTAGGCGCCGGTTAATATACTCTCTATTTTTCGGTCGGCGAAACCAGAAGTGAATAGCTTTTGTAGATTAGGTAGGTGTAAAACAAAAAATAAGGTAAGGTTATGTTATAACGTGACAAACAACGCACGAGCCGAGCGAGCGAAGCGAGCATGCCGCGGCAGCGGCCGGCGAAGTGCCAGAAGTGAATCGTCTTTATAGAAAAGCCGTCTATACGAGTATTATTATTATTATTATACAATGTGTTCAAATCGCAAAGGTTTAAAAACAACATTACTCTAAAAAGAATCATAAAAAACTATTTACTTTTAACACTCTTGTCAAGTGTAAGTAATTGAGTATCGATGATTTTTCAAATAATTAACTTCTATTTGATGCAAATCCTACTTTAATTTATTAATTGATTAATGTTACTACAATACCCAGTTAGCAACTCGACCATATCGCTCTGGGGTTTAAAGTACACATCTCAACTACAAAAGCCGGAGCGGTACTTGGCTGAAATTCACGGGGATGTGTAATAACGCGTAAGAAACCAATGTATTAAACAAAGTCTCGCTCCGAGCGCTCGTAGACCCCGCCGCCGCCTCCGCTGCCACAAAAGCCCGAACTCAACTGAGCGGTAACGATTCTCAACCAGTCAGATATCATCATCATCCAAAGTTTTCTTTATTCTTCCGCTGAGTATTGTCCCTTCTCTTGAAATTCCATCTGCCTTGATTCGAAATCCTGTCTAAATCACAACGTGGTTGAACCTGATTTCGACAATATCGTCCACCCAATTATATATTTTTCTGTTACAGACGAATCTCAGGTCTAAATGAAGGGAGAGCTAAGAAAATCCTAGCGTACCGCCAAGACAAGGGAAGTTTTACCACTAGAGCTGAAATCCTAAAAGTAGCGGGAATCGGAAAGATCACTTACCAACAGTGCGCTGGTTTTTTGAAAGTTTTGGGAGGAACTGAGCCCTTGGACGCTACTATCATACATCCAGAGAGTTACACCATTGCCAAAGCGTAAGTTTGATGTATTTTATGTTGGGAATAGCATTAGTGAATTTGTGTTTGACCACGTCCTGCTCAATGGCAAAGAAGATATAATAATACTACATATAGAACGGTCACTCGTTACCCCCCACCCGTTTGAGTCTTCCTCACTTCCACCCCGCGCTTCACGTACCGATTTGTGCTGTGTATGGTTGAATATCAATAATACGTAACAAAACAATACATTTTAATGTTTATCTAAGGATTGATCTAAGTAAAAGGAACTTATTTTACATTATTTGGTAACTTTCTCTTCATATTTTCTTTCAAATAAAGTAGATTGGTTACTTATTGCTAAAATCCTTCCAAATTAAGTAATTGGTATACTTTTATAAGCACTAGATTTATATTCATTTTTGCAAAATTGAATACGTACCTGTCTCACTCACGCGGCATGTCGTCACGTCGTGGTGATCGCTGACAGCCATAGACGTTCCGCACACAAATGCGCGTGTAGCGTTCGTGCGTATGTGTGTTGTCTGTGAGTAAGTACTGTGTAGTGTGCGTAAGACAGCAGATTTTGTATGAAAAATCGCGGAGTGTCCGGGCTGTGCCAATGGTAAGCAGTGATGCTGTTTGGCATGCAACAAGCTTACCCAGAATATAGATGCTTTTTCTGGATGGAATATGAAAACCTCCAAGACATTGCATCGTCCGGTTGAATGTATACCATTGTAATATTGCAAAATTCGGCGAAATGTTGTCTGAATAGTTTAAAAATACCTACTGTATCACGTCGAAGTGTCCTATGTCCAGCAGTGAAGATCTTATGGCTGACACGAACTGTGTCAAGTTAGAATAATAATTATTTTTTGCAAAAAATAGCATGACCGAGTTCACCCGTGTACAGAATCATTACATAGTATAAAACAAAGTTGCTTTCCGCTGTCTGTCCCCATGTATGCTTATATCTTTAAAACTACACAACGGATTTTGATGCAGTTTGTTTTAATATATAGAGTAATTCGAGAGAAATGTTTATATGTATAATACACCTGTGCGAAACCGCGGCGCATCGCTAGAACGCAAATATTATGCACGAATCGTTGTAACATTTTTCACATTATTGTTGATTTATCAAAAATGGCTCAGCCGATTTCGATAAAATTTAAATGGGACCAATTTCGAAGTATCCTCTTTCCAATAAAAAGAATTATTGAAATCGGACTACTATGAAAAAAGTTATGCGTGGTTATACATAAAAAAAAGTATACGCGTCGAATTGTATATGTACCTCTTGCGGTGGTTCGTCGGTCAAAAAAATACCGGCTATCAAAAAGTGATGGTAATAAAAACCAATGACAAAAAAACGAATTACATAATTATATAGTCATGAACATTTTTCGATAGGCAAGCTATCATAGACCGATTTTTATGTAAATATCATTTCATAATCTGGATATCAGATGGGTGAAACTGAGGGTGTATTAATTACATTACTTCCTAACCTATATTGTCTCCTCATTTTCAGTTTTGCCAAAAAGATAGGAGTAAATATAAAAGATCTGAGTAACCCTCACTTCCCGGAGAATGTAGAAAGACTGACTATGTCCCTGGATATAAGCAAGACCAGTGAGGATCTGAAGACGGACGTTTGCACGTTAGAGCTCATCGTGAACGCGTTTAAACAGAAGGCGCATGAAGATAATATTATATCGTTTTGTCGGCCCGTGTACTCGTTGGCTGTGCAAGCTACGGAACAGGTTCGAGAAGGCATGGCGCTTACAGGTTTGTAACTGAAGTTATCACTGACTAGTTTTTGCCGGCGGCTTCGCCCGCGCTTACTTTGTAGTCATGTATGACACTCGCAAATAATGTGGCTTTTTGTGGACTTGGTTCAGTAGATCCAGATATTATTACTCTCTACAACCCCACAAACTCACGAACATTACAGCTATATTATATTAGTATAGATAGATGAATGTATACCTGATGGGGTGAGGGGCTAATCCAGGTTTCACGTAAATTGAAACTACGGCTGTTTCCGTATGGCTCTATACATGTTTGTACAGCGCCCTGGCGGTAACGAGGAAGTACTAACCAAAATGCATAGAGTCATACGCGAAGTTTAAGTAAACTACTCAAAACCTGGACTAAGGGTCCTGTTACCTGTACCGGCCTTTGGATAGTTCATAGCTGAACATAGGCTACTCACGAAGAGCGATTAGGCCATGTCCATTGTCCATCACGCTGGTTTAGAAACCTAGTAATTGGTCGCCTTCAATTTTCTTCTACAGCTTGCCTGATCTGTGAATTGGCAATCATCATCGTCATTTCAGTCATAGGGCGTCTCTGTTGAACATAGGCCTCATCTGTAGATCTCCAATAAAAGCGGTTGGAAGCGGTTTGCCTAGCATGCTAATAATTAAAAGCGTGCTGTTGAAATCTCGATAAGCTCATGTTCTTCTTGTTACGAGGGGTGATCCAAAAGTAATGATAATCAATAACAAACACAATGAATAAAATAAAAAAATAAATTTATTTCTCAACATAGTCTCCTAGCAAGTCTATACATTTAGTCCATCTCTTTTCTAAACCTAAAATTCCCTTAGAAAAAAAATCTTTATCTTGACTCTCAAAAAAGTCCTCAACCGCGGCCATCACGTCGCTATCATCGTCAAATTTCTTGCCTCGGAGATGTTCCTTGAGTCGTGGAAAGAGATAAAAGTCACTGGGGGCTAGATCTGGTGAATAGGGGGGGTGATCCACCAGCTCAAAGCCCGCTTCCTGAATGGCAGCCATGGCAATTGCAGCTTTGTGAACCGGTGCGTTGTCTTGATGGAACAGCACTCCAGCCCGCAGTTTGCCTCGCCTTTTCTCCTTAATAGCCTCCCGCAATCTTCTTATTTGTTCTGCATAGTAGGAGCCTGTAATAGTGGCCCCCTTTTCCAAGTAGTCCACCACGATTATTCCTTCAGCGTCCCAAAAAACAGACGCCATAACCTTCCCTGCTGAGCTTGACACTTTGAATTTCTTCGGCGTCGGTTCATCGGATCGTTTCCATGTCATCGATTGTTGTTTTGTTTCAGGATCAAAATGGTGGATCCAGGTCTCGTCCATGGTCACAAAACGTGACAAAAAAATATCCTTGTCTGCCTGGAAATTTTCGAGATTTGCTCTTGACATGTCGACTCGTTTCTTCTTTTGCTCGTCGTTTAACATTTTCGGTACCCAACGCGCGGAGACCTTTCTCATATGCAATTCGTTCGCAAGGATTCTTTGAATGCTGCCATATGAGATCCCTGTGACCTCAGCTACATGCCTGATAGTCACTCTTCGATCTTCCAATACAACTTCTTCAACTTTTTTCACATTTTCTTCAGTGAGGGACGTCGATGGGCGTCCTTCGCGGTGTTCGTCTTCCGTCGATGTTCTTCCCAGCTTAAACTCCTTAGCCCAGCGTGCAACTGTGGAATATGGACGAGAAGAGTCCCCAAATGTTTCCACCAAGTCGCTATGTATGTCTTTGGTAGACATTTTTTTCAAGCAGAGGTATTTAATGACAGCTCTGATTTCGTGTTTTTCCATTTTGATGTTCACTCCTTGACAGTCCGTATTCAAATGAATGTAGCTCCCGGGAATCGTGGCCTATTTATATGATTTTTTTTTCCTGAACTAGTTGGTAATTGAGCAAGTGACTGATATTTTTTTTGTATTTTTGTGTGCAGTATAAATAACTGATTATCATTACTATTGGATCACCCCTCGTAGGTGTAGGTCTTACGAAACAAGGATTCGAACAAAGAACCAAAGTTCTTCCAAGGATCTCCTCATTTCTGATGTGTGTGGGTGTGCATGTGAGCGCGTGCAAGCGTGCGTGTGTGTGTGTGTGTCAGATATCAATTCAGACGTTTCAAAGTTATCAGCTCTTTTATTGGCTGCGAGTATTTTTTTAGGGTTCCGTACCTCAAACGGAAAAAACGGAACCCTTATAGGATCACTTTGTTGTCCGTCTGTCCGTCTGTGTGTGTGTGTGTCAAGACTCTTTATATCGGGAACGCGTAAAGATATCGAGTTGAAATTTAAACTATATACGTATATCTATGGTCTCTTGCAGTTGTGTAAAAGAAAAACTTCTCAGTTATCGTATAAAAAAGTTAGAGCCGTTTATGTCGTAAAAAACCGGACATTTCGCACGCACGGAAATCATGATTAAATGAAATTATTATATTATACTATGAAATTTGGCGAGAAGCATTGACTCAGAGTCCACTAGGGCCTCAAAATTCATAAAATATGGGTTCAAAATTCAAAGTGAGTAAATGGTATCATGTGAGGTATCATATAAAAAAACTTCATTAGCACATGCTAAAACAGGTTTTTAATTATTTAACAACGTGCTCGTACGGAACCCTCGATGTGCGACCCTGATTCGTACTTGTCCGGTTTTTTTAATTTTAATTTAATCTTGTATTACATTCCAGGCGTCGTCCGCAACGTGGTGCCTTTCGGTTGTTTCGTTGATTGCGGCGTCGGGGACAACGGTCTCATACACCGGAGCAATCTGTGCGGCAACCAAACACCTAAATTAGGTGACAGAGTCGCGGTCACCGTCATCGCCTCGCCTAAACCTAGGAAACTCCAGCTGAAACTCGACAGGATACTTGACTGACCATTCCTACCTTTAGGTAATTTTATTATTTTTTATCTGATTGAATTGTAATTATCTGATTGATACATTGTGATATAAAATTAAGTTATATTATAAGCGAAAGTTGATTTGACGTAATTTGCATTTTATTAAATTGACATTAATAAATAGATAGAATTAGATCGAAACATCCCAACCAGGGGGGATAGCTCGGTAGGGATAAGTGTACCAGCCGGAAACAACAGCGAAAAATTAGGTAAACAATCTTTTTTTTTTTAATAAATCAAATAGAGTCAAAACAACCTAAGGGGCAACCAAACACCTAAATTAGGTAAAAGAGTGTCATTGGCTTGCCGAAACCTAGGAAACTGCAGTTGAAACATGACAGTATACTTGAGTAACTCTTGGTGTGACCACTATTACCATTAGGTATTTTTTTTAGGGTTCCGTACCTCAAACGGAACCCTTATAGGATCACTTTGTTGTCCGTCTGTCCATCTGTCCGTCTGTGTGTATGTCAAGACTCTTTATCTCGGGAACGCGTAAAGATATCGAGTTGAAATTTAAACTATATACGTATATCTATGGTCTCTTGCAGTTGTGTAAAAGAAAAACTTCTCAGTTATCGTATAAAAAAGTTAGAGCCGTTTATGTCGTAAAAAACCGGACATTTCGCACGCACGGAAATCATGATTAAATGAAATTATTATATTATACTATGAAATTTGGCGAGAAGCATTGACTCAGAGTCCACTAGGGCCTCAAAATTCATAAAATATGGGTTCAAAATTCAAAGTGAGTAAATGATATCTTGTGAGGTATCGTATAAAAAAACTTCATTAGCACATGCTAAAACAGGTTTTTAATTATTTAACAACGTGCTCGTACGGAACCCTCGATGTGCGACCCTGATTCGTACTTGTCCGGTTTTTTTAATTTTAATTTAATCTTGTATTACATTCCAGGCGTCGTCCGCAACGTGGTGCCTTTCGGTTGTTTCGTTGATTGCGGCGTCGGAGACAACGGTCTCATACACCGGAGCAATCTGTGCGGCAACCAAACACCTAAATTAGGTGACAGAGTCGCGGTCACCGTCATCGCCTCGCCTAAACCTAGGAAACTCCAGCTGAAACTCGACAGGATACTTGACTGACCATTCCTACCTTTAGGTAATTTTATTATTTTTTATCTGATTGAATTGTAATTATCTGATTTATACATTGTGATATAATAATTAAGTTATATTATAAGCGAAAGTTGATTTGACGTAATTTGCATTTTATTAAATTAACATTACTAAATATATAGAAATACCTCAATGCCTCAAGTCGAAAGTTTTCGACCAGTATATGTTGCCAGTGATGACTTATGGTACAGAAACGTGGTCTCTCACTATGGGCCTTATCAGTAAGCTCCAAGTAGCCCAACGAACTATGGAGAGGGCTATGCTCGGAGTCTCTCTGCGGGATCGAATCAGGAATGAGGAGATCCGTAGAAGAACCAAGGTTACCGACATAGCCCAACGAATTAGCAAGTTGAAATGGCAATGGGCAGGGCACATAGCGTGGAGGACTGATGACCGGTGGAGTCGAAAAGTTCTCGAGTGGAGACCACCTACCGGCAAGCGCAGCGTAGGACGTCCACCCACAAGGTGGACCTCATTAAGACCGCAGGATCGCGCTGGATACAAGCCGCTTCCAACCGGTCTTATTGGAGATCCATAGGGGAGGCCTATGTCCAGCAGTGGACGTCCTCTGGCTAATGGATGGATGAAATAGATAGAATTAGATCGAAACATCCCAACCAGGGAGATAGCTCGGTCGGGATAAGTGTACCAGCCGGAAACAACAGCGGAAAATTAGGTAAACAACCTATTTTTTTTAAATAAATCTAATAGAGTCAAAAGCAACCTAAGAGGCAACCAAACACCTAATTTCGGTGAAAGAGTGGCGGTCACCGTCATCGCCTTGCCGAAACCTAGGAAACTGCAGTTGAAACACGACAGTATACTTGAGTGACCCTTGGTGTGACCACTCTTACCATTAGTTATTTTTTTATTTTTTTTGGGTTCCGTACCTACCTCAAACGGAAAAAACGGAACCCTTATAGGATCACTTTGTTGTCCGTATGTCCGTCTGTGTGTATGTCAAGACTCTTTATCTCGGGAACGCGTAAAGATATCGAGTTGAAATTTAAACTGTATACCTATATCTATAGTCTCTTGCACTTGTGTAACAGAAACACTTCTCAGTTATCGTTTAAAAAGTTAGAGCCGTTTATGTCGTAAATATCCGCATATTTCGACACTCACAAAAATCAAAACCTACAGGGTACTTCCGTTGACATAGAACTATGAAATTTGGCGAGAAGCATTGTCTCAGAGTACACATATAGGAATAAATCTGAAAACTAAGGCCTCAATAGGGCCAAAAAATAGGGCCTCAAAATTCACATAATATGGGTTCAAAATTCAGAGTGAGTAAATCGTATCATGTAATGTATCATATAAAAGAACTTCATTAGCACATGCTAAAACAGGTTTTTAATTATTTTAACAACGTGTAATTTCCGATGTATGACGAGAAAAGTGAAAAAAAAAAACTTTTTTGTCGATAGTTATAGTATAGATTTTAACAACTTACTTCCCAATATTGTGAAATTTTCTGGATTTGTACGGAACCCTCGGTGTGAGAGCCTGACTCGCACTTGTCCGGTTTTTTAAACTGATTGATTGATTTGACGTAACTTGCATTTTAGCCGACTTCCAAAAAGAAAGATCCTATGTTCATCTGTATGTATTTTTTTTTGTAAGAAAGCCGATTTTTATGAAAAAATATCTTGAGGTCATACTTCCCATTCGGTGATCATACTTCCCATTCAGTGGCACCGTTTAAATTTTATAATAATGTGAAAATGACTACATCGATGGATACTCTATCCGTGCGAACTATTCGAATTCAGAGTGTCAAGTGGGAGATTTGCAAATCAAATCGAATTACTTGTACGTCGCGTTGACCGAGCGCGCCGCGCACACACGCGAGCACATTGACACACACGCTTGAATTAGCCAATCACAGACGTTGCCGCGCTCGTGTACGATCGGTTTGGCGCTCGTTACATTACCGTAAAAAATACTCACACTTAGCTATTCAGTTTTCTGTACGTGACACAAGATGGCGCAGTGCCATTTCCATAGAAATCACATCAAACGTTACCGTGATCGAGCTCGAGGGAACGAAACCCTCAGGGTGAGAACGACAACTTCCTAAAATGACAAAATCCGAAAATGACAATTTCCTAAAATGACAACTTCCAAAAATGCTCATTCTGTTGCAGTTTGCCACTTTTTTGCCAGTGTCCAGTACATGGAAATTTCATAGTCATGGAATAGAGTTAGATAATAACCCTTATTATAAAATATGAGCAGTAAATATAAAAAAACACCAATAAGATTTTTACCACGAGCAAAACACAAATAACTTAGAAGATATAAAGAAAATTTAAAAACATTAGGTACATCAGAGACGAGAGGTTGTCAATTTAGGTAGCTGACGATTTAAGATGTTGTCGTTTTTGAAAGTTGACATTCTAAAAAAGTTGTCGTTATCGGAAGTTGTCGTTTTTGAAAGTTGACATTCTAAAAAGTTGTCGTTATCGGAAGTTGTCGTTTTTGAAAGGTGACATTCTAAAAAGTTGTCGTCTTCGGAAGTTGTCATTTTAGGAAGTTGTCGTTCTCACCCTGAGGGTTTCGTTCCCTAAAAGTAAAAGTTGAGTTGAAATAACTTCATTTTATTAACGTTAACTATAACTAAGTAAAATTAAAATATAAATTATTCCGCTTCCATAAAACTGTCGTGTTTCGGGTTCAGGGAGTACATATGGAATACTGCCTTGTTGACGATGGCGTCGCATATTCCAGAAGTAACACTGAAAAATAAAAATAGTTTAAAAAGTTTGAACTTTGGCTCAGTTGTAGGCTGAAACAACTTCATGCCTGCTGTGGATGTGACTTACAAGCTGCGGATATATCCTGACTAAAGCCCACTTAACCGCTACGCAAAGATTGGGCTCTACCTTTGATTTGGTCTATACATCAGCGTAGTGCGAGAGTGAGATACATCTATCCCACTCCTTTATGAGGTCAGACAAATGTGATCAAGAGTTCTTTTAACATATTTTCCACGTAATTTTTTATTCCCCGAGAAGCGAGCGAGGTCTGTGCTTCCCACACGACAATTTTGCTTTCGTCTGTCCAGATGTTATTTCCTTTGAAAAGGAGGGAAATTTGCTGGTGCGCTATCTATCAGCCGATTTCTATGATACGAGTATTTCACAAGATTGTTTAGTATCTAAATCTGAACAAAATGTGCGAGTATGAACCAAATCGGTCATGAGCGAGTTGATATGTAGACTTGAAATTTAGTTAAAGACGAGACGCGAGGTCTACTGTTCGGAGAGCTACTAGTAAGTATTGTTTTTAAACTTTCGCGATTTGAACACATTATTATTATGTACTACAGGACTAATCCCGCACTAAAATTACGAGATAAATAAATACCTCATCATCCCGACGTTTCGACCGAGTTGCATCGGCCGTGGTTACGGGTTTCAAGTAAGTAGTAATGCAAACAGCATTTCAGCACTTTATATTTACTAGTAGTTCTTGGCTTGACTCGACTTGGCGGAAACCCGAGATGCGTGGAAAGAAATGGGTATTTGCCCACCACTGGGATTAGGACACATCAGGCTGAGAAAAACAAAAACCAACCCACCGTCTGCTCAAGCGCGGTTTCACCTCACTATCAATGATTCTAACCAGTTGAGAGTGCGTCGGAATCTCTTCCTTGGAATAAAACGAAATCTGGTTCTTGAACATTTTGCTGTGCAGTGCATCCCTGCGAATAGAATATTATTATTTGACTTTGGATAACCAACTTTTACTATGGAATAGAATAAACCCTAAAATCACGAAAAAAGTTCTATACCATAAAATATCCATATTGACCTTCAACAAAATGTTCTTCAATAAAATAAACATACATAATTTTATGTAATGATATCTTAGAATATGTTTTTTTTTATTTCCTAGGATATATTCATTTTTCAAAGAAACACAAGACCGAGCTTCTCTCACTCAGAACAAAAATTTAAGCAACATATCGGAATTAGCTTTTCCTCGAAAATACCGGCTATACAATAAACTTATATAGAAAACTCTTTTTCAAATGTTCAAAAATGATAATCACCATAGTATACCATCCAATACTTTTATGATGTCCACCATAGTCATGTTGTTCCCACTCGATGACTTATCACGGTTTTCGTTCGGTTCATTCAGATCCGACGATAGCAAATCGTAAGGTGGAACCTGGAAACATACTTTACAATCATTGCTCATAATATTTTCAATTGATAAAGTGATGAGTAGTTTAAGACTAGATTTGAATGACCCATCAAAAATTATAAGTTACACTTTGCTTGACTGAATGTACATACCCGCTCCCACATTTGTTTCAACAGCAGCCTTGTATATCCATCTCTTTGTCCTTTTGAAGATATCGAAACTGTCATAGCCAAATACCACGGCTGAGGTTTCTCCAAGTCCAAGACATAAGGTGGAGAATCGTTTATACCCTAGAATGAAAATCATAATCAAAACTAGCACTTTCCTTTGAAATACGAGTACCTACAGCACAATACTGGGGTCGAAAATTTCTCAAGTTCACCACGTTAGACGTCTCCCATAAGTAAGGTCACCCATAAGATGGGCAGACCACCTACGATCGTAGATGTAAGACCATAGGATCGCGCTTGATGTAAGCTACTTCCAACTGGTCTTTGGAGATTTATTGTAGATGCCATGTCCAGCAGTGGACATTCTAAACCAGATATGATGAGGGAAGTAACACATACTGGATGAAACAGTCCGTCTTCTGTGATAATGAATTCTTGATTGCATTTCTCTATCTTATTTCTTCTGAGTAATTCGTTTCGTTGGTACCGCTTGCGCTCAGTCAGGTCCAAAATTTCACAGGCTACTGTCGTCCTGTAAAATTTTATTTGTTAAACTCGATCGACATTCATTTAGGTACATATTTGTCTGATATTACCGTTATTATTTTGTCCTGCTTTTACATATTATAGGGGCAATACATACTTTGCAAAGTTCAGGACTACTCGTTATTTTAAACCAATATTTCGCTCTGAAATTACGAAAAAAAATCGTCGCTCATACATTTTGTTGAGAGTCAAAACTTTTGAAAAAGTTGATTTTTTTTCGCTATTTCAGGGTTGGTCCCCTCAGAGCAAATAAAAAAATCAAGAGAGAATGTTGTGAACAAATAAGTGAGGCCGACCAAAACTACGCCTCGCCGTGTAAAGAAAATTACACACACATCAACGTACAAGAAAACTACGCCTTGACTTGTCAGTCGAACTATGGCGGCGCAGCAGTGACGCACTCACACATGTATAAAAAACCGGCCTCACTTGACTGTTCAACGACGTTCCCTCTTGATTTTTTTATTTGCTCTGAGTTGGTCCCATCTTAAGTTGTTCCTAATGATGTACCTCTGCAACAGCCCGAATGATTATTTGATATTTAGCTACATCTTACGTAAAAGTTGCTGGCTCCTGAAGAGTATACACGGTCATTGTTATCCATTCGGTACATTTCGGATGTATGACGCCCCAGCACGGCGTCATAACTATGTTTACTATATTTGCAATCCTTTCTCTGAAAGTGTTATCAAATTATTATTTTTAGGGTTCCGTACCTCAAATGGGAAAAAACGGAACCCTTATAGGATCACTTTGTTGTCCGTCTGTCCGTCTGTGTGTATGTCAAGACTCTTTATCTCGGGAACGTGTAAAGATATCGAGTTGAAATTTAAACTGTATACGTATATCTATGATTTCTTGCAGTCGTGTAAAAGAAAAACTTCTCAGTTATCGTTTAAAAAAGTTAGAGCCGTTTATGTCGTAAAAACCGCATATTTCGACACTCACAAAAATCAAAACCTACATGGTACTTCCTGTGGACATAGAACTATGAAATTTGGCGAGAAGCATTGTCTCAGACTACACGTATAGGAATAAATCTGAAAACTGAACATTTTTATTTAAAGCACAAAAAATACAGCTTCAAAGTGAGTAAATGATACATGTAAGGTATCCTATAAAAGAACTTCATAAGCACATGCTAAAACAGGTTTTTAATTATTTAAACAATGCGTAATTTTCGATGTATGATGAGAAAAGTGAAAAAAAAAACTCGTTTGTCGATGGTTATAGTATAGAGATTTTATCAACTTCCCATTTTTGTGAAATTTTCTGGATTTGTACGGAACCCTCGGTGTGCGAGCCTGACTCGTACTTGTCCGGTTTTTTATTTTTCTATCATTTCCAGTCACAAATTACTTACTTAATAAAGTCCTTGTAAAGAAAACGAGAAGTGACGTCGCGAGTCCCCACATGCTTTATCTTCTTCATAATTTTTTTTTATTGACAAAAAACGTGTCTATTTTTTGACAATCCTACTAACGGTCTAATTACACAGAGATACTCTATTTAACAAGCCGTGGTGGTCTAGTGATAGTGACACCCGCCTTACAATCGTGAGGTCGTGGGTTCAAATCCCGGTCCCGTACCAATGAGTTATTTGGAATTTATGTACGGAATTTAACACCGCTGGCTTTTCGGTGAAGGATAACATCGTGAGGCAACCTGCATATGTCAGTAGAAGAAATTCGATGGCGTATGTGAGTCCACCAACCCGCACTGGGCCAGCTTGGTGGATATGGCCCAAACACCCATCGTGGGTAGGCCTACGTCCTGCAGTGGACTATTAATTTTGTTTGTGTGTTATGTTTTACTCAGTCATCTTGCCTCTTGCAATTCACAATATGTTCAAACTTACGGAAGCCAAATAAATCGCATAATATGGTCCGTGTCGTTGCAAATAGCTATTATGTCTCTTGAGAGCGAGTGAGTAGGCATCATTGGTATCGTTAGGTGCTCCATAGACAAATGGATCTAGAACAAAACGTTTATTAAGGCTGAATGCGCACTCGTTCGAGCTGTAGGAGCCATCAAACACTTGCAATATTTGAGAGAAATACGGGTCATGCGCTAGAGACAGGTGCGTAACGGTGTATGGTGTATAACTACAATTTCACATAAAGATGACTGCAGCTCCTGCGGTACAGGCGGGTGCACATTCAGCTTAACGTGATGGAGTTCGATTTCTACAAGCATTTTATTGCTTTACTTGCTTTTGGCTGCGTGATATTTTAATTACTGTTCTATCTCATTTAAACCTTTTATTTTTATATGCCAAAAGTCAAGTCGATCCCTCCCCCAGTTGCTTCGTAAAATAGAAACAAACAAACCAACAAACACGCTTTCAGATTTATAGTACATACTAAAGCGTTACTTACGGTGTTTTCCCTATAAGCAGATCTGATAACCTTCTCAACATAGTTTGGCATATCGAGCCTATTCTCGATGCAGTTCGGCAGCCCGCCTTGTCCTCTCACCAGAATCTTTTCAGTGTCATATCCAAATGAACAAAGAAATACCACCTGTCAAAAGAATTCGAATATTCAACATAGAAATATAGCCACGGTTAAAGTTGGCGTCGTTCGGAAAATATTTTAAAAATCAAATTTAGTGTAAATTTAAATTTACTTCAAATACCTACCGGACTGAAACATATAACGGCTAAAACAGCATATTGATAGAAGGACAAAAAACGCCAGTTGTATTTGCAAAATTATGCGCGTTAGAACAAAGCGTTTCGAATCCTCATTCCTCATACGAACAGCCAGAATGTGGAACGCTTTGCCTGGGTCTGTCTTCCTGCTAAAGTACAACGTGGGTGTCTTCAAATCCCGAGTAAATAGGTATCTTCTAGGTAAGCGTGCTACATCCTAGACCGCATATCTGCTCAACATTAGGCAGTATGTAGTTAAACGCAAACCTATAAGGAATAAAAAAAATTACTTACCCATTCTTATTCAGCAACATTACAACCTTAACTCAAACAGCATTCTACCTAAGTAATATTGGACAATAGAGCTAATGTAGAGTATGACTGCGTACCTCGTAGTCAAGCATTTCAGTAGGCATAAACGCAAATGGTATAGCTAATTTCCCGAGTGGAGGCACCTCGGCAAAGTACAGCAAGCAGCGGATTACAGAATGCGGCGATATCGTGTTGCCTCTCAACATTCTCCAAGTCGTAAAGACATCTGTCGAATTGTATAACCACACGATCTGAAAATTGACACATTTTTAAACCTAGGCAGCTTTCTTCGGCCCACTGGCAAAGCCTGTTCCTATTTCGCTAATCTCTCTTCTTGCGTCAGTCTCGTTCAAGTGTAGCCAATATGTTTTTACGATTTCATCGCGTTCGCATCGCTTCTTTGGTTGGTTCCGGGGTTGCGTTTAGAATCTCGCGGCCCACTGTCAGTTATCTACTTTACCAAATATCTTCTGGCCAAGTATCCTTCGAAATACATTTTCATCACATCTATTCGAAAAGGACTACTTGGTTCGCCTTTAAGTGCGCCCAAAGGTGGTGTTTTCTATAAGGAACTTTATAAGTGCGACGGAATTATTTTTGCTGCGCACTTTTTGAATTTGGACCAATAAGTGCGACGGAACGATCTTTGCCTCGCACTTTTTGAATTTGGAAGTACCTATTTGTAATGTTAGAGTCCAGTGCCAAGTTTTGGCGGGAACGCGGAAAAGTCATGTCGCCTCATTGTATTATTTTGTTAAACTTGTGTTTTATCAGTGATAATTAGTGAAAAGTTGTGGTATTTCGTTGATTATGGGCGGTCAAGTACAAACATAGTCCAAGTCATACTTCAGTAAAGCAGGCACGTAAATCATACGTGCATGAGTGTAGGCAAGTGATATAATGTGACGTATCAGGTCGTTCCGTGTTGTCACCAAAACTCCATAGATGCCTCTAGTAAAGTATCCACTGCTTTACTGAAGTATGACTTGGACTATGTTTGTACTTGACCGCGACTTTATTGGACTATGACGTGACTACGACAGTGACTATTTAGTTAAATATCAAAAATTATTAAAACTTAACACTACTTGACACTGGCAAATGCACAACAATGCGACGCCAAACAAAAGAAGAAGAAGAAGAAGAAGAGTTCAGCGCCAAGAAAATGAATGAAAAAAAGGTAAATATAAGTTTTCATTTGATTTATTATTAGATACCATTTAATTTCAATTTAGTTGTTACTCTACGTTTTATTAAATAATAAAATATGAGGTGAGGTGCCTTTTGTTTTCTCATAGAGGCTTGGAAGAAGATAATAGACCATGCATAGAGGTGATGAAAAGTAGAGTGTACCACTCAGGCGCAAAATACCCAACTAGCAAAAAGTTGTGCTATAACAGTCGCGGCGACGTTTTGGTTTTACTGTTTAGTTCTATAAAAGTCCCATATTTAGTGCTATAAACGTCGAGTCAACGTTTATACAACGCGAAAAAGGCGCAGATTATAGCACTAAAAAGTGCTGTAGAAGTGCAGTAACTGTGTAAATAGGACGAATGATTTGTGCAATAAACATCGAATAAAAGCAAAACGATCCCAATTTAGTGCAGTAAAAGCAATATAGCTGCAACTGTACCCCTTATTGATAGAGTTGAAGTGTTTATGTTGCCACTAATCAGCAATAAAGTGAAGTAAACGCTGCTAATTTGCTACAATTCGACATTTTTGTTCTTTAAACGCCAAATTTGCACTGTTATTCCATTTTAAATTAGAACGATTGCGTATTCTGTGCCGTTATGGAAATGCACCAGTATTTGTGTGTTTGTCACTTAAAATATTATAAAAGACAGAGGTGTCATGTCCATTTAGTAATTATTAAAAAGAATACAGTTTCTATATCTAAATGTATCTCTACATAATTATATAGGAAAATTACTGGCAATTTAACTTTGTCGATAAACTGTAATGTATTATTTAACATATATGTGTGGGCCACGCGTCTTTTGCAATAATTTTGTAGATATATTTTATAAATTCCATTTAATTTTATTAATATGCTACTAGGGAGCCATTACGCGAACACTAGTAAATTTGTTGCTGTTATATCATACTAACTCGACTATTCGTCGAATAAATGTGACTGCGTTGCATTCATATGCAGCCATGTTTTGGGTTTTTGAGCAATAAAAGTACCAAAAACACTTTTACTCAATATTTTGTCGAATAAAAGTGCTATAATAAAATTGTTACACTTGAGGTTCTGTAACTGTAATTGGAAAACTATAATTCGACTTGTGTTTTTACCGTGTTATAAAAGAAACTATGTTGCTATTTAATCACCAGGTAGCTAGTATTCGACAAATTTGCTGAATAAAAAGTATGTCAGGTAATTGTCGTATAAAAGCTTTTTTTACACATTAAATAGTAAATCAAACACTATTATAGCCCTCGTATAGCATTTATTTGTGACATAAGCCAGATACGGGCACTTCTATACGATTTGCACTAAAAGACATAACATAAACACTTTTACTGCACAATTTTGTACGTATGTAGCTACTATTCAACAATTATTCGATGTTTAGTCGAGTAAATGTTTTCTTATTCGACTATTTTGCTTGTTGGGTATATTTTTGGCTCGGGCGACGTACTTTGAATCCCTCGCTACGTTCAGGATTCTACTAAAGAATCCCTCTCTTCGCTCTGGATTCAAAAAACCGCCCTCGCCGTAAAAATATTATTTTGCTCCCTTATGATACAATCTACTATTGTGTCGTACGGCCACGGAATGTAACATACTGTCGGTTTTAATGTTTCCTGATAGATGTCTGCTTCAGCTTCGACTACAACTTCGCTTAGTGGTCGCAAGTTGGTGGTCAAGGGCAGACCTATTCGTGATAAAAAACCGGACAAGTGCGAGTCAGGCTCGCACATCAAGGGTTCCGTACAAACACATTGTTAAAATAATTAAAAACCTGTTTTAGCATGTCCTAATGAAGTTCTTTTATATGACACCTTTCATGATTCGATTTACTCATTTTGAATTTTGAGCCCATATTTTGTGAATTTCGTGGCCCTATTTTTTGTGATGTTAATAAAAATGTGCAGTTTTCAGATTTATTCCTATATGTGTACTCTGAGACAATGCTTCTCGCCAAATTTCATAGTTCTATGTCAACGGGAAGTACCCTGTAGGTTTTGATTATTTTGAGTGTTTTGGTTTTTTACGACATAAACGACTCTAACTTTTTAAACGACAACTGAGAAGTTTTTCTTTTACACAACAGCAAGAGTTCATCGATATACGTATACAGTTTAAATTTCAACTCGATATCTTTACGCGTTCTCGAGATAAAGAGTCTTGACATATACACAGACGGACAACAAAGTGATCCTATAAGGGTTCCTTTTTTTCCTTTTGAGGTACGGAACCCTAAAAATGTTAGGTACTGTACTGTACTGTACCAGCCTTTTTAACAGTCCACTGCAGGACATAGGCCTACCCACGAAGGGTGATTGGGCCATACCCACCACGCTGGCCCAGTGCGGGTTGGTGGATTCACATACGCCATCGAATTTCTTCTACGGACGTATGCAGGTTGCCTCACGATGTTTTCCTTCACCGAAAAGCCAGTGGTGTGAAATTCCGTACATAAATTCCAAAGAACTCATTGGTACGGGACTGGGGATTTGAACCCGCCACCTCACGATTGTAAGGCGGGTGTCACTACCTCTTGACCACCACGGCTTATTTAAAATGTTAGGTGCCTATCCGATATCCTCTAATTTATATTCAGCCATACCCGTATAACAGGATCCAGATTATTGATAGGCACTCTGCCGCAATCCATAACTGCCAAATATTCTGTCACGCCAACAGGCCGTCTCAGTGGAGTCAGCAGTCCTTTATTGATGTGGTTAGCGAACATATTCACGTACAAATATACAACCCTCTGATTGGGCATCGTCAACGCATAACACAGCTTGTTCGGCCCTTCTTCGGTGTAGGCAATTGTTAAATAGAGTAGCCCGGGATTATCAGGCTGAAAACAAATGCTGGTTATTGGTAGGTAGCGCTCATAGCGTATTTTCAAAATTAAAAATTATTTATTTCGTACAAAAAAAAACATAAGGTAACATATAACAAAGAAACGATGCTACCCGCAGTAGTCAGGAAGACTGTGTCGCAGATAGCAATGCCCACCTCCAGCAAAGAATTGTACAAAACAGGTATATATATATACATAAATAAGAAGTTAGAATGACAGAAACCATTTTTGAACAATCAATTAAAGATGCGCGCTTGTGTGTGTGAGTGAGTGTGTGTGTGTGTGTGTGTGTGCATGTATATGGCCGTGTGCGCGTCTAGTAATGTGAGCACATGTAATACTGCGATACACGAGATCTCATAAGAGTCAAGGTTCGCAGCGTTACTCATGGGAAAGTGTGCATTCATTTACGCATGTTAAAGGTCGGGTCTGTGTTACCATATACATTATGTAATAACCGTAATCAAGTCCTCAGTGTCTTTGTAGGACAAAGACAAAAGCCATTCAATACATTTCACTTTACATTTGTAAGAGAAAGTAAGTAAGTTGACTTGGTGTTGGTCGTTGATCACCAAAGTGTAACAACGTTTGGCACGGTTAGTCTTCGGATGGGTGATCGCGGGCGGCATATTACAACTGAGCGCTACCGTGGCTCGGATGACACGAATTGTGGGTCCTGGTTGTTTTAACCGTTTAGCCATATCAGAGGTTTTCAGGCGGTTTAAAATCTGTGACACCAGGGCTGGCCACCCGGCCTACACGATCTTAGGCACTATTGGTCATCCGTTAGTGCTGTTTTTTGCAACCTTAGCTTCTATACTTATATCCTTACTTATATAATAGTACATTACTTAGTTGACTGTTTGCTGCAGCACACTAACAGCACTAAGCACACTGCGCGGCTTGAGTTTCATTGTACAGATCCGTTTAAAGCTTCGGCTTATTCTTATCTTGTCTACCTACAGCTGGTATGGTAGTTCTACAGACTCCTACAAAACCGCAAATCCCGAAATCAGAAACATTCATCTAGAAACAATATCGACCAAGTTCGATATCCAACTAACCGTTACGATTCCATTCAACGGTGACAGCTCTACCATCGACCTGTGATGGCAGTCGTGTCTCATTTCATACGTAGATATCCCAATTTTCACTTCGATCATACTGCAGTCGCAAATCTTCTCCCTACGTAGGCACCAAGCGACTGGGACGTTGTACACGCACCCCATTACAAATATCAGTTCAACGATACCCGGTCGAACGCAGAGGTCAGGTGCATAGATATCTACATGCAAAGGCAAGTTCGGCCTGCATTCTACGAGGGCTTTGTTTAGTCTGAAAAAACTTATGATTGAGCACACTTTGCAGGAAGGTCTTTAGTCGGGGTCGTATGGTATAATTATATCTTCTTTGGTATGGTTTAGGAATGGTGACAAGTCGGCAAGAATATCGTAGAATATCCGCTCATAAGGTGCCAGACCTGATGAAGAGTGCAGGAAAGTCGCTTCTTATCAGTTTTCAATACACAATTCATTATATCCATAACGACAATATTAGGCAATATTAATATTGTCTATTTTTAGGGTTGATATTTTATTTTACGTTGTGTCGTAAAAAATAACTCGGCAGTGAACGAAACATTTCATTTTGTATCTACTGATAGAAATCTGTACAGAACATCTAACGCCTAAAATGATGATTCATTATCTACTTACATTTTTTTAATAAAAAATAATGTTCTACTTACTCATCCACATTGGTGAGGTTCCATAAACAATAGTTGCTTAATATGACCGGACATTTCACTGAGATTGTTCTTTTCACCTAAACATATAAGTTGACTATCACAGAAGTTGAACGCAATATTTTAGTAATTTACAATGTAAATTTTTGTTATTGGTGGACACCATAATATGTTATACCTACTAAGCGCTACACAAATCGGCGGATGAGAAGTTGACACTTCGCGCTGATTCGCTAATTATTGCGCATGTGTGCACAATACGGACACAAATTGGCGAAGAGTAAGCACGGGCGCAGGAAACACGCGTGAGGCATGAGGTTGGCGGGCGGGTGTGCCCCGGCGTGTCGTCTCTCTGGCCCCCGCGCATATCTATATTTCAGCTTTTGCGCATAACTTCCCATCCGCCGATTCGTGTAGCGCTTAGTAGGTATATATAGTATCGCAAAATATTGCTCTACAAAATATAATATTGGCATCAATTTCGTCATCATCGTCGGAACTAAAATCCCCCTCTTGTTCTGCCAGCCTTTTAATAGTCCACTGCAGGACGTAGGCCTATCCACGAAGGGTAAAAGAGCCATATCCACCATGCTGGCCCAGTGCGGGCTGGTGGATTCACATACGCCAACGAATTTCTTCTACGGATGTGTACAGGTTGTCTCACGATGTTTCCCTATCACTTATTTACACTATTTATAATAATTTGTTCACCTTTAGAGTTGGATATATCCCATCATACCAGAGTACGTGAATCTTTTTACTTATCGGATGTATTTCTTCGATTTCATCAAACTCTGTGCGAAACAGTACGGTATATTTGATGTGTATGCGCCTCGGGCCCGCTCCATCGGGAGTTACCGTCAGTTTCACATCGCAAAAACTTGATGGCTTCAAACTATTCTGTCAAATAGAGAATATCGTGATTATTCTCTATATTGTCACATCAGATCTAAATCTGACTGCATCGGTGGCTCAGTGGTTAGCGACTCTGATTTCTGGATCAGAGGCGTGGATTCGATACCCACCCAAGGCAAGCATTTATGTGATGAACATAGGTGTTTTCTCTGTGTCTGGGTGTTATTGAGGTACTGTACTGTATCAGCCTTTTAATAGTCCACTGCAGGACGTAGGCCTACCCACGAAGGGTGATTGGGCCATATCCACCACGCTGGCCCAGTGCGGGTTGGTGGATTCGCATACGCCATCGAATTTCTTTTACGGAAGTATGCAGGTTGCCTCACGATATTTTCCTTCACCAAAAAGCCAGTGGTGTGAAATTCCGTACATAAATTCCAAAGAACTCATTGGTGCGGGACCGGCATTTGAACCCACGACCACACGATTGCAAGGTGGGTGGGTGTCACTCCCTCTAGGCCACCACGGCTTCACGGCATTGAGGTACTATCTATATACACAGTCAGGTCCTAAACTCTGTCACATGTTTAATATAAAATAATTGAAACAAGTTTATTAATTATGTAACCATTTATGTACCAAAATGAACTTAACAAAACATAGATTTTTATGACAATAAAGTTTATTCAAAATGACCACCGTGATTTTGAATACAGGCCTTCAATCTGCGCGGCCAGTCGTCTATCGCAGCACGAACGAGGTCCATGTCAATATCGACGGCTGCCTTAATCAAGGATGTCTTGAGTGACTCCAAATTGGGATGAGGCTTTGAGCACGCCTTTTCCTCCAAGTGTTGCCATATCTTGTAATCTAACGGACTCAAATCTGGACTGGAGGAGGGCCCGTCTTCGTGCCGGATGAAGTCGATTTCACGCGCCGCCAGCCAGTCTTGTGTGCTCTTCGCTCTATGAGCTGGCGCCGAATCTTGTTGGAATACCCAGTGCCTGTTATTGAACATGTTATGAGAAACAGGTTCCACAAGGTTCGTCAAGACTGTATTTTGATACACAACTGCATTCGTTTTTACACCTTTCTCACAAAAATGTACCTCTGTTAAGCCCCAATAAGAAACTCCCAACCATACCATGAGCGAGGATGGAAAATGACCTCGTTGGACACGCGGAATACGGTTGCTCGCTTCTTCACTACTGTGTGCGTACACCTTATCATTGTTTGTTGTAGCTCTCTTCTACGGTAAAAATTTATTCATCCGAAAAAAGAATTTCCCGATATTTTTTTTCCGCGTACCGCTTCAACAAAGCGCGGCATCTCTTCAGTCTCAGGTCCATTAGACGAGCATTTAAACGATGTCCTGTTTTTCTTCAATATGCCCGAAGCCTAAGTCTTCATTTAACACCCTTATCACCGTGGTTCTGCTTAACCCCATCTGAAGGGCCAACAGTTTCTGCTTACGTTTGGGATTTCTTTAAATTCGATACCTTCACAGCTTTTATCACTGCTGGAGTTCTAACAGACCGAAGGCGACCACTTCTTGACCTGTCATCTACACTAGAGTCTTCATTGTATCGTTTGATGGTACGATAAACGAATCTTTTGGTTATATTCAAATTTTTCAGTATGTCAAAAATTTGAATTGGCGCATAACCGCAACGATGCAACGCAATAACTGCAACACGGTCTTATTTAAGCGTCCACTCCATATTTAAAAATGAGTAAAATTCTAAAAAGCTTACATTTTTATTTTCATGAACAATTCGAAATTCGAATTCAATAAACTTTTTTATGGCCAGCATTCTAAAAGAAAAGTTTTTACTGTGTGACAATACTTATGACCTGACGAATCATCTAAATATGGATTATTGATAATATTTTCTGGATTCGTCCGGATCCCTCGATGTGCGAACCTGACTCGCACTTGTCCGGATTTTTTGGTGTTTTTTCACTTTATAACGATAGAACTTCCCGAACTTAAACCTTGTTTACTTTGTTAACACATTAGCCTATTAATTCGAGTAATGTCGCAAATGAAATAGTAAATTCCAGACGGTTATATCGGGTGTAAATAGATCGGTCGACCCTTGGCGGACTCAGTTTTTTCGCGATTACCTTCGAAGCGTAAGCATCTCGTGTACAGTGAAGTGTGTGTGAATATCAGTGCCAGTGTGAAGTGTTTTGTGCATACCAAGTGCGTCGTGTGCTATTGTGATTTTGTGCAGTGAATGTGTGTAATAAAGTGCATAGTGACCAATCGGCATTTTAACTGATCATCCAAGAACCCATCTCGTAACAATATTATTATGTACCACGCCTTACATCCGTATTTTTAGGTCAGTGTCCCGCTTCATTTCTCTGGTTTGCTTACCACAGGTGATTCGATATCCAGCCTATCACCACTGTAGTCGTCTTCCAATCCGTCAATCAGATGATATAGTTTAGAAGTGAAATAGCAAGTGCCATTGTTGTAAAGCGTCACGGAACATGTCTTGCTATCGCCCACCACTATGTCGTGTAGGTTCAACGTTTTGGGTATAATCTGTAATGTACATTTGTTTAATGCTACATTAAGCTCTACTGCTTACAGCTACTTTTATTGCTAAAAAAAAAGAAAACCAGGCAAATCAATACTTCTAAGCATAACAAATAATTGCAACTGAGCTGAGTAAGCTACGCAAAGCAATCAATTTAAATTAAATGACCGCCTCGGTGGCTCGGTGGTTAGTGACCCTAACTTCTAGATCAAAGAGGCGTGGGTTCGATCCCCACCAGGGCAAATATTTATGTGATGAACATAAATGTTTGCTCTGTGTCTGGGTGTTATTTAGTTACTATCTATAGGTATAAGTATGTATTTAAAAATAAGTACATGTAGTATATCAGTCTCTGGCAGCCATATCACAAGCTTTGCTTAGTTTGGGGCCAGCGGCCGTGCGTAAGATGTCCCAAAATATCTATTTATAATCTTACTAAGCAATGCAAGCAAACTATCTATTTGTAATAATACAGGTTCTCAGTCTGGCTACAGTTATTGAATAAACTTAAATAATAAATCACCCTCAAATCGGGAAGTTCCGAAAATCCTGTTATATTGATGAATATCTCGGCAGTGTCTCCGACTGGCCTAAAGCACAAATAGGAAAAAACTCTGACTTGTGTTAATGCACAATTTAGCAGAAAAAAGGTTGAACTAGGGTCGCTGCACGGATCCATATAATTCGTATCAACTTCAAACAACAAAATATATAGGAATGAAAACGGCGGATCACCCTTGATATGTTTTTATTTCACCAATTTACTTAAAGAATCACAGTATTATCAGATGAGACAAAAATTGTTTCAAGATTTCTATGCCAATCTAATGGCCATTCTCTCCAATGTAGCAACTTTACCATGAAAAACGTGGTTATTGCACTTTTTTTTCAAGTTTCATAACTCAGGTGTTACTATCGCGTGGTTTTTGCTGATGGCAGTCGAAACTACATAATATGTAGTTTCGACTATAATATTATGCAGACGACAGCAAGTCTACTATATTATAGTAGACTTGCTGTCGTCTGCCAAAAACAAAAACACGAGCGAGGCAAACACCTGTGTCATATTCTAATTAAAATATGCAGCAACTTACCTTCCATTAATCAAGCAGACGCATGAGCATGTGCATGTCGTATTGTAGACCTTGTTGGCTTCCTTGGGGAAGAACCACCACCGGTATCGCACAATCTCTTTAGGCGGAAGCACAATGGTTCCACAGTCATCCGCGCCAAGCCAGGACACATAGTTTAAGACCCTTATACTGGAAAAGTTCGTTTTACTTTCAGCCAGTTGCAATTTTTGACGTCTTATAAATCGATGAACGCCGATTGGACGCACGAAAAAGTGTCATGTTCCACCTGAGCCGAGTGTGCTAGCGATAGAGGGGCACGATCAGACTAAGCGTTCCGCTTGTTTCAGTTATAGATTCAAAAATTCATCAGGGTTGATAGAGATAAACTACCTATTGAGCCAAATATATTTATTTATCCTAATAAATTCAAAATTAATTTTAAAAAAATCGGAGGGATCTTTTTTGTTTTTAACTGTTGTAATAGACTCAGAAAAATATGAACTTTCTCAAAATGTAACGAGTGTTGTGGTTAGAAATTTTGATTATTACTTATTATACCAGCCTCCATACATTTTGTGGACATGTCCTTTAACGTCCATAAACCGACCGACTTTCAGCACAATATGATCGATGGTGAGACACTCTCTAGCTCTTGTTGCACTCTCTAGCTCTACGAATTAGACTTAACTACACTTAGAGTTAATAAGATTTGGAACTTACTGTATTTCCATTCTAGTCAAGTTATGGATGAAAGCGGTGCAATAGTTGGTGCATCCAGTTATTGTTGGTGGAAATTCGAACATCGCATGTGTCTCTGGGTGGTAACCATGCGACATAATTTCAATATGGCTTATTTCTGCGTTACCAGTTAGACATACCCGAGTCTAGAACACATTTTATTAAGCCTCCAGAATGTGAAAAACTGTTCTTTCGTTTATCAATATGCAAAAAATTCAACTCGTAATTTTAATGAGATAAATCGGTACCTTTGTATGTCTTTGTGTTTACACTTTGATTAGTGATTAATGCAAGTGTTGAGTGATTAGTACAAAACAAGTGTAGACACTAATTGAATAGTGTGAGAGTGTTGCTGACTACTAATATGATTTCACTTGTTACTTTTTACAGAAAGTATATGAAAATACCTTTTGGCTCCTGTTAATGATAAGATCCCAAGTTTCACAGTAATCTCCACAAGATCTCGGTTCCAAGGCCACCGAAATTATTTGCCATCCGCGACCAGGCACGATCCCGCACATTGGCATTACTACGAAATTTCTACGACAAAAAAGTTATAGCACTTTTCTCCCTTGTTCAATGACTTCAAGCTGTTGACTGGACTGGTGAATGACCAGTCTCTTTTAGGGATACTCACGTTCCATAAGGTGCGTCAAATTTGAAATACATCGGTCTTTCCAATTTGTTGGCTAGCATGAAGTTAGCGAACGTAGTCCTATGAGGAACTGTGGGCGGCAGTACGACCTAAAAGCATTTTACCCAAATATAGTTACACCACTGAAATCACTTTGGAGAAAAGTGATGAAGAGAGAGGATGCAACATTCGCTTACCTCAGCCGGAGCATCCCATTCAGTAGACCACTCAGTACACGGAGACCAAGTGTTTCCGATACAGGGTATACGAAACCAAGTGTGTTTCAGTTGGACATTATCCTCGTCATTGTAGGTTCTAAATTGATAGTCGCCGCACATTAAATACCCGTATACTTCCTCAGAAATTTTTGGTCTGAAATTGAACAGATCCTATCAAGATTTTAGAACGGCTTAAGTTATAGGTAGTTCAAGATTTTTATTTTAAAGATAGAACCTGAATCTAACGGTAAAGAGTCTGGATTCGTTTGGAGGAATGGTTGCAGCCACCGGGTCAATTATAAATACATTATCTGGTTCTGAAATGAAAGAGAACAACAATTAAGAAAATTAGATTCTTTACACTCAATAGACAATTTTGACTGGGTACTGAGAAAGTTCATACCTGGCAACCATTGAATATAACCATCTTCTTGTTCATGATTGGTGACGCATAAGGTCTGAGATATGTTCAGAGTGACGTCTTTTACATGCCCCATGCCAAAGTCAAGATATCTCTCGAAGACTGAGGCTGATGGAATATACTCGAGGCGGTTGAGGCTATTTTCCATTAGATGGGTAAATCTAGATTTGCGTTTCCAGTATCTTTCAAACACGTGATCGCTGATGTTGAATAACGGATTTCCGGGGAGAATAACTGTTGCTACCAGGCTCAGGAATAACGGTTCCTAAGAGTAAAATATATTGACGATAATATCATCTTAGCGAATTCATTCTCTAAGATGATGATTTGGCCATAATATAGCCACTGTTACAATAGACAATTATCCTAATGATTGTGTCTGAAGAACTTCTAACTAGTAGGAGTCAGCAGGAATGACAACCTCAAAAAATGCCTTGTGCTATTAGGTCCCACAAAAAATAAATAATAGGAAGATCTTTAATTCAATTGAAGCGTTGCGTTGGTCGAATAGTAAAGGGGCGTGCCTTGGATACTGAATCTATTATTCTTCTTCCTAGCGTCTGTTCCAGGTTATGCCAGAGTCCGCTTTCCTGCTATATTTCCTCCACTACACGTTGTTTTGCATCTGACTTGATTTGTCGGTTAGAATAATTTACGCTGCCGTGGTTTTTATTAACTGACGTAACATTAATGCAGTACATATTAATATTTGACACATCTGCCGTATGCACGAAAATCTGTGGGCCAAAACCTGTACATGTGGACACCCAACATCAAGAGACCCCTCGGTAGGCCCAAAAAAGATGGCGAGACGAGCTTGATTCCCACTGCAGTGGGTGGAACACTAAAGCTCTCGACCGAGAAAAATGGAAAGAGGGAAGGGAGGCTTTTGCCATGCAGTGGGGCGATAACGGCTAAAAAATAAATATTACGTTAGATGATGATTAATGTAGCAATGGTGAATATATTCACCTGATTCAAAACTAGGCACACCAATTCTGCAGTATAAATCCCAATGGAAGTTCCAGAGAAGTAGACTGAAGTTGCGATCGTTTCCTTGGCTCTGATCAGTCCGCAATTGCCTGTTGAAATCTTTTAAAACAAAAGTAAGTAATTTAAATATCGAAGTTTATAAAAGTAGTTCAAGCATTCTCTTACGAGTATGTATGATTCAAGTTCAAGTATGATATTTTTGAGTTTTTTACCTTTATTTGCAGATCCTTTTCTGAAGGCTACTGAAATACTGGCGTAGATTAAAATTAATTTAATTTAGGACTTTTTTGAGCCGCCTGAAGAGCTCGGACTTGGCTAAACGGTTAAAACAACTTTTTTCAATTCATATCAGAACACCGACGAAGTAGGTATCGACTTACTTGGAAATGTCCTTGACCTCCTACTGGTAGCAGCCATTGGTAAGCTGTATCAACTGAAGACTTATTGACAATGTTTATATGTTCTTTCCTCTGTTCTGATACATTCTTGCACACTCTGAATGTTAACTGCTTCAGGTTCAATTTTACGCGTGGACCTGATAAAGAGAATCGTTAGAATTACGGACTCTAGAAATATGAAAGCCATTGCATTCATTTCGTCTAGACTAGAAAACTGTACTCCAAACGCAAACCTACCTATCTGGGATAGAAAAATCTTATCGTCTGCATCATCTACAGTCAAATAGAAAGAGACAAACAAAAGAATAGAATAATATTTTTTTTTTCAGGATATAGGTAGGCTGTTGATATTTCAGGGGACATACCTAATACCTTGAACTCTGAAATAGTTCCTCTCTGAATTGTACGTACCTACTAAGAGCCCCAGAAAAGCTAAATATAATGTAAAATAAGATTGTTTTTGAACTTCTGGTACAGCCCCTGAGGTTTGCGCGTTCGGTATGTATAGGTACACGGTCCACTCCAGTCAACGGTTTTGTCTGATGGTTTGAAACCAAACTCAGTGGCGGAGCAATACCATCCTGTGGGCAATTTACATTTTGCGAAGCCCTATTTTATTTCCCTGTGTAACCCGTACCAAAAATATCTACCTACGCTATACGCTATAGTTTGAGTTCTTTAGGATTGAAATTTTAGCGATTCAACTTTGGTCACAGGTTTCACGGGGGGGCCCTGCCTACAAGGTGCGAGGTCCCTGGGCACGAGGCCGCCCGGCCGTGGCCTATAATGCCCACAACTTGCACCATATCTATCCAAACTTACCATAGCATCTCCCAGTGACGGTCAACTTGTAAACGTTGCCATCCGTGTCGTTCACCACATAATAGTCAGTATAGGACTGGTCAGGCACCGTGGGCTTGAACACGACCCGCAGCGGAGCCTTCTTGCCAGGCTCTACCGGCGCAGATGTTATAGACAGCTTGAAGACCCGGTCCACATTGTTCAAAATGTAAGTAAGTGATACCCGGTAAGCTAAAGCTTTCTACAACAAATATACAAGTGTTACAAGAGTTTACCCTTTATCATCACAGTGTTAGAAAGGGTTACTCCAGGCTTACACCTAAATTGAAACTACAAAGTTGTTTTCGTATGACTCCTGTACATTTTTGTACAGCGCTCCTGGCGGAAACGAGGAAGAACTAACCAAAATACATGGAGCCACTCGCGAAGGCAAAAGTTTAAGTAAACTACGCAAAACCTGGATTAAGGGCTCAGGCATAAGATGTCCCCCGTTAGACTTTGGCCAATAGACTTCAAACATTAGAAAACGACGTCCACCGACTAGGTAGACCGACGATATTATTAAGACCGTAGGAACGCGCTGGCTGCAGGCCGCTTCCAACCGGGCTTGGAAATTCATAGAGCAGGCTTGGGTCCAGCAGTGGACGTCCCACGGCTGATAATGATGATGAATAGAAGACAAGGCCTACTCGGCTCACAACTTTTACAAGGTAGGTACATCTATATAAGTTATGAAAAATTAGAGGGTACTGGGAACCGTTATTTTGAATATTAGGTGGTAGGTACTTACCTAACAACGGTTCCCAGTCCAGCGAATGGTAATGGACATAGCCCATGTATCGTAGGGTGTAATTCAATTTTTAGAGTGGAGAAGTAGGACCCTCATAATATTTGTCAGATTAAATTATATCAGTGATCGTAATCGTGTCACTGTTTGTGGTAATTTGCTTGTTATGATAACATGCAATACTCACATCTGTAGTATTTTCCACGTATACGATCTTCTCAGCTACGGTGTCCACAGATATACTTCCAAAATCTATAACCTTAATGTCGGATATACTATCATCTGATACTATTCCGGGTTCCATATTATATAATTACGACTCAATGCTTAATCGTTATTTTGAATAAGAAAACTTAAATTCTTTCTGAGTTCTGAATACAATGAGCAGTAATCATGCAGTAATTAGTTATCTTTGGTTATATTATTATCTTATATCTCTGTCAAAGATATCTCAATAGACTACGTAGTATTTATTGTAGTTTATGATCTAAGAGTCTATGTAGTACCCGTATGAGATTCTTTGCTTATTACATAGTTTTTGTGGGTATTTCTCAAACTGACAAACCAATATTTTTATACATCTTGTCAACGAAGATCGTTTAAGATTTTTGGTTCTATGATGTACAATATTGTCCACTTATGAAAGTATTGAAGATTTTTTTCACTTTCGTCACATTTCAAGGCATTTATTGCTACCTAAATCAATAAGTAGTAAAATAACTTGCACTTTGGCGGTAAATAGAAAAAAAAAACAATTTTACAATAAGTCAGTTGGCAAATGTATTGATAATATGACGTTAGCGTAATTTTGTAATTGAAAAAAAAAGCTGTCAATGTCACTGCAATTATCCTTCAGTTACGAAATAACTAGTGCTACCAGCGTAATGCATAGTTTGCTAATACAGCAATAATTAAATAGTGTCATGGCACCTACATTAGGCACCCTAATTAAAAATTACACATTGTGCATCACACATCAAAATATTATGAATTGAAAATCAAATTCAACATTCAAACATTGTTTATTCATGATATTTACTTATTACTTACATTTATCGGTTATCCAGAACAGCCCCCCGAGCGCCTAAGCAATAGCAATCGTTCATGACTTCATTTTAGTCATTTGGCACCGCCTATGTGACGTTAGCCATCAAAGTTGTTCATTCAACGATTGCTTTCGCAATCCGCGCAAAGCAATTGATGGCTAACGTCACATAGGCGGTGCCAAATGACTAAAATGAAGTCATAAACGATTGCTATTACGATTGCTATTGCTTAGGCGGATAGGCGGTCGGGGGCAGGTTTACTAAGCAGAAAAGAGGTGATTCAGGTTATGAATATAAATAGCTTTTACTAGGAGGCCAAACCTAAATTCAAGAAATAAGTCAGCTGTATCATTTATTTTGTCGATACCGAGTTGCAGTTTTGTATAGGTATATTTTGGTTTGGCCCCGTAGCAAAAAGTTGTTCATAATGATGGTCTTACCCACCTCTTTTTGACTTAATACAGGGTACGCAGATAACCATTTTTGTATAGGTACATTGTTAGGCGTACTACCTAATTTACTAACATAACTGGGTTAGGTAATTAGGATACCTAAACTTATGTGATTTTGAGTACTAATCACCACAGAGTGATTGATCCTTTGGTCCTATCACTGTTGCTCCCTTGATCACTGTGAACGGTATAATATACTTATGCCGAATCATACAAGTCGGCGGACGTAGTGCTAGATACAAGAACCGCAAATCCAATTCAAAGGGCAGCTTTATGTGTTCAGCATCCGTCAGGATTGGAAATTAAAGAATCCGTCATAGAATCTGAAACCGAACACCTTATTTTAACAATCCTTCAAATTTTAATAAAGACTTAGATCAAAACATTATTATAGTTATGCCGTGTAGCGATCAAGTATGGTTGAAATCTGGTAACCCTGATAACGACTGGCGTTGCGATTGCGTTTTCTCATTTTCCTTGAATAGAATTTATTAATTAAAAACCTGATATAGGTATTTAGCTAAGTTTAGTAAATAAAGAAACGCAGTGTCTTTATTTAGAATCTCAATAGTTATCGCGTTTTATTGATTGTGCTGTTTTTTGGGAAATGTATCGGATTTAGGAAATTATCCAATCGCTCGCTCTTACATCCTCGAGAACTAGTTGCACACTTCCTGCTAAGAACCGCGCGAGATGCTACCTTTTCTGTGCGTGATCACGACTAGAACACGATAATTACATGATGGAATCAGGCACGGACTGGCTCTGTGAGATCTTACAGCATGTGCAACTGGAACAGTTCTATGTGCCTATCAGGGATCAACTACAGGTAAACAATGAGTGTTATTGTAATTTTTAGTTTCAATACTTTGTGTTTATTTTACTTCTGAAATATTTGAAGGCATCTGTCGAAACATGATGGGAAATTAGCACCTCTGTTTCTCAAAATACCTATTAAACAATATGATTAATTTGTGTTGTCATGACTGTTTAATATTATAGGTACCTATATGCTAAAGCAGATGTTGGTATACAACATTTAGAATATATAATAGATTAATGTTTTTTTATGGGAGATTCCATTGCAATAATGGTCTTCAAACAATTTATTTTAATTGCAACATGACATCAAATCAACTAAAGTTATTTGATAAATTTAATTACAGTATTTTTGTAAACAATTAAAATAGCTGAGAGAAATGTACCATCAACATGGAATATAATAGAGTACTGAACTAAAACTAAATTAAAAATTGAGCTCGGTTTTTGTAACTGAATTTAATTTATATGTTGTAGATAACACGACTAGCACACTTCGACTATGTCCATGCAGAGGACTTAGAACGGATAGGCATCAGCAAGCCCGGTGTCCGCAGGCTATTTGACGCAGTCCGAAAAAAGAAGCTGCAGCTATGGAACCGCAAGTTTTGGAACAAACTGTTTGGTTCATCAAACTCCATAAAGGACAAGGCAGAACTGACACCAAGACCACAAACTCAATCAGATGCTCGCACTACATGTATAATTTTGGAGAAAGATATTGTGTAAGTGTTCATCTCATCACATAACTTAAGAACTTTTTCTATTGGACCAACCCTAATATTGAGAAAAAAAACTGTTCTTTACATTTTGTTGAACGCTAATAACTTTTCATATTTTATTGAAACAACTAATTATTTATTTCCTTGATAATAAATAATAAAGTTAAAAGATAGGTGGAGACTAGCAAAAATTCAAAAGGCCACAGGTGTAGCAGATATAAGCCAAAAAATTAATAAATTAAAATGATGTTGGGTTGAGCATGTACTGAGAAGCAAAACAGATCATGCTCTGGTACCCAAGAGATGGGAAGCGATTCAAGGGACAACCTCAAAAATGGTGGGACAACGTCCTGCTACCAGGGTGGTGCAGGAAAGCCAGAGATAGGGGCAAATTCTAGAGAAGGCCTAAGTCCAGGGTGGACAACCTAATAATTAAGAAATAGAAATAAGAGTAATGTTTTGAAAAAGCATATATTAGTGAATAAAGGCTATTTTTATTTTATTTTATAATTATTTATTTTCGAAATTTCTTTGTTAAAACCAGAGTTGGAGATACACCTGTAAAAATCACACATTATTATCATCTTCCTACCCTTACCCCACTTATTTACATAGGGTTGGTACAGTAGCTATATTTGAGTACACTTTTTCCATTCTTTATTATTTGTCACAAAACAATATTCTAGACAGAAACTGTACGCAGAAATATTTTTTCTAAATTACAATTTATGTATAACATAGGACACTGCAATAGCATTCTGGCTGATCCATTGTCAGACTCGGCCAGAATGCTGTTTAAACTAAGTCATAGAGTATGAATAGTAAATAGCAAATGTAATCAGAGCGACATATTCGTTCAAGAAAACGAAAAAGCTCCTTAAAATTGATTTAAAAAAAAACATATTTTGTCATAATATTTAAAGAAGATACTTATTGCAAAGTTGGCTCAGACTATGTACAGCAGCCCAAAAAAGCTTTAAATATGGTAAACAGATACACCCAAAGAACAACGGTTCTTAACTGAAATGGAATTTCAAATTTTTAATTTGATTTTTGTTCAAGGTCGCCATCACGCCGCCATATTTTACAAGCAATGTGAAAATATAATAAGATCTGAAAATATGAGATTCCTACAAATTGTGATTTTTAGTCAGGAAAATAATAGGAAAATCATTTCCCAAACTGTACCATGTAAAGGCCTAAGCTCGATATATTTTTGCAATATCCCTTTTACTTCCAGTTTACTGCCTTGTAAACCAGCTAAAGGAGAACCTTTAGCTGGTTTACAAGTTAGGTATTATAGAAATAATATACTATTTAAACAATAGGAAGTAATTTAACTATTCAACCTCTCACAATCTACAAAATATTTATGCAACATACTTCTACATCTGTGAGAAACTAATGTGATAATGAACAATGATGATTATGTCTTCAACATTCTGACTTATGAGAAGCTTTGTCAATGATAGTGACATTAAAACCTAAATTCCTTTCCAGGTTACATAACGAATTAGGAACAGGCTCATTTGGAGTTGTAAAAAGAGGGGAATGGAAAATCTCAGAGCAAACGGTACCTGTAGCTGTGAAAGTTTTAAAAGCAGATGCTTTCTCACAGCCCGGTATTTACGATGACTTCCGAAGAGAAGTCGAGGCTATGCACAGTCTAAAACATGTGAACTTAATAAAACTACATGGTGTAGTATTTCATCCATTAATGATGGTGTGTGAGCTTGCTCCAATGGGTGCTCTGTTAGATTACATAAGAAGTCAGAATAGCAAAATTTCTCTCAACTACATATCGAAGTGGTCGACGCAAGTGGCAGCTGGAATGGCCCATTTGGAGAAAAACAGGTTTTTACATCGAGATTTGGCTTGTAGGAACATCTTATTGACAAATTTGGAACTGGTGAGTCTTGTTTTTATTAGTATCATATTTACCCATGTTGCAATTGATAATAAAATATTGTGTTTCATTGATAAGTGCGAAATTCCCAATTATGTCTTGGGTTATCAGGTTTGTGGGTAAAAAAATTTAATACTTATCTATCATAATATGCATTGCTTCCCTGCAAAATTTTGTATACATGTTCTACAATTTTGTTTGAAATTCATAGAATTAAGGCAGATTAAATCAATGTGATTTCTTTATGATAATTAAGCTCAAGGAATAAGCATCACTTTTCATGGATCAGGCTTATGTTCAGCAGTTATATACTGTTAAAAAAAGGCCGGTGCAACCAAATTGAATTACGATGTACAGTGAGAACTAGAAATTTCTCTATAAGTATGTTTGTATAGGCCGGGTGGCTAGCCCTGGTGTTAAAGTTTTTAAGCCGTCTAAAGGCCTCTGATACAACGGGGCACTACGTATCATCCGAGCCATGGTAGCGCTCAGTTAAAATGCCACCCACTGTCACCCATCCGAAGACTTTCCGTGCTGAATGTTGAAATTTCACTTTAAAAAGTGTACACTGGCACTTTGCAACTTTTAGTGTGGATTACATTGCTAGCTACATTTTATCCATGAACACAGTTTGTTATCTAAAATATTCAGTATACTGCCACCATGTCATGGTCATAGCAAACATACTAAAACGTCCAGACAGTAAGCAAATACCAACTAGCCATTATTATGTACATGATTATTGAGTGAGATTAAAGAGTGATGATGACGTCGTGGCTTGTATTATAGATGCTAATTTGCATAACTATCATAATTAAATTATGTGCTTACTCTGTTTGATGTTTTTCCATAGTAAATAAGAACTATGTAATACTAATGTTAAGAGACCTAGTTTATTTTATACTTAGCAAATACAGCAAAATTTTTAGCAAATTTCTATCTCAAAAATCCTCATTCTAAATACTTGATAAATGACTGATATTTAATTAATGTTCCAATTAATTATGATTCGTAAACTGAAATAATTATTTTATACTATGTATAACGGGACTGAACTCACGTGTGGGGATAGTCGTAACGACTATAGTTTCACACGTGAGTTCAGTCCCGTTATATATAGTATAAAATATGTGAAAACCATGTTAATTTCCATAGTGAAATAATTATTTTTTGCAAAAATAGCATGACGGACTTCACCTGTATACAGAATAATTACATAGTATAAAACAAAGTCGCTTTCCGCTGTCTGTCTCCATGTATGCTTATATCTTTAAAAATACGCAACGGATTTTGATGCAGTTTGTTTTAATAGATAGAGTAATTTAAGAGAAATGTTTATATGTATAATACACCTGTGCGAAGCCGGGGCGCATCGCTAGAACGCAAATATTGTACACGGATCGATGTAAAATTTTTCACATTGTTGTTGATTTATCAAAAATGGCTCAGCCGATTTCGATAAAATTTAAATGGGACCAATTTCGAAGTATACTCTTTCCAGTAAAAAAATAATTGAAATCGGAACTGCTATGAAAAAAGTTATGCGTGGTTTTACATTAAAAAAAATATATATACGCGTCGAATTGTATACCTCCTCCGGTGGTTCGTCGGTCAAAAATAACTAATATTGGCTAATCCAGTTCAGAAGCATAACACAGTATGGCGAATGTATGACACTTTCGGGCCGTGACGTCATATTCTGTATAGTACGCGCTTTGTCTAACAAGAAAATAAATATGCTTGTAACTTCTGTATTTCTAAGTTGATTTTATTTTTGTTTTCGTTAATTGGCTCTGCATATTGTTTACAAGAGGACACCAAAAAAAATGTCAACTAGTCTATTGCAAAGCACTAGTGATGCATCAGATGTTGCAGTTGTCTGTAAATGGCATTGACCGTTCACTATCAAGTAGTATGTCGCCTTGTTTGCCACTTTATCATTGAACAAACATGAGATGTAGAGCAGACATTCAATCAAATTCAATGCTATCATCATTAGCATCTTGGTCCAGCCTTCTGCAGAGGCATAAGCCTCGTCCCTCTCCAATCCACCCTGTCCTATCTAGTCATTGGTCTCATCTACATTAAAACTAGCGTGAGGATTCATTATTAAAATTTATATGAACACCGGATACAACTCACGATTATTTGAACGGTCGAGCCGCTATGCGTCCGACCGGTTTCAGAGTAGTTAGTACTCCTTCTTCAGGGAATACGCACGCCCCCGACAACGGACGCCCGCGCAGTGCTCGGATATAAATCTAATCTACATGTTATAGGCCGAATCTATTATGTTGTCGGTTGTGATGTTAGCTACAAACTGCGGATAACCCAATTCTGACTGAGGCTCACTGAACAGCTACGCGAAGAATGGGTTATTCGCAGCTTATATAGGCTGAATCATACAAGTCGGTGTCATGTGAAGTTAGCTACAAGCTGCGCAATATCCAATCCTGACTGAAGCTCACATAAAGCTGCTCGTTGATTGGCTATTGCGCACCATGTAGCTAACTTCACATCCGCCAACTTGTGTGGCGCGGCGTATATCATTGTGCTATCTCTGCATTCGTCTGTCATATTTCCAATATGAATTTCAATCTATTATATCAGGTGAAAATCGGCGACTTTGGTCTGATGCGAGCGCTGCCTGAAGCTGACGACTGCTACGTCATGTCAGAACGGAGGCGAGTGCCGTTTCCGTGGTGCGCACCCGAGTCTCTGCGGACCAGGCAGTTTTCTCACGCCTCTGACGTTTGGATGTTTGCCGTCGCTCTCTGGGAGATGTACACCTTTGGAGAAGAGCCGTGGATAGGTATGTTACAATTTATGTGAACACCGGATACAACTCACGATTATTTGAGCGGTCGAGCCGCTATGCGTCCGACCGGTTTCAGAGTAGTTAGTACTCTTTCTTCAGGGAATACGCGCGCCCCCGACAACGGACGCCCGCGCATCACGCTAGTTTTAATGAAGGTATGTTACATTTGATATTGATGCACAATACCCCAGATAGGTCTTCGTCAGCATTTCATTGCCATATTAGCTATAAGTCAGACTCCACCATAGCTACGTGTTGTCGGAACGAACGTGTCGCGCTCGAGTCTATAGCTTGGATTGATGCAACTGCCGTTATTATCATCGCAATTTTACGTGTAATATCCACTGCACTGCTTTGGGCACAGCCTTGGGTCCCAACAAATTTCCAATTAGACTAAATGGGGACTGTTTTCAGCTTTTTAAAGATCACTACATAGTATAAAACAAAGTCGCTTCTCGCTGTCTCCCCATGTATGCTTATATCTTTAAAATTACGCAACGGATTTTGATGCGGTTTTTTTTAATAGATAGAGTGATTCAAGAAGGTTTATAATTATGTATAATACACCTGTGCGAAGCCGGGGCGGGTCGCTAGTTCACTATAAGACTAAATAGAGGCAGTTTGCATCCAGCAGGCTTGTAACCGTTATAACAGTAGCGGTTCTAGAGAAATCCAGAAAACAACCATTCTTAATTTGTTAAAATATAAATGATCGTTTACCGCTGAAGGTCGCTCTCGCAGGTCACGTATATTCTAATTCTTATTTGAATTGGGGGCGATAAGTCCCGCACCGAAGTCCCGCATGAGGTGTTTTGTGCGTTTCCCCCTCCAGCGTCTACCCGAGCCAGCCCAGCTCCATAAAATAACGGATCGTTTCTCTAGGCCGCTGGCATGACTGCTCCAGTAGCTTAGATGGTGAATGAGACGATGATAATAACACGTAGGTATCCATCCATCCATCCATCAGCCAAAAGACGTCCACTGCTGGACATAGGCCTCCCCTAAGGATCTCCAATAAGACCGGTTGATAGCGGCTTGCATCCAGCGCGATCCTGCGGCCTTAATGAGGTCATCTGTCCACCTTCTGGGTGGACGTCCTACGCTGCGCTTGCCGGTACGTGGTCTCCACTCGAGAACTTTTCGACTCCACCGGTCATCAGTCCTCCGCGCTATGTGCCCTGCCCATTGCCATTTCAACTTGTTAATCCGTTGGGCTATGTCGGTAACTTTGGTTCTTCTACGGATCTCCTCATTTCTGATTCGATCACGCAGAGAGACTCCGAGCATAGCCCTCTCCATAGCTCGTTGGGCTACTTGGAGCTTACTAATAAGGCCCATAGTAAGAGACCACGTTTCTGTGCCATAAGTCATCACTGGCAACACACACTGGTCGAAAACTTTCGACTTGAGGCACTGAGGTACACGTAGGTATATGTTAGACGAATGTTATGAGTCACGATTGAGTTTTGCGCAGCTTGTGGCTAACTTCGCAGCCCTAGCCGCCAAGAACTTTGGTTCCCCCTAATAACATGCGATTTCTCTATGTGTAGTAACTGACTTGGATCATTTATTGGGTTATGGCTCAGAGCAAATTAAAATATCAAGAGGGAACGTCGTTGAACAGTCAAGTGAAGCCGGTTTTTTATACATGTGTGAGTGCGTAACTGCTGCGCCGCCATAGTTCGACTGACAAGCCAAGGCGTAGTTTCCTTGTACGTTGATGTGTGTGTGATTGTCTTTACACGGCGAGGCGTAGTTTTGGTCGGCTTCACTTGTTTGTTCACAACATTCTCTCTTGATTTTTTTATTTGCTCTGAGGGTTATGGTAATAAGTAGCATAGGATTGACTTTCTTAAATCTGAAGGATTATCGTCCCAGCTATTAGTTTTATCATAAAAATAAATTGCGGGTATACGTAGCTCCGTACTAGGCATTTACGCTTCTGGTTTTCCAATTCAAATTTTCCTTGTAATAAAAACGTAGGCAAATCCCAATTACATCCTGTACATGAGACTGAGGATATAATCTGATATCATGTTTCTAAGAAAATACCTATAGGTATCGAAAGTTTTATTTTCGTGTATTTCGTGCTATGGACTGAAAATCAATTTGATAATAAAAGTAACAAATCAATGTCAGTATGACGAATTGACGAAAACTATATTTTATTTACCTATCGATAAAACCTCCCTCTGAACAACTCCCGGCCGGCGGTGACCTCCCGTGGCCCACGTGGAAGTCGTTAAATCGACTCCGGACCCAAGTGGGCCACTGCAGGGATAACCTCGTAAAATGGGGACACTCAGAGAGCGCTCAATGCGAGTATGGAGCCCCGGTGCAAAACATGCAGCACTTGCTTGCATGCCCTCAGGGCCCAACCTGCACTCTCCAGGATCTGCACCATGCATCTCCTCGCGGAGTGGCAGTTGCGAGACGGTGGGAAAAACCTTATAAATATATATTTGGATTATCGACACGACGAAGAAGAAGACCTATCGATATGACATTTTTGTAATTTTTCATCGTTTTCAATGTCGTGACTGTAGCGCTCGTAGCGTAGTTTGACTAGGTGTTTGTCAGCGATCACCGAAATTAAACAACGTTCCGCACGGTCAGTATTTGGATGGGTGACCGCGGGTGGCATTTTCCAACTGAGCGCTACCGTGGCTCGGATGACACGTTAAATTGTAGGTCCCGGTTGTTTTAACCGTCTAGCCATGTCAGAGGCCTGCAGGCGGCCTAAAAACTCTGACACCAGGGCTAGCCACCCGGCCTATACGAACTTACTTACTTTTTAATGTCGTGACTAACGCTATAGCGCTGCGACTAGCCCGCCACTTATCTAATCCGTACACCTAACTCGAAGAATAGGTGAATCTATGGCTTCCGGTGCCGAACTAATTCCGCAAACTGGATGATAAGAACCAATCAAACCGAGTGGCGAAGATATATGGAAACGGACTGTAGCTGCAGTCCTTTTACTCGGCGATTTTACGCAATTTTTTCAGTTGCTTTTGTTTTTTTCTATTTAATAACTTTTTTTAACGCGAATAAGTTCGCCCTTGACCACCAACATCTTTAACCGGCATGTGATGGTAAGCGACGTTGTGGTCGAAGATGAAGCACGCAGACTAAGAAGATACTTATTCACTCTGATCTTGATATGCTTTAGATTATATCTCTTAGGAAACAGGAATCAGGAAGACTGTTCCGTTCCCTGGCGATACGAATCAGGAATGCTGAGTCATACCGCTTCGTACGTATTGATGAAAAATCGACTGCGTAGGGGTGACAGTGAGGCGTTTTTCTGCTTGTCCTATCATTATCTTACAACAGGCGAGGCTTATTTATTTATTTACATTTCTTTACTTGTCACACTAACAGCCACGCCAAGGCGTGTGACGAGTCAACAATACAAAATTCAAACGAAGTACAATAAGTCCAAAATAATACTTTCGAATCCTAATCACCTATTAAATTCACATAAAAATAATTAAATAATTTAAAAAACGAAATAATTATGTATATGTCAAAAAACAAGAAGTGTCAAATTATAAAAAAAAATGTCAAAAAACTAAATAAATTCCAATGTCAATAATTCATTATGTAGGCACAGCACCGGAAACGATGATGAAGATGAATGATAGCTTCCTCATTTACCTAACTATTATTGCTCTGATATCTAGGTTAATCAGCGATGTTTTTGTCTTTCAGATAATAATTGCTAAAGCTGCCTTTAAAGTTTTGCGTTTTTAACAAAATGAGTTAAATAATGTTTGTTAAGTATTCTGAGATCGAGTTTAGGATACATGCCGGTTAAAGATGTTGATGAAGCTGTGTTGTCGACGTCATCCAAATGGAACTGCGACCTCTTTTCATCAGGGACCTCGTCAGCCTGTTAGCCATTAAATAAGCCGTTCTGAAAGGTATAATTTGGAGTAGTTACTCGTGGTCCCGTTGGGTTGACCCGTATACTGGGCTAACTGGTGGCACTAGGGATTGATAAAGCAAGTGATAAATATTAACCATGAGTACGAGTATAGCCGAGTGAGTGAGTGTCTTCAAATCCCGAGTAAATAGGTATCTTCTAGGTAAGCGTGCTACACCCTAGACCGCACATCTGCTTAACATCAGGCAGTGTGTAGTCAAACGCATACCTATTCGAAATAAAAAAAAAAGCCAGGGTTTTGTCATAATGCGTTAGCGCAGCGAGCAGTTTTTCTAGCTGAACCCTTGCAGGGTTGCGTAGAGCCTACGTTATTCTAGGTTAATGAAGGCTTTATTGGTCTAGGTCTAATAATCATCATCATCAATCGAGATTATCCATCCAGGTCTAAACGGGTCGGAGATCCTGCGGCTGATAATGCGCGAAGGACAGCGGCTGTCCGCGCCGGCCGCCTGCCCGCCTGATGTCTACATGCTCATGATGCAGTGCTGGGACCTCAACCCAAGGGAACGACCCACCTTCCCCGGGATCCACGCCTATATGGAGACTAACAAGTTTGAGACCGCCCACGCTGCCCTTAGGTAAGTCAAATAGTGGTTGATGGTTGATAGAAGCTTGCCCGCCCAACTTATACATGCTCATGATGCAATGCTGGGACCTTAACCCTCGGGAAGAGCACACGTTTCTCGGAATCCACGCCTACATGGAGACTAACAAATTTTAGAACGCCCACGCTGCGCTTAGGTAAATCACAGAACACCTGATGGTTGGTCTCTAGTGAGACCTAAGCCCGAAAGTCTGCCTGCTCGATGTCTAAACGCGCGTTTATTAGCGACGCTTGGCTAAATCGCATAGCTGATGCCTCCTAGCTTTCTTCTATTAATCCAGTGCTTAGGTTAAAAACCTGCAAACTGTACCTGCTGAAATGTTTCCCATGAAAAATTCGCGACTTTACGTTGATGCTCAAGACTTTCCAGCCTATAATAGTCAACTGTTGAAGTTAAGTCTACCCTGAAAGAAAGATTTGGCCATATCTACCACACTGGCTCCATATAGCTATAAGTTGGTGGACTTAATTACGGTTGGTTCACCTATCGATTTCAAACCCTTTAGTTGATATTTGGTAGAATCGTCCTAAAGATGTCGACATTTAACTAGATAATTAACGCCTCTATCTAATGTATAGTATAAATATTGATGTGTGTTATCTTTCTGTAGTTACCATCGACAAGGGCAGATGACAGTGGAGGCGGGAGACGCCATCGTGCTGATAGACAAGCGGCCCGAGCTGCACTGGTGGAAGGGACAGAACCAACGCTCACTAGAAGTCGGCCTTTTTCCCAGGTAATTGCCCTGAGATGTGATCAGTCTGTAGTTACCCTCGCCGAGGTCAGATGTAGTGCAAGAGGCTTCGTGTCGATAGACAAGTAATCGTGACGTAGCACCAAAATGTCAACCTCTTAAACTTCTGCAGGTTGTTTCTTTAGACGACAGACGGACTTCTAGAACTTTTGATTACTGTACTGTACTGTACCAGCCTTTTTTAATAGTCCACAGCAGGACGTAGGCCTACCCACGAAGGGTGATTGGGCCATATCCACCACGCTGGCCCAGTGCGGGTTGGTGGATTCACATACGCCATCGAATTTCTTCTACGGACGTAAGCAGGTAGCCTCACGATGTTTTCCTTCACCGAAAAGCCAGTGGTGTGAAATGCCGTACATAAATTCTAAGGAATTCATTGGTACGGGTCCAGGATTTGAACCCACGACCTCACGATTGTAAGGCGGGTGTCATTACCACTAGGCCACCACGGCTTAACCTTTGATTATACATAATCAAAGTCCAGAACATTGTTGTATTCATCAGATTACTTATAGTACCTACGAGTATGATCCATTTTTACTATGAAACTACCAAATCAAGAGCAAATTACGTTATACGAGTAATTTGAAACTTAATGAAACATCTCTTTTACAGTTCCATATTAGTGAAGCCTAAAAATAACCAGACGACAAAGAAAGCGCAAACATTATCACCAGTACAAAAAGGTAAGTCAATTGCTGATCTTTTATCTCCAATTTAGTGGACACGAATTGTTGCACAAACACGAAATTCTTGAAACCGGCTGCTTTATTTTTGGCGCAGTCAATAGACCACACTAACTTGTCCTATTTCTTACTGACGTCTTGTAGATATGCTCCTTTAATAAATTCAAAATGAAAAATTTGCTGATGCGTCAAATGGCACAAAAAGAAAAATAAAACACACTTTCCTCGAACACATCGTAAAATTTAAATTTTAAGATAATCGCTTATTGATAAAACCCATAATGAAAGACCATGTTTCATTTTTTTATTTACGTATATATATTCCTATAAAAAGTAAGTAAATTCCTTTAAGCCAGTAGCTGGCCCCGATGGGAGCCTTTGTAAGGCCTATGACGTGGTGGAAACAACTGGGATTCACAATTTAACATGTCATCCAACCCACGACAGCGCTCTGTACTGTACTGTATCAGCCTTTTAATTGTCCACTGCAGGACGTAAGCCTACCCACGAAGGGTGATTGGGCCATATCCACCACGCTGGCCCAGTGCGGGTTGGTGGATTCGCATACGCCATCGAATTTCTTTTACGGAAGTATGCAGGTTGCCTCACGATGTTTTCCTTCACCGAAAAGCCAGTGGTGTGAAATTCCGTACATAAATTCCAAAGAACTCATTGGTACGGGACCGGGATTTGAACCCACGACCTCACAATTGCGAGGCGGGTGTCACTACCTCTAGGCTACCACGGCTTATACCTCAGCGCTTAGTTGCTCCTAAACCCCACCTGGTGTTACTCATTCGAAGACTAAGCGTGCCGAACGTTGCTTAAGGCAATCGTGAGGCGCCAACTTGCCCATACAAAAACAATAAACTGATATCTACCTCTAAATTCACCTCTGAACAAATTATCCGATATGAGTGTTTTTTTTTTAATTTAATGTAAATACTTCAGTCGCTAAGATAATAGGAAGATTATTCGTCTTAGTTTATACGACCTTAAAATTATAAACCTCCAAAAAGTAATATTTTTATATAAACAAAAACTTGGCTGAAATGTATAGGTACTTAAACTAAAACGCTCGTACGCGTGCAATTTTTCTTACTCAAGCTATTGACACCAAATAGTAGATTAATTAAGTAAATCCAGAGCGAAGTGATCTTGGTTTAATTGTATCTAATAATTAGTATTTTAATAAAATAAATGAAAACTTATATTTACATTCTTTTGATTCATTTTCTTGGCGTTGAACACTAACATTACAAATACTTCCAAATTTAAAAAGTGCGCGGCAAAGTTCATTCCGGCGCACTTATTTGTTCCAAATTCAAAAAGTGCGCGGCAAAGATAATTCCAGCGCACTTATAAAGTTTCTTATAGAAAATACCTCCTTTGGGCGCACTTAAAGGCGAACCATTTAGTCCTTTTCGAATAGATGTGATGAAAAACAACATTTTGTTAAAATTTAAAGGGTGAAAAGAGTTTTCTCCCGGAACGTAAATAACCGACAATTTTGTCGATGTTCTACAGAAAACGCGAAAACACTGGTCGATTCACGATCCTCTTAACTTAGGTAATGGCTATAAAACGCCATGTCAAACTACGCTATGTATTCCTATTTGAAAGTAGGTTAAAATGGCATAACAGAATCGCCATAATTATCATATTTTATGATCGCAAACCATCGTCGCCCGCGTGACGTGACCATATTATGTTACACTACGACATAATACCACAATACCTATTTATTATTCTACTGTTATACTAGTTAACGTTCCCGATGAAAGTGAAATGATATTTTGATGTCGTAAATAATGTTTGTACATGTAGTAATTGGATTAAAAGCGCAAGTTTATGTTTTGGATGTTATGCTATAGTTTAATGTTAAAACAAGCATCAAATTCGTTGATTTTAAACCGACTTCAAAAAAAGGACTCAATCCGACTGTATGTTTTTTGTATCTGAAATACAATTTTGTATTTTGTATTACGCTATTATTCCGCTGTTTAAGAACCGACTTCACGATTATTTTTTTTTTGGTTGGTCACACTTCAGATGCAGTTCCATTTAAATTTTATAGCAATTGGTTGACTTTTTTTTGAAAAATTAACAACAATTTAAAACATAGCATTAATGTACCTACATCGATTCTAGAAAAATATTCGATTTTTATACGTTACATTTCAATAATGTAATTTGGTTGTGCCTTATTTGAAAAAATATAATTACTAAAAACAACGCTTTACTCTCATAGACACAACCTTAGAGAATAAATAACTAAAGTAGTTATTAATACTCTAAGGCCACAACAATTCCTTGTGTCGCGGCAACACAAACTTAGACAAAGACAGCACGTAGACCCAGAACAAATATTGAAATTAATTATCCAAATATCTGCCTGGCTAGGAATTAAACCCAGGGCCCCCTGGCATTGAAAGCAGAGGTACTAAGTACGAACTATGACAGGAAGATCGCTAAAAAGCATGGTCTCTTAATTCAACTTATTCTGAAAATAGTTCTTTAGTAAACTTAAATACATGCCACGACAGGCTCTAATTTTGTTCTATATGACATCGGAATTGAAGGCATAGATGAATGGTAGTCACAATATCGCTTATTATGTTAATTTGAAATGTACACGAATAGCTCACATAACGCATTAAAATCTTGCTTTGTACTGAACTGGAAGGTCATTGTACTTGTTATATGTACAAATCTGCTATGAGACCAACCCTAAAATCGCGTAAAGAAACGGTATTCGGTACATTCGAGGGTCAATGGCCGTTTTATATGGAACGCCTCTATTCGCATGTCTGCACTTATAATGTGATGACGCTCAACTAATTCTTTTGTACGGTATTTAAGTGTTTTTAGTTGGACCCAAATAAATAACGGTAGCTTTTTTTTCAGGGTTGATTCCATGGCAAAAGCTTGTCACAATAAAAATTATAATGACGTTTAAAGCCGGAAACATACTATCGGACGCGGTTTACGGACGCGACTGACAGCCGCGACTGATAGATATCTAGACTATGAAAGTACACTGAGTCGTGCACACTATCGGACATAAGTTGCGGACGTCACCTTCGGACGACCTTGAGCGTTCGGACGTCCGAGAGCGATCTGGCACACCGGATGTTTTAAGACTGTGCACATTGCTAAGTCGCGGCTGTCAGTCACGTCCGGTATGTTTAGGATATTATTATGACTTTACAATCCATTATATCATTATGGGTGTAAGGTGAACGTTTTCGGAACAGAAATCAAGTCATTATACTCATCATTACAACCATCTTATTCTATGGGATTAGGGTTGTAATCTCTAAAATTTGCCAACCAGGACAAGTCGCGGGAAAACCCCGGATTTTAGAGTGAATTTTGTGAGTCGGAACCCGGACAGCAAGACGTGAAACCCCGCACGGACGCTCCCTGGTCGGTAACTAGGACAAATCCGGGGAAACCAAGACGAATGACGTATGGTAACCTTTTATGGGACCAACTCCGAAATCGCGAAAAGAAAAGTCTTCTGTTTGATACGTTTATCGAAAGATAATGAAATTCTTGTACGGAATAGTCGTTCTTTTGTCACAGTTTCTGGGTTAGTCTCATAGTAAAGTTGATCATAAATATGAGTTCAATTAATCTCTTTCGGTTTCGGGGGCGTTTCAATGATAAATAGATTGCTTTAATCGCTTAATCTAGTACGCAATAATGTATTTATTCACTTCACGTGTTTATCTCGGATTTTCCAAGACAACAAATCGATTCATAAGATGTAAATCGCGCCATGCATCGCATTTTGCCTCGATACATACTTGACATTGAGTATCGCTAATCTATGTATGAGTAACAGTGAGGACATTTTATCGCATCTGTGACTAATGCTGTGATTTATTCGTTAATTCTGTATACAAGCGAATTGATACGAGTGTAGCATGGGTGTGAATATTTTGTATGTAAAATACGCAATAATACTCTTGACATTGCGGTGAAGAATAATTATGTATTTTAGTATAAAATGCTAGAAATCAACAGTATATATGTCGAGTAATACGAAATAATTATTTACGCAATAATATAATGTAACAAATTTTTTGTCAGCAACGTTTTTCTATGAACCCAACCCAGAAATCCAGTTGTTCTATATAAAAACGCCACACCCCTCAGGCAAAATGTACAGAACAGCTTATAATTTCGAGATAAAGGAAGGTTTTGAATTTATTGCAAAAGTTAATATGCATTTTAGTTATATTATGCAATGCATAAAAAAAGAGAGCTATGTTTTAGAACGAGTACTGTGTTTGACCTCAGCCATTAAATTGTTATTGATTTACTTAGTCGATTTTTAGTTGAAAGATGAAATCCTTTTAACCGTGCTAAACTCATGAGATGCGTATCAGATTCGCCATATATATAAGTCATTTGACAAAATGTCCTCCAGGTAAAATAACGCCAGTTCAAACGAACGGAGCAGTAGACGACAGCGCAGTCGTGCTCCGAAAGCGGCGCACCATCGAGTCTACCCAGCCTGCTTCCACTCGCGCGGAGAAGGGCGGGAGCAAGCAGTTTAACTATAGCAAGCTCATCAACGACCGAGCCGCTCTCAGCCTTGGGAACACCACCGCGAGGGCTACTAGAGATGCTTACTCCAAAAGCTTGAACCAGGGTAAGAATCACGTACAAATAGCTAATGTTTTCAGTACTTTGATTTCAGGTTTAAGAATATTTATTAATCTCAAAAGAACTTACAAAAATTCGCTTACTGAGATAACACACTCATCTATGTAGGTACATAATACGTTGCTACAAAGCGCAGCGCGCAGACTAATTATAAATCAATAATATTAAACAAAAAACACACAGAAGTATAAACACTATTTGACTTACAGAAACAATAATTTAACTTATGATTTTTACAGTACAGGTTCTCATGACGTCTTGTAAATGTGTTAACTAAAATTAAAGTTTAAAATGAAATATTAAAAATCAATTCAGTAAAACGAAAACTACAAAATCATCGAAAGCAAATCACAATACCCAAAGTACCCAAAAATCAGCATTTTTTTACATAAATGTGAGGTAGTTTTACTTCTCTTGCCGGCCGATGCGGCTCGGGTTATAACTAACAATGGCTTAGATATAAAGCCCGTTTAACTTAATCAACCCCTCACTTGTACTAAAAGAGTGGGAAGCAAGCAGTTCAACTATAGCAAGCTCATCAACGACCGAGCCACTCTCAACCTTGGGAATAACATCACAAGGGCTATTAGAGATGCTTACTCTACAAGCTTGAAGCAAATTAAGGAAATCAAGCAGAAAACTTGTATTAATAAGAGTACTTTGATTCAACTAGTCAATTTGCGCGTAGAAAAAGCCAATAAAATTATCTCAATATTCCTCAATATTGAAATAATTTAAGACCACAATGGCTACCTAAGATACCTACTCCAAAAGCGCCAGAGTATAAGAGAAAGTGTGACGCTCGTTGCGCTCGCGCGATATTTAGTAGGGTTAACTCTCAACCCTTCGTCCTTGAAACAGGTTCCACGGATACTCAAAGCAGAAATTATACGCAAAGGCCGGGGTAGCTAGCCCTGGTGTCAGAGTTTTTAAGCCGCCTGAAAGCCTCTGAAATGGCTAAGAACAACCGGGACCTACAATTTAACGTATCATCCGAGCCACAGTAGCGCTCAGTTGAATATGACACCCGCAGTCACCCATTCTCAGACTTATCGTGCCGAAATGTACTTAAATTTATAATTCACACATCTATCCAATTTTGCTGCGCAAGCGTCTGTCTTCAAAGGGGTCCTAGACTGCTATCATCTATGCTTAAAAACTCGTAACATTTTTGTTGTTTTCTGTCTTTTCTGTGTTTGGTTTTCTTTGAATAAATATCTGTATATTGTCTAACATAGTTTTCATGTGGTTCCAGTGAAAGAAGGCCTGCTGATCGAGCTGGACCTGCCGCCGTCGACGCGGGCCGCCAAGCCCGCCGCCAACCAAAACAACGTCTCCATACTCGACGAACCTATCGACGTGCCGGAAATCGGTGAGAACTGTTAATAATGGTACAATAAGCTAGATAACTAAAAATACAGGGTGTTTTTATTTCAGTGCACATACTTTGCATAAGGAAATTATAATAAACAAACAATTAAACCCCTACATTGGTTTTACTCACTTTGGTACAAAAATATTTAAATAAGTTCAAGAGAAGATAAACTAAGTAAAAAATAAATATAAACTTAATAATAATATAACCTTAGTAATAATATAAACTTAATAATAATATAAACTTAATAATAATATAAACTTAATAACTAATATAAACTTCATATACGGATAAACGGAGTAATCAATGTCACCCTACGTCTGAGTACCTACGCGGCCGCGTCATACCTACGCCCGAGACGTTTTGGTAGGTAGTTATTGTCTGGAGTGTAGGGTGCATGCAATATAATTTTCTTTGGAATAGTTTGACAAAAAATTTAAGAAAAAAAGTCGATCTTTTTTTTGGAGCGAAATATAACCGTTCTGTTAATGATATCTATTGCGCGATAAAAAATTGTGCTCTGAATAAAAAATCATGCTGTATAATTAGATCAGATAGATTATCAAAAAAGATAGACTCTTATTTTTTCTTTTGTCTATTAAACAAAAATTAATAAAGGTATAGTCCATTAAAGTTCCGCGTGACTTAGAAGTGACGTCATGAACCCCCACTCCCGAACTTTGTCAAGGTGTATCTTTGTCATTTATTGTTTGATAGACAGAAGAAAAAAAAACGTTTTGGTAATCTAAATAACTGACTAATTATAATAATGTTTTTTTACCCAGTCTTTATACCTATTTTGCACTACTATCCCGCACTGGGTTAACGTGGTGACTACTGCCCAATCGCCCTTCGTGGATAAGCCTAGATCTCAATTGTATCCTATATTCTTTTAACCTTGTAACATTTTCACCGACTTCTAAAAAGATAAGGTGCGATTAGACTGTATTTTTTGCGTATTTGCTTCGCGATCATTCCGTCAATAAATAAATAATTTTAAACATTCTTTTTTTGTTTAATACATAGATCATACTTAAGAGGTGGTCCCATTTAAAGGACATGTCCACAAAATGTATGGAGGCTGGTATAATAATAATCAAAAATTCTAACCACAACACTCGTTACATTTCGGGAAAGTTCATATTTTTATGAGTCTATTACAACAGTTAAAAACAAAATATAGCTCTCCGATTTTTTTAAAATTAATTCTGAATTTATTAGGATAAATAAATATATTTGGCTCAATAAGTAGATTATCTCTAGCAACCCTGATTAAGTAACCTCCAAATTATTAAATAATAGCATTTTTACCAATTAGACACACTTTTTAAGTGTTTTTTGTCTCATTGTACCTACTAACTGGTCACACTGGTATGTTATACTTTTAAATTTTAGCAAATTAAGAGATGGATGTGGTAGAATCAGCTACGAATGCAAGTAAAATAACGATAGAAGCACTTTATTATTGCTAAACTAGAAAAAATAATAAGCTGTATTGTTTTTTTCATACAATTTATTTTTCACATATAAAGAAAAATAGAGGGGTGAAAAAATCTAAATTAAATATTTTTGGGAAACCCATAAAACAAGCTATAAAATGATGTAAATATCATCTTGGTTCGATTTTTCTCTGAATAATATACCACTTGTGAACGTCACCTTTATCGAAATCGTCTGAGTCGTTTTTGAAAAATTGTTCTCTACAGTTTAGAGAATTTCTCTGGAAATATTTAAAAACGTGTACATCCTAATTAAATAAAACCGAAATATTAGTAAAATAAAAGTCTTCAGTTTATTATATCGTGTGGTAGTTTTGTAAATAAATATATCTAATCTATAGTATGTATTTAAATATGGTTTTAAGGCGAGGCCTACAAACCCATCTGTGTCAATAAATAATCAACTACAACTGTTTACCTCAGTCGTGCGTCATCGAAATTAGTGAAGTAAAGTATGAAAAAGTAAATATCTACAATGTTCGTTGTATTTTTGATTTTCTTGCAGTCAAATGGTGGATAGAAATCTTAATAAATTGAAAAAGGTATTGAGAAATATGTGCGATAGTGGCGCCTCTATTAATTTCTGCAACTTTCTACGAATCTATACTGTACTGTACCAGCTTTTTTGATAGTCCACTGCTGAACCCACGAAGGGTGAATGGGTCATGTCTATTACGCTGGCCCAGTGCGGGTTTGTGGACTCACATTCGTCATAAAATTTCTTATACGGACGTATGCCGGTTGCCTCACGATATTTTCTTACACCGAAAATCAAGTGTTGTGAAATTCCGCTCATAACTTTCAAAGAACTCATCCTTTCGAGACCGGGATTTGATCTCACGACCTCACGATTAATAAATATACAAAAGTTATACAGGGTTATCCGGAAATGGTGTAGGTACTAAGCCGATAGGGGATAATTAGGACCATCGTTACATAACTACTTTTACTATGAGACCAATTCAAAATTCGAGAAAAAAAATCTGCTGTTTCATTTATTTTGTCGATTCCGAGTTGCAGTTTTGTATGGAACAGCTGATTTTTTTCTGAGTTGGCCCCTTTTTCGTAATGATGGTCTTAATCATACAATTTCGACTTAGTACAGGGTAAGTAGATTTAGGGTAATAGGGTATTACAGTCATTTTTGAAAAGTATCCCAGTTAGATTCTTTGGGTCTAATAAACCACTAAAAATACAAAAAAAAATCAATTGTTAAGTGCTTTAAAAACGCATTTTAATATTACAGTTTCAAAATTTCGCGCGTAATTCACGAAAATGTCATTATTTTACTCTGTGGTCGTGAATGACGTCACTAGGCTATGTAAACAATGCGTGTAAATATTTTTCACGATGGTGTCTTTGTTTGTAAGTTTAAGATATATGTTGAAAAAGAGTTATTTTAAATGGTTAATAATGAGTTATCGTTGGTGTGCTGTTCCTGTCATACTAGTGTACAAACACGGGACAAACTGTTCAATGTTTACATAGCCGAATGACGTCATAACATAGCGGCGACTATTTTATGCACAGATTTAAAAAAAGGAATATTTTGTATTGATTTTTAAAATTTATTTTGTTATTTTATGATCTAAAAATAACATTTTCCGATTGCCTAAGCTATCTCAAAAATACATTTACAGATTTTTTTCGTTCAACAAGTATCTCTTTTCAGTTGGTGAAACGGAATGGGTGCAACAGAGCACAGAGAGTCTCCCGACTTTCTCTTCGAATTCTCAGCCACAACAAAGCTACACCAACATCTACGGAGCCAAGTCCATGGACAACCTGGCAACACCCACACACAGTAAACAAGACCCTTTCGACACCTCCCAGTTCTGGCCCGAACATAATGTTAGTACAAATCACTCCGACACACTCCCCGCTAATACATCCAACTGTGATATCCAACCTGGAATTAGGACTAACTATGATATTCAAGCTACCAGTGGAGCTAGTTATGATTCACGGTCTAAATGTGACGTAAAAACTAAATACGAGTCGCAAGGTGTAAATATAACTAATTTTGATATACAATCTATTAGTAAACCGAGCTATGATATTCAGACAACTAGCAGATCTAACTACGATACTCAATCGGCTATTAGATCTAATTACAATACACAACCTGTTAGATCTAATTATGGCACGCAACCTATAAGCAAATCTAAATACGATATACAACCCAGTTACGACATTCAACCGGAACCCAGTACTAGCGTAAGTCAAAACGAATCTCACAGATACTCAACGAATAACTACGCCTCAACGAGTGATAATTCTCATTACAATAATCGAATGCCTGTTAGTAAAAATACGTTAAATTCTCACTACGGGACCCTACCCGTTAACAATTCAACGTATGCCAACGCAAACGCTCTCTCCATGGAACGAAACGTACCAAATATCGCTAAACCAATGGCTGAAATGTCTCTAGATGACAGAATATCAGAATCTCTCAATTTACGCAAAAACGAAAACCTCTACTCAAATAGTTCGTACCAAACTTTACCGTCGACTTCGGCAGGACCGAGTAATGTCAACGAAAACCGATACAACGATATCCCAATATACAGCAACTTCGACATCAACCCCGCCCAACAACAATTCTTACTCGAAACAAAAGATTATTACACTAAATACTCAACGCCTGCTAAAACTAACACCAGCAATGACTACGAGAAAAACATATACGTGCCCAAATATGAAGACGAAGCTGAAAAGTTGAGAAACTTCAGCGAAAGCTTGGAGAATTCGAAGAATTATTCGGCGTTGAAGTACCAAAACGTCGATTACGGTTATCCGAGTTATTCGAATAATTATAGCAATGATTTAGCGTCTACGTCTCGGGTCTACGACGAGGTGAACGATACGGCTAGTAATTTTTACAGCGAAATCGTTGAAAATCAGAGTGTGTATGGTACCGCAAATTTGTATAATAATTCTTGTTTGTATGATGAGGTGTATGAAGAATCGGTGCCGCGACCTCATAGACCGGCGCCGCCTTGCCCTACTAAACCAAAATAACTAATAAACTAAATTTATAAACTAAAAACAACTAAATTAAAATGTTAAACTAAAAACGGTTGCAACGTTGATTCGACCGTATAATTTTATCTAATATATTTTAGCTTAGCTGATTTTTAACGTGAAGTCGTTTTTATTGCACGATTCTCTTTAATTTATCAGAGCCATAGAGATTTTAGTTATTAAATTATAATAGATATTGCCAATTTTACTATGAATCAAGCCCGATTCGGCCGTTTAGGAAACCGGGGTTAGGAAACTGGTTTCCTAAATGGCTTTTTTATACTTACAGGAAACTGGTTTCCTAAAGCCAATTTTAAATTGCAAATTTTACAGACTCAGTTGCACTATTGCATAGTCCTTTAGAGTTGAGTCGTTCGGTCATTAAGTTAGAATAAAGCTGGGCACACATAATGCGATGAACTCATCAGTTGGACACATCATTCCCTCTGGGGCCCTGATTTCGTGAATCATTGACGGTACTGAGATGGGTTCGCTTGAGAATCATCTAAACAACTTTTTTGCCAACGTTTTTCCAAATTGTAGGAAGTCAAATTTCAATCTACTTGTACAGGTAACGCAATTTTTCAAACAAGTATTGGATTCATTCTTCAATCGAATTCACAGGCTTGGCCTGGTCCTTTTATTAGGCATCAATGGAGCCTAAGCCAACATTGAGAGGCCCTTTTTACAATTTTATTATGAAATATAAAAACAGTAGTAGGTATAAAAAGGATAGCGTGAAATGGAAACTATGGCATATAAAATGACTTGAAATATCGTAACTGGGCTATTTTGGTGAAATTTTAAATGTTTTGTAAAATTAGACTACGGAATGAGGTACGGCAGCCGCTAAATATGCCCCATTTCAAAATTTCGTGGCGGGTGGTGACTTGCCGTCCACTAAGGCCCCCCATAAAGGCTACCGGAGGGGCAACATTGGTGTGGACGGCTGTCGGGTGTCGAGAGGTGTGCTGCGCTTTCACTAGACGCTACTCGCGGCGTTATGCCCTTTATCACTTCCACCCTGGAGCTTAGGTTCTTAGCTCTTGCGGTTTCCACTCCAAGCCGGCCGGTTAAGGCAAGAGAGGAGTCAGGGGTCTCATTTAGCCGCAGGGAATCGGGGTTCGCGGTGTCGCCACTCACCGACGACTTAGATGCTATTTTAGATTAATTTTTATTAGCATTATTGAATTGGAAGAAATAAACAATGGGATTGGTATTGGAAAAATATTTAGATGCTATATTCCGATCACCGCCTATAGTATTTGGCTGGATAAAGCTCCATAGAAAGATGTTCATCTCAATTTTTATGTGACGTTATTAACTATCAAATGAATTGGACTCGAATAGTCTTAAGGATAATAGGCATGGTTAATATTTATAATAAATACTCAACATCTTCCAAAGTAACGAGAGAGATTTATTGTAGCTGTCGATTTACGATGTTTTATTGATAACTGTCATGATACGTCCTTTGATCTAAAGCTGGGTATTCATAAAATAAATGTCTTCTATCACACTGGGTTTAATTTGAAAATTTTACTCAAAAATAGATTTAATGCGGTTATAGTACGATTCAAATGTAATGGCAGGTCGGAACGTTAGTGCGTAGCGACGCAGTAGCAAAATATGTTATCGGGGTGAGAGATGGGGTAGGTATGCGGTGAGTAACACACTTCAGACCCGCTATAAAATTTGGCGTGATATTTACAAACTTTACTCGTCGTTTTGGACGTCCACTGCTGGACATAGGCCTCCCCTAAAGATCTCCAATAAGACCGGTTGGTAGCGGCTTGTATCCAGCGCGATCCTGCGGTCTTAATGAGGTCGTCCGTCCACCTTGTGGGTGGTCGTCCTACGCTGCGCTTGTCGTTACGTGGTCTCCACTCGAGAACTTTTCGACCCCATCGGTCATTAGTCCTCCGAGCTATGTGCCTTGCTCATTGCCATTTCAACTTGCCAATCCGCTGGGCTATGTTTTGATGATTCGATCCCGCAGAGAGACTTCGAGCATAGCCCTCTCCATAGCTCATAACTATTACTGTTTCTCTAAAAATACCTCTGACATATTATACACGATTATATTATGGTTACCCAGCTTAAAACATACGTCCAAATTGTATTTACCTATATATTTTACCTGTCTTTTATCCATTATGCTTAGAGATTATAATCTAGATATTGATTGTATAGTTTTATGTAGAAAAAATATGTTGTTACCGACTAAAAGTGCCTGTATAAATTCCTACATCTATATTGATTGGCATTTATGATGGTAATGAGGGAAAGTAAAGTGAGATTTTCGTACACGGCTATGAATGATTTTTCTATTTGATGTTATGGAGTCTGTTTATTTTTGAGTGTCTATTAACTCTCAGTAAAAACGCGACGTTGGCTTATGTTGTGACATGTGTGAAAAACAGATTTTAAGTCCCGGCGCGTAAGTTGAACAAAAAAATATCACTCTCTCCCTTTCGTTAGCAGAGAAAACAAAAGAGAGGTAGCTATGGTTTAACGTTCAAGTTGTTTGCCGGCTACTATTTATGCCTAAATACGATTTCCCGACTTTCGACTTTATAAACTACCTTTAGGTACAAAAAGTTGAATGCTCATATAAAATTAGCGTACCATTAGGCTTAAAGTCAACACACACACACACACGTTTGAATTAGTTCAGCGAACGTTTCTTCTGAAAAAATAACTATATTGCAGAAATTGGTATTATAAAAATAAATGTGGGAAAGACTGAAGAAATAGGAAAAATATTGTTTCGTAAGATCGGTTGATTGATTTAATTTTAACGTAAATTATAAATTACTAAATAGCTAACGATAGGAAAGTATGATTATGTGCGTCTCTGTTTTTGAGATGAAGCTTTGATTTGGTTTGAGAAGTTTGATATACAGGGTTACAGGGTAAGTCGACCTATTTCCGTTAAGGGTGTGTAGTTTACTTTGTTTCTGACTAATTTGACTATGAAATACACTATCCTAATATAAAAAAAAAAGAACAGATATTTGAAATTGGTATTTATAAAATTCCCGATATTCGGCTATCAGTCAGATTTTTTGAAACGTGTAAGTCGTATTTTTATTTTTATTTGATTTTTACATGTAAAATAATGTTATATGACCTCACTACCCAATATTGTCCGTAAAATTAACCTTTTATAAAAAGTATTTGAATTCAAATATCTCGAAAACTGTGAGATTTAGGATATGGTGTTTTATAGTTAAATCAGTCAGAAACGTAGTAAACTACACACGCTTAACGGGAATAGGTCGACTTAGCCTGTAACCCTGTATATTATTGTTAGGACTTATTATTTTAAACAATTATTGTGTGATGGTAAAGTAATATTGATACTAGATGCATACCTCGAACACTCTAAAAACGCAGGAAAGATTATAATCCTCATAAATTAATGCTTACCAGTACATTGTTTATCTCAATTTCTTATATCATTTTAAAAATGTTTGATGGATAGTACAGAGATACAGAGGGATAATGTGGTCGATCGAGAAAATCTGAAAGAGATGCATGTTTTAATACGACATGAGTTAGACAGAGAAATGAAAAATATCTCAATTCGGTGGCTTATGTCGAATTTTTAGGCACGGAACGTCAAATTCTTGTCAATTGTTTTCAAACAACCTCTCGGGCATATTTTTGACCGACGTAACGCAGGAGGCACTCAATTCGACGCGTATACTTTTTTATGTATACACAGTCAGGTCATAAATTCTGTCACATGTTTAATGTAAAATAATTGAAACAAGTTTATTCATTATGTAACCATTTATATACCAAAATGAACTTAACAAAACATAGATTCTTATCACAATAAAGTTTATTCAAAATGACCTCCGTGACTTTAAATACAGGCCTTCATTCTGCGCGGCCAGTCGTCTATCGCAGCACGAACGAGGTCCATGTCAATGGCGGTTGCCTTAATCAAGGATGTCTTGAGTGACTCCAAATTGGGATGAGGCTTTGAGAACGCCTTTTCCTCCAAGTGTTGCCATATCTTGTAATCTAACGGACTCAAATCTGGACTGGAGGAGGGCCAGTCTTCGTGCCGGATGAAGTCGATTTCACGCGCCGCCAGCCAGTCTTGTGTGCTCTTCGCTCTATGAGCTGGCGCCGAATCTTGTTGGAATACCCAGTGCCTGTTATTGAACATGTTATGAGAAACAGGTTCCACAAGGTTCGTCAGGACTGTATTTTGATACACAACTGCATTCGTTTTTACACCTTTCTCACAAAAATGTACCTCTGTTAAGCCCCAATAAGAAACTCGTTGAACACGCGGAAAATGACCTCGTTGGACACGCGGAATACGGTTGCTCGCTTCTTCACTACTGTGTGCGTACACCTTATCATTTTGTTTGTTGTAGTTCTCTTCTACGGTAAAAATTTTCTCATCCGAAAAAAGAATTTCCCGATATTTTTTTCCCGCGTACCGCTTCAACAAAGCGCGGCATCTCTTCAGTCTCGTGTCCATTAGACGAGCATTTAAAAGATGTCCTGTTTTTCTTCGATATGCCCGAAGCCCTAAGTCTTCATTTAACACCCTTTTCACCGTGGTTCTGCTTAACCCCATCTGAAGGGCCAACAGTTTCTGTTTACGTTTGGGATTTCTTTGAATTCGCGCCTTCACAGCTTTTATCACTGCTGGAGTTCTAACAGACCGAGGGCGACCACGTCTTGACCTGTCATCTACACTAGAGTCTTCATTGTATCGTTTGATGGTACGATAAACGAATCTTTTGGTTATATTCAAATTAAGAATTTGAATTGGCGCGTAACCGCAACGATGCAACGCAATAACTGCAACACGGTCTTCTTTAAGCGTCCACTCCATATTTAAAAATGAGTAAAATTCTAAAAAGCATACATTTTTATTTTCATGAACAATTCGAAAATCGAATTCAATAAACTTTTTTTTGGCCAGCATTCTAAAAGAAAAGTTTTTACTGTGTGACAATACTTATGACCTGACTAGGTATATATATTTTATGTGCATATATTTTTAAGTAGTAGTCCGATTTCGATATTTTTTTTAATTGGAAAGAGTATAATTCGAAATTGGTCCCATTTAAATTTTATTGAAATCGGCTTAGCCATTTTTAATAATTCAACAATAATGTGAAAAATGCTACAACGATCCGTGCGAAATATTCGCGAACTCTGTACACGGTTGAAGTCGGTCATGCTATTTTTTGCAAAAAATAACTATTATTATTGTTGCCTCAACCAACAATAACATTATCTCTCTGGGATCTCTGTGTTTAGGTTTACAGTCTCGTTTCATTTCTATTGAAATGAAAGAGAAAGTTGACAGATGTGTGTCCATTTTTAGAAGAAGTGTGTCCATTTTGTGTATTCTTCCACGCGGTTGCAATGTGTTGTGTGCATTATTTTGTATTTATCATGTTTTATACTTCGTCAGTCATCACTATTTAGTTTAGCTGGAAAGCTTCTGCGTCTCGTTCAGTAGTATGTAATATTATTGTAAAACGCGTATTGTGTTTATATTATAATTTGTATTATTTTATATTCTATTACTTATAGTTTGTGTGACTCTCGAGTCTTGTAAAATGTAAACTACATTATTGTTTAACAAAATGTGGTGCTTTTCTTAGCCTATTTATCAGGAGAGTTTGTTTTTCTTTTTAGTTTAAGTTATATTATTTTAACGAATGTTTTTGAGGTACTACTACTTTTATATGTAAATACAAATTAAACAAATTAATAGAAGGAAAGTTAGGAACAAAATAAAAATAATTGTGTTAAGATCCAATGTTTAAGTCAGCATGCAAAATAAAATTTTTCTTTTTTTTTGTTTGCCGTTTACAACTAAATCAACCAAAAACTAGGATGAAAATCAGTTGATGCAATTTTGTATACAGGGTTATTTCTAATCAATTAGCACCCTTTTTTTTTGTCAAAACTATACAAAAGAAAAATGATTTGAAAAACATCGTTCACCCGCGACCAAATGTATGGAACAATTTTTGAGTTTTGACAAAAGTCGCAGAATTTCAAAAGTCGTTAGTTTTGATGTACAGAATGAGCCCCTAAAAAGATGCTTATTGATTAGAAATAACCCTGTATAGAGTGACCACTATTTTGGTCTTGGTGTAAGTACGTTGTTAACACTACCTATTTATGTTCGTGAAATTAGTTTTCGAAAACTCTTGATGTGTAGTTTAGAAAAACCTCAGAAATAAGTTTTCTTGTTTTTTACCGATTTCGCGCTGACCTAAACGTTGAACCTTAAATCTATGAGCAACTAAATTGTATCAAGGCAATTAGATAACTATTGATAAATATATTTAAGAAAGCTACTCGAATAGTGCTATAAGTTTGCAGACGTAAACCACGGAATACACGTTCTTTTCGGAATTTTGTAACTATTTCTTACTTCAAATACAACAATAGTTTTAACTGGAGTCAATTACGATTTAGAACGTGTATACCGAACTTTATATGATGATACGTGATACACAATTTCGGATAAATATGAATATTACAAGAATTTGAACTGTATATGAATCCATTCAGTTGCATTTCCAATGGAACACTGTTTTACGAGCGGATCATTTTTTTTAGTAAATATCCGTTTTTTGCCTGCACCAGCCTTTTTAATAGTTTACTGTTATGTGGACGTAGGCCTACTCACGAAGGGTTATTGAGCCATATCCACCACGATGTCCCAATGCGGGCTGGTAGCTTCTGGAATTTCTTGTATGCAGGTTGACGATGTTTTCCTTCACCGAAAAGCCAGTGATGAAGAAATTTCGAATATAAGTCCCATTGAAATCATCGATAATGTCCGGGATTTGAACTCGCGACCGCACAATACGCATGCTGACTAAAAAAATATAATTAGTCCGTCAGATAGACTATCAAAAAATGTTAGACACGTATTTTTTCTTTAGTCAATTAAACAAAAATTGATGAAGGTGTAGCCCGTCAAAGTTCCGCGTGACGTCCCAAGTAAATTTTTATTTTTTTATTTTTCATGTGTTTGTATTGTATTTGGTTAAGCTAATAAAGAATTATCTATCTATCTATCTATCTAATAAATAAATAAATAAATATTTGGGGACATCTTACACACGGCCTCTGAGCCCAAACTAAGCAAAGCTTGTGATATGGCTGCCAGAGACTGATATACTAAATACATATTTTTAAATACATACTTATATAGATAGTAATTTAATAACACCCAGACACAGAACAAACACCTATGATCATCACATAAATACTTGCCGTGGGTGGGGATCGAACCCACGCCTCTTTGACCCAGAAGTTAGAGTCACTAACCACTAAGCCACCGAGGCAGTCAAGTTCTATACAAATGTATAGACTTCTGTGAGAAAGGTGACGTCACAGCCCCCACTCCTAAATTTTAACAAGGTTTATCTTTGTCATTTGTTGTTTGACTGACAAAAGAAAAAATACGTGTCCAAATTTTTTTGATAGCCTAACTCACGGATATTATATTAATGATTCTATTACCCAGTCATAAAGCCTATTGTAAGGCGGGTGATACTTAGACCACCACGGCTTAATGTCATATATCATTGGGTTCATTTTTGAATGTTTTAAGAACGATGTACACGTGTCATCCAGTCTCGAACAGACATCACGGTGCCTCACCATTAAGTACCTGTTAGCTTAGTTACTTAGGTTTTGTTTCATCACAAGTGGTTTTTGCCCGACTACCCAAAAAGCAGGGTAATGTTTTTACATCGGCGATAGAGCAATGCAAATGTGTAATAGTAACTCGAGAGAAAGAAGATGTTGTAAGTTAAAGTAATGGCAGCTAAAACTTGAAATTTGGTATTATACAATTATAGATATCTCATACGACAATGCATTTTATTGACGTTATTACTGGAGGCCTGCCCCCCCGACCGCCTAAGCAATAGCAATCGTAATAGCAATCGTTTATGACTTCATTTTAGTAATTTGGCACCTCCTATGTGACGTTAGCCATCAATCGCTTTGTGCGGATTGCGAAAGCAATCGTTGAATGAACAACTTTGATGGCTAACGTCACATGGGCGGTGCCAAATGACTAAAATGAAGTCATAAACGATTGCTATTACGATTGCTATTGCTTAGGCGGTAGGGTGGCTGGTCGACTTTTTCCGGTTTGTAATGTTATTTATTATACAAAGTTTAGTTTTAAGTTTTTTAAAATGCAGGGAACTTTTAGCTTTATAATATCTTTAGAAAATTTCACTCATTATTAGAAACATGTTTACTATGGAGCAACACGAAATCGCGATAAAATGTTAGCCGTGTTCGTCGACTCGAGACAAAATGTATGAAACAATTCATTTGTTTCGTGATTTCGGCATTGGAATTATATAGTAAAAAAAAATGAGTATACAACTGAAACTCTTCTGTTCTGCTAATATTGAATTTGAATTTGACTGCCTCGGTGGCTCAGTGGTTAGTGACCCTAACTTCTGGATCAAAGAAGCGTGGGTTCGATCCCCACCCAGAGCAAATATTTATGTGATGAACATAAGTGTTTGCTCTGTGTCTGGGTGTTATTTAGTTACTATCTGTATAAGTATGTATTTAAAAATAAGTATAAGTAGTATATAAGTTTCTGGCAGCCATATGACAAGCTTTTCTTAGTTTGGGGCCAGAGGCAGTGTATAAGATGTCCCAAAATATTTATTTTATTTATTTATTTAAATAGCTTAAATTCTAAAGGTAATACTTAAATAAAATGCATTATTGTATTACGTATAATTTGTCAGACGTAGCTTGTACAAAGTTATGTCATTAATTTGTATTAGTTATTATACATCTATTTAGATTCTGGGCATGCCATTACAATGTTTATATAAGCTGTATTGTGGTTTCGCATGATACATGATCATTTTATAATTTTTATGGTTGTACGTTTTTCAGTCATATTACGATTTGATACAAGTGTGAGGAGAGTGAGTTTTGTACAGTACCTACTCGCAATGCGACTAATTTACGAGTATTTCTGTATCGGTGTTCAAATAAAGCAACTAAAATATGTACGTATGTGTAGCACCATTTATGGTAGCGCCGTCATTGATATGTTCAGATAAATTGGTCGCACTGTGTGTATAGGTGGAATCGTACTACTCGGCGGATGTGTAGTTAGCTACAAGTTGTGCTTTATCCAATCCTGACAGAAGCTCACATAAAGCTGCATGTTGATCGGGTTTCGCGCAGTTTGTAGCTAACGTCACATCCGCCGACTTGAATGATTCGGCCTATCTACTCGAATGTATGTACAATTGTACATATCTGTAAATATGCTTTAACGCCTTGTAAGTGTACTAAAAGAGTAATAAATAATTGAAGATTCTAATTTGGTATTTCATTTTTTGAGTATCAGAACCTAATGATAAAATCTTATTAGAAAACATGGTCTAATTTGTTATTTTTAGATCTGATAAATGATAAAGTAGTCAAATCAATGTATTCATCAGACACATAGGTGATGAGTCGAATCAAACTCAATGACGTCTGGGAAATTAGCTACTATGAAATGATTTTAATCGTGCTTCACACACTAGGTGTATAGAAACTTTCTTTTTGTGATAAACATTTCAAAAATTGACGCGTTCGCAGGATTTGAACCTGCATCCTCTGGGACTCCAGCCCAGATGCTCTGTCCAATTAAGCTAAAACGCACTCTGCGAAGGCGCCGAATTAGTGAGTGTTTATCATTTTAGTAGTAGTTGGTAAAAATGCGGGATCAGTCTTTGTATCTCGTCTTTTGTTGGGTGTTTACGTAAATGAAAAACAATAGGGGATTCTCGAACTTTCAAGTTGTTTACTTGTTAACACAATAGCGTTTATTAAGATCGAGTAATGTTGCGAAATATCTCGTAGGTTCGAGACTGTAGGAAATAACGGATATAAATACGCCGGCCGACCCTTGGGGATCAGTTTATTCGTTTACCGTCGAAGCGATAACTACTCGGGTTAGAGTGCGATACCAGTGATTGTGAAGTGACTAGCTTGTGTGAATATCAGTGCCAGTGTAAAGTGTTTGTGCGAACCAGTTGTGTCGTGTGTTTTTGTGATTTTTGTGAAGTGATTGTGCGCAATAAAGTGCATAGTGAATAATCGGCGTTTTAACTAACTATCTAAGAACCCATCTCGTAACATTTGGTGTCAGAAGGGTGGATAGTTGAAAATGCCGGTAACACCATACGACGAAGAGACCCCTCGCACAAGGAGTCAGCGCCGACAGGAGGAAGCGCGCCGACAAGAGGAGCAGGAGCGCCGCCAGGAGGAGATCGACCAGAGGCGCTTTGGAAATAATTCGCTGTTAATGGAAGGCAGTGAGTCCGAGGCAACCAATGACGACTGCAGAAACCCAGGAGCACCTGCTGCGGCACCTTCTGTGGTACCTGCTGCACCACCTGCTGTGGCACCTGCTACATCACCCGCTGTCCCTGTGGCATTTGATATGGCTGCTTTGATGTCGATGATGCAGTCCATGACGCGGCAGCTAGAAGATCAGGCCCGAAACAACGAGAAGCAGACTCGCCAGCTGGAAGAAAAATTGGACCGCAACAAAGAAGACCAGGCTCGTCAACTGGAAGAACAGGCTCGCCAACTAGAGGAGAAACTGGATCGTGGACAAGAGGGTCTGCTTTCAAGCCTACAAGCGACCATGGGAAAGGAAATAAGAGAAATGAAAGAAAAAATGGACCAGCACGATACCAAGATGAAGGAGTATGAATCTCGCATCTTCGAAGCGGAAACACAAATCGCCGACGTAAGAAAGACCTTGAACGTCATTAAAACTGGAAGTGGAGCCATTCCACTTACAAACTTCTCGCCAGCCTCACAAAAGATCAAAGTGACGCCTTACGACGGGACATCATCATGGTCAGCTTACAAAGTTCAATTTGACGCCGCCGTTCAAACCAATGGATGGAACAAGGACCAAGCTAAGAACGCCCTCATCATGAGCCTTCGTGACGAAGCCCTGAGTATTCTGGATGCCGTGGGTAAGGAAGTGACTTACGATAAATTAATGGAAACGCTGGAAAGTCGCTATGGTGATGAGCACCTGGAACGTGTGTACCGAGCGCAGTTGAAGAACAGGGTGCAACGTCGTAATGAAAGTCTTCAACAGTGGGCCGTCGAGGTGGAGAAACTATTCCGGAAGGCTTATCAGTCCGCGCCATTACCCAACGACGAACATCTAGTGGAAGCGTTTGCTAACGGGATAGCAGACTTCGAGGTAAGAACTGCAGTGAAACTCGGGCATCATAAAACACTAAAGGAAGCTTTGGCTCAAGCCTTAGAAGTCGAGGCTGTACGAAATCCAGCGAAGGATATCCAACATATAAGGGAGGTAAAGGACGCATCACTTCGTACAAGGTTTGGCCCTAGATGCTACAACTGCGACGAAAGAGGCCATTTATGGCGGAATTGCCCAAAGCCACGTCGACCGAGGGAGGATCGACCATTAGAAGAACAGGAGGAACGGCCGCACCGTGACACCACACAGCAGCAGGGAAACGAGTAAACGCCAGGACCAAGGGGCGGGTGCTGGCCGGTCTGAAAAAGGCCCCAAAGATTTTGATCTCACAAGCTCATGATGGGAACAGCCTGATCATCAATGGTGCCATCAACGGAACTTCTTGCAAGCTGACATTGGATACTGGAGCTTCTCGCACTGTCGTCAGTTCCCGATTGGCTAAGCGCTTTCTTCCAAACTTCGAAAGCTGCAAAACAGTTGAACTTCTGACAGCGACCGGCCAGCACATATACGTCCGAGGAGAGAAGCTGGTGGAGTTAAAGTTGGGTGAGAAAACTTTCCAACATAAAGTCATTGTGGCAGATATAGTTGACGATTGCATTCTGGGTCTTGACTTCATGCGAGAACATCATTGTGAGATTGACGTCAACCAAGGAATCTTGAAATGTGGAAGAGAAGAAATCTTCATGGAAGGCGCCATATCAGGAAAGGTTTATTGTCTGCAGAGAACAGTCCTTCCACCTAGATCGGAAACCATTGTGGCAGTTAGATTACCGCCAAAGTTGGGACATCAACAACGATGTGTGCTAATAGAACAATCGGAAGGTGATCAACCATGGTTAGCGGCCCGAACTTTGGTGAGGACTACTAATACTGCTGTGGTGCGTGTGCTCAACACAAGTAACGAGGAACAACTCATCAAAGGAGGAACCCCGATTGGTACATGCGAAGAAGTAGACTGGATGCGAAGATGCCAAGAACAACCAAAGGAGGAATACAACTGTGCTGAGAGTTGCAACGTGTCAACACTATTGGAAGATTCCCGGAAAGATCTCTCTGGAAAAGAACTTCTGATGGCGAAGAAGATGCTACAGCGCTTTACCGACATATTTGCCCTCGATGATGCTGTCAACGGGAAGACTGGCTTAGTGAAGCACACGATAAATACAGGAAACGTGCAACCGATACGACAGCGGCCAAGAAGGATACCAGTGGCTCGAGAAAAAGAAGTTGAGTCAATGATTGAAGACATGGCGCTAAATGGTGTGATAGAACCTTCATCCAGTCCGTGGTGTTCGCCAGTGGTTCTAGTGAAAAAGAAGGACGGCAGTATGCGGTTTTGTGTTGATTATCGACGACTCAACGACGTAACGAAGAAGGACAGCTACCCTTTGCCGAGGATTGATGACACGTTGGATACACTGACGGGCATGAAGTGGTTCACTACGTTGGACTTGAAGAGCGGGTACTGGCAAGTGGAAATAGACCCTAAAGATAAGGAGAAGACCGCATTTTCTACGGGAAAAGGCCTGTGGCAATTTAAAGTGATGCCGTTTGGGTTGTGCAACGCCCCCGCTACGTTCGAAAGGTTAATGGAGTTAGTTCTTGCGGGACTAATTGGAGACGCATGCCTTGTCTACTTAGACGACATCATAATTGTGGGAAAATCCTTCGAAGACCACCTAGAAAAGCTGGAACGAGTCCTAACAAAAATACGTGCTGCCAATCTTAAGCTGAGTCCGAAGAAATGTTCCTTCTTCAAGAGGCAAGTGAATTTCTTGGGACATGTGATTTCCGAAGCTGGAGTACAGACGGATCCAGGTAAAGTCAGTGCTGTCAAGGATTGGCCTGTGCCAAAAGACAAGACGGAAGTCAGAGCATTCTTGGGTTTATGCTCCTATTACAGGCGATTCGTGAAGAACTTTGCTGACATCGCTAAGCCGTTGCATAGACTGACTGAGGAAAAACGGCCCTTCCTCTGGGATGAAAATTGCGACGCAGCTTTTCGAGGACTAAAGGAGCGACTTTGTAATACGCCTATTCTCGGCTTTCCGGACACCGAGAACGAGTTTATCGTGGACACTGACGCCAGCAACACAGGCATTGGAGGAGTATTGTCGCAAAGAAAAGGAGACCAAGAAGTGGTGATTGCGTATTTCAGCAAATCCCTGTCCAAGCCAGAAAGGAACTACTGTGTGACAAGAAAGGAGCTACTTGCAGTGGTGAAGACATTGCGTCATTTTAGCAAATACCTGCTCGGGCGAAAATTTCATCTGAGGACCGACCACGCTGCTCTAAAGTGGCTACTGCAGTTTAAGGATCCCGAAGGCCAAGTGGCAAGATGGATTGAGCAACTACAAGAGTTCGACTTCACCACGGAGCATCGCAGTGGAAAATCTCACGGCAACGCAGATGCACTGTCAAGAAGGCCATGCTCAGAGGATTGCAAGCATTGCTCAAGACAGGAGTCGAAAGATCCAGTACCCGTCAGAATGCTCAAAGCTGACATCGGCGACGAATGGAAAGAAACCCTTCAGGCTGCACAAAAAGAAGACGTCGACATCAAGCCGATTCTTGAATGGATGGAATCAGATGCCCGTAAGCCTGACTGGAGTGCTATTGCTTCACTGAGTGTTACGACAAAGAGCTATTGGGTGCAATGGGATAGCCTGGTGCTTCAAGAGGGAGTGCTGTGCCGAAAATGGGAAAATGCTCGAGGAAACCAGTGCCATCTCCAAATGGTTGTACCCAGAGTAAAAGTTCCCGAAGTTTTGAAGCTGTACCACGAAGGGTTTTCGGGAGGACATCTGGGTGTGAAACGGACACTGTTGAAGATTCGAGAAAGGTTTTACTGGATCAACTGCAGAGATGACGTAGAAGACTGGGTACGGAAATGCACGAGCTGTGCATCAGTGAAAGGTCCGCATACCCGCAGCAGAGGAGCACTAAAGCTGTATAATGTTGGAGCACCATGGGAGCGAATCGCACTGGATGTGGCCGGACCATTTCCTGTGAGCGAAAGTGGCAACAAGTACTTCCTTGTCGTCATGGATTACTTCACCAAGTGGCCGGAAGTCTTCGCAATTCCAAACCAAGAGGCATCGACGATAGCAGACAAATTGGTCCATGAAGTATTCTGTCGTTTTGGAGTACCTTTGGAAATCCATAGTGACCAAGGAAGAAATTTTGAATCTCAACTGTTTCAAGAGACGTGTCGGCTAATGGGTGCACACAAAACAAGGACAACATCTTACCACCCGCAATCAGATGGAATGGTGGAGCGATTCAACCAAACTCTGGAGAGATACCTGGCAAAAGTAGTCGAAAGCAAACAACGGGATTGGGACAAGCATATCCAGCCATTTTTGCTGTCATACCGAAGTGCTGTTCATGAGAGCACCAATGTCACTCCTGCTTTTGCCAATTTTGGACGTGAATTACGGCTACCCGCCGACTTAATAACTGGTGTCCCACCGGATTCTCCACAACCCATAACTGAGTACGCCAGTGACCTCCGGAACAAGATGAACGACATCTATGAGCACATTAGAGAGTATGGCCAGCAAACATCAGAAAGAATGAAGACTAGATACGACAGAAGGACTAACAACCCTGGGTTCGAGGAAGGCTCGCTGGTATGGCTACACAACCCTATACGCAAAAAAGGGAAATCTCCAAAGCTACAAGCCAAATGGGATGGACCATACCGAGTGGTGACCAAGATCAACGACGTGACGTTCCGCATACAGAAGGGACATCGAGGTGCTCCCAAGATAGTTCATGTGGATCGATTGGCGCGATATTACGGGTGCAACGATGCTCGGGACGAGCATGTCTTAGGAGGGGGTAGTGTAACGCAGTAGGATCCCTTTGTAGGTATGCAGTAACTATGATGTAATCTGCGGTGTATACGATTCTGGGAAGCTCTATTGTTTTGCGTTTTTTTATTGGTGCCTTTTGTATTCGGTTTTATGGCTTAATGACTCGAGCGGGATCAGTCTTTGTATCTCGTCTTTTGTTGGGTGTTTACGTAAATGAAAAACAATAGGGGATTCTCGAACTTTCAAGTTGTTTACTTGTTAACACAATAGCGTTTATTAAGATCGAGTAATGTTGCAAAATATCTCGTAGGTTCGAGACTGTAGGAAATAACGGATATAAATACGCCGGCCGACCCTTGGGGATCAGTTTATTCGTTTACCGTCGAAGCGATAACTACTCGGGTTAGAGTGCGATACCAGTGATTGTGAAGTGACTAGCTTGTGTGAATATCAGTGCCAGTGTAAAGTGTTTGTGCGAACCAGTTGTGTCGTGTGTTTTTGTGATTTTTGTGAAGTGATTGTGCGCAATAAAGTGCATAGTGAATAATCGGCGTTTTAACTAACTATCTAAGAACCCATCTCGTAACAATAACATTATTTTTTGCAAAAAATAGCATGACCGACTTCACCCGTGTACAGGATTCGCGAATAGGTAATTCGCACGGATCGTTGTAGCATTTTTCACATTGTTGATTTATCAAAAATGGCTCAGCCGATTTCGATAAAATTTAAATGGGACCAATTTCGAAGTATACTCTTTCCAATAAAAAATAATTATTGAAATCGGACGACTATGAAAAAAGGTATGCGTGGTTATACCTACATAAAAAAAATATAGACGCGTCGAATTGAGTACCTCCTCCGGTGGTTCGTCGGTCGAAAAAGAAAGGTATATTTGTTCTAAAGGTATAGGACGAATCATACAAGTCGGATGTGAAGTTAGCTACAAGCTGCGTAATATCCAATCAACAAAAATATGCTGTTCTGTAAAGGCACTTTAAAGTTTAAAGTACCTTCGTAGGACGGCATATCTGACGCTACGCCTAAACAATAGTGGATGAATATGGAGCCTAATAGATAGGTACCTTATATAACTTAAAAATATCATAATTAAAGTCGTCATCGTAATTAAAGAAATAACTATAAATACTTTTCACGGCTATCATCAGTTATCCTCACGAAAGTTTAACAAAGAAGCACCCTGTGAAAATGCTTAGTCTATGTGTGTGGGTGTACCTAAGTAATAAAATTGATCAATTTCTGTTATTTAATTAAGTATACATTCTAACAACTTTAAATCAAGACTACACGATTTTAGGATTCACTATTACACTATTCTCCATTTGAACAAACGAATTGTTATTGTAGAGAACTTATATAGTTCGGTCGCCAGTAGTCAAAACAAAAGGTTTTGTTCCCGATAAATAATTAACAGAACAAAGACGACCAATTTCAGTTGATACATAAGTTATAAGAAAACATCGCCCACGGCCGAGCTATTTCTAATTAGCTACCTTCCATTATTGTCCGCCCACATACATTTTATACATTGTTCGTAGCAACAGGAAAATATCTGTGCTTTTGTCTCCATGTGTATAATCTGGGTAGCCTGATTATATCCCAACTGACAGGCCCTGATTTGAGGTGTGGAGGCAGGACCGGATTTAAGGGGAGGAAACCGGGGCAACTGCTCGGGGTCTCCACAATAGAGGAGTTTGTTGTGTAAATATTTATTTATTTGTTTTGGGCGGATTGGACTGTTATATTACATCGCTTCGTATCCAAAAACTCGTGCGCCTGAATTACGATTCGCGTCGTTTATACGCCCCCACAATATATTTCGTAAAAAATATTTCTATATTATTTGTTCAATCTAAAGAAAGTGCATAGATAAAATCACCTTTAATATCCGATGAATATATTGTCGCGCGATTTGGCGAAGCCTGCTCTACGCTGGGACACCTCGCCCACCCCCGGATTGTGAATCCGGGAGACCATGAAGGGGCCTCCACTGCTTTGTTGTCCCGACACCTCCACACAGGGCCGGATTTAGAGGGGTGGAGGCCCCTTCTTGGTCTCCCGGACTCGCAATACTCGGGTACGTGTATCCTCGGGGGGACGTGTCCCAGCGCGGAGCCGGCTTCACCGATTAGCTCTTTAAGCACTCCTTTAATGGTGCCTCCACACACTGCACGAGGCGTTAGCCAATAGCCATCCACGCGAGGAATGACGAGGCGAGACTACTATCCACACACTCGTGCTCGCATCCCCTCGTGTCGCCTCGCGGAGTGTGTGGAGGTACCATAAGATGGATACCTAGTAAATACCAAGTAGGTATTGTAAATGGTTTTAATTTCGACTTGATACCTTAACGCGGTACCGAGATAGACGGTCTTGACACACGTTTTTTCATTTTGGTTATATTATTTGATGAATATTTTAGGATTCAGTAAATCCTAATAATATCAATTATTAAAAATATCTATCTAAAATTAATTACAAAATTACTGCTGCTCAGCAAAATATAAGTATAGCTAAGTAGGTACCTATATAATTATAATATCTATCTGAAAATGCAATCGCAAATTATATGCCTAATAAAATAGGTATGTTTAAATTCGGTTTCTTTTTGTAAAAAGTTTGGCCTTTAACCTACAATGATTAGGTATGATCATGATGATTACCTACTTTCCTTAATTTTTACGCTCATGAAAAACGAGTTTTCGTTATTTAGAATTTTTTTGACCGACGTAACGGAAGATCCAACTAGTAAGTATATTTTATTTTTCTTATGTGTAACCACGCATAACTTTTTACATAGTTGTTCGATTTTGATAATTCTTTGGAGTATACTCTATACTTACTTCAAAATTGGTCCCATTTAAATTTTATCGAACTCGGCTGATAAAGTGAAAAATGCTATATCAATCCGTGCAAAATATTCGCCGGTTGAAGTCGGTCATTTTTTGCAATAAATAATTATTATGTGCTTACGTTCCTATACTGAACATTTCAGTGATGCATCCATAAATGTCAAAGGCGAACCAAAGGTCACGGGGGTCACGACTTGTTGCAATTAGCTTTTCCTCGCCGTCTATTTTCAGAGTAAACTTTAATTGTGTTTCATTCAGATGAAAAGTCCAATGAAAAGAGTGAGCAGGAAAATTGCTTTAAATATCACGGCGTAACAGAAAACAGTCACGTTTAGCTTTTCAATTTCTCTGTGCGAGTACAAATTGTACTTCATAAACCATTCATAACGAAGTTATGAACCAGAAAGGGAAACATTTTTTAATCTTAGCTCGCTGTTATAGAACATCTAAAGTTATAAGAAGCCCCTGCGAAGCCTCCTATTGTTACATTACATTGTGTGTTAAATTTGTACCTACAAAGCCTACAAAGCCTACCTATTCAAAAAAGGTGTAGGTATAGGTACCTATCATAAGATTTGGAATTTTGATATTTTACTGATAGCTTGATTTGATTGAATAAATACACATTAATTCTTTGTACTAAAACCTTACCCCACATTAAAATCTCGACCCTCCTTCTTCTTGCATTTAGGCCCTATTTTTTGTGATTGAATTAAAAATGTACAGTTTTCAGATTTATTAAAAATGTGTACTCTAAGAAAATGCTTTCTGCCAAATTTTTTAGTTATAGGTCAACAGGAAGTATCCTATAGGGTTTGATTCCCTTGCGAGTGTCTATATATTGGGATTTTTACGATATAAACGGCTCTAACAACTTTTCATGATAATCGAAATGTTCGATACCCTGTACTGTACTGTATCAGCCTTTTAATAGTCCACTGCAGGACGTAGGCCTACCCACGAAGGGTGATTAGACCATATCCACCACGCTGGCCCAGTGCCAGTGCCCAGTGGTTGGTGGATTCACATACGCCATCGAATTTCTTCTACGGAAGTATGCAGGTTGTATCACGATGTTTTCCTTCACCGAAAAGCCAGTAGTTGTGTGAAATTCCGTACATAAATTCCAAAGAAATTATTGGTGCGGGACCAGGATTTGAACCCACGACCTCACGATTGCAAGGCGGGTGTCACTACCTCTAGGCCACCACGGCTTTCGGTACCCTTTACTAAGCCGAAAAGGGCTGATTCAGACCATCATTGTGAACAAATTTTACTAGGGGGTCAACCAGGCATTCGAGAAAAAATCTACTGTTTCATACATCGCATCGTCAAATCAGCCCCCCGACCGCCTAAGCAATAGCAATTGTAATATCAATCGTTTATGACTTCATTTTAGTCATTTGGCACCGCCTATGTGACGTTAGCCATCAATTGCTTTGCGCGGATTGCGAAAGCAATCGTTGAATGAACAATTTTGATGGCTAACGTCACATAGGCGGTGCCAAATGACTAAAATGAAGTCATAAACGATTGCTATTACCATTGCTATTGCTTTAGGCGGTATGAGGTCAGATTTGCAATTGTGTATTTGTACTGCACAGAATAGGCCCTATTACACGTTGTACTGTTCTGTACCAGCCTTTTTTGATTGGGCCATTTACACCCAGCTGGCCCAGTGCGGACGTATGTACGAGTAGGTGTGAAAATCCGTACATAGATTCCAAGAAACTCATTGGTACGGGATCGGGATTTAATAAATTAATAAATAAATATTTTGGGACATCTTACACACTGCCTCTGACCCCATACTAAGCAAAGCTTGTGATATGGCTGCCGAGACTGATATACTACATATACATATTTTTAAATACATACCTATATAGATAGTAACTAAATAACACCCAGACACAGAGCAAACACTTATGTTCATCATATACATATTTGCCCTGGGTGGGGATCGAACCCACGCCTCTTTGACACAGAAGTTAGGGTCACTAACCACTGAGCCACCGAGCCATTAAAAAAATTTGAACCCACGACCTCACGATTGTAAGCCGGGTGTCACTACCTCTGGACCACCACGGCTCCCATTGTGTATTTATTTCTGGATAACTCTGTATAAATACATGGCGCTCATTTGCATTACTTAATATTTACGGACCCGAAAGCCGAAATGTTCAGCACTTCAAGAATTTGAAGCTTGCGTAGGAGGCGGGCTGGCTCAGTTGGTTAGAGCGTCGGGCTAGTGATCCGAAGGGGCAGGTTCAAATCCTGCGTTCGCTTCAGATTTTTGAAATGCTTATCACAAAGATAACTTTTTATATGTTTCTTACATATTACTTTTTGGATATTTCTGGATTATTTCTATAGTAAAAATGGTTTATAATGCTGTCAATCTTTGTACAATGAAAAACAAAACCTTGTAGGTACCTGTATGTAGATATTCGTCTATTATTCCTATAGCCTATGTCCTACATTCGTTTTATGCATTAGTTGACCGCATTCCCGATAAGCACACATACTTCCTTATCCTTATTGCATTTAGCTTTTATATTACTATATTCGTAGAGCTTTCGTAGCTCTACGAAGGGCAGAAATAGATTTAGCTGTAGAGGTCAGTTTAGGTTAAGTCAAGTAAGGAAAGTAATCTTGACCGTGCGAACGAAGTGAGAGAGAATCTCAGTATTGACTCGACATTTTTGCATTCGTCTGTACGGATGTTGATTCTCATCTACAGGTTACAACTTTGAACAGATATTGGTACACGGGCTCTATATATTTTATGATTTTTTTATCGGCGGCCATTTTTAGGGTTCTATACCTCTAGGGAAAAAAATGGAACCCTTATAGGGTCACTTTGTTGTCCTTCTGTCCGTCTGTGAGTATGTCAAGACTCTTTATCTCGGTAACGCGTAAAGATATCGAGTTGAAATTTAAACTGTATACGTATATCTATCCTCCTGGGATCCAGAGTATAAAAAATCATACGACTTGTCTGATTTTTAGTTTAGGTGCTATTGTGAGTATCAGGATTATGGAAAAAATTGTAAAAACATCCTCCCCCACCCAAATCGCCAAAATAGGAGGTATCACCGATGATACGATAGTACTAGTAGATAAGAACCATAGAAACAGTTCAAGATAACATATAAATATGGAAATATATAACACTGAAGCTGATGGAACTTAGCTAGATTACACTAAGTGGTCACCATCACATAATTAGTACATATTATTGTACATTTTGTAAGGGGCATAATGTATGAATTATACAACTCTATGCTTTTATAGATGAAAGTATTAGATAACTACTGATTGTGACACATCAAGTATAGTGATTACTTAGGTTCCAGCTGCAGGAAACTCACTAGACATGAATTATTCTTTATGGGTGCTACTTGAATTGGCTGACCTTCGGACACCTTTAATTTAGCTAATTTCTGTGTTATCAGACCTAAGTAAAGTTTTTTGTTCTTCTACTGCATTGTCAAGCTCTTACTATTCGCAGAATACATGCTGTCTTCTATTTATTTTTATTCTGTTGTACTAAAATCCATAATAATATTTTTTTTTCGGGAAAATTATTAATGTATAATCTTCTTACTAATCAATATACCAATAGGAAACCTTGACCCAGAGTGGCAGTAAAAGAGTTTCCAGAGCGTTTTTAAGCTAAAATATCATAATCCCTCTGCCTAGCACAAGATTTGGAGGAAAAAACGCCTACAAGCTTCTACACCAAATCTTCGTACTACATGGCCAGCCATGAGCCATCGAACCTTCAGAAAGACCTTCGTGACTCAGTAGCAGACTTCTTCTCGATAAAATTTCGATCATAATCTAAATATTAAAAATGTCAATTTTAAAGTCGTAAGTGCCCAAGGTATCACCGGTGATATGAAAAATAAATCGGGATTTTTTCTCAAATAATGATATTTTTTTAATTCGTTTTTTATGTAAGACGAATGATTAACTTTTTAACTATTCGATTAAAATAACAAAGCGGGCAAAAGCTAACGAAAATAAAAAAAAATTCCTATCGTCCACGGGTATGTCACTGTTTTCAAAAAACTTAATTCTCAGTACAAGAAACTCAGTAAGAAATAGCTTAAAATTAATTCTTTGCCATATTTAAATGAAAGACAATATCATTAAGTATCTAAATTGATCCATAGTTCAGACTTAAATCTTTTGAAAAAGCAGAATTTTTTTTTTCGCAAGGTATCACCGGAGATACCGTGGGTCTCAGGAGGCTATGGTCTCTTGCAGTGTAAAAGAGTAACTTCTCAGTTATCGTTTAAAAAAGTTAGAGCCGTTTATGTCGTAAAAAACCGCATATTTCGACACTCACAAGAATCAAAACCTACATAGTTAAATAAAAATATACAATTTTTATTTGAATCACAAAAAAATAGGGTCTCAAAATTCACAAAATATGGGTTCAAAATTCAAAATGAGTAAATAGTATAATGTAAGGTATCATAGTTATAAAAGAGCTTCATTAGCACATTGTTTTTACAACGTGTTTGTACGGAACCCTCGATGTGCGAGCCTGACCCGCACTTGTCCTGTTTTTTTTTATCGTCGGCTATTTTTGATTGGAAGTAGCGTTATTTTTAGCCCTAGCTCTTTTTAGCTATGTCTTAGCTCTGTTTATTAACCGATTTTGATAATAGGTATATGACAAAATTGTTTAATATATCAATCTTAGTAAGATTTGTGAGTATGAACGACAACGGTTAAGAGTGAGTTGAGATATAGCCTTATGAAGATTCAGCGAGGTTTACTGTTCCGAGAACTATAAAATCTAACTAGTAAGAAGTAGTAGTAATATACAGGGTTATTTCTAATCAATTAGCATCCTTCTAGGGGCTTATTCTGTACATTAAAACTAACAACTTTTGCTCTACGACTTTCGTCAAAACTCGAAAAAAATCAGCTGTTCCATACATTTTGTCGCGGGTGAACTAAATTTTTCTATGGAACAACATTTTTTTTTTGATATTTGACAAAAAGTTGTTAGTTTTGATGTACAGAATAAGCCCCTAGAAGGATGCTAATAGATTAGAAATAACCCTGTATAGTCTTATAGGTATCTCTACTTATCTACTAGGACAGGGTAGATATTTAGGAGGACTTACCTACCCGTGACCACGGTCGTTGCAACTCGGCCGAAACGTCGGGATGAGGAGGTATTTATTTATCTCGTAATTTTAGTGCGCGATTAGTCCCGTAGTATAAAATAATAATGTGTTCAAATCGCGAAAGTTTAAAAATAACGAGACCCTATTACTAAGACTCCGTTGTTCATCCGTCCGTCTGTCTGTCTGTCATCAGGCTGTAGGTATTTCAAAAACCGTGATAGCTAGACAGTTGGAATTTTCACAGATGACGTATTTCTGTTGCCGCTATAACAACAAATACCTACAATAAAATATATTTAAGGAGATTTTTTGCAGTTTTTCGCACATTAGGTATAATAACGGCAATAGGTAGGTATATTATACACTTGAAAATTTTGAAATGGGGCAAGAGGGTCTTCCATACGGTATGGAACCTTTAGTGCTTGAGTCCGACTCGCACTTGGTCATTCTTTAGTAGGTATAATTATTGTTGGTGGATCTAAGAAAATCAAGATGAAAATAACTTGAAAACTTTTTTCGCCGACGCTAAGTATCTGCCAGTCACTCCCGCCCCAGGCTTTTAATCAGTAGCCACTGTGATTTTTAAAGCTCACGTGGATATTCTTAGAGTTTTGATGGGCAAAAGAAATAACAATGTCATTTTAATATCTCTTGTAGGTAGGGTAGGTATACTTAACTACCACCTACCGCTGGAGATATTAAAGAAGATCCTAACTACCTACGTTTATTGTACTACGAGTACTAGCTTCTACCCGCGGCTTCGCCCGCGTGGAATTTGAAATGTATGCTATCTGACAGGAACCTTTTATTTTTTCGGGATAAAAAGTAGCCTATGTCACTTTCCGGCCCTTGAACTATATCTATGCCAAATATCAAGTCAATTCGTTGCGACGTTGCTGCGTGAAAGAAGAACCAACCAACAAACTCTTCGGATTTATAATATTTGTATAGGTATACTAGTTTTTACCCGCGCCTTCGCCCGCATGATATTTTGATTTTTGGCGCAATATCATTATAATTTATAGCCTATGTGTTATTCTGATATATAAGCTATATTATTGCAAAGTTTCATCTCAATCCGTTCAGTAGTTTTTGCGTGAAAGAGTAACAAACATCCATCCATCCTCACAAACTTTCGCGTTTATAATATTAGTAGGATATAGGTACATAATATTAGTTTGATGATATCCAAGGTCTGATCATCGATTGATTTGACAGTAATTCGATCGATAGTTGTTTATTTTGACATTCTTGCAGCGTACGCTAGAGTAGATGGCAAAATTTTCCTACCTACTCAACATTTATCGTTTTATTTTAAACAATTCACACAATATCTTTATAAATTGTAGCCTATGTGTTATTCTGATGTATAAGCTATATAATTGTAAAGTTTCATTAGAATCCATTTAGTAGATTTTGCGTGAAAGAGTAACAAACATCCATCCATCCATACATTCTTACAGACTTTCGCGTTTATAATATTAGTAGGATTCTTACTGGATGGTGATAATTAAAAAAATGAATGTTACTGTATTTTAACACAACTTATGGCCAACTTAGGCCTCCCCTGTAGATCTCTATAAGACAGGTTAGAAGCGGCTTACATCCAGAGCGATCCAGACCCAGTGGTCTACGCTGCGCTTACCGGTACGTGGTCTCCACTCGAGAAATTTTCTACCCAACCGGTCATTGTTCTTGACACGTGCCCTGTTCACTGTCATTTCAACTTGCCAATCCGCTGGGCTATGTAAGTCCGCCATCAATACCAGATAATTATATTATTAGCCGTCAATACCAGAAAACGATTACCTAACCATTGCAATTCACTGTAGAGTCGAGTCGGGTAGATAGTGGAACATTGACTCGGCTCCCGGCCGCCGGCGGTTATCAGCCCGCCATTAGCATGCGGAGCAGCGCGCTCCGATAACTCCGCGTAGGCGCTAATACTACCAACATTAGACATACACATTACCAGTCCCGCTGTCCTCGCCTCCTTTACTACAGTAATTGTCCATATTTCACAAGATTAATTAACTCGCTATCATCAAAATCGATAGGTACCGATTGGAGTGTCCGAGTGGAGTGCTTGAGGTGAAGGTGCGAGGTACCTAATAATGCGTTATCTGGCGATGATCGGTGTCGACATGGCTGTATGTAGGCGGCTAAGAGGCAGCGTGTGAATGAGTAGGTAGGAAGCTCGGGGATCGATCGAGCAGAGTGCGCAGGCCCGGTTCGCGACACAGCTGGCGCGCGGCGACCGCCCGAGCGAACCTCAGTGCCTCCTGTGAGGGAACCGCTTCATCTGCAGCCTCGGACTCGCTCCCGAAACCACCGGACCCAAACGGTGCGTACCATCATCTTTCATCAACACTACACACCTTCGCAACACAATATACTCAGCCACTAAACTCAGCCGTCGCCATATCTGAACATCCGAGACCTGTTACGCGGATCTTCATAACAATTCATTAGTGCCAGTGAAAATGTTTGTTTATAAACCTTTGCCTCTCGAGCTCGTTTTTGAGTGTTTTCCTAATTTTGTGTCCACATTTCTCTTTACTATACTAACATACTTATGCTTTACTATTCGTTTTGAGAAAGTACTTAACTTAATGGGGATGGTTATCGGTAGTAAGTAAAGATCAATTTGTCGGTTCCAATGTTTAGTTAAACACCTTTTTGTAAGAGCTGTTTTAAAAATGTCAGTAAAAGCTGCAGAGATCGTTTAACATGTAGTAGTAATGTGGTTCTATCAAACATAAATGAAATATTCAGAGTTTGAGTTAGTGAAATGACATCGGGAGTGTTAGCGTGGGAGGCACCGAAAGGGCAGCTCGCTCCTACGTCAGTGGAATCGACATAGCTCGACTACTAGGTATAGGTACTCGGCAGCTAGATATAATATACCTTTTATAGAACCTACATTACATGATCGATTAATAGATTGGTTCGCGTAGTGTATTAACAAGATTAAGGATTTACGAGCTTTGCTTCTGTTGTTTCGAGGAATGTTTATGTAGAGCTGTTTACGCAGCATCTGTTTCTAACTAATTCATATATACCATATTATTCTTTTTATATATCTATTTATACACTTTCTGTGTAGATATTTTTGTAAGTGTACTCTATTTTTAGAGTTTAACTAACAGTTACGAGTAGGTAGGTAGATTTGTGTGATTTCATTATGTTCAATAAGTTTTCAGAGATAACATAATTCTGTGTTTTTAATCGTAAAGAAGTATTTCATAAAGATCTTTGTGTTGCGCTGACTAGTAAAGGAACTCCAATATATCGAACCCGTCGTTGAGTCGTTTGATATGTTTATCCAACTCTCCAGTAGGTGGTGATGTTTTTATGTAGTTTTGCTGGCTCTTTGACGCATTTTAATCACAATACTGTTTGATTAGTCCGAATCTTCTTTTTCTTCAATATGAGTATTTATATATTAATAGAAACATTGATCATGCGACTTGTTCATAATTAACAGAAATGCAAAGGCGATAATTAACGAAAAACACAAACAGATAGAGAATATGTTGTTTTTAAACTATCACGATTTGAACACATTATTATTAAATTCTACGGGACTAATCGCGCACTAAAATTACGAGATAAATAAATAAATACCTCATCATCCCGACGTTTCGGCCGAGTTGTATCGACCGTGGTCACGGGTAGCAACTCGGCCGAAACGTCGGGATGATGAGGTATTTATTTATTTATCTCGTAATTTTAGTGCGCGATTAGTCCCGTAGTATATAATAATAAGATAGACAATAGGTACACGTAAAATCAAAACGCTTAATAAACATTCAAAGATATATTTATTCTCGTCTCCCTATTATTTTGTTGCTATAGTCGTTTTGTACTTAGGAAATTATATCGTAATATTTAGGAAACAGGGTAGGTACAATGTGATCAATATTTTTTTTTCAAAAACAAATCATCACAAAATTAAAATTGAATTTCTTAAATGTGTACCGAATGTGAATCGTATATCGTTTTAAATAAATATACTACACACTCAGACCAAATTTAAAAAAAAGACAGAATGTTGTGAACAAACAAGTGAGGCCGACCAAAACTACGCCTCGCCGTGTACAGACAATCACACACACATCCAACGTACACTGAAACTACGCCTTAGACTGTCCGCCCTCTTGATTTTTTTATTTGCTCTGAGACTACACAATTATTTTTTATTAAAAAAATAGCACAACCTACTTCAATCGTCGCACAAAATCTCTACCAATCAGAAAAATAATCGGAGTAATCGTGTAACATAGATACAAAAAAACTCTTTTTCTTTCTCTTTTTGAAATCGGTCGAAAATAACGTAGGTACAGTATATAATAAATAAATAATAATAAGTACCTATTTGAATTAATAATAAAAAATTGATAAGAATTTAATATTAATTTATTCTGAAATACGAGTGTAGCTACTCTCTCAGTTCCATTATCTAAGTTGTAGTTTTTGTTAACCAGTTTCAAAAGTAAATCAAAATCTTACTTATTTAGTTTATAATTATAAGCGCTTAATATTTTCAAAATATTTCTATCAGTAGAAACTTGTAATTGGCTCAAATGTTAATCTATTATTGGCTCAAATGTTAATCTATTATTGGCTCAAATGTTAATCCATTCAAGTTTATAAGTTGTTATATAAAAGCTGTTAGTTTCTGAGAATATAAAAAATAAAAATAAATAAAATTAAAAGGGACGCATAGCTAGTAGTGTATCTAAGTGCGTAGACTTCTCGTAGAGACCTTTTATAGATATCTGTGTTCCTAAACAAGAGACGCCACAAGACAAGACAACTATTTTAACTTAGGTACTTACGTAAATCGCCGGCGACCGCTAAAGTACTTTTAAACTAAACTTTGATTAAATTAAATACTCGTAATCTTATCCAGGATCAAGTGTTCTCGGGAACGAGCCTAAACAAATAAAAGTTGAATTAAAACTTTTCGACATACTTAGGTACCTACTTTTTGTACGTACCTATGGCATACCCACATAATTACCACCAATACGGTGTCTATTTCTAGATAACGGACACGTTCTAGGATACTGTTTAACTTATTATTATTAAAAACAATAATTTAAGAAGTTTTTATTGCATAATTGACACCTAAGTACCTACATAACATACATTACTTATTAAAATTCAATATATGACAGATAAATATCTATATAAATAGGTTTATATATAGTAAATACTTATAAATTGAGCTTCCGCTCTTCGGCACTTATGAATATTATTGTTGGCTAAAAATGAAAGTGTCATGTAAAACATGTTGTTTTTAAACTTTAGCGATTTGAACACATTATTATTTTATACTACGGGACTAATCGCGCACTAAAATTACGAGATAAATAAATACCTCCATTTATTTATCTCGTAATTTTAGTGCGCGATTAGTCCCGTAGTATAAAATAATAATCATGTAAAACATCACACACACGCACACACACACTCACACACATACCACACACACACCAACCACAGTGTCTTATATAATGTGAATAGTATTTATAAGCGAAAGAGACTAAATCCTGCAACACAGGCACAGCCTAGTGCAGGGTCTAGGACATAACTGTTACGTACTTATGTAAATACTACTTGTATTATAATGTTAAGACAATTGTTTAAATTAGTTTACTTTAAAGAACACTTAAGTTAGGTTTTAAGGCAATATTATTACCGAACTGTAACATCATGTATGCAAATCTACAAACAGTATTAATTAATATAATAATGCAAATTGCAGCCATAGCCGTACAAACTAAATTTGTTCACACGTGTATTTTGTCGGATCTAGCCTTCCCTAAATTAACGCTTGATGTGGTATCCATGTACAGTTGATCAATTATTGTCATTATATTATCATACATAAATCATTTTTACAGTGGGACCAAACCTGAAATCAAAAAAGTCTGTTAGTAAAACGTCAACAAACTTTTTGTTAGAAAGAGGTAGGTATTTTGTCGTTTCGGGATTGATGTTATAGTAAAAGTTGGTGATAAGTAGCGAGCGATGTCAGAGTATTTTAAGCTGCGAGAAGACCTCTGACATGGCTAAATGGTTAAAACAACCGGGATCTACTATTTAACGAGTCATTCGAGCCACGGCAGCGCTCAGTAACTACACTGATATCCTAGAATATACCATAGTCTAGAGAAAATATCTGTACTAAAACTTCGTAAGCAACGTAACGTACAAACTTACTTATTTACTTATTCTTACAGACGTCATCACGTAGGTACTTATTTCAAACTGTCCTCAATATCATGGTATTTTATTTGTCCGCAATATTTTCTGAAACTCTTGGATCTTTTAATATTCCAGCTCTACAACAGGCAGGGGATCGTCCAATAATCACACATGGTTTGAAAGAGGGGAAGAGTTTTCGATAACTTTACAGGCTTGTTATTTGTTTCTTGAGGGTGCTGTAAAATGTTACAACGTTTATACTGCATGGGTCGTAGTCAATACAAAAAATAATTAATGATTATTATCAAACAATTTAGACGTGGTGACATTCGACCTCGGGAATCCTCTCTTCTGCTAAAGTTAGGAGCCAGACTTTCATATGAGATGTAAGAAAAAAACACTAAGTCGAGGGTGCTAGAGGCTATAACATTTGGGGAATTTGTTCTAGAGGTTTGAATGCGCTGGTGTTTTATTGGAAAAGCGCCGGGTGACGCGCTAGCTAATGGTATCTCTATCTGCCGCGACAACAGTGCGGTGTAAATAGCGTTTAGAACATTCTTAGATGCTACCTCGCACTACAAAAAAATAAGTAAGAAACTTGGCTTACTTGGGGCTACTTTAATCACTAAAGACCCAAATACTCGTATGCGACATGTGGTCATAAAAATGACAAATCAGTGCCTGTGGTATTGAGTAGCAGAGAGGAGTCTGTTTAAAAATACCCTCTATTATCACTAGTGGTTGAAAACTTGTTAAAAATACAGTGATTTATAGACGACCACTAGCAAGCGTTTCAATAAACAGTTTCCAATAAATCCGATACTTGGAGCTCGGCGCGCCGGGCGAGCCGCCCGCCCACGCGCTCTCTAAAGCCTTTTATTTCGGTATGGGTATTATAGGTGTTTGTTCTCGTGGAAGCAGTGGACAAAGCCTTGTTATTGTGTATTGATTGTCAGGCTTTTAGGTGGCTATCATAAATGTTTTTGCGGTCACTCAAAAGCAATAGATGAAATTGATATAGCACTCGGGTCTTTATAATCGGACCAAGAGTGAAAGTAGCCATTTCGCTGTTCAGTTTTAGGAATCGGAATATTCAGAAAGCTAGAATTGCTTCAAAACTACTGAATCAATGTAAACTATTTATTTTTTGGGATGATCACGCTATGTTCTCGCTCCTTTACATATTGTAGCAAGAAACTCGCAAATCCACTCTCAAATTGAAAAATAAATCTAACTTTTTCACCACTTTCAAATTTGCAATACCGCAAAAATAATATCTACATACATAAATACGTGTTATTACACCAAGCTCCCTCTGTTTACTTGCGCAGGCTAAGACTCTATACACGAGCTCAATTTTGAAAGCCGACAGATCTCTTGTCTATTAATAGATCCCTGGGACAAAGACTGGTAGGTGTATATTTAGCTATGACCTTTCATTGGTTTATTTATTAGCTTAAAATCTTAAAGCAAAATTATCGTAAAGTTTGAATAGAGCCCGCCGTTCTTAAAATAATTTGACTAGCGCCTCAGAGTTCTATAATCATCATCATTTCGTGGCAATGGCTAAAAAGAAAGATTTAAACTTTATTTATTAATTTTATGTGTTTTTTTATTCTGTAGGCTGTTATTAAATATAATACAAAACAAATAAAGCTAATATTCAGGTACCTATGTACCTACAGTAATAGCTCTTGGCCTATCATGGCCTATGCTATATACATTTTTGCATCACTTAATTACATTACTATTTCAATTACTTATTTTATCACTTTTACTAAATTAAATAGTTATACATACGAGTAATGGCGCCATTGGCGTTAGATAGTAGGTATACATAATAATTAACATCGAGATTAATCACTTTCGCTGTAACTTACGAGTGTATAATTACATTCACTCAAGGTATTAGGTGGAGTCTGTAACATTAACATAATTACATGGGCACTTGAATACGATTCAAAATAATTTTGTTCACATGTTAAAGATTAAGTACATACCTACTTTAATCCCTTTTTAATCGGAGGCTTAAAATAATACTTACCGTTCCCTCATCAAAATTATTTTTTCCAACATTTCCAAAGTAAATACTATTTTACAAACAAACATACCGTTGTACGATTTAATTAGTCTGCGAGTAAGTAAGGTTCATTTTCCAACAATAAACAAATCCTAATTAATTCGAGATCAGACGGGTCTATTTACACGCGGCATTGCTATTTCTGTACCCAAGCCTAAGGCTTAGATTCCACTGAGGCGGAACGGAACGGAGATGGTCGTAGCTGTTCCCGTATTGTCTATGCGTTTTGGCGTTCGGCTTGGCTTTTCCTGCCGCTCTCTCGCGTGGCGCGAGTAACTGGCGCGAGCAGAAGAAGCAGAGAAAAAAGTGAAGCCGAACGTTTTTTTTTATTTCAAATAGGTTTGCGTTTGACTACACACTGCCTGATGTTGAGCAGATGTGCGGTCTATGGTGTAGCACGCCCACCTAGAAGATTACTTACCTATTTACTTGGGATTTGAAGACACCCACGTTGTACTTTAACGGGAAGACAGACCCAGGCAAAGAGTTCCACATTCTGGCTGTTCGTATGAGGAATGCGGAAACGTCAGAAATACGTACACAATACGATCGTTAAGCAGACCGATGTAGTCCATAAGCTCATTGCACAAATTAATGCTAGTAAAGTAAGTTTATTGGTCAAATGCCAAATATGCTTGGCGTAAAACAGAACACCGATGTAGGTCGACAATACAGTTAGATAATATAACGGGTTGAATCGGGACACGATTCGTAAAAAGCCGAGGAAGATGGCACTGCAAGAGAGAGGCAGAGTGGGATAGAGAAGGCTGCGGATGATGGCCATGATGATGAATACAGAACACAGATCTGCTCAATTCTGGACTATTATTCTGTTATCACGGTGTCTATTACCGTTCTCTAGGAAACTGCGAAATTTTGTTTGTGTAAACAACATTCTAGTTACGTCATTTACCGCTGTATTACGGCCACTATATGACGGACATCGTTTTCCTAGAAAAACTGAGCTTTGACGAGAAACAGAATACAGTTACAGGCTGAATCATGCAAATTGGCGGATGTGAAGTCAGCTACAAGCTGCGCAATATCCAATCCTGACTGAAGCTCACATAAAGCTGCGCGTTGATTGAATATTGCGCAACTTGTAGTTAACTTCACATCCGCCGAATTGTATGATTCGGCTAGGAGCAGGGCGAACCTGTGTATTGTTCGTCGCTAGGCAAATATGGGATTAGCGCCATGGGTTTATGTACTACAATACTATGCTAAATGCGCACATCTCCGACCCATTCCGTTTCGGTAGAGTCTGACCTACATAAGCATTTTAAATCGTGGATGGGACCCAATTATTAAGACAGCTAAGGCTCAGATTTTCCCGATATAAAATTTTACTAGAGGTACCTTAGTCTTATTTACCTGCACTTAAGTTTAAGCACTGCTTAGGTAGAGTAAATTTTAATTTAGCCATATTTCTCGCGTTGCAAAGTCATTTAATTTTATGAGAGAGAAAGGAAGACCAGATATCAGGGAATGAGACGTGTAATGTGTACCCTATCGGCCTTATTAGTAACATTGAGGAAGGAATCAGATCCTTCCTCAATGATTAGTAAACGTAGAGTTACTTCGGAATATTTAATCAGTGTTTTGTTTTTCTTTTTCATTGACAATTTCAATTGATGTGCAGAAAACAAAACATGGACTGAGTCATTGGGCGCTTCACACTTAGTGACTACTCCAAAGTGGCGCTTTTATTTATTCTTGTAGCTCTCATAGCCTCATATTAAATCATATGATATAGTTTGACTAGGTGTTTCTTAGTAATGACCCAAGTTAAGCAACGTTTTGCACGACCAGTTTTCGGATGGGTGACCGCAAGTGGCATTTATAACTGAGCGCTACCATGGCTCAAATGACATGATAAATTGTAGATTCCGTTTGTTTTAACTGTATTGCCATGTCAGAGGTCTTCAAGTGGCTTAAACCATCTGACACTAAGGCTAGCCACTCAGCCTATACCCACGAACTCACCTCTTGGGTCGAGATTTGAAAATGCCAATATACAGATGCTTTTGTCTAGAAATTCCCCGTGATAACAATATCAGTAACTAATACAAACAGGTACAATACATACCTAGCTGATAATATCTGTGATTTTGTGAACATAATAAAATCTGATAAAGTTTCCGGGAATCTTGATGTGTACGAGTACGTGGCTATGCCTATATCGCGTTTATCTTTAGTAATATTTTAAATCTAAAAGGGTATTTGTTACTTTTTCACGCGGCAGCAGCAGATGTATGTATGTAGGTACTTGATTTTTGGCATCGACTTGGCATTTTTTTATATTGACCATTTTTAGCAATCGATGTAGTTAAAAAATCTGAAAGTGATATGGCTACTTTTTCCAGAAAAATAAGGGTTCCTAAGGGATAACATAAACATCAAAATTATACACGGGCAGGCAAAAGCTAGTTGGTATATAAAACAATAAATAAGAGTAATAAAAAAAGTGCGTGGAGTCCCTCTGCGCACTCCGGAAGAAGTGAAACTTCGACGCGCACGAAACAGTGCTTTCACATTCACACCCCCTCCATGGTAGCGTTAAACGTTTAACGCAACCTTGTTGGAAGTCGCATTAGAATTTTCACTACAATAAGTTGATTTCACGATTTTTGCGCGTGTTTATGTTCTTTTTTGCTAAATTGAACCTAGACTGTTCTTCACTCAATTAGATAAAGATAAACAGGCGTTCTGATTACGATTTATGGCTAAGGGGTGGAGCCGTTAAGTATCATAAATCACTCACATTCGTTTTCATTAGTTAAATAGGTAGTATTCTAGAATATTTTCTCCGCATTTTATGAACCTAGGTATTTACGGAATGAGAAGGCTCTCAATTCAATTTACTTAAGCTTTTTTTTTGTTGGACGTGTTTTGATTTATACTTAGATACGTGTTTTTAACATAAAAGTAAGAGCCGATATTACTAGCTATACGTATTTAAAAAAAATATTAGGAAAGAACGAATCTAACCTAACCTAACCGAAAAATATGGGTATGTTATTTTGTTACAGTAGTAATTATATGACAGTAGGTACCTAAATAAAATTTCTTGAGGTCGTATTGTCATGTCGAGATTTAATTACTAACCCTTACATTTATGACCTTTGCTACGAGCATGTAGCTATCAGCGTAGCAATACATTTACATAGAAACCGTACTAAAATAGCAAGAGATATACATCACTTTTTCCTACTTTAAATATGAAATTAAAAGGTGTTAGAAACAGATGCACATACACCCGAATTTACGTAATTTCGGAGGGTTACACAAACTAGGATTGAGTTAACTTAGCTGTCCAAATTCAAAAAGGTAAAAAACAGGAAGGTAAAATGTTTAGAGATTTGAACCTTCTGCTGGGACTAAAGAGTTCAAATTTCCGATCATATCGCAAAAGACAAAGTGAAACTAAATTTTAACCATTTTGACATTCCAATTTATGCTGACAGACAATGTATTTTTTATTCCACTCACTCTCGCGTATGCTGTATAACCAGATATGAATAAGACAGCTGTAACGTAGTTTTTATTTGAGTAAAATTTAGCAAGGTTTCTATTACTTGTCATTCTTCTGAGATTCAAACTTATTGTACAGCAAAAATACTATCATTAGTATTTAGATTAGTGAATGGTCTCGCTGCACTCGACGCACAATGAGTTATTGCTGTAAGTGCATTGAGTTTGAATGTAATAGTGTATTATGTACTGCTTGCTACGCCGATAGCTACATACTCGTAGTAAAGCGTAGCTACTCTTATTATACCTTATATGTAGACGATTGACAATTTTTTGCCAGATGTCATCGTCATGGTCAACTTTTACTACGGGGCTGACCTTGAAATTGTGAAAAAATCTGCTGTACCATACAGTTTTTCGAAAGTCAATGAATTTATTTTATGAAAGAGCAGATTTCTTTCTCGATTCTGGTTTCATACCATAGTGTAACTGAATATTGAGTACAATAGTATCCTGGAATTTGTCAGTCGTCTAAAAGCACACCTCTTAAATTTAGTACGTTTAATTTTTTTTATTAAAGGTTCACAAAACTGGATTTATGTTAAAATATAAAATTTTGGCTTACACAAAGTATACAGGGTTATTTCTAATCAATTAGCATCTTTTTAGGGACTTATTCTGTACATCAAAACCATCAAAACTAACAACTTTTGTTCTGCGACTTTTATCAAAATTAAAAACAACAATTGGGTGTTTCATAGAAAAATATCGTTCACCCTCAACAAAATGTATGGAACAGCTGTTTTTTTTTAGTTTTGATAAAAGTCGCAGAACAAAAATTGTTAGTTTTGATTTACAGAATAAGCTCCTAAAAGGATGTAAATTGATTAGATATAACCCTGTATATCCTTCTAGTTGTGAACACATCAATTAGAATATTTTTTTGTATTATCGTCAAAATAATAAATGAAGATAAATTTTCCGATAATTAGAAAATATACCTACCTACTTCCTTTACAAGCAGCAGTACTTTGACGTTGAGTTTGATTTGGTTTATTTTTCCTCGAAATGAGTTTGCGTGTGGCTTCCGAATTAGATCAAGTGGTACGTTGTACGAGGTTATTTGTTTTATTACAAACGAATTCGGTTACGCGTCCGTACGTGCTCCAGATGGAGCCCTACTTTTATGGATAGGTCATCTTTATAAAATTTCAAAATTCGTTAGGAAAAGAAGTATCCACAATCTAGATTTTTTGACACGAGTGACTAATGCTTCATGGGTACGTGTAATACGTGTATGTATAATTTATTATCTTAAGGCGCCATAGTATCAGCGCAATTTTTCATATGAGCTGGTGAAGAATAATACGCGGCGTATTATTCTTCACCAGCTCATATGAAAAATTACGCCCCCCGCCCGGTTTCTCCCGATTTTTGCAATCAAAAATCAATATAAAATTGATATTACCACTTTTTCCAAAATTTTATGGATGAAAGCTTTACTTCAATTCATGTGCATAAATAACAGATTCAAATAAAATTATAAACGTGTAGAAAAGTACCCAAAAATGCAATAAACTTTCTTAGAAATCATGAATTTGTTCTAAAAAGCACACCACTTTTTTTGCATTTAATTTCTATCGAGCTAAGTTTTTTGAATTGTGTTTCGAGTTATTGAATCCCCTATCGTATAGTTTTTAAAATATTGTGCATCTTATTTTTATTCGACAACTTCAAGATTTTATGGAGAAAAGTCAGTTTACTCGTAACTAGGGCTCTATAAAGGTATTTTGAGATTGGATGGCGGCTTAACAATGCATTTCTACAGTAGCTACTCGTAGCAACGTGTAGCTTATACAAAGTATAGGCTGAATCAAACTTCTTGGCGGCTGTGATGGTAGCTACAAGATGCGGATAACCATTCTGACTGAAGGTCTGACCATCCTCACGTAACAGTTGCGCAAGGATTGGGTTATCCGCAACTTGTACCTAACATTGCATGGGTTTTTATAATGATTATTGGTCCACTAGGCCCAATTATTATGACACCATCGTAATTATAATAGCTAATTAGACTATTACACTATACTATCCTATCATAGAGCAACAGAGCGTTCCATGCTAGGGCTCACGTTAAAAGATAGAGTTAGAAATGTAGATATAAGGCAAGAGACCAAAGTTATGGATGCAATAAAAATGCTCTGCAAACTTAAGTGGAAGTGGGCGGGGCGACTCGCACGAGCTACAGACAACAGATGGAGCGCACGCATCGTCCGCTGGTATCCTAGAGAGAGCGCGCGCCCAGTCGGCCGCCCCAGGAGAAGATGGTCCAATGACGTCGTCGAAGCGGCGGGACCGACCTGGACTCGACTTGCCCAAGATCGATATTCATGGCACCGCATGGAGGAGGCCTTGTACCAAATTTGGGTGCCCAAATAGAATATTTAAATTTTTAGGCTATTATTAATTTGTAATTATTTATTTGGGAAATAAAGGCTATTTTTTATTTAAATAGACTATTTCTGTTTCTTTTTCACTTTAGGCATTCGATAGAGAGAACGCTTTTTACGTTGCTATTAAAATTACGATGGCGCCTTCGGCCTACTGTGGATTCAAGCCTACTCTATCTACTCTGAGACCTGAGTATTAGTATGAGTTTGCATTGTAACCGACGTCGTTTGTATTGTTTTCATGTTAGATCTTTTTCATTTCCGCCAAGAATGCTGCACGAAACTGTAATGAGCCAACTTCAAAAACGCAAATTGAAACTATTCTTGTTTCCATAGAAGTTTAAACTATAAATGTTAATACTTTCTATAGAGCGATTGGGCCATATTCACCACACCATAGATCACAGGATTGTTGGATGCAAGCTGGTTCCCACTGGTCTTATTGACAATCTACATAATATATAATAGGAGAGGCATTCACAGTGGACTTCTGTTGGGTTTTGGGCAAAAATTGCATATTTTAAATAATGTGCGGTTTTTGAACGGACACGATAGTTCGAGGGTGGTAGTCAACCACAGACTTTTAAAAAGTAAATGCAACAGGAAACGAGCTGTGGTTGGCTATTGCAGAGGAAGTCGTAAAATTAATAAATTTTACTAAGAATCATGGTCTGGAACTGACACGAGGTTTTGAAGACCATTCTGGTCGAGCCGTCGGAGCGAAGAACAAGTCTAGATTAAAGCTTAAGGAACAATGTATTGGAAGAAATAAATCTACAAAGAGTTGTTGAAATAATGGTGTTTCTACTGCATCGAGTCCTCGGTTGTCCTCACACATCCTTTGGCTGAAAAAAAATATAGTACCACTCACGAATAATAATTGGTACATATTTACCACGCTGGCTCAGTGCGGGTTGGTAGATTCACATAAACCATCCAATTTCTTCTCCGAACATAAACATATTTCGTAAAGTTTCTTTTACCGAAAAACTAGTGGTGTGTAATATTAGGACCATCCTAACAAAAAATAATTACTATTTTAAGAACTTGAAAATCACTTGAAATACATTTTGCTACATTATTAAACAGGTAGAGCTTTATTATTATTTTTAGAAAAATCCCTGTTACAAGGCAAATAGAATCTAAAATTATAATACACCTCAATCTTAGAACGAGGATTCCTGGTCCCAAGTTGGGCTATTTATAAGTCCAGCTCGATACATCTGGGTAGCGTCCCTGTTTCTACGAGTATATAAAACGTAATGTCGGCGGAAATATGGGTCTGTGTATTCGTAGCAGCTAGAAAATAAATAAGGGAGCAAAGACCTAGAAACTAATAGCGGTAAATTGGGTATCTACTTTATAAGTAGAATATGTACGAAGTATTGTAGGTATGTCTTTACTTTTCTATTACATAGTTATTGCCTCATAATTTTTCAGTGTTGCTTCCAATCATATCTTCGAAATTATACTTTGATGCAGTTAATGTTGCAAGTTTCAGTAACAACCGATTCCAATAATTAAGGATCACACACACACATACAAGATAGTTTAAAAAATAATACTTATATAGTCTAGCATTGCTACGAGTGCTTACATTGCTACGAGTACTTACATTGCTACGAGTGCTTAAGATACTAGTCATAGCTAGCAAGGCGTATTTTTAAATACGCATGAACAAGAAATATAACGGAGTTTTTTTTCATAACTTACTCGAAATATTTATTAAGCATTATAATCTACTTTTTACAGTTTTTTGTTGCCAAAATTTAACTTTAAGAGAGTTGCCATTTTATAAATGTGGTTACTTAGATACACAATTTAGATTTAGTGTGAAAATAAAATGTCTCCACTATTCCATGACCGCAATCTTGTAGGTAAGGAAATAGGTAACCCTTATCCCTTTTCTCGTCACCGATATATTTCCGTCGCTCGTCACCCGAGGTAAACAGTCCCGTGATCAAGTTACGATTTACCTGAGTTATTAAATTATACTTACATGGTTTTGTTTTTCAAATTGTAGGGCTTTAAATAGTAGTCATTTTATGAACGACTTTTGCAAGTGGATCTCTGGCCAAACTTCTGAAAGATATCAGAATTTCCATACATTTTGTCGAGGCAATGAACTTTTTGGATGTAATAGTTATTTCTTTTTCTGGATTTTTAGAGGTGGTCCTACAACAAAAAATATTCATAATGATTAATAATCTACTGTACTGTGCCAGCCTTTTTAGTAGTCCACTGCAGGACCTAGGCCTACCCACGAAGGGTGATTGGGCCATATCCACCACGCGTATGTGAATCCACCAACCAGCACGGGCCCAGTGCTGGTTGGATTCACATACGCCAACGAATTTCTTCTACAGATGTATGCAGGTTGCCTCACGATGTTTTCCTTCACCGAAAAGCCTGTGGTGTGAAATTCCGTACATAAATTCCAAGGAACTCATTGGTACGGGACCGGGGATTTGAACCCACGACCTCACGATTGTAAGGCGGGTGTCACTACCTCTTGACCACCACGGCTTTTTTATCAATAATCTACACCTCTTTAAAACCCTACGATTTGCTTAACAAAACCTTGTAAGTATAATTTAAAGTTATTTTGAAAATGTCTACACTGCTCCATAACCGCGCAATATTGTAAATAGTAAATAATAGGGTACCTATATCACTCCCTTGCCTCGTCACTGATTTATAACACTTTGTTTTGCAAAGTGAAGGAACTTTCAGAGCAACAAAATAAGACGTTGTATAATCTAAATTTATTGTGAAAATAAAATGTCGCTACAACCACATTTTTGACTGGTACCTACGTATATACGTTCCATTCCAATCTTTACTTATATTCTTTTCCATTCACTGATATATTTCTCGTCGCTCGTCACCCGAGGTAAACAGAGTTCCGTGATCGAGTTACGAGTACGAGCTACCTGAGTTATTAATTATGCTCCGAGCTTGCAAGAAGCCAAGGGAATTTTATTACGTAGCGCGTTCTACTTTTTCTTATAGATTTCTAGCCTCCTTAAGGTACCTACTTGCTTAGAATAGATAATAAAAAAAGTCATAAAACAAAAGGAAAATGAAGGTATTCTCTGGTGTTGGTATTGTTACGAGATGAGTTCTTGGATAATCAGTTAAAACGCCGATTATTCCCTTTGCACTTTATTGCACAAAATCACGATACGCACGACACAACTGTTCGCACAAACACTTCACACTGGCACTGATATTCACACAAACTAGTCAATTCACAATCACTGGTACTGCACTTGAACACTAGATGTTTTCGCTTCGACGGTAAACGAATAACTGGTCCCCAAGGGTCGGCCGGCATATCTATATCCGTTATTACCTACAGTCTCGAACCTACGAGATAATTCGCGGCATTACTCGATCTAATAAACGCTATTGTGTTAACAAGTAAACAACTTAAAAGTTCAAGACTTCCCTATTGTTTTCAAATTCGTAAACACCCAAAAAATACTAAACACAATAGACGCCAGACAAAGACTGATCCCGCTCGAGTCATAAAACCATAAATCTCGCACTTAGGTGTAAACAACTCGCCGTCATTACCGCGGCCTACTGCGTCACAGTATGTATTAAGATAATAATTATATTTAGAAAAAAATGGCATGGCTGACTGCAACCGTGTACAGAATTCGCGAATAAATGGCATGGATCGATGTAGCAATTTTCACATTTTTGATGATTGTTGATTTATCAAATATGGCTAAACTGATTATGATAAAATTTAAAAAGGACCAATTTTGAAGTATACCCTATCCAATAAAAAAAAGTATTATCGAAATCGTATCACTCTGTAAAGAGCTATGCGTGGATATACATAAAGTACCTCCTCCGTTTTTTCGTCGATCAAAATGCCTACGTTGTCGTATATTTACAACGTATACAATAGTACATACCTTATAAAAATAAACAGGTAAGTACATATAGTCTTCCAAACGAGAAATTTAAAATAGGGGTAACATAAAATTTTAAGTTTATTACGAGGTGATTTAAAATCTAGAGGTATCTCTTCTAATTAAATCATCATCATCGTTTTAGCCATAGGACGTCCACTGCTGGACATAGGCCTCCTCTAATGATTTCTAATAAGACCGGTTGGTAGCGGCTTGCATCCAGCGCGATCCTGCGCTCCTAATGAGGTCAGCCGTCCACCTTGTGGGTGGACGTCCTATGCTGCACTTGCTAGTATGTGGTCTCCACTCGAGAACTTTTTGGCCCCACCGGTCATCAGTCCTCCGTGCTACGTGCCCTGACCATTACACTTCAACCTGTCAATCCGCTGGGCTATGTGTAAATATAAAGCTAAAAAAGCTAAAAAGCTAAAAATGCTATTTATATAAAGAAAGCCGTTTAGGAAACCAGTTTCCTAGCCTCGGTTTCCTAAACGGCCGAAGCGGTCGGTAACCTTGGTTCTTCTACGGATCTCCTCATTGCTGATTCGATCTCGCAGACAAACTCCGAGCATAGCCCTCTCCATGGCTCGTTGGGCTACTTTCTAATTAAATAGGTATACTATATTCTATTATACTTCATAGCCGTGGTGGTCAAGAGGTAGTGACACCCGCCTTACAATCGTGAGGTCGTGGGTTCGAATCCCCGGTCCCATACCTATGAGTTCTTTGGAATTTATGTACGAAATTTCACACCACGGGCTTTTCGGTGAAGAAAAACATCGTGAGGCAACCTGCGTACGTCATTAGAAGAAATTCGATGGCGTATGTGAATTCACCAACCCGCACTGGGCCAGCGTGGTGGATATGGCCCAATCACCCTTCGTGTGTAGGCCTACGTCCTGCAGTGGTCTATTAAAAAGGCTGGTACAGTACAGGACAGTACTATATTCTAGATCGAGTCTCTAATTAACAAGTTCAAAGATGTGATCAAACGTGAATCTGTTTTTTACAATTGCCGTTCACCGGTCTTTTTTTGGTACCTTCTTCCTTCATTGAAAGTAAAATTGACAAATTTTCTCTCATAATGCCTCACATCCCGAGTTTTGGCCTCATAACATCATAGAAAAATATTATGGATAATTAAGTAGTTACAACTATAAAGTTTCACATTCAATTAGCTGTTTTGTTAAAGAATATGGTAGTACTTTCTAAAAAGATATACATATTCATTTAATGGATTGCCTTCCATCTCACAAACATCCTCATTTTATTTGTCGCCAAGCAAAAACTTCTTACGTTTCTTTTTCGCTTGGATGTTGCCGAATAATATAATTTTGTAGCGGAAGTAACGCAACATTGCAAGTTAAATAAAAGCTAAAATGTCGCCTATTTTTGGTTGTATACCTCGAAAATCTTTTCGTTTGTTACAAGGACGTAAACAAAAGGTATTTTAAGGAAAAGTCGCCTCAACAACCATGACCCCCAAACCCTGAAGTGGGTAGATCGCGCCGAAGCCATGTTTTAGGGTTCCGTACCCAAAGGGTAAAAACGGGACACTCTGTCCGTCTGTCACCAAGCAGTATCTCATGAACCGTGATAGCTAGAACGTTGAAATTATACACATAGAATAATTATATTATCTGTATCTATATTATAACTAGCGGACCCGGCGAACTTCGTACCGCGAAAGTTAATAAATGTAGGTAGAATGACCTTACAGAGATACCTACATTAAGATATTTTAAGTTTAATGGCTGTCATCCATAATGTAGATCTGATTGAGCTATCTCACTTTCGTGAAGATAGTATTGATCAAAAGTTGACAGTTACGGAGATAAACTAATTTAAGTTCTACAGCTGTCATACAAAATGTAGATCTGGTTGAGCTGTCCTTACAGAGATTTCTACATTAAGATATTTTAATTTTAATGGCTGTCATCCATAATGTAGATCTGATTGAGCTATCTCACTTTCGTGAAGATAGTATTGATCAAAAGTTGACAGTTACGGAGATAAACTAATTTAAGTTCTACAGCTGTCATACAAAATGTAGATCTGGTTGAGCTATCTCACTTTTGTAAAGAGAGTATTGGTCTAAAATCGGCAGATACGAAGTAAGTAATAGTAAGTGCGCCACAAAATATTAGCCCCAATTCAATGTGAAACGGTACACACATATTGTAGCAAACAATCATTTCAAACCCAAGAAACAGTCAATCTCAACTAATAAGTTTCGTCATGGTTATCATCCGCAGCTTTCTTTGTCCCACTGCTGAGTATAGGCCTCTCTTTTTCTGTGACATCTGCCTCGGCTCTTTGCCGGTCTTGACCAGGCTCGACCGGTGGTATTGATGATATCGTCGAGATAGTCGACCCAACATGCTGCCGCGCCGCACATAGCTGAGCGCTCTCACCTATTCAAGTACCCTAGTTGACCAGCTCGGTCACCACCGTCTTTCTTGCTCAAGAAGCGCTGGTCGAATGGTTGCCTCGCCAGTGTGAACGATGTCATACGCAGGGCTTTTGCGACCGCCAATATAGCAGCCGTACTTGAACCGAATGGGTTTGCGCTCGGTGATGGCAAAAGGCCTGACGGTATGAAGCTGGTCCCATGGAAGGTAGACAGTCCATAGTATGAGACGCGACTTGCGTGCATCGACGCAAGTCGCTTTGGGTGCCGTCACATCTTTCTGAGACTCAGAGAAGGGCTGGAGCGTTGGCCGATTCGGAGCAGCACAAACGGCGCAAATATGCTAACCTTAGCAGTGGTTACATATTTGAGCCGTTTGAAATTGAGACATTGTGCCCGTGGTGGCCAGTCTTGTTTTCAAAAGTCTTTCTGAGCGTCTGGTGTACCCGACATGTGACCAAAATGCTGGTTTTTATTTGGCTAACGTATAAGCATTGCCAATCAACGTGGCAGTGCTGCCAGCATGCTGGGCACGCTGCTAACTGGCAGTGGGCTTAAGTATTTGGATTATCTTTAGACCTTCAAGGGTCTGTGGATGATCCAATTGCTTGTTATGTAGTAGTAGTTTATGAAGTTTCACATGATAAGTCTTGTATTTAGTGGTTGTTAATAAAGGCACTTTCTCTATAAAATAAGTCAAGTACCCTTGCACCTTGCCACTGTCCAAACCTAACCTGACATCATAATACCTTATACTTATAAATGTTTCTGTTGATTAAGATAAGGTTAGAGTGTACGGGTTCCCGCCTTGTCGTGGCGGGGGAACTTAGTAGCCGAGGCATATGGGCGGCGCAGGAATCCCAGATAGAGCCGTTTCTCTGTGTTTCTTCTGAGACAGCTGAGAAGGCGGCGCTCGAGGTCTCCCGATTTTTTGGGTCTTTTCTCCCTTGGCAGCTTAGAAGTTTGCACTCGTGGTTGGGCCGCTTTTCTGGGCTTTTTAACTAAATCAGCTGAGAGGCTGGCCTATAAGTTGCGTGCCTCATGAGGAGTGCCGCAACTGAGGCGAACTGAGACTTTTATCACTGTTCATTCCTAACCAAACTAACAGAAATGTATGTTCGTGTCAAGGTCACAGTTCACAGTCAAGGTTAATAACCTTAGAGTCAAGATAATTATACTCATGAGTATAATTATCTTGATCGAATCGACTTGATTTTTAGGAGTGTGCAGTATGGCATGCCATACTGGCATGCCATACTACTCCTAAAAATCAAGTCGATTCGTTTCTTCGTATATTAGTATGGATTTTGTACCATAAAGGTAGAATAAAGAAACATGTTTAACCTCTAATGGTGGTATATTTAAAAACATTTTTAATGTCATACAAAATGACGGCCCAGTATTAAACGTCATTTTAATATGTATAGCATGGCATAGGGAAAAACCATTTATTCCAATTTTGATGTCAGTTTGTAATTGTCAATCCATACTATATTTCGTTCTCGAGGAGCTATAATGGTGAAAAGACAATTTGTCTCTTTGATATGCTAAGCGTGACATTCATAAAAAGTGTTCAGTCAATGTATGTCACCTGTCATCTTATTACGTTTCGTCAATCCATATCAGGCCCAATTATGAATGCGCCATCTTAAATTTAATTTGAATATAAAATGTGTTCTCACTATCGAATGCCTTAAGTGAAAAAGAAACAGAAATATTCTAATTAGCTGTTATAATTACGATGGTGCCTTGAAATTGGGCCTATTAGCGTCGTTGTGATAGGTGACAGTTTCGCTAACGATTTTTTAAGGGAATGAATGATATGAAAAATATAATATGAATAACTATTAAAAAAATAAAAATAAAGGAACGGGATAAAAAGTATCCTATGTCCTTCTCCTGGCTCTAAACTACCTCCCTGCCAATTTTCAGCTAAATCGGTTCAGCCGTTCTTGAGTTATAAGTGGAGTAACTAACACGACTTTCTTTTATATATATAGATTGAGCTATCTCACTTTTGTAAAGATAGCATTGATCAAAAGATGACATTTGCGGAGATAAACCACTTTTAAGTTCGACAGCTGTCATCCAAAATGTAGATCTGGTTTAGCTATCTCACTTTTGTAAAGACGGTAATGATCTAAAATCGGCAGATACGAAGATAAACTACTTTTAAGTTCGACAGTTATCATCCAAAATGTAGATCTGGTTCAGCTATCTTACTTTCGTGAAGATAGCATTGATCAAAAGTTGAGAGTTACGGAGATAAACTACTTTTAAGTTCGACAGCTGTCATACAAAATGTAGATCTGGCTAAGCTATATCACTTTTGTAAAGACAGTAATGGTCTAAAATCGGCAGATACGAAGATAAACCACGTTTAAGTTCGATAGCTGTCATCCAAAATGTAGATCTGGTTTAGTTATCTCACTTTTGTGAAGACGGTAATGATCTAAAATCGGCAGATACGAAGATAAACTACCTTTAAGTTCGACAGCTGTCATCCAAAATGTAGATCTGATTCAGCTATCTCACTTTCGTGAAGATAGCTTTGATCAAAAGTTGACAGTTACGGAGATAAACTACTTTTAAGTTCGACAGCTGTCATACAAAATGTAGATCTGGTTAAGCTATATCACTTTTGTAAAGACAGTAATGGTCTAAAATCGGCAGATACGAAGATAAACCACGTTTAAGTTCGATAGCTATCATCCAAAATGTAGATCTGGTATAGCTACCTCACTTTCGTAAAGATAGCATTGAACAAAATTTGACAGATACGGAGATAAACTACTTTTAAGTTCGACAGCTATCATACAAAATGTAGATCTGGTTGAGCTATCTCACTTTTGTAAAGACAGTAAAGCTCGAAACATACTATCGGACGCGGCTTACGGACGCGACTGACAGCCGCGACCTAGACTATGAAAGTACACTGAACCGTGCACACTATCGGATATAAGTCGCGGACGTCACCTTCAGACGACCTTGAGCTTTCTGACGTCCGAGAGCGATCTGACACACCGAATGTCTTAAAACTGTGCACATTGCTAAGTCGCGGCTGTCAGTTGCGTCCGTCAGCCGCGTCCGATAGTATGTTTCCGGCTTTATGGTCTAAAATCGGTAGATACGAAGTAAGTAATAGTAAGTGCGCCACAAAATATTAGCCCCAATTCAATGTGAAACGGTACACAAATATTGTAGCAAACAATCATTTCAAACCCAAGAAACAGTCAATCTCAACTAATAAGTTTCGTCATGGTTATCATCCGCAGCTTTCTTTGTCCCACTGCTGGGTACAGGCCTCTCTCTTTCTGTGACATCTACCTCGGCTCTTTGCTGGTCGTGACCAGGCTCGACCGGCGGTATTGATGATATCGTCGAGATAGTCGACCCACCTTGCTGCCGCGCCGCACATGGCTGAGCGCTCTCACCTATTCAAGTACCCTAGTTGACCAGCTCGGTCACCGCCGTCTTTCTTGCTCAAGAAGCGCTGGTCGAATTGGTTGCCACGCCAGTGTGAACGATGTCATACGCAGGGCTTTTGCGACCACCAATATAGCAGCCGTACTCGAACCGAATGGGTTTGCGCTTGGTGATGGCAAAAGGCCTGACGGTATGAAGCTGGTCCCATGGAAGTGTAGACGGCCCTTAGTATGAGACGCGACTTGCGTCGATAGTTTGGTGCCGTCACATCTTTCTGAGACTCAGAGAATGGCTGGAGCGTTGGCCGATTCGGAGCAGCACAAACGGCGCAAATATGCTAACCTCGGCAGTGGTTACATATTTGAGCCGTTTGAAATTGAGACATTGTGCGCGTGGTGGCCGGTCTTGTTTTCAAAAGTCTTTCTGAGCTTCTGGTGTACCCGACGTGTGACCAAAATGCTGGTGTTTATTTGGCTAACGTATAAGCATTGCCAATCAGCGTGCCAATGCTGCCAGCATGCTGGGCACGCTGCTAACTGGCAGTGGGCTTGAGTATTTGGTACCTTATACTTATAAATGCTTCTGTTGATTAAGATAAGGTTAGAGTGTACTGGTTCCCGCCTTGTCGTGGCGGGGGAACTTAGTAGCCGAGGCTTATGGGCGGCGCGGGAATCCCAGATAGAGCCGCTTCTCTGGGTTTCTTCTGAGACAGCTGAGAAGGCGGCGCTCGATGTCTCCCGATTTTTTGGGTCTTTTCTCTCTTTGCAGCTTAGAAGTTTGCACTCGTGGTTGGGCCGCTTTTCTGGGCTTTTTAACTCAAGCAGCTGAGAGGCTGGCCGGTAAGTTGCGTGCCTCATGAGGAGTACCGCAACTGAGGCGGGCTGCACTTTTATCACTGTTCAATCCTAACCAAACCAACAGAAATGTATGTTCATGTCAAGGTCACAGTTCACAGTCAAGGTTAATAACTTTAGAGTCAAGATACTTATACTCATGCCATACTACTCCTAAAAATCAAGTCGATCCGTTTCTTCGTATATTAGTATGGATTCTGTACCATAAAGGTAGAATAAAGAAACATGTTTAACCTCTAACGGTTGTATATTTAAAAATATTTTAATGTCAGACAAAATGACGGCCCAGTATTAAACGTCATTGTAATACTTAGCATGGCATAGGGAAAAATCATTTAGTCCAATTTTAATGTCAGTTATCATTGTCAATCCATGCTATATTTCCTCTTCGAGGAGCTACAATGGTGAAAAGACAATTTGTCTCTTTGCTATGCTAAGCTTGACATTTATAAAAGTCTGCAGTCAATAAATGTCACCTGTCATCTTATTACGTTTCATCAATCAATTTTAGGCCTAATTATGAACGCGTTATCGTAAATTTAATAGGAATGTAAAAAGTGTTCTCTCTATCGAATGCCTAAAGTGAAAAAGAAACAGAAATATTTTAATTAGATGTTTTAATTACGATGATGCCTTCAAAATTGGGCCTATTAGCGTCGTTGTGATAGGTGACAGTTTCGCTAACGATTTTTTAATGGAAAAGATGATATGAAAAAGATAAGATGAATAACTATTAAAAATATAATAAAAAGGAACGGGATAAAAAGTACCCTATGTCCTTCTCCTGGCTTTAAACTACCTCCCTGCCAATTTTCAGCTAAATCGGTTCAGCCGTTCTTGAGTTATAAGTGGAGTAACTAACACGACTTTCTTTTATATATATAGATTATAAATATATAATTATAATATAGATACAGATGGCGTATTTCTGTTGCCGCTATAACAAAAAATACTAAAAACAGAAAAAAAATATTTAAGGGGGTCTCCCATGCAACATATCTGAATTTTTAGCCGTTTTTCGCTCTATGTTAATGTGAATATTAAGTTGTATATTCCCTTCAGAAAATAAATAATTAAAAAAGTGACAGTTAATGTTAATGTGAATATTAAGTTGTATATTCCCTTCAGAAAATAAATAATTAAAAAAGTGACAGTTAATGTTTTCCTCGAAAAACTTATAAAAATCAAAACTTAATTTTAAAAAATATATATTTAGGCGGCTTCCATTCGGTACGGAACCTTTCATGCAAGAGTCCGACTCGCACTTGACCGATTATTGTTATATGAAATCGCTGAAAAATGGAGCCGTCGTCGTGCCTTATCACGATGATTTTAATTTCAATCTTTTGCTACATCATCTATATTATGCTAGAAATGTATAAAAATTCTTATAATTTCCATAGAATTTATACCTAATATAGAAACAATTAGCTGTAATATGGCTCTATATAAGTAATTTTAAAGTAACTTAACGATTACAAATCACTACAATTATTATAATAATGGCAATGATGACAACAAGGTTTACAGATGACATCAATATAAAATCAGGATCGGACTGGATGCAAGCCGCTTCCAACTAGTCTTATACTATTAATGTTTACTATTATAATAGCATAATAATCTTAGCGACCTTTTAAAAAGATAATGAAACTTCTACATCTTATACTATTAATGTTTACTATTATAATAGCATAATAATCTTAGCGACCTTTTAAAAAGATAATGAAACTTCTACACTAAGTTATAAAAGGAACAGAAAAAATCTTAAAATTCTTCGAGCACATTGGAGCTTTAGAACTTTTTGAATTATAATTGAGATAAAAAAAAACATTTGATGCTGTAAGAAATTCAGACTTCATTGACCTTAACAATATTCTTTGCAAACAAAGTTCTTGTAAACTTTCTGATTACGTTGTAAGAATTGGTGGTAAATAATTGTAATTACACAAGAGTTTGTTGAATCACAAATAATTTCTTATATTACCTTAATCTGAGTCAGTGTAATTTGAAGTAGTTATCCTTTATTGTATTTTACAAGTAAATTACAAAAAGAAAACAAAAGACTGAATAATTAATCCGGATTACGTATAGCTGTTTTTATTAATATGTCGAAACATATCTAGGGAACACTATCAAACTCCATCCTATCCTACTCTCTTGACTTTCATGCATGCTTTATGTAATAACTAGCTGCCCGCCCCGGCTTCGCCCAAATACGATTTTCTAAAGAAGACAGATTTAATAAGTACCTACCTATTGTGCCCATATACTTACCACGTAATGTAGATACGTCCACATGTCCACCAAAAGATGAGGCTCTTCGAATTCGACTAATTGTGTTTTTTCTAATATCTCTTTAAATATTCGTCAAAATTGTAAGCAGTAAAACGAAAAAGTATTTTTTTTAAACACTTTACACGATAAAAATAACATTCGATGGCCTAGATGATTCCACCAACCCGCACTGGACCAGCGTTGTGGATATGGCCCAATCACACTTAGTGGGTAGCCCTATGACATGCAGTGGACTATTAAAAAAGGCTGGTATAGGTACAGGTACCCACAGGAATAGCGGAGATAATAATGTGATGCCTAGCTACCCGAGTGGGGTGAATAAGCAGTGACCATGCGACTTTTTTCTAATACCTACTTACTTTTTTGAACTCATGATATCTTTTGAATAAAATATCCAAATTAAACAATTTAAGAAGTTTTATAAGGCTATTGAATTATTCTTGAATATGAAGTAATTTATTTTGATAAGGATTAATATCATGATATAAATTAAGGCTCTTTTATTGCGGCGGCCTTTCAATTATTTATTTCAAATAAAAGATGTCTTAACTATAATAGTTAGACATACTCGTATACTGTAGCGACACTTTTTGTAAAAAATGATGCGTTCTAGAAAGTCGTGATACAGTATTTTATTCTAACTTCAATAGTTTTCGCAGCGCACGCGACGTAAATAATATTTTAGGTATTTTTTTTACACCTTGGGTTACATTTAGGGAATTTTAGTGAGGATCCCTATATAAAAAAAATATATATATATAATATAGCCTATGTCACCCAGGGATAGTGTAGCTTTCCAGCAGTGAAATAACTTTTCAAATCGGTTCAGTACTTTCTGAGCATATTCGCTGCAAACAAACAAACAATCAAATATTACCTCTTTATAATATTGGTATAGATTAAATTATTGTATTACAAAGTTTTAAAAAAATCAAAATAATTGTCAATTGTAAATCTTAACTCTTAAGAAATCTTAAAATCAAGGAAAGGAAAAGGAGTAAAAGAGAAATTGAATAAAGTATGTAACTAATTCTATCTTCTTCTTCTTCATATCTATCTACTCACACGTCTTACCTATAAAACAGTGGGACGTTTCTGGACGTTTGTTCTATATATTATTCCCTATATATATTATTTTCTTGTTCCAGATGTAATGTCACACGCGTCGCTGCGTTTGGCCCTGTGGGCGCTGGCGGTACTAAGTGTGCTGGCGCCCTCGAGAGCCGATGGAAACATAGGTAAGTAACTAGGTAAGATGAGTTATTTATAAGAGTGATGTAAAAATATTGAGGTAAAATATAATCAAGAAATGTTTTACATCGTCAGTCTGAGGTCTAAGTCCACTGCAATCTTCTCGTTCAAAATCTATGTTCTGTTCAACATCGAAGAAATAAGTATTGTAGGGACAGATTGTAGGTATTAATTGTCGTCTCGTATTGTATAATATGTGAAGCATTTTTTCGCGTTTCCAGCAAGTACTTGAGCCATTCTGCCTACCAACAGAACCTTTTTTCTTATAGAAGCGAAAAATTACGTTACTTTGCCAAAACTACTACTATAACTATTACTTAAGTGTAATAATCGACTTAGGTTGTTGTTATGTATGATGTTCAGCAACGCTTCTCTGAAACAATAAAACATAGGTTAGCTTTGGTCAGATATCTAACTTGTTGAGCTGAAAAACGTGTAGAAATAAAATGTCAACGTACATTTACACATTATTTTTAAAGATGAGGGTCACCATTGTAATTTTTGAATGGACCATACTAATACATCGGAGCGTGGAAAATATTCAGTCACATCTTTGGTCCTTTCTAGAGCGAGCCCAAGTGTTCTCGAAGTAAAATGTTCAGTCAAGCCCAACTTAAGCGACCCTTGTAACGTAAAATGCCAACATTTTCGATCTTCTTCAAGTAGAATTTTCCACTTCGATATCAAAACAGAATTATCTTATTTCTTGGAAATACATAGTTGCCCAGAGTTACCTACTTATTAATAGCTTTCTACATGCTGCTGGATTCTTAGTAGATGTGGTCTCTATAAATTACCTTGATAGTATACAGGTATATTTAGAAGTTATTTTAGGTAGCATGAGATTACTACCTACTGAACCTTTGTTGAGCATAACAGACTTTCAAGTAGAGAATGATGTAATAATTATATTTTAATATAAACGAGGTTCTTTAACATCTTGACTGAAGTGTCACGAGATCTAACATGCTTTGTTATAAATCGTATAATCAATATGTACTAGGATTACTATATTGAGTTAGGCCATAAAAACGATAGATTATATTGATTTTACTATGGAAATTAACGTGGTTTTCCCACTTTTTATACAATATATAACGTGACTAAACTCACGTGTAGGGATAGTCGTAACGACTATAGTTTGGCGCGTGCTAGCACTCGCCAACTTGAGAAAGGTCGCCGAATGCGACCGAAACTATAGTCGTTACGACTATCCCTACACGTGAGTTTAGTCCCATTATATATAGAAAAAAATTATATTGATTGTATATTATTCAATAATTATCGATTTTAGCTACAGTTTTGAGATTTCAGCCTTGAACTTGGTGTTTGTCGACCCAAACATCCAATTTAAAATAATGCTCAGTAAACACCAAGAGTACATAATATTAATTAATCATTTCTATCTCCCAGTACTTTGTGTCAGCGACTTCTAACGTATATCTAAACTCGTGTAACTTTAGTTGAAGCCATAGAGATGTAGATAGAGACCTTCTCTTTACCCGGCACGTGGGACACTTATATGTAGCAAACGCTTATGCACCACTAAATGCCTGCTTATGAAATATACATTTCAGAATTCAGTGTTGTGTTAGCACATATGAATACCTACGTAGTTTGTTGTACTCTGTGAGTACTGTACCAGCATTTTTAATAGTCCACTGCAGGACGTAGGCCTACCCACGAAGGGTGATTAGGTCATATCCACCACGCTGGCCCAGTGCGGGTTGGTGGATTCACATACGCTATCGAATTTCTTCTATGGACCTATGCAGGTTGCTTCACGATGTTTTCCTTCACCGAAAAGCCAGTGGTGTGAAATTCCGAACATAAATTCCAAAGAACTCATTGATACGGGACCGGGGATTTGAACCCACGACCTCACGATTGTAAGGCGGGTGTCACCACCTCTGGACCACCACGGCTTATCTTACTTACTCTGTGAGTATCCCTAGTTATTTTATTGTTGCATATTATTCAATAAAATAATTGGGTATTACTCACTATATTTGTGTGTCATTGCCGATCAGCAAGGCAAGACCAATTTTTAAACCTATCAAATCTATACAAAAAATGACGTCAAAATAGCTCAAGCAGTTTCAGAGTTGTTCGATAACAAACTCTGTAACACGACGTTTTACATATTAGAAATAGAAGAAATTGGCTTTATGCGTAGCGTAGTTGTGATTTTAAGCGCAAAAGTTTCCCAGAAATTTTCTCGCTAGGTCGAGTCGACATGTCCCATCTTGCGAGACCTGCGGTTAAAGTGGTTTAACCAAGTTGCATTAAGCTAAGCCACGGAGCGACCGAGGTCCAAAGGCCAGACTTAGGTATATTAACAATGGCTTAAGCGAGCAAAGCCACACTAAAACCACTGGTATTATCTTAGCTCCGAAGTTAAATGGTTATTGTCATTTTCAGTGTTTTAAATTTAGCTTTTTCGATCAACTCTGTTTTTCTTTTTAACGACTTCCAAAAAGGAGGAGGTATTATGTTCGTCTGTACGTATTTTTTTTGTGTATGTTCATAGATATTTTCGCCAATTGTGATCCGATTAAAAAAGGATAATTTTTAGTTCGAAAGGGTATACTTTCAAGGTTGTTTTTGATAAATCATAAATAATGTACATGGATGTCACATCGATTCGTGCAAACTATTCGAATTCTGTACACGGTCGAAGTCCATGTTGCTATTTTTTTCGAAAAAAATATTTTGATTTGATATATTGGGAAAAAGAAAAACTTCAGGTCTGGTGTAATTTTTCGATTGAATGATGTAAATGCCCCCAAGTTTTCAAGGTATCAAGGTAGTATTGCTTTATTTTTTTAATGAATGTATGCGGTGAATAAAGATGAAGAAATTGATTTATGGTCTAATAAAAATTAAGCTCATTTTCAATCTCAAAGATATAACTAGTCAGTCGAAGCTTATAAAATGAGACTAGCGCAATGCTATGTGTTTTACGATATTTTACTTCAGTCTAGCTAGAACGTCATCATGGGTTTATCACTTTTTCCTACGTGCTTGACTATAGTCAAGCGGGGCGCGCGGTCGCAGCGGTCGCAGCGGCAGTCGGTGCGTAATGCCTACGACTAGTTATGGATAAGAACCTGTTCCGTCGTGGGTACCTACCGACAGATGATCTGTGCGTTCGCGCGTTGTTTGCTATGTCGAATTAGTTCTTCGTTATCATTTAAAATGTATTTGATGAGGTTTTTGTACTTATGTTTATATGCGATATAAGTGACGTTGGACTAGAATCTGCAAAGCTCAAATGGGAGTGGGCGGGACACGTGAGTCGTATGCACCCAGACAGATAGGCAAAGGTCTCAACGGAGTGGGTTCCTCTGTCCAGTCGACCCCGAGGCCGTCCTCCAACACGATGGCGCGACGAAATCGAGAGGCTTAAAAAGGATTGGACGGAGGTAGCACAGAATAGAAAGGAATCGAAGAAATTGGGGGAGACCTTTGCCCAGCAGTGGGACAGTACAGGTTAAATAAAAAAAATATGCATTGATTTGTATATATATTTGTTTATGCATGAAGTTGTAGCACAGACTATTTTATACTGTTAATATAAGAGAACTAGATTGTCTAGACAAACCTAATCTAGGTTTTAAGACAATGTATGAACGAGTTATCTATAATTGTAATTTATCAAATAAATAAAAAAAAGGCACGTAGGAAAAAGCAAGCACGCTTTGAACATGGTTTAACATTGCAATAGTTAGTGTTTAAAGCGTGCGTAAAATTTTTGTAGTAAGACGGCTAGTTTTTAAAATAAATGTGTATCGTTGGAACAAACTACATTCTTGTTGCAAATGTCTTCGTTACAAAATGTTGTGTTTTTACAGGTTGCTTGTTCAGCGCTTCGCTGTGTGTGGAGGGAGTAGAATGGTGTTACGATGGTGAGTGGTTTTGTCTTGTACTTACTTAAATATTAAAAAAAAACTTTAATAATAAAATAACTTATTTAGTCATTCATTCAGAAACCAACAATGTACTACATTCATACATCTATTTGGTTGTGGCTAATAGCTATCAACCCGTAAAACTAGGTGTTCAGAACTCTTGTCTTAGTAGTTAATACCTTTTATTTAGGGAAAGCTGTGGTCGTGTTCATTTATTGTGTTTTATAATATGTAATACATTTTTTTTGAAATATTTGTAGTTGTTGTCTGTGGTACCTAAATTAATTTTATTGTTATTTCTAGATTTTGCATTTGGAAAATGCATACCGGTGTTTGAAGACGAGCCGAAAGATGTGTCCCTATATCGGTAAGTTGGGGTACTCTGAGAAATATACTTTTTATAAAGATAATCAGAGACATTATACAGGCAAAGTTTGACTATTATTTAATATCATTATTAAATGGCATTCTTTAGTCCTTTCTCGTTGGATCTCCGTCGGGTCACGGTTATATGATTTCCAAGTAGTTCCAAGATCTCCAGATCTTGATTCGATTATTAAGTAGGTACTACCGAAACTTCTACCTGTCTACTATCTCGAACCTTGTTTTAGAATATTTAGTACAACAAATTTTTTTTTGGCGCTTTCAATGTAATTTTATTTTTATTTTCATCATTGAACTAACATTTAACATTGAAGTAACGTTATTCTCGATTTTTATTCCTATTACACTTTACTTCTATATCATCATTTCAGCCATAGCATAAGACGGTCGGTTACTATTGGATATACATTTCCAATAAGTCCAACCGTAAGCGGCTTTGTTGTCAGCTCAAAACCAGAGATGTTTTTTCATATACAGGTACTCCATGAGTTCTGAGCAGCTGCAATGGTTCGAAGGGGAGTTGCAGCGGCTCTTGGCACGCGGGTACCGCTGGGAACACGCGTACACGCAGTGTGTGCTGCAAGCTATGCTGTATACATTGCGCGCTGGAGTGTGAGTATTCATTATATTACAGGTTGAGAAGATGTTTAGAGCAGCTGCAATGGTACGAGGGGGAATCGCAGCGGCTTTTGGCACGCGGGTACTGCTGGGAACACGTGTAAACGCAGTGTGTGCTGCAAGCTATGCTATATACGTTGCGCGCTGGATTGTGAGTATACATTACATTACACGTTGATAAGAAGTTTAGAGCGTCTGCAATGGTTTGAGGGGGGGAGTTGCAGCGGGTGCTGGCGCGTGGGTACTACAGAGAACGCGTACACGCAGTGCGTGCTGCAAGCTATGCTGAATACATTGCGGCGTAGATTGTAACTATAGGTATAGTTATATCATACTACTTTACTATGTTGTTATTATTTAAAGTCGTTCGAAGGAGATATGCGGCAACATCTGGCACGCGGGTACTGTGGAAAACACTTATGAGTGTTTTCCACAGTACCCGCGTGCCAGATGTTGCCGCATATCTCCTTCGAACGACTTTAAATAATAATTCGTTTAGTAAACGATCCAAAATATTTTTACAATAAAAATACGATATAATCGTTTACAACAACTACAACTGGATAGACTTCCACCTGTATACGACACAAATAAATAGTACTATTTTAGTACATCAAGATCTCATTAGCTTCGATAAACAGAACTCTATTTCAAGTTCAATATTGAACTTTCAGCAACTTCATTCACGTGTGTAAACAATCTGCTTCTCTACTACTTATTACGGTACGAAGTCAAACTTTATTGAAATAACAACAGAGAACTTTGCCCTAAGACGCTCTCCTTACGTAGATCTCGTAGCACTACGTAGCAAACGGGCGAGGTCTGCTACGCCGCCTACGCGGTCACGTGCTACGCTTCTACGACTTTCAAAACTCTTTATTTTTCTCGTCTGAAATTATAGTTCATCTAACAAAGAGGCGAAAGTTCGCAAATTGCTTAACTTTCAGACATACTTTATGTAAACCGCTTTGTTTTAGGGACCCGACAAATGTGAACACAAAGATTTGCGAACATTTCGCTGACCCAAAACTGACTTCTGAACTAGAAAACAATGGAGACGGGCCTCTGGAAGAGGTAAATTTAGTATTTGGACTAACATTTATACGTGACTTTTAGCTTTTATACTAATAGAAATGTTTTAGTGTGCTACAGTAATAACATATCGTATTTGCTTGCGGAATTTTAGGATTGAAATTGTGGGAAGTTGGATTAATGACCATTGTTTATCTTTTGTCGCATTTTTTTTGTTTGATAGCTCATGTAATTGAGATAGTTTTTAGCTATATTCCTGTGATATATACGGTCTGTTTTTTTTTACACTTATTGTTTATTTACGAAACAGGTACCGTCAGGCGAGACAGCTTTTATCAGTTTCACACCAAACTCGGCCTACTCTGAATTTGCGAACGAGATATACAATCCACCATTTTCACCAGACGAAGACCCCGCGGCATATTTAGCAAAAGGTAAAATGTAATGCTTCCTAGATGCTTTTAGTGAAATAAGTTTTATTTTGCAAAACTATTTTACTGCCATTTGTTACCTATATCTTCGTTTTGTAATGTTTCTTTTATTGATCAGTAACCGGAATAGGTGCCGACGAGCCTGTCGATGGCGAGACCCCGAGCGATAAGCTCCGAGATTTGATGCTTTTAAGCGCTGTCGAAGACTCTCCAGCTATTCGCCCGTTTGAAGGCTTTCGAGAGAGAATCCAAGAGGAGAAGGCGAAAGAATTCATGGAAAATGATCCCAGTGCAGTCATTGCTAAGAAATCTTTGCAAGATCTCAGCCAAAATGACCGAAACGTTTTCGAAGACGAAGAACGCATCGGAGCTCACTTTCGCAAACACAAACTAAAACCCCTCCCCAACACGGCTGAATACATAACGGGCAACAGACTGAACTCCCCTCTCGATGAGGAAGTCCGGGAAAACGCCTTGAAAAACTATAAACTCAACTTCAAAGAGAAAAATTTCCCCTTTGAGTACGAAAACCCTGACCTGCCCGAGTCAAGGGTCTACATGGGCGAAGACGGAACTATAGAGTTTGCAGGTGATTCTGGAAGCGGGGAAAATATTTACCCTTACCAGCAAAAAGGTAACACGCATATTGCTCAATAAATGCTGTTGTTGTTTCTCAATAAACGTAGCCTTACGCTTCTCCTATATCGCTTCAGATCAAAACGCTCCAGCTTTGGACTATAAGAATTCAAAAAATATGGAATACTTGATGAACTACTGGCGAGGAATAGTCGAATCTAAGACGAACCAGCAAGGTCCTCTTTACGCTGAAGGAGGGCCCCTCAAGCCCGACGAGTTACAGGGTACGTGACACAATACTTTGACCGTACATGAAACAATGTAACCTCTATGTAAAGAAGGCATTGCGTTGCTTCACTGCTTTGTTGCATTGTAGGACGACAACAGAACTGTTTCACTCATCTCGAATACCCGACTAACATTCATTTTTCTGAGTTTTTCAGTTGGTGTTTTATTTTAAGTTCGGCTATTTTGTTTCACTGTGCCCCTCTAATCGACGACAATTGGCCCGACGAATCACACCGGAACGAAGGTGTTATAAAGTACCGACGATGTTTCAGGTGAAAATTACAATTTAAACCCCGAAGACATCCAAGATTTGCTCGATAGCGAATGGGGCTTTAAGCGTAGGGAAAGAGACGATGTAAAAAAGCCCGGGCCTCGCCTGGATGCGAAAACGTTAAAGATTTTATACCACAATAGATCCGTGACAGGTTAGTGTCACAGCGGCCTCAGCCTCGCTGTGCTAGTGTCTCGATGTTCCCTCGAATATCCCGCGGGCTAACGCTGCATTGGAATTTAAAGTATATTTTATTTTCTAAATTTACCAGCACCTCCACGTCTTGTCTAGAACACCGCACTAAATGTTTAAATCTCTGCACATTTTGTTTATCTTATTCAAGCATGGAGCCATTCACGGGCCGTTTCACAGTGCCGCCTTACTTGTGATGTTCCCATTTCATATGAAAACGCCAACTCAGCGTTTGGGCTGTGTTCCTTTCCGACCTTTCCTTTGTTCTATTGTGTTGTGTAATATTGTTTTTAAGTCAATTTCAATCTTTTCATGTTTGTGGGCGTATTGTTTTTGGATAATGACGTGCTTTTTATATCTTGTCATACATTTCTATAACCTTCTCGCTTGAATAGAAACCACATATGTACGCAACACAGCCCTTATATTTACTAAAAACTTGAATATAATCATATATTCAACATGATTTTAATTACATAATTACAATTATTAAAATTTCATATAAAAAGTTTTAAAATCAACAAAATTATAGTTGAAAAGGAGATGTCCATAAAATGTATGGAGGCTGGTATAATAATAATCAAAAATTCTAACCACAACCCTCGTTACATTTCGAGAAAATTCATATTTTTCTGAGTCTATTACATCAGTTAAAACCAAAAAAGAGCCCTCTGTTTTTTTTAAATTAATTTTGAATCTATTAGATTAAATAAATATATTTCGCTCAATAGGTAGTTTATCTCTAGCAACCCTGATTAAGTAACCTCCAAATGGTTAAATAGAAGCATTTTTACCAATTAGACACAGTTTTTAAGTGTTTATTTGTCACATTCCACCTACAAACCGGTCACCCTGGTAGCTTCTAATTTTTTTATTTTAGCAAATTAAGAGATGAATATGGAAGAATCAGCTAAGAATGCAAGTAAAATAACGATAAAGGCACTGTATTATTGCTAAACCAGAAAAAAATACATAGCCGTATTATTATTTTTCATACAATTTATATTTCACATTATAAAAAAATGGAGGGATAAAAAAATTTAAATTAAATATTTTTGAGAAGCCCATAAATAAAGCTATCAAATTATGTATATATCATCTTGGTTAGATTTTTCTCTGAATAATATACCACTTGTGGACGTCACCTTTGCATGCGTTTTATAAAAAAAATTTCGATGTTGTGAAATCTTTTTAGCTATTCCTTTATTTACAAGCCAGTAACACGTAACGTGATTTCAGGTCACGGATACCCGCACAAGCCCGACAAAGGAGAAGGACATAACCATAATGAGTACGATTATGACCCTTCATATGCGTATGTGTTGTTTAAAAATAGGTAATGTATGGTTTTTGTGGTAGTACTGGACTATTCAAATGAGACAGAATCATATAATATATAATTAATTAAGTAATGTATATCGTATACTCTTACAATAATCTGATGGTATAATAGAAAGTTGTAACGTTTTGTTGCCGTGGTGGCCTAGAGGTAGTGACACCCGCCTTGCAATCGTGAGGTCGTGGGTTCAAATCCCGCTCCCGTACCAATGAGTTCTGTGAAATTTATGTACGGAATTTCACTTTTCTGGCTTTTCGGTGAAGGAAAACATCGTGAGGCAACCTACATACTTCCGTAGAAGAAATTCGATGGCGTATGGGAATCTACCAACCCGCACCGGGCCAGCGTGGTGGATATGGCCCAATCACCCTTCGAGGATAGGCCTACGTCCTGCAGAGGACTATTAAAAAAAGGCTGATACAGTACATACAGTAACGTTTTGTGGAAACAAGCTGTTCAATGTAGTTTGATGGAGTGAGAGTTCAAGTATTGATAGAGCAAGAGTTCAAGTAACTGTCAGACCTTCGTACGTTATAATAGATCACGTATAGTATCCACTTTGACTTTTATACCTATCTTTTTATCATGTACAGCTACTAAATAAAAGTCGACACATGCTTCAGGCATTTATCCACATCCTACGAATAAAATAGACCTAATAGTCTATTCGTAATCCACATCGACAATAATACACCACTTTGGCAATTCATGACAATCATGATTTTGAGAAAACGCCACTACTATACCTATATGATTCTGTCTCTAAGCTTTCATCCTTCTGAGCTTTACTGATTGTCGTTGTTGTGGCTTCGCCCCCAGGTTCCTTACTGACTGGGAGAAAGGCATCTCTTTCATATCAAGACTTGAAGAAATGCTTGGCTTAGAGAAACACACTTTTACCAACCCTCGGTAATTTGTTTGCGCTTTTTGTAACGTGAATTTTTTTCTTCTATAACAATACCATCATTACTGGAGTTCCTAAGAAATAAAACGAACGTTTCTTTAGACATCGGACATATTGTCAAATAAAATCGTACTCATCATTACGGGCCACTTTTTAGTATGGGTCCAACCAGCATTGCGTTTCCAAACAGTATGTTAAACAGTACAAAAAGTATGTTAAATAGTAGAAGTTGGTAATGTCTGGTGTGTAGAGAAACATCCGATTTTTTAAAGATAAAAATCTAATTAAATTCGTAAAGGCCGGGTGTCATTAAGAGTCATAGTGGCCTGAAATACTTTGACATGGCTAAACAGTCAAACCAACAGGTAACCGAAATATAACGTGTCGTGTTATTTTTAATAATACAGGGTTATTTCTAATCAATTAGCATCCTTTTAGGGGCTTATTCTGTACATCAAAACTAACAACTTTTGTTCTGCGAAATTTCTCAAAACTCAAAAAAAAATCAGCTGTTCCATACATTTGGTCGCGGGTGAACGATATTTTTCTATGGAATAACAATCTTTTTTTTTTTAAGTTTTGTCTAAAGCCGCAGAATAAAAGTTGTTAGTTTTGATGTACAGAATAAGCTCCTAAAAGGATGCTAATTGATTAGAAATAACCCTGTATATTTTTTAAATATGTTTTATACTATTTCAGTGTGGACCCAGGCGAGGTCACATTCAAAGTCGAGAAAAATAGTAAAGGATACGATGCAGTCGATGTTGCGAGACGTGTTGGTACGTTCATATTTAAATTACTATAAAGGTTTTAGTGGCTATAAATTCCACTTCTCGAATAATTCAACATAAATAGAGACAATTTTTATTATTTGTCTCATCTAAAACTTTTCTGAATTCAGATACCATCAAAGATGATTTACGTCGTGAAACTGGGGCTCAAATTTTATCCACCGGAGTTGGTGACAGGGTAAGAATAAAGTTATTTCAATGATGTTAATTTCTTTCAGAAATATGCTAAAATACACTTGAACATTTTTAGAGTAAGCACCCAGTGATCAGGCATGTAGACACCCCAGAAAACCTCTTCTTTGGCCTGGAGTTGCCAGTTTTGTTGGCTTTGGTTGGAAGTCTGGCAGTCCTCGTTGTGGGAGCGGTGGTGTTCGCGGTTCTTTTGAAGAGGGATATGAGTGGCAAGAGGAAGATGCAAGGTCTTTCTGGCGCTGCTGAGATTGACGCTGAAGCTACCAGGGACTATCAGGTAAATATGGTTTCAATGTAATGATTAACTTAAATATTAGAACATAAGCATCATGAAGGCCAGTACAAATATTTAATTAAATATATTTAAAACTATTTCAAATTTGAGAATTTTAATAAATAGTAAAGTTATCAATGTGCAAAGGCATCTTTGCCTAAAACTAACATGAATGATTTTGCGTTGTAAAGTTTTTATAATTCCTAGATAGTTCTGATATATTAGTGCCAACTGCTAGTACTATGTAACTAGATCAAAAGCAACTATGGCAGTTGCAGAGGCAAAACTTCCATTAGATCACTCAGAGTTCAGTTATTATGACACTGGGAGTAGAACACTAATAAGTGTCCCATCGTCAATACTCTCATAGTAGACTAGTAGCGACTGTTTTGAGTCCGTAGTTGGCTTAACGGACGGGTGACACGTAGGCGTCAGTTGGCTAATCCTTCCCACACAATGGTTGTAAGTAAAGATGTTGAACCAATAATAGTGTCAATAACACGCATGTTTGTAGGAGCTATGCCGAGCGCGCATGTCGGGCAAGTGGTCCGGGCAGCAAACCGCCGCGGCCGCCGCGCCGCACCCCGTCGACCCTCCCCAGCGCATCACCTCGCTCTCCCGCGAGCCCGAGGGCAACTCCCCTTCCACTCGCTCCAGTACCTCTTCGTGGTAAGATATTTCTTCCTTTGCCACTACGATACGGTACTGTAGCGACTGTAAAGTTACAGTCGCTACATGCGACGCCACCATCTACGCGCTCCTACTCGCAAAAGTAACGCCACCTGCCAGTCCAACACAAGCCGAATCCTACATAGCGTAAACGAAGAATCTAGCGGCGGATGAACCACATCCAGTGTTACACTGTCATACAAACAAACAAATAACTCTTTATTGTACACACAAAATAAAACTTACAATAAATACATCAGTGAAATTCTTAAGGTAATCCAACACTAGGCGGCCTTATCGCTGGAAGCGATCTCTTCCAGGCAACCCATGTACGGAAAGGAATGTGCTAAAATATTTGACGGGGAGTACGATAAATACTAAAAATAGGCATAGCTATTATTCCATTGAGAATGGAGGTTATCTCTGCTCAAACTCCATATGGACTACCACGTAGTCCAAAGTACAACATTTATTTAAATTGATTGAAAAATATTAAAACTTAACTGGAACAGTTACGTGAGCTCTCAAAATAATTGATAGAAAGCGTGAGCATAAAAATTAACTATACTACTATTACGAGTAAAAGATTGTGAAACTATTAAAAGGCTGATACAGTACAGTACAGTACAGTGAGCATAAAAATGTATCTTTTCTAGGAGTGAGGAGCCAGCTCTTACCAACATGGACATTTCGACTGGACACATGGTTTTGGTAAGCTGTTTTTGTATATTTTCAGATTTTTGAAACAAAGGAAAACATCAGAATAAATAGAGAAAAATAGTAGCCAGTCGTCACGCAATTTAATACGGATTGAAATTTAAAGTTGGCTTTGGTAAATAAACCAACTAAAGCCAACTTTAAATTTCAATCCGTATTAAATTGCGTGACGCCTGGCTACTATTTCTCTCTATTTATTCTGAAGTTTTCCAAACGAAATATGCAGTAAAATGTAGCTTTGTAGTTTCATAATTATACACTCGATACCCAGAGACTTATTGAAAGATGAGACTGAGACTTACTTTGATACATACGTAACATGAGACAATTTCATTAAATTAATAAACTCTAAAGACAGACCTCCTCACCAGGCCTACATGGAGGACCATCTCCGCAACAAAGACCGCCTGGAGCAGGAGTGGCGCGCACTCTGCGCGTACGAAGCTGAGCCCTGCGCTACCACCGCAGCCCTGAAGCCCGAGAACACCGGCAAGAACCGCTACGCTGACGTCCTGCCCTACGACCACTCCAGGGTTACGCTCAACACGCTGTCTAACCACGTCGGATCGGACTACATCAACGCTTCTACTATTGTAAGTGTTCAAATTTGAATTTCCTCCTACGGTGAAGTCAGTGTCGCATTTTTCATTGTTCGTGTCGCTGTGTGTCGATAGCACAATAGTGCGCGCTCTGTGTATGTAAGACGCTGCCCTGCGCTATCACCGCGGCCCTGAAGTCCGAAAACACTGGCAGGAACCGCCACGCTGACGTCCTGCCCCATGTTCCCTGAATTTCCAGCGTTACCCTGAACACCCTGTCTCTACCAGAGGAGATAGCTCGGTAGGGATAAGTGCACTACACAAATGGTTAGTGCACCTATCGCTACTGGTAGAACTAAATCTACAAAAAGTGCACTTATCCCTACCAGGGGGGATAGCTCGGTAGGGATAAGTGTACCAGCCGTCTAAAACCACGTCGGTTCGGACTATATCAACACTTCTACTATTAATTGTAAGTGTTTAAGTCTGAATTTCCTCCTACGGTCTAGTAATATAGTCTAGTCCAGGTATGGGGAAACTACGGCCCGCGGGCCATCTCCGGCCCGCCAAGTGCTAAAATCAGGCCCGCCACCGTCATATAACACAAAACATGAAGGTGTTAAAATATTCTAATTGGTACGGCACGAAAATGATCGATCATGTATCATTTTGCAAGTCGCAACTCGTCGGGCGTTGAATGCCCTTCCCGCGCGAATCCCGCCCGCCCGCTCGTCGTTTGCGCGTGCCGCGTCTCTCACTCACTCAGTAACCGTTCAGCCCCTCTACCGCCTAAAGCAATAGCAATCGTAATAGCAATCGTTTATGACTTCATTTTAGTTATTTGGCACCGCCTATGTGACGTTAGCCATCAAAGTTGTTCATTCAACGATTGCTTTCGCAATCCGCGCAAATCAATTGATGGCTAACGTCACATAGGCGGTGCCAAATGACTAAAATAAAGTCATAAACGATTGCTATTACGATTGCTATTGCTTAGGCGGTACCCCTACTGTACTTCGCTTGTTTGTGCACACGTCGCTCGCGTCGTATAAGTATTCTTATTTTACCGAAATTGTTAGTGCTGCGCCGGAGAAATTTTAATTCCCGAAAGGTAAGATATTATTTTGTAAAAAAAACGTAAAGTCGACTCCGAGTGTCGAGTTTTTAAAGAAGAATGGTCATGGAAATATTTTTTCACGGAGTTTAATAACAAACCAGTATGCCTCATCTGCAATGAAACTGTCGCGGTCTTTAAGGATTTCAATTTATCTCGACACTTTTCAAAAAAACATGCAAATGCAAAATATTCATCTATGACAGAAGCAGATAGAAAGAATTTTGTTGAAAAGCAAAAAGAGAAGTTACGTGAACAGCAGACCATGTTCACGAAACAATCTGATTCTCAGAAGGCTGCAACACTGGCAAGTTATGTTGTAGCTTACAAAATTGCTAAAAGTAACAAGACATTATCAGATGGTGAATTTGTTAAAGACTGTATGGTGGCTGTAAGCAATATAATTTGTCCAGAAAAAAGTAAAGATTTTCAATCATAATCTTTATCACGGAGAACGATAACTGATTGAATTGACGCCATCGCTGAAAATTTATCGTCATAGCTGGTAAATAGTTGTAACAAATTTAATTACTTTTCTCTTACCATGGACGAGAGCACAGACGTGACCGATACTGCCCAGTTGCTAATTTTTATTCGAGGAATTGATTCAGAATTCAAAATTACCGAAGAATTAGCATGTTTACAATCATTGAAAGGAAAAACCACTGGCAAAATGATATACGATTCACGTATGGAAGGTATTTCCAAGTTTACCATACCAATGGATAAATTGTGCAATATAACTACGGATGGAGCACCTAACATGGATGGCACCAATTTGGGGTTTATGGGTACATTTTGCAAAGAAAACCCAAATAATAATGTGTTATTTTTGCACTGCTTAATACACCAGGATGTGTTGTGTAAAGCAGTTATTGACATTCAACCGGTTTTGAGTGTGGTTATTAAACTCATCAACACAATACGTTCTCGTGGTTTGATGCATAGAGAATTCCAAGAGTTCCTTAAAGCCTCGGAAAGCGAATTCAATGATCTCCTCTACCACACTAAAGTGAGATGGTTAAGCTGTGGCAATGCTTTTGAAAGAGTGTGGAATTTAAGGAAGGAGATTCAAGAATTTCTAACGACGCAAGGTAAATGGGACGACTTTACGATCATAGCTGACGAAAATTGGCTTCTGCAGTTTGCGTTTTTCACGGATCTACTTTCACACCTAAACAAATTAAATACGAAGCTTCAGGGCAAGAACCAGTTTTTAGATGAGCTTGGGGACATTTGAAAGCCTTCAAATTGCAACTTAAATTGTTTTCCAGTTGTGTAGAGAAAAACCAACTTATCCATTTTCCCACACTTAGTAGTTTATCACCTGTCTCAGAAGAAAAGTTAAATAAATTTTCTCAACAACTAAAGACACTTCATGTGGAATTCGAAAATAGATTTAAGGATTTCAAAAGTATTGAGCAATTGCTAAATATTTTTTCGATGCCTTTTAATGTCGACATAAATGAAACACTTGCTAACTTCCAACTTGAGTTGATTGAGATGCAATGCAATGCCCATTTGAAGCAACTGTTTCTTAACAAAAGTAAATTGGAATTTTGGGTCATTCTTTGGGACAGGGTTTTCAAGCGGCTTTACTTAAAAATAATATAAATCATAAAGTCAGCGAGCCAGTTTTTTTTTCGAGCAAAGCTTAAAACCTCTCTGAACTGGGACACTGATTATTATTCAATTATCTTTATAAATAAATATGATAAAAAAATGAAATACCCCCATTCTTTGATTTTCGTGGAGTGTCCCAAGCCCCGATCTGATCACTTAGTGAATTATATATTTTAAACTATACGCTACATGGTTACAAAAAAAATACCACTAAGTCCTAAGAAGTTTAAAATGCTATAAAAAATTAAACCATAGTTCTGAAAGAACTACATTGCCTACAAAAAAATTAAATGTAACTGTCCCGAGGTAGTTACTGATTTGCGTGGATTTTTATAATTGCACTAGCATATCTCTAAATTTGCGGCCTGATGTTGCATGATCCTAATTCAAGTTACAACTAGTCGCGCTCCGACTGCCGACTGAGTACTTAAGTGATGGTGCGTCGAGTTTTAAAAAAATAGAGGTAAGAACCTTGTTGCGTGGGTTTGGTTTCTCAAAACTTTGATTTGCGTGGTACAATTATCTCCGATGTCTGTGAATTTATTTATTTAGTAAAATATTGTAGCGAACAAATATGAAGTTACGTAACTTATATTCAAAACACAGTTTATTTGTTTAAAAGGTTTTTATGTAAATAAATCCTTTAGGATTTATTTTGATTTTCGTGGTCGTGATCTGCGTGGTTTAATCAATTTTTGCCCATCCATCCATCCATCCATCAGCCAAAGGACGTCCACTGCTGGACATAGGCCTCCCCTACGGATCTCCAATAAGACCGGTTGGAAGCGGCTTGCATCCAGCGCGATCCTGCGGTCTTAATGAGGTCATCCGTCTACTTTGTGGGTGGACTACGCTGCGCTTGCCGGTACGTGGTCTCCACTCGAGAACTTTTGGACTCCACCGGTCATCAGTCCTCCGCGCTATGTGCCCTGCCCATTGCCATTTCAACTTGCTGATCCGTTGGGCTATGTCGGTAACTTTGGTTCTTCTACGGATCTCCTCATTCCTGATTCGATCCCGCAGAGAGACTTTGAGCATAGCTCTCTCCATAGCTCGTTGGGCTACTTGGAGCTTACTAATAAGGCCCATAGTGACAGACCACGTTTCTGTGCCATAAGTCATCACTGGCAACATACACTGGTCGAAAACTTTCGACTTGAGGCACTGAGGTATGTCGGACGAGAAGACGCTACTCAATTTTCCAAACGCTGCCCATCCGAGTTAGATTCGGCGATTGGCTTCTTTGTTGAAGTCGGACCTACCTAACGGACTACTTATCCTAGGTAGACGTACGAGTCAACGACTTCAAGAACCGAGTTTCCAACAGAAATCGGGGTGAGTAAAACATGGGAATTAGACATGACTTTCGTCTTGTCCATGTTTATCTTAAGACCCACCTGTTGAGAAACCCGATTGAGGCCTTCGAGCATCGTGCTGAGCTCTTCCATCGATTTTGCCATGACTACTATATCGTCGGCAAACCGAAGGTGAGTGAGGTATTCGCCATTGATATCGATGCCGAATCCTTTCCATTCCAGGAGCTTGAAGGCGTTCTCCAAAGTAGTCGTAAACAGTTTTGGAGAAATTACGTCTCCCTGTCTTACGCCTATTTTTAAAGGGATCGCCTTGGAGCTCTCTTTCTGTACTCGGACCGACATAGTGGCGTTATTATACAACCACTTCAACACTTCGATGTACCGATAGACAATACGGCATCGTTGGAGAGACTCGTGCACAGTCCAAGTCTCGAACGAATCAAAGGCTTTTTCATAGTCCACAAATGCTAAGCAATGTGGCAGATTATACTCTTCGGTCTTCTGTATAACCTGCCGCAGCGTATGAATGTGGTTCATGGTGCGAAAGCCTTTTCGGATATCGACTTGTTCGCAAGGCTGAAAGTCATCAAGCCTGCGCTCGAGACGGTTCATAATGACCCTTGAAAACAGCTTATAAACATGGCTCAGAAGTGAGATGGGTCTGTATTTCTTCAATACGGTGTTGTCACCTTTCTTGAAAAAAAAAACAGCACCACCACGCTTCTTTTTCATGCTTCTGGCGTGATGCCCTCGAGGACGACGGTGTTAAAAAGCTTCTGGAGGACTTTTAGTACCGGTGTTCCACCCGCTCTCAGCAGCTCTGATGTGATACCGTCATCACCCGGCGCCTTGTTGTTCTTAAGCTGATTCAGGGCCATTCTAATCTCGTACAGGCTGATGTCCGGGATGTCTTGCTAAATTGCCCCACTCTCAGCTCATCATCGCTTCTTTTGCCCAACTTTGCGTTGAAATCCCCCATAACAACAGTAAAGTGGGTCTTAGATGTATGTATGGCCTGACTTACGTCTTCATACATAATCTCCACTTCGTCATCTGGGTGTGACGAGGTCGGTGCGTATACCACAATGACCTTCAGCGAATACCTCTTGGATATTCTGAGTATTGGATATACAACCCTGCTCGACACACTTTCGATGGTGATAACATTGTTAGCGAGGGACTTGTGAACGAGAAAACCGACACCACTTTGGGACCACTGGTCACCTTCCCGGTAGTCCAGGTTGCCGGATTTCAGAGTTATCGTGTCCTCCGCCTCTCTACGGACTTCTCTCTACGGGCTATTTCGAGTCATTTTGGGCCCGCAATTTTTTTAACGTCGTCTTCCCATCTTGTGTAGGATCTTCCTTTGTAGCGCTTACCTGGTGGTCCATTCCAAGTCGTAACAGTTTTGATCCATCTGCGATCTACCAGGCACGCTACATGCCCGGCCCATTTTCATTTTAATGTTTAAGCGTGGGATAGAGCATCTATTGCTTTGGTCTTGGATGTTATTTTCAAATGTATAATCTTATCTTTTGTATTTTTTTTATGTTTAACATGCTGCGCTCCATTCCTCTTTGGCAAGTAGTTAATTTATTTTTAACTTTGTTGGTAAACTTCCATATTTGGCATGCATATGTGAGACAAGAGATAATACACGAGTCCATGACTTATTTTTGAGCTTTATAGGCATATCGCTTTTAAAGATTTCTTTATACCTTCAATAACTGTTCCATGTTCTATTGACTCTTCTCTCTATTTCCAGCTCATTATTATTTCTGTTGAATCCGACTTGTTTTCCCAAATAAATGTATTGCTCTACGTATTCAGGTATATGATTTCCAACAATTATGCTTGACTTGGTGTGATTTGACATAATCTTTGTCTTCGAAATATTCATTTGTAGGCCTACTTTCATGCTAGAATCATGTTTCAATCATATAATGTAGTTAGTTACTTGACTCTGATAGCAACACTAAATCATGAGCAAATCTTAAGTGATTGAAATATTTGCCTTGAATATACAATCCTTGTTTTTTCCAGTCTAATAGATTCTAATATAGACAGAAACATTCTCGAAGAGAGCGGGTCACGTTGTCTTACACATCTACCAACAGGGAAACTTGGGCCAATGGTTTCGAGCTTAACCCACCCGGTGCTCTTTCCGTATATTTGTTTTAATACATCTATGTACTGAATTTCCACATTTTGAGCTTCCAGAGTTTCCCATATGCTTTGGTGTGAAAATGCATCAAACAGGTTGTTGTTGTTCTAACGTAGGTCTAACTCGTACTGTTACAAACCAAAAATTAATTGCTTCTCCAAAAGCATTAATAAAAGAATTTGATAAGCAGCTGATTCCCTACATGAATCACGTTTCAAATATAATATCACAGCACAGACACATCAAACAAATAAAATACAATCTGAAACAAGACGAATGCATAATCCATTGCAACTTTAGGGAGAATCACAATGCAAAATATTCAAGAGAAATCCAAGCCGTTCACTTTAGAGGTAGTAAAAATAGCTGACTCTGCACACTGTAGTTTTATACTACAAAAAAGATGGCAAAATGATAACGACACCTTTTTGCACAGTAAGCAAATCACTGCGACATGATGCACTTGCAATATGGGAGCATCTTCAGCCTATCCCAAAATTTTTGGAAGATAAAGCGCCACAAGTTGATGCTCTTTACTTTGTATCCAATTATCTTTCTGTACAATACAGAGATGAAACTTTGATTATCTAGCTTATACGTCAGAATAACATATAGGCTATAATTTATAAAGATATTGCGGGAAACGAAGTTCGCCGGGTCAGCTAGTAATAAATAATGTTGGACTGATTCTACTAAAAACGGTGTCTGCCTTAGTAACCTAACTATATTATTGTTATTTTTTTAAATCTTTTTTTAATTTGTGCATTTTTGTAATTTCTTTGACAAATAATAAATAATGTTGGTCTGATACTACTAAAAACGTTTTCTGCCTTAGTAACTTACCAATTTTTTACTTTATCATAACATAATAACTTTTTTTCAATATGAAGGAACAGTAAGTAACTCATCTGAGAAAGTCAAATTAAAATTATCATTTTCGTGGGGTGTTTTATGATTTGCGTGGCCTCCATTTTTTTAACCCCGATTATCTCTGTAAGTATATGGCTCTTTGAGGTGCCTCTTCTATAAAACATATTTATTTTACATATCTTTTTAGATTCTGGCAAGAAATTGAAAAAAAAAATGAATTTGAAAATTGCCATGAAAATCACCAAAGAACGACTTACTCGAAGAATCCCTTTTATAAGTCCCTTTCCAAGACACAATATCCTCATATAGTCTCTAGCGCCCAAAAAATAATGTCTATGTTTGGTACAAGCTATTTGTATGAACAAACGTTTTCAACAATGAAACTGTGAAAAAATTGTCTTTGTAACTATGCTTTCCGATGCTCACCTTTTTTCTTTACTCAAAATTTCAGCATCATAAATGGAATCGGCTTATTCCGAAATTATGCAGAACCAAAAACAATTCCATTTTTCTCACCATAAGACTAACGTTACTCAACCTTCTACTTCACGCGAGTAACTTTTTTTCTCAATTTCAGTCAGTTTGTTATACTGTACAATAAATGATTATTTCACATAATGCATGTGTTTATTTTATTTTGGTACCTAAATAGTCTTTATATATAATCTCGGATGATGGAGGTCGTTATGTAAGTAAGGCTTATGTCTAGCCGAGTAAGTGCAGGAGCTGAGATGATGAAGATGATGGTGAACTAAATAGGTAACAATACAAACTCATAGATCATGGTTGGTAATATCAGCAAAAATTCATCAGTTCGGCCCGCCATATATTTTTTTTGGAAAATTTGGCACGCAAAAAGAAAAGTTTCCCTATCCCTGGTCTAGTCTGTGGAGTAGTCACGTATTTTTTTTAATCACCCCTCTCTGCCTTAGTACCTTTTTGAATAGCCCTTTATTATAATGGGCAATACGTGTAGTATTTTAGTGATCCATAAACCTTTTAAACCATGAGTCTAGATAAAAATGTACACAGAGCTCATAAGTGTGAGTTTCGTAATTAAGTACAGCAAGCGGGTACGCAAGTAAGTATATAATACTCAATTAACAGTTAAGTACCGAGGTACCGTACAAATTGAATGAATTAAGGGTAGAGTAATTTACACGCACGCTCTTATAGCCCCTTCACTCTAAAAACGATCTTAAAGTAAATTTTATTTCACGTAAATGAAATAAAATTTCAATACGAATTATTCTACGGGCTTATTTTGTGTTGTTACGAAATTATTTTCTATAGCAAATATAAAAATGAGTCATTTTTATACTGAAAAAATCAAAAAATCAGCTGTTTTATACTCGTACATACAGTTTATTCATTTTCGGCAAAATATTATTTGAAACAGCGGTTTTTATTTTGCACTTTTAGGGTTGGCTCCATAATAAAAGTTGTTCAAAACGATGACCCTCTAAGTAAAGGTACTTCTACTTTTACTAAATCTATTTTTGTTTTGATAGACAAGGATGTAAAGAACAACTTTCCTGAAATTTCTGTGTATTTAAATTTTAATTTAAACAGATAAACAGATAAACATATTTATTGGTAATTTGGTTTTAAAAATTACATGTCATTCAAATCTTAGTTAAATCATTTAGATCATTTGTTAAGTACTTAACATCAATACAAAAGTATTGAATAAAATAAAAAATAATTAAATACGAGTACGTAACAATTAAAGTTACAAAATTCATTTGATTTGGATTAAAAAATAATAATAATTATACAAAATTAAAATATTAATAAAATTCAATCGCATTAAGTTATCGCATAATTATTACACACACAGTTCATACAATTGACTAAGTCACAAGATCTCTTCTGCCGTTACTATTTAAATAACATTTCCGTTCCGTTTTGAAGAATTCGTCAATAGAATAATATGTCAAAGAGTTATCTTTGTGATAAGCATCTCAAAAATATGAAGCGAACGCAGGATTCGAACCATGCCCCTTCGGATCACTAGCCCGACGCTCTAACCACTGAGCTAGCTCGCCTCCTACGCAACCTTCAAATTTCTGAGTGCTTACATTTCCAACTTATAGCGTTGGTGGCGCCACCTGTGATACCCGTATTAGACAGGTTATCACTCAACTAGAAGTTATTAGAACTTCTAAGATTGACGAGAGATGACACACTGCTTAATCACTGTTATGATGTTTATTTTAAGTGCTTTCCACACTAGATTTTTATCTCAAAGAGTTATCTTTGTGATAAGCATCTCAAAAATATGAAGCGAACGCAGGATTCGAACCATGCCCCTTCGGATCACTAGCCCGACGCTCTAACCACTGAGCTAGCTCGCCTCCTACTCAACCTTCAAATTTCTGAGTGCTTACATTTCCAACTTATAGCGTTGGTGGCGCCACCTGTGATACCCGTATTAGACAGGTTATCACTCAACTAGAAGTTATTAGAACTTCTAAGATTGACGAGAGATGACACACTGCTTAATCACTGTTATGATGTTTATTTTAAGTGCTTTCCACACTAGATTTTTATCTCAAAGAGTTATCTTTGTGATAAGCATCTCAAAAATATGAAGCGAACGCAGGATTCGAACCATGCCCCTTCGGATCACTAGCCCGACGCTCTAACCACTGAGCTAGCTCGCCTCCTACGCAACCTTCAAATTTCTGAGTGCTTACATTTCCAACTTATAGCGTAGCTTACGTAGCGTAACTTGGCTAGCTCAGTGGTTAGAGCGTCGGGCTAGTGATCCGAAGGGGCATGGTTCGAATCCTGCGTTCGCTTCATATTTTTGAGATGCTTATCACAAAGATAACTCTTTGAGATAAAAATCTAGTGTGGAAAGCACTTAAAATAAACATCATAACAGTGATTAAGCAGTGTGTCATCTCTCGTCAATCTTAGAAGTTCTAATAACTTCTAGTTGAGTGATAACCTGTCTAATACGGGTATCACAGGTGGCGCCACCAACGCTATAAGTTGGAAATGTAAGCACTCAGAAATTTGAAGGTTGCGTAGGAGGCGAGCTAGCTCAGTGGTTAGAGCGTCGGGCTAGTGATCTGAAGGGGCATGGTTCGAATCCTGCGTTCGCTTCATATTTTTGAGATGCTTATCACAAAGATAACTCTTTGAGATAAAAATCTAGTGTGGAAAGCACTTAAAATAAACATCATAACAGTGATTAAGCAGTGTGTCATCTCTCGTCAATCTTAGAAGTTCTAATAACTTCTAGTTGAGTGATAACCTGTCTAATACGGGTATCACAGGTGGCGCCACCAACGCTATAAGTTGGAAATGTAAGCACTCAGAAATTTGAAGGTTGCGTAGGAGGCGAGCTAGCTCAGTGGTTAGAGCGTCGGGCTAGTGATCCGAAGGGGCATGGTTCGAATCCTGCGTTCGCTTCATATTTTTGAGATGCTTATCACAAAGATAACTCTTTGAGATAAAAATCTAGTGTGGAAAGCACTTAAAATAAACATCATAACAGAATAATATGTCTTCGAGACGAGCCAGTTTTTTAATTTAATTTTAAATATATTGTCACTGATTGCATCAGTGACGTCAGTCGGCAGACAGTTGTACACTGCAGGTCCCACCACGTGAGTCAGTTTCCTGGAGCGCGTGAGTCGCGTTCTGACCGTCGCGAGTTTGTCCACATTGCGGAGGTTGTACTTGAATGAGTGACTATCTCCTCGCTTCGCAAACGAGTCCAAGTTTTGCCTCACATAGACAGCTGATTGTAATAATACGAGCGAAGGTAGTGTCATTATCGCGAGTGACTTAAAAAATGGTTTCGCTGAAGTTCTTCGGGAGACCCGGGCAATCGCCCTTATAGCCCTTTTTTGCATCCGGAATGCACGCAATCTGTCAGCTGCATCTCCCCATATTTCGGCTCCGTATTGTAGTACGGAGTGAACGGTTGCAAAGTAACAGTTGCGCACAGCTTCAGCAGAAACCACTCGGGACATTCGACTCAACGCGTAACACGCGCTACCTAGCTTTGCACAGAGTTTGTCAATATGTGAAGCCCATGTCAACCCGCGGTCTATAACGAAGCCTAGGAATACGGTTGACTCTACCTGGGTGATGGGCTCTCCGTCTATCAGTACTCTCATTTTTGGCAGCGGTTTTCCCGAAATGGAGAACTGCAAAAAATGTGTCCTTTTTAAATTCAAAGCCAACCCGTTCATTTTGAACCAATGCGCTAGTTCATTCGCTGCGTTACTGAGGCGGATTTCAAGCTCGTGCGGCGTTTTCGCAGTGACGATTGCGGCGACATCATCAGCATACATGAATATCTCCCCCGACGTGATGAAGCTGGGCAAATCATTTAATAGCAAAGAAAACGCTATATTTGACACCGAGGATCCCTGCGGGACGCCCATTGTCGTGCTTAAAGGATCCGATTTAGTCTCACCTCCGTCACCGACCACCACTTGGGATCTACTCTGCAGCGAGTCTGTCAGAAGAGAGTGACATGGTCCATTTATCCCGTAATGAGCGAATTTGACAGCGAGTACTTCGGGATCGGCGACATCAAACGCTTTGGATAAATCACAACATAGAACGGCGACTCGCTGCTTTCTCTCACAAGCCTCCAGTATTCATCTGACGACCTCACGCGTGAGTGTAGTGGTCGACCTGCCGGCCCGGTACGCGTACTGGCGTTCAGAGAGCGCCCCGGTGGCAGCGAGGTAGTCGGCGAGTCGCGAGCTCAGGCCATTCTCGAAAATTTTAGCTATTGCCGGTATAATCGAAACGGGCCTGTATGCATCGGTATCTTCGCGCTTTCCCTTACCTTTGTAAAGTGGTGATATTTTACTCACCTTCATCACACCGGGGTAGATACCGGCTTCCATGCATCGGTTGTATAGCTCAGCTAAGTATGGTGCTAATATTGTCCGGACCAGACCGATTAACTCCATCGGTAAGTCATATATGTCTTTGGTCGGTTTCGGAGGAATGCGACAAGTTATGATCTTATATATTTCATCAGGCGTAAATCTCTTAAGCCTCATGCTGGTGTCAGCAGGCGGGCACGCGGCGGCGAGCGCTGCAGCAACACGAGGGATGTCGGCGCGCTGCGACCCGCAGAACCCTGCTGCGTTCGCAAACCTAGAATTCATCGCGTTAGCTGCCGCTTTTTTTGACAGGAATCTATTACCCAGCGCGTCCTGAATAACGTCAGTGAAACACACCATCGACTTTTTACTGACATCTCTCTCTTTGTTTACTATTCTCCACATAGCTCTATGTTTACTGGAATCATTCGATTTACCTATTCAGTTACCTTCTGTTGAATGTAGGCCTCTTTAGACAGAAGAGGCGTACCTACAACGCGGTCCTTTTGTAGAGAAGTCCTCGGGATCCTCTGTTCATGCTAATCTTGTCCAGGTAGAACTCGCGATTTTCAATATATGTTGCAGCAAATGCTACTATTACTAACATTAGCTACACCAAGAACATAATATTTGTTTTTCAGACGGACCACGACCCGCGCAACCCAGCCTACATCGCAGCCGCCGGCCCTCTCGCTCACACCGCCCCCGACTTCTGGCAAATGGTGTGGGAGCAGGGAAGCGTCGTCATGGTGATGCTGACCCGCCTCACGGAAAACGGCCAGCAGCTCTGCCATCGGTACTGGCCTGAAGAAGGATCGGAGCTCTATCATATTTATGAGGTAACTGAAAGATCCAACACACATTGCAGCCGTACCTTTCACGCACCGTTTTAGAGTTTTGGCACAGTGGTCATGGTGATGGTGACCGGTTTTACGGAGAGCGGTCAGCAGATGTGCCATCGCTAATGGCCTGAAGAAGGATCGGAGATCTATCATTTCTATGAGGTAACTGATTCACCCATCAATCTATATAGCCGTAGGAAGGATCGCTCGCACGTACGAGTACCACTGAGACGTTTGGCAACTAGATTGGAGAGCAAGCTAACTTAGTGTTCAGCAACAGCTGGAGCGCAAACCGCTAACAGCTACCGCCAGATGGTGATAGAAAATCAAACTTTGGTTATAAAGGGTCCTGGCTCTCAAGTCTGTCAATTATTGCCCAAGTTCATTGACTTGGCATAAGAAAATTTGCTTCATCGAATTTAACGCCCTAAAATCAAATTACACACACGCGCTCTACAAATCGAACATTTTGAACTCTCGATATTTTATATACACTAACTTTTTTGTTTCCATTTGGCGAACGCTTATCAATCTTTTTCTATTCTTTCAAAACATTAGAAGTGTCCACAACTCCAATCTCTAATTTCCAGGTGCATCTAGTGAGCGAGCACATCTGGTGCGACGACTACCTGGTGCGCAGCTTCTACCTGAAGAACCAGCGCACCGGTGAGACGCGCACCGTCACGCAGTTCCACTTCCTCTCCTGGTCCGAGAACGGAGTACCTGCTTCCACCAAGGCCCTGCTCGAGTTTAGGAGGTGAGCCATAATAATCACATGAACTTTTATCATCAATGTTAAGAATGGGGTACTCTTCTCTATCAGGGCACTATTCGAGTTCAGAAGATGCGCCATAAGAGTTACATGAATTTTACTTATCACCACCATCAATAATGGGGTACCCTCTTCTCTACCAAGGGAATGCTCGAGTTTAGGAGGTGAGCCATAGGAGTTACATAAATTTTACTGAACTTATCACCACCATTAGAAATTGGGTACCATCTGCTCTAGCAAGATAATGCTTGATTTCAGAAAGTAAGCCATGGGAATCACATGAACTTTGTTTTACTTATCACCACCATTAACTTACCCTCTTCTACCAAGGCACTGCTCGAATTTAAGTAAACCATTAAAGTTACATGAATTTTACTCGTCTTACCTTAGGGTTATGATAGATTTAATGTGGCTCGCGAAACCAAAATTAATTATCTTACCAGCTGCTGTAGGCGTTCACTGATGGACATAAACGCCTTCCCTATAAATCTCCAGGATGACGCCGTTGGATGCTGCTTGCATCCAGCATGTTGCGAATATTGCGATGGGTCAGGCGTTCTTTATCAGATCCATTCACGTGGTTGATGGATGTTCTACGCCGCATTTACCTCATGATTCTAGCAGTTTTCTAGTCACTTCACTACAAAACCTTCTTTAATCGTTATAAATTATTATTTTCAGGAAAGTGAACAAGTCTTACCGGGGACGATCTTGCCCGATTGTGGTCCATTGCAGGTAAGCAAATCAAAGTAATTTGTATTGTAAGATAGCATTTCCGGTACGGACTAGAAGATGCCATATGAATTTCGAAAGTACCTTTGAAGTACCTTTGAATGATACAGACGCGCAAAATTCATATAATTAAAAACCACCAAGAAAATGCCAAAATCATAACTTAGAATCACTAACCTTCATATTTTCTTTGCTTGCACAGTGACGGCGCAGGTCGGTCAGGCACGTACTGCCTGATCGACATGGTGCTGAACCGCATGGCGAAAGGAGCCAAAGAGATCGACATCGCAGCCACATTGGAGCACATTCGCGACCAGCGCACGCGCACCGTAGCCACCAAGCAGCAGTTCGAATTCGTACTCATGGCTGTCGCTGAAGAGGTAAGGTTATTAATAGAATATGACAGAGGTGGGAGACTGTGCTGGTGTGTTGGGGCCTCTTTGGCGGAGTTCTAGCTTAGAAATCTCATAGATGTAGCCAAAGAGGTAAGTTTAAGTAGAACAGCATGGCGAAGAGAGCCAAGGAGATCGATATCGCAGCGATATCGCGAATGTGCTACTATGTGTAGCACATTCGACAGTTTATACTAGAATCACGTGGTGAAAGGAGCCAAGGAGATCGACATCGCGATCAAATTGACCTAACCATATTGGCGAGCGCGTGCGCACCGTAGCCACCAAACAGCAGTTCGAGCTAGTACTCATGGCTGTCACTGAAGAGGTGAGCTTATAATAGAATACGAAAGGGGTTGGAAGACTGCACCAATGTATTTTTTTTTTAAATGTATTATGACCTCTTTGTTGGAGTTATACTTTTAGGAACGTATAGATGTAGCCAAAGCGGTAAGTTTATAATAGAAACGTATGTCGAAGTCCACCGAGGATATGGACATCGCAACTGTACTACAGTACCTATGTACATTCATTTCTTGGTATCTTGTTGAACCGCTATAGCATTTTGTTAGGTTTTATTCGAATTGCGGGTCTGTACGATGACGCAGCCAGAGAAAAGAAAGCTAAGTATCCATTAGAGGCAGCCTCGGCCCGAGCGGCTGCCTCGACCCGAGGCAGCGCTACTGGAGACGAGATCCTCAACCTGACGCACGCCTCGTCCTGAGCGGAAAGAGGAACTAAATTTGCCTCAGTCCGCCTCAAGTAGAGGCTGCTCAAATAGATATACAGGTTAGGGAACGCTGGTGTGACATTAGGCCCAATTATGAAGGCGCCATCGTAATTATAATAGCCATTTAGACTATTTCTGTTGCTTTTTCATTTTAGCCATACGTTAGATTTTTACGTTGCTGTTAAATGTATGTGTAAAATTACGATGGCACCTTCATAATTGGGCCTATTGTATAGAAAAAAATAAATTTGGCACGATAATATTGAATTGCAAGTGTTAAAATTTTCATTACAGGTGCACGCGATTTTAAAAGCTTTGCCCGCCCACTTACAACAAATGCAAGAAAAGAAGGAGAAGGAAAAGGAAAGAGAAAAAGAGAAAGACAAAGATGCCGCCGACAAGGACAAACCCAAGTGAACTACCCGCTTTATCATTATTTTGTGCTAGATGATGTTGAAACTGATTGTGTATGTTTACAAGTATATTTATTCATTGAATATTTGGTGTAGTATTCTTCAAATAAAGAATTTCGAGATTTCAACGAAATTGATGGCAATTTGTCAGTGTAAGTGGGTAGATACCCTACACTATAATTAAAAATATATTTGAAATAGGAATCGACTAGTTATCAGCCTTACAGACCAAAAAAATATTCGACAACTAATATATGGAAGAGGAAGAAAAATATTTTTCTTTCATTTTCGTTCTTAAGCGCTTTTGTTTCGCTTTTTCCCCAGCTGAGAGAGCGAAACGAAAGCTATCTATAGATTTGTCTAGCTCTCTCCACTCTACAGAGAGCATGACAAAATGCAAACGAAACTAAAAGTAATATAATAAGCAAGTGTTTCGAAGTTTGGGGTAAACGCTCTGGTGTATTGATGCTGTTATCTAAATACGTATTTTGTAAAGCATTAATTTCCTGCCTCGTTAGTATGTGGTCTATTACTGAACTCGATTTGCCTTCTATGTGACCGAAGTTCTTTGTTTGAATAAGTAATTTATAAGTCGCCTTCGCTTATCTTGTTTTTAAAACGGAGCATATTTTTGGTAGCGTAGACAACCAGAACATATGCATCTACATTACTTTCGACTATAAAAATTATTTTTGAACGTTCAAAGACGATATTTGAATATTTTTATAAAAAGCTTAGCTGGAAATTGGGACTGAAATTATCTTTAATTAGCACACCTTTAAGTTACAATTGTCCCAAGCATTGCTTTGTTTGCTTAAATATTTTGAAAACAAAATTAGTATATATGGTCAATTGTTAAGACTTCTCATAATGATAAGTATCGATACTTATTTTGCATGCATAATTTACAATCAGATTCTTACAATTTCCGGAACAACTACGGTATATTATGAAACTACCCTCATAGATAATATTTATGTATATAGAAAGCACAATTGACTGAAAACGATTTTGTTTTTAAAGGTTAATAATTAATTATTTAGGTATGGCTACGGAGTTATACCAAAATCGTTAATTTATTAACACTAAAAATAAAATTAGTCAGTGAAACTTATTTCCTGCCAGTTGATTAAAATAATATATACAGGGTTACAGGGTAAGTCGACCTATTCCCATTAAGGGTGTGTAGTTTACTTTGTTTCTGACTAATTTGAATATGAAATAAACTATCTTAAATTTAAAAAAAAAACAGATATTTGAAATTGGTATTTATAAAATTCCCATTTTTCGGCTATCAGCTCAGATATTTTGAAACGTGTAAGTCGTATTATTATTATTATTTGATTTTTTTCATGTATAATAATGTTTTATAACCTCACTACCCAATACTGTCCGTAAAATTAACCTTTTATTTGATTTCAAATATCTCGAAAACTGTGAGATTTAGGATATGGTGTTTCATAGTCAAATCAGTCAGAAACGTAGAGAACTACACACGCTTAACGGGAATAGGTCGACTTAACCTGTAACCCTGTATACAGGACTAGGAGAGTTGTTGATAACTTCCTTATTTATGATGTTATAAAAATCATAATCTTAAGTACATGTAATTCAGTGAGTAGTGCTTTCTATTTAAGTACAATAGACCCAGGGTACTATCATGTCGTAGAACTTCCAAGTTTTCCAAGTTAAATGTGACCAAATCGCATAAAACCTTACATGTCAGTAAGTTCAAAAAATGCTATTTTAATAGATATTTATGTTACTGAGAATCATGTTATCCTCAGAATTTTAAATATATTTATCTATACCTACCATGCATTAAATGCATATAGTATCTATACAAACTGATGTAGGCATTATATTGTTAAATTTATGTCTGTTAATTCATTTTAGATGCTACTCAAGTAAACGTACATTATATTTGATGTTGAATATATTGTTTCTTATTTCAAGCTTTGTCAGTTTTGGTTTTAGGTATCCAATTTGGTCTAATATTAGGAAGGTAAGTACGTATCTATAAATAATAATAAATGTTTTCAAGGATTAGCGATACGAAGACATGGTCAAGACATAATATTTTTTTTGTATTAATTATAAAAACCTGAACAACTATATCAATCTGTGAGTTTTAAATAAAATTGTCTCAGCTCTACCATATCTCGATCGAACGAAATACCTGAAAATGAAATTACTATTTACAGAATGTAGTTAATTATCTATAGACGACGAAATAAAATAATGCATAATATTGTACTAAGTTTCTATAAGATTAAGTATTTATTGCATACTATGGGAAAATGTAAAAAAAAATACTAACCACATCAAAAAGAAAATGGATGTAGTTACTAGTTTTTAAGAAAAAATATATTTAATCGTATTTCTGTATGAAATTATATATAGTTTTTATGTGAACGATGGAATAATGGATTTTGATTAAAATGTTTTAGGGATAAGCAGCAGCTATACTTACTTTGATATCCTGAAATATCCTAATTACCTTACTTCCTTTAACTAGGTGTTCTGCGACAGTTATAGCTGGCGGGATAGTACTATAATACCTGTATTAAGGTGGCCATACACGGTCAGTTAAACTGATCAGTTTTTCCGCGTCACTCCAAATGGGGCTCATTCAGTAAATTAATAGGTAGGAATTGATGGTACACGATTTGACCCACTACCTGAAGCTGAGCTCACACGATGCTATGATCGCATCTGTTCATCAGATCAGTGCAGCTGGGGCCTAATGTTGATAACTATTGCTGGTAAGTAGTTAATTAAAGAAACTAAATGACACCACTATCTTATTCGAAAAATATAGATGCTACAAAAAGTCGATGGGAATCAAAGTTGTAGGAAATCAAATTTCAGACAACTTTGGTTCCGATAATTTTTCATGATAGAAAGAAATAACAAAAATTATTGAAGAAACAAACTGGCACACCTATCTTATTAAAAAAAAAACCGGACAAGTGCAAGTCAGGCTCGCACACCGAGGGTTCCGTACAAATCCAGAAAATTTCACAAAATTGGGAAGTACGTTGTTAAAATCTCTATACTCATCATCATCATGACATTAACAACAGTTTTTTTTTACTTTTCTCGTCATTCATCGAAAAATGTTAAAATAATTAAAAACCTGTTTTAGCATGTGCTAATAAAACTCTTTTATATGATACCTTACATAAAACGATTTACGCACTTTGAATTTTAAACCCATATTTTGTGAATTTTGAAGCCCTATTTTTTTGTGATTTAAATAAAAATGTACAGTTTTCAGATTTATTCCTATATGTGTACTCTGAGACGATGCTTTTCGCCAAATTTCATAGTTCTATGTCAACGTGAAGTACCCTGTAGGTTTTGATTTTTGTGAGTGCAAAATAAGCGTTTTTTACTTTATAAACGGCTGTAACTTTTTTAAACGATAACTGAGAAGTTTTTCTTTTACACAACTGCAAGAATTCATCGATATACGTATACAGTTTAAATTTCAGCTCGATATCTTTACGCGTTCCCGAGATAAAGAGTCTTGACAGACACAGACGGACAGAGGGACAACAAAGTGATCCTACAAGGGTTCCGTTTTTTCCTTTTGAGGTACGGAACCCTAAAAATATCAATCCTAGAAAAAGTTCAAAGTTGTTTGAAATTTGGTTACCCACAACTTTGATTTTCATTGTTTGTTAGTTTTTAAAAGGTCTTTATTCAATTGCAAAGTATTTACAGATTATAAACATCTCTAGCGTAAATTAAATCCTAGAGGTAACAAAAAATACAATAGGTATGTTTGCAAGCTAGAACATTAACTTATATAAACTTATGTCAGGAGACTAAACAAAAGATTTTAATTAATATTGGAAAGTGGATAATTTGTTTTAAATAAAACATGTACTTAGGATTTTATGCAACCTTTCGGATTAAGATTGCATTAATTACGGCAGAATTTTGACAAAACTATATTAAAAAGCGATATAAACGAGAGTAAGCACTTAAACAGCTCGATTTGATTCTCATTAACTTGTTGTAAGATTGATATTTTCTGAAAAACAGTTGTGCTGTTTTATTTCTTCAATAACTTACGTTATTTCTATCTTTCATTAGAAATGATCGGAATCAAAGTTATTTAAGAAATTGGTCATAAATTAATTATTGGTCTTATAATAATGATGGTGATATACAGGGTTATTCCTATCAGCTGTACACTTAACTCGCGTATCACTCAGCTTTCAATATTCTCGGATGGAAGCGGCCTGTATCCATCGCCTTTTATCATTGATCCAACAAGTCGGTGAAGGTCCTACGCTGCGCTTGCTGGTACGACGTCGCCTATGTCATCGGTCTAACAAGTTGGTGGACGTCCGGTATGTCGTCTCCATTCGAGAACTTTAAAAAAATCAAAAATGTTGAATGAATCAAGATCAACACATGAAATCTAAAAAAAATTACACTCCACTTCGCTGCCACAGATTCTGCCCTAGGGCACTTCAATTTGAACACAGATTAGGTAACTGCAAAACAGTAGTTATAACTAGGGATGTAACTTCGCTCAAAATAAAACATCAATAGCAGAGCGTCGATAATTAAAAAACAAAAAAATGATATCGAATGTATCGAATGAATATTTATGAACGACTAGCTTTTGCTCGCAGCTTCGCCTGTTTTTTTTTCGATTTTAATGTTACCCCATAGGAATATTTAGTTTTCCAGGATTAATAGTAGCTATGTCTAGCAAAGCCTATGTCACTTTATAACACACAAGCTCCACTGGGAGATTCTCCTGAAGAGCCATTAGTCGCCTATCGCCTAACTATCATAAGTTAGGCAATATCCAACCCAGACTGAAGCTCAAATAAAGCTGCACGTTGATATTGAGCAGCTTGTAGCTAACTTTACATCTGCCAAGTTGTACGGGACGGCCCATACCTACCATACCCATACCCCATACCTACCATACCATATGTTTAGAACATCAATGTATCGTCAAAAAAAATTATATTACGTACTCGTAGTATCGTTTGAATTTCATCCCTAGTTGCGTCTGAGTTGGTTGGTAGGTAGGTACGTGCTCGCCGGCAAGCCATGCGCATGATGCGCAGGCGTGGCAGAGTGGGACGTATTCAGGACGGACTTATTTTGAGTGCCCGGATTGAGAGGTGTCCACAGAGATGTTCATATTTTATAAGTTACATACATAGTGTTTACGTATGTAAGTACTATTTGGAAACAAAATTGTACGAGTATCTACACAATGTACCCCGGCGTCTCGTCTCTCTGGCTCCCGCGTTTACGTATATTTCGGCTTTTGCGCAGCGTTCTGCGCATAGCTTCCCATCCGCCGATTTGTGTGGCGCTTAATATACACGGTTTCCTGCATTTGCGAAGAAAAATGTGTGGGCGATTTTCGTATGACGTTTCGTTTGGTAGAGTTAGGTATTCTTTATTATAATTGGCCTAGTGAAAGATTCGACAAACGTTTTTTGTCTAAAAACGTTTGAAACATTAATCATTTGTCGAATCTTTCATTAGGTCAATCAACTATTAGACGAACAAAGTTTGGTCGAATATCGTCACATTAAAGATTAGGTGTGAAAATAAAAATAGGTTATAAAAAAGAAAGTTAGAACATGACAAACAACGCACAAGCCGAGCATGCAAAGCGAGGGTGCTGCGGTAGCGGCCGGCGAAGTGCCAGAATCAAATTGCATTATGTAGATTAGGTGTGAAACAAAAAGTAATCATCATTATTTTCAGCATCTCTAATAGGTAGTCAGTATTTGGGGATATAAACCGTAATAAACCGGGTGAAAAATATCATCGGTGGGCGACTATTATATCAAGTGTTTGACTATTTGTCAGTTTGAGCTGGACATAAAAGCAGCGTTTAATGAGCTAGACTATTTATTCGTGTTCCTAACGTTAAGACTCATAGGATGTATGTTTGGAAAGACTGAGTGAATGAGTGCTACTAAACATTTGAATTCAGTTACATGTAGCTAGGCTGTATAGTTCCAGTACAAACAAAATAATAACATATTTGAATGTGTGAGTGTGAGCTGTGGTAATAATATTGCCAGTAATAATATGCTGTACATCAAAACTAACAACTTCTGTTCTACGACTTTCGACAAAACAAAAAAAAATTGTTGTCCCATAGAAAAATATAGTTCACCCGCGACAAAATGTATGGAATAGCTGATTTTTTTTAGTTTTGACGAAAGTCATAGAACAAAAGTTGTTAGTTTTGATGTTCAGAATAAGCCCCTAGAAGGATGCTAATTGATTAGGAATAACCCTGTATATAAAGATAACGTTTCACGCGAGAATTGTTGTAGATACTATTGCCCAACCTGTGGTCAGTTTGACGAGGATCTTTGCTTCAGTTAATTTGCATCAAACAATTTGAACACAGGTTATGACAACAGTTACTTCGTTACTCGTATTTCGACTTCGTTGCGCGCGCACGTACTCGTATCTCAGTATCCACTCAAGATAGATTCCGACTCGGAAGAAGAAATGATTAATATTGCAGCTGCTGTCTGTTTCCATATAGTTGCAAAAATACAAACCAAAAAGGCTATTACCATCTACTGAACCTAGTCACTCCTCATATTGTCAAAATGGATACAAATATGAGGCAAGCTGTTAGCTCTAATGAAAGGTTAACCCACTTGTTACTAGCGTTTGATATACGGATCAATGAACAATAAAAAATATTAAACAAAACGTGGATAGTTTCAAATTTCTTTGTTTATTGTTTGTGATAGCTGGATGATCCCTTTGTCGAATAGACGTGGTTTGTTCTAGTTTGAGTTGCACGTGTAAAAATTATAAGTGTTGATAAATCGTGTTTATTTGTCATGAGTGTTTCGAGGTAATTAGATAATATTAATTGTATTTATATTTGGTAATTGTTGTAAATATATTAATATTTATAGTATTATCTTTAATATAAGTTTATATGTTTATTGATTCTCTAACAATTTATGTCACTTATTTGTCTATAAAGTTGATGTTCCGTATATCAAACGATAGTAATATGTACTGCTATATAGCAGTTCTACCGTAAATATAATTATAATTTGTTTTAGAAGTTTAAACAGGTAACAAAATACAAATTACTCTTTAAATAAATAAAATATTTATTTTATTTTTTTAGGAACACTACTTTACCTCAGTAGGTATGTAGTAAGTACTTCAAAATAATTTACTCAGCATGTGTGTGATAGGTTTCGAAACAAACTTTGGGGTGTAAAGAGACTTTACATTTTACACAAATAAACAGCATTTTTATGGCACACATAACATCGCAACTGTTCCGTTCTGTACTTCATTTTATGTGACCATCATAACGTGAAGTTCCTTGAAAATTTTTTGAAGTCGTCCTGGCCTGCCTGGCTTTCAAGCTGTACCTGTACCGTAAGATTCTAATGAAGATGTAGCGATGCTTCTTTGGAATCCGAGGTTGATCAATTTGGATGTATCTATTTAGCTGTTGGGAAAGTTTTCTAGTTTTTACTAGTCTTACCTACATGAGAGGCGTAAATAAATCTGACCAAAACATTGGCTTATATCATACTTCCATTCGTGGCAAGAAATGGTACTTTCCCATTGCTAATCAAGTATAGAACGGAACAGTTGCAATGTGCTGTGTGCAATAACAATAATATATATTATTTTTTGTAAAATGTAATGCTTCGTTACACCGAAAAGTTTTCTTGGAAACCTATCACACACAAGCTGAGTAAATTATTTTCAGGTACTTAATACTTACCTACCTAAGTAATTGGTGTTCCTAAAAAAATAAACAATCATTTTTTTATTTATAGAGTAATTTGTATTTTATTACCTACCTAAACAGCTAAAATATATATTTTTAATGTTTACGGTACATCTGCTTTATAGCAGTACATATTACTAGCGTTCCGTATATCAAACACCATTTTCCAGCTTTTCCGTAATACCTACATTTTTTTATTTATTTTTCCTCCTATAGTAAGCCTATAATTAGCCCGAATACAAAAAATCAGAACGATCCTCCGAAAAAAGGGATATCCGTAACAACTGGGTTAACAGCTACTCTGCGATATTTGGATGTGATGTGACCAATGTCGGACTTACACATTTGCCGCCTGTAGGCTAATAATTTTGCCTGTCCTATTGTTCTACAATACGAGACAGTTGGTGAAAATGTATTTCTCTTGCCATGTGCTTGAAAATTATCTACTAATTAATTGCCATACAATCTTAACGTAAGACATTACTATCATAGCACAATCTCGATGGCTATAGTAGGGCAATAATGTACCTAATGCATGAAACTCAGGTAAAGTTTGAGCTCACTCGCTGCGCTCCCTCGCTATTCGTAGGATCCAATTTGTCACCCGTTACAGAAGACAGTACTTTGTCTCCTTGTAACATAATTTACTATTATACACTAGGCACATGTTTTTTTTAATAAGTATGATTGTTAAAATTTACGACAGATCTCTTTCTGAAACTTTTTACAAAATGTCAGATCCTAGATTATTATTTTACATTCTTATCTATGATTTAATTATATAAAGATTGCACTAAACATTACTTTCCGCTATATTCCTGAGCTGAGAGCTTTGTATTCATGAGCTAATTTAGCTACCTCCAAAGGAACTAAAACTTTAATGCTAAGTTTAAATTCCCAATATCGCGCCAAGTGAAAAGAAAATGTCTGTGGCTTCAACTATTGGAATTCATACATCAGAACAAAATTACCCTAATAAACTAATTAATGTTAACTATGTTAAACACAATCTTTTCTGCGAACATGAATCAGAAGTGAAAACGTGGTGACTTATTGTATTAACGTAGTGATATTTTTCTTGTAAGCGTAGTTTTATATGTAGAACTAGTATTTTGGGCGGTGCGCGGGCCGCATGCGGCTCGCGAGTTTGTTTATAGGTGCAGAGTTTGTTTATAGGTACAAAGACCTTCAAGTTTAAAATCTACATCCCTAAAAACCTCGAAAACGATACCCATGACGACTTTTTTGCAAAAAAATGACATTCGCCATCTTGAATTTCAAAATGGACGCCATTTTTGAAATTTGCACCCCCAAAAACCTCGACAACGACACCCATGACGACTTTTTGCAAAAAAGTGACTTCCGCCATCTTGAATTTCAAAATGGTTGCCATTTTTGAAATTCACTCCCCCGAATACCTCGAAAACGATACCCATGACAACTTTTTCAAAAAAATGACATCCGCCATCTTGAATTTTAAAATGGATGCCATTTTTGAAATCTACACCCCCAAAAACCTCAACGACGACACCCATGACGACTTTTTGCAAAAAAGTGACTTCCGCCATCTTGAATTTCAAAATGGACGCCATTTTTGAAATCTACACCCCCAAAAACCTCGACGACGACACCCATGACGACTTTTTGCAAAAATGTGACTTCCGCCATCTTGAATTTCAAAATGGACGCCATTTTTGAAACCTGCACCCCCGAAAACCTCGAAAACGATACCCATGACGACTTTTTCAAAAAAGTGACATCCTCTATTTTTTATGTCAAAATGTATGCCATTTTTGAAATCTACACCCTCGAAAACCTCGATACCCATGACGACTTTTTCAAATAAGGGACATCCGCCAACTTTAATTTCAAAATGGAAACTAATGGCGGCCGCCATCTTGGATTTTCCCCTTTAATTCAAACGTTTTTTTTTCAATTTATTTTTTTATATTATTTTATTTAAACACTCCAGACCGCACGAACGCGCTGGATGCAAGTTTCTATTAACCGGTCTTTTTGCAGATCTAAATGGGAGGCCTATGTCCAGCCGTGGACGTCTTATGGCTGCTGGATGAATGGATTGATCTGATTGTATCTATAGGCATATTAACTCAATTAAGTTCAAGAGCTTCCAAATGATATTTTCATGCAAAAAATATGAACTTGGGCGGATTCGAACCCAGCTTCAAATGGTACCGTTTCTATAGCTGGCGAAATTGGTCGACTCTAATAGCAAGTCTATTCTTCATCTTACAGACTATACCCAGATCAATTTTATTTCTATGACCATAAGGTTTAAAATAAAACTTCCGCTTTCTACTCTTCTAAGAATATGGCGCGGAAATCGTATGAGCGATATAAATAATTATTTTACAAAAATAAATTATAAGTCAACAATAGAGCTTCCAAATGATGTTTCCGTGCAACATAAAGAAGCAAAAAGAAAACGTGCGATTGACGGAATTTGATACCGGTACCGTGGGTGACGTCGCATCCACTATCCCTGACCGCTTGGCCAGGACATCACTTACGGGAGATGGCGAAATTTGTTAACTGTAGCAGCAATCTTATTATTTTTATTTTTTTATTAGAACGATTTATTGTTGATTTTACAACCGACTTTCAAAAGGAGGAAGTTCTATGTTCGTCTGTATGTATATTTTTTGTATATGTCCATCGATAATTTCGCCAATTGTGAACCGAATCGAAAAATTATTTTTAGTTCGAAAGGATATTTATATACCTACTCCCGAGGTGGCCCCATTTAAACTTTACGGATATCGGCTGAGCTGTTTTTGAAAAATCAACAATGACGTAAACGATTCGAGCGAAATATTCTAATTTTGTACACGATGGAAAGCGGTTTTGCTATTTTTTGCGAAAAATAATTATTTTGTATATCGTTAAAAAAATCAGCACGGAGGGAGCGCGCGGGAGGCATGAGGTCGGCGGGCGGGTGTGCCTCGGCGTTTCGTCACTTTGTCTCCCGCGCCTACCTATATTTCGGCTTTTGGATAACTTCCCATCCGCCGACTTATGTGGTGTTTAGTATACTCAGTCTCTAAAGTTATCCTACCATCAACAAACCAATCAAAATCCCGTTTTCGGGTTTCCCGGTGCTCGAGAGAATCCTAAATTTCTACACAGTATTTGTGGAGCCTCGGGGTATCTATATTGTAAGTTTCAAAAATTTTGGAAGTAGGTACTTTATTTTCGTTGTCGTAATTTGAAAACGATTTCGAGGTCCCTCATAAATTGATCCAGGAACAATTTTTTGGGCTCAGTCGCTTCGACCGCAGATAAAAATGACTTCTGTGACATAAATTGATTGGGAGGAAAGCCAATGAAGTTGGCTATCTGGGCTGGATACACTATCGGCAGATTGTTCTCTTTGGGCCCTAGGTTTACGTCGTCGAAGTTGAAAATCTAGTGTTTTCAGTATTAAATCTAGATTTTACTATAACTACGCCTATAACGCTCTTAAAATTACTAAAAAAATTGCTCTTGTCTCCATGACCTTATGATCTATCCAAATAATTTAAAGCTTTGTAGATGTCGTGGCACAGATTATGTAACAGTATGTACCGCGGCAATATTTTTTATTACCTACGTTGTAATTTTAAACCTACGATATCTTCAAAACTATCCGTTGAAATTATTTGGTGTGAGTGACAATTTTGATGTGTATAAAATGACCAAGCTAATAAAAGAGTTTATTTGGATAAGGATTGATACATTATTTGTCAAAATAGTTTTGAAAAATAGACGAGTTTTACCTACCAATAAAACTCATATTATGTCCGAAGCCTTATTCGAAGCCTTTTAAACATATATATTGAGAATGCATCTTCCGTTTCCGGCCGTATTTGCGGTTGTAGTTCCCTCTGTTGGGCTAAAATGGCAACCCAGGCCGCCACGTTCCCAGGCAGCGTATAGTTCTCCTCATTGAAGTCTCAATAACATAAGGAATTAATAAACACCAGGCAGAACTTACTGTAAGGCTTCGAATAAGGCTTCGGACATAATATGAGTTTTATTGGTAGGTAAAACTCGTCTATTATGTCCTTGAGCCGTTATTCGAAGCCTTTTAAACATATATATTGAGACGTGTTTGTTTTCGCCTGGTGAACGAGACGCCAATGTGAATGCACAGAATAACGTCAACATTAATAGGTATTTATAGAATTAAACAGTATGAAAAACATCAGTCACAAATGTAATAACGTAATGTTAATATAGCGGATATAATTATGTAGCGCTACATAAAAATATAGAAGAAAACTAATATAATAGTCACTGCTACTATAACATCTTAGTTTCGAATATTGCCCCGGTAACGTATGTATGTATGTTATTATTGTACAGAACCAAATACTTAAGAGTCACATAGTATTGCTGTCTTACAGTTTCAATGTTATTGCTAATAAGTACTACATCAATTAGGAATTTAAGAAAGTAACTTAAATTAAAATAATAATAAAATTATGTTTATCATTTATTAATAGTCTGTCGATTCACTCTTTGAACGCGACAGCAATGGTGGTATCACCACTATCAGCCTCCGGCATAAAGGATTTTACATCATTGGTGATTCCAGTTTAAGATGCAGTTTTCACTACCGGTGTACGGCAATAGTTATCGATCCTATTAGGCACAAAACTTGAAACCGGAATTAGAAATAAAATTGTACATTTGCCAAAATCTGTCCACAACAAAACCCCTGAACTGTTCAAGGTTTCGGACTTGACATATTGTTGCGGCCTCCTTGTCTAGCTGTTTTTAATAGATACAGTCTACATCTACAGTAATAGAAGGTAGATACTATAAGTTGAAAATGATATTTTTAACTATAAGTACAAAAGTTCTGAATTTCAATTAAGTAATAACAAGCAAGACTTAATAAAAACCAAAATAAAATAGTTACTCAGTTAAATCCTTCTAACTAGTGGGCTTTGTAATCTTAAATCTCCTCACAGTTGTTCAAAGCGAGCGAGCGAGTCAATATGACTTACAGCACCCCTCTTTATCCCGCGTTAGAAAACCTTGGTGTGGTATATAACCAACTCTTAGATTCAAACGTGTTGAACTTTGTATTCAATAATGAATACAATAACCCGAAACTAGCACACCGTCGCAGCGTCGTGGTGCTTCCCGCAAATAATGAGTAGGTCGATTAAAAATTGACCATCAATTGAATAGTACATGTATTTGTATATATCCCGAACATGGCTAATCTTAGCACTATTATTTAATATGCTTTCATTTCACATGTTCGGAGCCAAGCTTCCTAACTGAATTTGATTCTGGAATATTTGAAATGATAATATTTAAGCCAAGCCAAGATAACTTTGAAGCCAAGAATTTCACGAATTATTCTAATTATTGTCATACCCTTATTTATAGGGTCATAAATATGTAAACTATACAGACCATGTTACATAAAAACTAAATGTAAATATTATATAAGTTACAATGCAATAAATGATTAAGTAGGTATTGTACCTACTGTTTATCTGTAATTTTATCTGTAATTAGACGGTGGCGTGGACCGGCTTAGTTATGCTATACTGGATTCAGGGAATATCTACTGTTAATTTTATCAAACAAATTTACAGGTATTAAGAGTATTATCTCTCATTCTTTTTACTTGGCTCGCAATATACTATTGTTGTACATATATGTATTATGATAACAAGCCATGAACTTTCACCCCATATTTTTAAATTTTTTCGCGTCATATTTGCGCTCTCGCTCGACCCATGAACAAGTCATTGCGTAGGCTCGCATGTGTTGCATGAAACTAGTGGACCTGGATTCTGAAGCTTCGCTTCGTAAATAAAAGACTTACATACCTACCTAAACTTTTTGTTATCAGCCTAGTCAAGACTGATAGAATTAAGAATTTTGCCATTTTTCAGCCGTGTATACTAGAAAATGTATCAGATACGCAAATCAAACCAGCCATTCTTTTGTATGGTTTACGTTTTTCGCATGCACGACTTAAATTTGTCTTTAAAGGCAGAGACAATATCGGAAGCAAATATAAGGATAATAATTATATTAGAGAGTGAAAAACATTTCTCACTAAAAATGGTCGACCCTGTGGAATAGCCAACAGGTCAAAGTTCAATACTTTTTCTTTAAAACTCTTTAATCAGCTGTTGTCAAAGCTCTGTCTACAGAACCCATAAATACCACTGCACTAAGTAGGTATTGTGGTAATTTTTACTAAGGGGTCAATATAAACAGTTGACTCTGTGGTGTGTGAAACTGTAGCTTTTGTTGTACAAACAGTTTGAAGAAACATTGATCCATCCTCTTATTAATTGCAAAAGTATTCTGAATATCTTCTGGTTCATCTCTACAGCCGCGATTTGTTCCAGAGTTAATTATAGTAATGAAATAAACAGAGAAACATAGCAGTTCGAATACGAAAATTCGACTCCTCAGACAGACTGACACACAAAAATCCTGTCAAATTCGAGTATTGAATTACTCTGAGAGCGATTGCAAATCCAAATTGCAAAACTATAGGATTCATAAAACAATAAGCAATATTTTAATATTTCAAGCAAAAAATAATATGGGCAGTATGTGTCTGAAATAAATTAAAATTGAATTTATTCCGATGGACAACGGGACGCATGGAATCATCGCTTTTCGTGGTAAAAACCGGGGTTTGGTTTCAGAGACATGTACTCGTATGTAATAAAAATTTATTTTGTTGACTTGCTTATCGTCGGTTACTTACTTGTCAAGAAACAGTTTCATGACAGTGACCGTAAATGCAGTGCCGTAGATCTAGCGGCGGGCTGCGCTTAAAAGGAGACCTGTCTTTACAGTTCCCATTATTATTAGCACCAAAATGGGTAGGCGCTCTTTCACCCGTATTTATGAACGCTTCAATCTACCCGCAAAAACAAGTGTTATATCAAATTTACCTTCTCATCTACTTGGTTCAATGAACTTAATTGATTTCAAGATTATAATAAGTTTACCTGGACTTGTTGAACCGTGGTAAACTACTGTGGTATTAATATTTTATTAACCACAACAGCATTATAACACAACCCTGGCAATGTATTATTGAATGCATATGGCACAAGGGCTCATATAACTATGTTGCAGTATTAAAATTCACGCAAAAAGCAAGTTAAAAATTTATAATTGAATGCTACATTGTATAGCAATTACACTGCAACAACAACCCCAAACAAATGCAATGTAAATCACAATCGAACTCAAATGGCTACAAGAACGCGCAGTAATTAGGTACATTGCATCAACAAAAAGGCGATACAATAAACCTTAAAAAACGCATATAATTACATTGTTATACCAATTACACTGCAATCATTAAATGTTATCTTATGTATGATCACAAAATACAATACACATCGTAATAAATGAATGCATATGGCAAAAAAGGCGCATATCATTAGATTGGTATCAATAAATGTTATCATATATAAAACCACAAAAAGCAATACATATTAAGCTGAAAACATAATAAATGAATGCATATGGCAACATGGGCACATATGATTACATTGCACCACAAAATCTAGATGTTTGTGAGCATTGTCAAAGAATATAATCGACGGTGCCGTAGGCGACCGGCTGAGTTATTCTATACTGGATTCAGGGTTAGCGCCGCCTGATATCCATGGAACTAACTACCTTCTGATCGGAGCAGGAAGGTTATGATTGTATGTTTGTATAAGCTAGGTGTCTATCTAACCTTTACAAGTATTCAAATTGTCTGGAAGATAATGAAAAGAATTTACTAAAGTACCCTCATTAATATTTATGAAAAGAATTCTGAGAACTTGCTTTTACTAAACAAAACTTTTCTATATGGGGGTATCTTATGAAATAAGTCTTGGTAGTTCCAGTGACCGCCAAGTAATACCAGACCATCGAGAACAAGTCGCTCGAAAATTAAATGAATTGCTTGAACATTTTCATGCTTAAAATGAAAAACATGTGTCATTTTATCGTAGCAATCAAGATTGTTTGCTATTACCGAACTTAATCGTTTTCAACATTAAAATGTTGCAATAAATCTCCGAATAAAATACCTTTCATTGAAACAAATAGCCCTACTTTTTCCTGGTTTAATAGTAATAGTTATCAGCATTAATTTGCAATTGTCAGATATTTTCAAAATTAATTGTAATTATAAGGGCCGCCTCGGCGGGCACCTCTATAGAAGACTCGATCTGCTAGATCGGCGCCGGAATAATTCTACTCTGAGGTATTTTGGTGTGTTGGGACCGACCAGCGGCTACGTGCATGTCTGTACCCGAGGGTAGTATGTACAACAGGTATAGTTTTGAATTTGCCATACCTGGTCAGTAAGGTGTTCTACTACCTTACTCTTTTTGAAGCTTACATCCTCAGCGACTTGGCGGTCACGTGGTCACCACCTGCAGCCCAAGTGGTGGTCCCCACAGCGATGGCGGCGTGGAGGTCTGATATATAATATTCCTGCGGTTCCTAGTACCGCTACAGGACGATGACGTCGACTAGGTTCATCCTCGAGCACGTGAACAACTTTACGAATTTTTCGCATATTTTATTTCAGTCATTATGTAGGTAGAAATATAACTTTTCAAATTGAATTAATTCACTTTCAGAAAAAATATTTTGAAACTACAACCTATTTAAGTTATTTAGAACAATAGAAGTAAAATAATTTTGTGAAATGATTTTGAAATAACGACGAACGCTAACAGCGTTAACGTAACTTAACGGCACGGAAGTTAAGACGCCAATGTGGAGAACTATACGCTGCCTGGGAACGTGGCGGCCTGGGTTGCCATTTTAGCCCAACAGAGGGAACTACAACCGCAAATACGGCCGGAAACGGAAGATGCATTCTCAATATATATGTTTAAAAGGCTTCGAATAACGGCTCAAGGACATAATACCTACTATTTCGCTCTCTAATTATGGTTATAAAAACTGTCATAGTTCAAAAACCTTAGGACATAGACATATACTGTCGCAGACTTTTATGTAGACCAGGTAACGCCGGTTATTTTTGTAGCACATCATTTTTAAGTATTATGCACTATGTAGTCAGCGCATGCGCATAAAAGGTCTAATAATTGCATTTTTTGCCGACCTTTTCTACAATTTTCAAAATATTAGGTTGAAATAGTACTACAACTGAGTATAATACATAGCAATTATCATTGAGTATTAAATATGAATTCCAGTAATGAATAAATTTTCTAAATCAGTTCAGTAGATTGGCTACAACTGCAGTTCAAAAATTTCATAACTAAATACAACGTCCAACTTGTAAGGCAACCATATTTTTTTGTATGGGAGTTATGATATTTTTTCAGGTTTTCAAAAAGTTGGCATAGCAAAAAGTCGTACATACGAGTACCTACCTACTAATTCGAGTGCTGAAAGTTATTACATTCGGTGTGGCGCGATTGTAAAGCTAAGTATTGCCTTTGGTGAACTGTTTAAAACTGTTAGGCGGTTTCCTAAATTGCTAGGTAGATATTATTACACGATTTAGGATTAGTATTCACTCGGTTCAGTTGTAATTAGTAACCACTGATTCAATTGTTGTACTTATGCTTATAAAGTTTGATATTCATGTGATTTCAGTGCTTGATTTGGGTACCTATTATTGAATATGATTCGATTAACTATTAAATATTTGGAAATTACACTATAACTATTTTGTACATAAAATTGCATTTTATTTAATCAGGACTTCACATCCCTTAGATTTAGTGCAGCAGTAACTTCCAGACCGCGTGACAATTTAAGGTTATGTATGAGGTTTTATTATTTACTGTAGGTCTAGCCATATCATGTGCTTGACTTGTATAGGCTATGTTTATTGCTTGATTAGGCAACTGCAGACACCACGTGGCAAGGTGCGCCAGTTCTCAGTAATTGCTTATACTTATTTAACTACTAGTTATTACTAAGCTTTCTTTCCTAATTCCGCTAGCAAGAAGTCTCAATGGATAGTCACAGGGTGATTAGTGATTACTAGGCAGTGATTCGTACCTGCAACATGGTAGTTGGGGATGACTGTTTGGCCTGATAAATGGGTAACCTGGAGTATTAGGTACTAATCTTATATGTATTTAGGTATTTCCCTAATCAGTGGTGTCACACTTGAGCGACTTCAAAACTTCTGCATAAGGTTCATTTTTGGCTTGCATAAATATGACCACGTCTGCAGGTTGCCTCACGATGTTTTCCTTCACCGAAAAGTCAGTGATGTGAAATTCCTTACATAAATTCCAAAGAACTCATTGGTACGGGACCGGGGATTCGAACCCACGACCTCGCGATTGTAAGGCGGGTGTCACTACCTCTTGACCACCATGGCTTTTCAGTAGTTTACAGGTACTCGTAAAATATTATTTTCTAATAAGTACCTACATTGACCATTATATCATTTAGTTACCAAAATATTGTAATACAATAAGTATATTAAGGTAGGTACATATCTGTGAACACATTACCATCCTCGCTCGCAAACGAAAAGGTCCATCCTCAATACGTCTCACTTCCTTGCGCCCACCACGCCGCTTGTCGGGGAATACCCGAGAACGTACCAACTCGGCAGTCTTGTAGGGGTGGTATAGATATCGATAGTTTAGTTATCTAAAGTTGATCTTGAAAACTATAGAAACAATAACGATAATATCGACAGTATCGATAATTTCAACAGTTTTGACAGCACAAATCAACTAATAAAAAGCAATAATTATTGATAGTATCAATACTATAACATCATAATGCTACAGTTAGTTTCGATAGCATCGATAGTCACTTTTATCGATAGTATTAATAATATCACTGAATTGAATTAAACAAGCTATCGATAAAATTAAAGCTAATGGATTCAATACTATCGGTAGTATTGAAGTCATTAATTGCAATAGTTACGATACTGTCGATAGTATCGATACTACCAGTGGTATAAATGCTTTTGACATTATGAGGTTAACTATCGATACTATAACGATAGTTTAGCAATAGTAAACTATCGATGATGATATCATTTACGTCCCTAGTTACTTTAGTCGTAACTAGGGACGTAAGTGATAGTAGGTACATCGATCTTTTAAAACATCAAATACATCGAAATCAATCGACCATGTATGGTATAGTACTTCAAAAGGATGATAGAGCATGCTCACGAAATTTTTTTTTTTTTTTGGGACATCTTACACACGGCCTCTGACTCCAAACTAAGCAAAGCTTGTGATATGGCTGCCAGAAACTGATATACTACATATACTTATTTTTAAATACATACTTATATAGATAGTAACTAAATAACACCCAGACACAGAGCAAACACTTATGTTCATCACATAAATACTTGCCCTGGGTGGGGACAGACAGACAAAAATTGTAAAAAATGTTATTTTTATGTATATGCCATATATAAATTATTCACATGCATGTAGTAAAATACGGTTATTTCAGTATTACAAACAGACACTCCAATTTTATTTATTTGTATAGACACATCGAGAAAACATTGATGAATCGTTCATAAATAAAATATCGTAGTTTTCGAATGAACGCTCTTCCGTGATGTTCTGATATCGATGTTTTTTATGAGCAATGTTGCATCCCTACTGGTAATTATTACCTAATCTGTGTTCAAAACTCAGTGCCCTTGGGCAGAATCTGTGGCGGCGACGTGAAGTGTGGCCAACTTATCGCCATTTAGGCTAGGTACCTATTTCTACTATTTTAGTATATTTATTTATTTTATTTACTTACTAGTAAAGAATATCGCAGAGACAAAAACAGGTTTTCAACGATCTCCATACGCAGTGTCGCCATCTCCTACACCATTCCTATCCAAAAATCTTTACGTAAAACACAAATTATTGCAGTACAAGTACTTCATCGATGAAAATCAAAGTTTTAGATATGAAAGAAAACCAACAAGTTAAATTACTTAAATCGTTTTTGTAACTAGAAGTAGTAGGTATTTAATTATATTTCACATTAACTCTTTAGGTATATTTTAAGAAAAAAATAAGTACTTTGCACTTAAATATAACTCAACAGTAGGTAGTAGTAATAAGTACTTAAGTTATAGTTCCGTGTTAATTTAAGGGCTTAGCGAGAGTTGAAGATTATAATTAAGTTATTTTTATCGTAAACTATTTCCAACTATACTTGTAACAGAAGCCAAGTATATACCTTTGATTATTTATTGTCTAGATATCTAGTAACGCACAAAACGCGCCCAAAAAAATAGAGTATAACTGTTACACTCTAACCCCGCCCGCGCCCATTAGTGACGCCACAGACACCGCGCGGATAACACCTAGTATTATTCTCTGTTTCGCGGCGAAAATATGACGTACTGTGTTATCAATCTGTGCCGCAACTACAAGAGACGTTTGAAAACACCTAAAACGATTTCTTATCACAGGTAAGTACATTTCAAACAACTATTATCTTGTATAATTAGAGAAAATCAGTGATAGAACTATCGCTATACATCTTATCTTATCTTATAGAGGGGCCAAGAAATAACTCGGACACTTCGACCCATTGGGATCTATTGTGGTCCCCTAGATAACTTACTCCTCCCCAGTCTCGTCGAAAATTGTTCTCATGAGTTTTACAACGAGACTAGGAGATACGAGCCTATAGTCTTCTGGTTTTGGATATCCGACGCCTAGGAGACTCATTCGCTTACTAGCCATTGCATCGCATGTGCACAGAAGGTGCTCCATGCGTTCCGTATGTTCCCCACACAACCTGCACATGGGTGTCGCGGTTAGACCCATCTTCATGAGCATGTCGTTGGTACCAAAGTGCCCAGTAAAGGCCCCAAGCAGGTAGCGGATTTGTCCCCTGCTCATGTTCCAAATGCATTCCCGGGCTTTAAACGTAGAGCCTAGGAACTTCTTGGAGTGTTGTAGACCGGTATTAGACAGCCAATAAGTTCGCTGTCTGTGATCTGCAAACTCCCTAAATGCGGCTTTCACGAGACACGTTGAAATGCCTACACATGGCTCTGGACCCACAAAATCATTTGCTGAGCCCTCTCTTGCCAGTTCATCGGCCACTTCGTTACCATGGAATCCTTTGTGCCCAGGGACCCACATCAGTCTTACCCTGTTGTGCCTCCCAAGCCTGTTTAGGGTCTGGATAGCATCCAGAATAAGTCCGGAGTCCACTTTGTAGGATGCCATGGCTTTGATTGCAGCCTGACTGTCACTAAGAATATATATGGATTTACCACTGGTTCCTCTATCTATATTCTCTTGAGCGCAGGATATTATGGCATATGTTTCTGCTTGGAATACAGTTGCCATCTTCCCTAAGCTTTTGCTACATTTGTAGCCTTTTGCGTATATGCCCGCTCCTGTACCTGATTCCATTTTGGATCCATCAGTGTACCACACCAGACTATCTTGCTCTGGTGGATCAAGTCCCTTCGTCCAGTCCTCTATTGTAGGGATTTGGACCTTAAAAGATCTTTCAAACACAAACACAGTTTGCATTTTATCGGATAACATGCTTGTTACCCGATCTAGGCCTTCGTTTTCGTCGAACTTTGTATGGTTAGTCTTTGGCTTAGAGGCATCCCATAGTCCTGCAACAGCAAGACGATGTAGTGTCTTCCTTGCCTCGAGTTCAACCATCATATGCAGTGGAGGGATATTGAGGTATCTCTCAATCGCTGCCGTAGGTGTTGTCCTGAAAGCACCCGTGATGCCAAGACACACTGTTCTTTGTAATCTGGTGAGTGGCGCTTTGCACGAGGCAAGCTTTGTTCTAGGCCACCACACTATGCTGCCGTATGTAATAATAGGTATTATCATTGTCCGGTACAGCCATCGTATCACTTTGGGCTTTAGCCCCCAAGTTTTGCCGTAGGTGGAACGACACATGCCGAACACTCGTAAGGCCTTAGTCGTAATATTTTCCACATGAGTTTTCCACCTGAGTTCTTTATCAAGCGTTACACCCAAATATTTAACTTCGGTGGACCAAGGCAGTTTTATTCCATTGAGGGAGAGCTCTTCTAGGTTACCCAGTTGTCTCTTCCTCGTAAATGGAATAATTACTGCTTTGCTTGGGTTGATAGAGAGGTGATTCTTTGTACACCATTCCTCCGTCATCCTCAATGCCTGTTGTAATAATCCAGAGACTATGTTCGGGAATTTACCATTGACCATTATAGCTATGTCATCTGCATAGCCTACTGTGTAGAATGGTCCGGTATTGAGTTTGGTAAGTAGCGAGTCTACTACCAAGCACCACAATAATGGTGACAGCACTCCGCCTTGCGGGCAACCTCTTGTTGTTTTTGCACTAAGTCTGTCACCCATCAGTTCCGATCTGACTATTCTGCTTCTCAGCATGTAGTCAATCCAGTTGCACATGGTATCGTTGATGCCATGCTCCTTTGCAGAAATGCGTATGGACTCAAATGTTGTCTTGTCGAAGGCTCCCTCTATGTCGAGGAAAGCCCCGACACAGATTTCTTGTCCCTCTAGCGCAGCCTCGGCTCGACTCGCAACATAGTGCAATGCCGTTTCCGTAGATTTGCCAGGGCTGTAGGCGCATTGTAGTTTATGCAGAGGGAGTACTTTCAGTGGTCCCTCTCTTAAGTACCTGTCTACCAGTTTCTCCAGAGTTTTCAAGAGAAAAGATGATAGACTGATTGGCCTATAAGCTTTAGCTTCTTCATAAGTCGGTCTACCTGCCTTCGGTATAAAGGTGACTTTGACTTCCCTCCATGCCTTGGGTACATACCCAAAGGCTATGCAGGCTCTGTAGAGCTTACTCAAATGAGGTATCAAAACAGATGCCCCTTCTTGCAATAGTATTGGGTAGATGCCATCCGGACCCGGGGATTTGAGAGGCTGGAAGCCTGCTATGGCCAGCTTCAGTTTATTTTCATCTACCACTTTCTTTGCCGTGAGCCAGTTATTTTTGGACGTGTGCCTTGTGAGTTCGTCTCTTGTGACTGGTTCCTCTTCATTGCTGTCGCGCAGTATACATTCTGGGAAGTGGGTCCTAAACATCACGCCCAGAGTGTCCTGTCCAGTTTCCGTGAGATACCCATTCTCATCCTTTACAGATGATAGTGGGTTTGTCTTAGTCATGGACATTGCTTTGCACAACCTCATTCCATTTGGCAGAGTTTCGATGGAGGTGCAATGCTGTCGCCAGTTAGTTCTGTTGGCCTTGCGTACCGCCGTATTATACCTCGTTAGCATGCTGTGATAGCCAGAAAAATCTTTCCTGGCTTTTGCATCATTAAAGGCCTGTCGTGTTTCCTTACGTATTTTAGCTAGTTCAGGAGTCCACCATGGTACCTTTTTACAAAAGGCCTTTTTCTCTGGGCAGTTATCTTCCCATGCACCGATGGTGCCCATCTTGATTCTGTCCGCTTCAAATTCTATATCTAGTATGGAATTAAGCTTACCTTTAGGGCTCCCTAGGTTTACTTTTAGGTCCCTCCTGTACGAGTCCCAATTTGTATGCCTTGGGTTTCTCCTTCGTCTAGTTTCGGCGTCTCCCGCCGTCCTAAACCTAAAGCATATATAATTATGGTCAGACAGAGAGATTTCGTCCGATACATGCCAGTTTTCAATATGAGCGCTGGCCCTGTTTGAAGCCAGTGTCAGGTCAATAACTTCAGTTCTTGCAGAGGTCCTGAAAGTAGGTTTATTGCCTGCGTTAAGGATTTGTAAAGAAGCGCTTACCACAAAGTCCAACAAATCCTCTCCTCGTTTGTTGACATCCGAGCTGCCCCAAACGACGTGGTGTGCATTCGCATCGCAGCCAAGTATCAGGTCGATGTTTTCTTGGTTGCCGTAGTCAACCAGTCTTCTCATTAGTGGTGTTACTGGTTCCTTAAGTTCATATGGGAGATAGGCAGAGGCAAGGATGATTTTCCTTTTCTCTGTTCCCGTCCCCACTTGGATCAAAGTTGTTGTGAGATCCCTGTAACAGAAAGTACGTAAGGGCATTGCCTCTATACCGCCCCTGATATAGATGCAAGTCCTCGCGTCATTAGTTGGACAGTCATAGAACACCATGCCGCCTGTCCCACCTAAGCCTTTTATAGTCCCCTTATACAGATAAGGTTCCTGTATCAAGGCAACGTCGTATGTGTTTAGCTTCAGTTGCCGAGCCAGAAGGGCAGTAGCGGCCCTGCAATGATGCAAATTAATTTGTACACACCTTAGTCCCTCCATCTTGAATGACTTTGATGGGCTCGTGTTGGTAAAGGAGGGCCTTATTCTTGAAGCCCCTCCTCCATCGCCTGGCTCTCCTCGAGGGCAGTCGGCGACTCGATCCCCAGGGTGTCGAAGTCCTCAAGGATGTCGTCCTCGTGGTCTGCCTCTGACGCCCTGGTCCCAATCTCTGTCTCCTGTGCTGTGCCGTGAGCAGAGATTTCTTCGATGGCCTCCTCATGTTGTGGTGGTCCATCCTCGGAGGGCTCCGCTTCTGCTTCCGCAGCAGGTGCCTCTCCTTTGTCTTCTTCCAGGAGCTTGAACGAATATCGTTCAATTCCTCCTGGAAGAGAGTAGCCCGCGGCCTTGATGACCCCAGCGGACACCCCGTCCATGAGGACAATACGACGGATGCCGGTCCGCTCAGTGAGGGTATTCACGACCTTCCAGTCGTCCGTCCTCAAGGCAGGGTTGAGTCGCTGGAGCAATCGAATGGCCCGAGCAGGGTCTTGCAACGCCAAATTGCGACTCTTCCATGCCATTTTGACAGGCTTTGGAAGGTCCTTGGCGTCGACGACCTTGAGTTTCAGGGATCCAAGTTCCACATTGTGGATGGCGCCCCGAAACCAGCTAGCTGCATCGGAGTCCTCGCAGGATACATGAATTGCACCTGCGACGACTCCGGGAGCAACCGTGAGAACAGGCAGGGGATCCGGCGCCACTTCCAGTTTCTCAATTATGAGCTCCTGGATTGGCACCAAGTCCACCGCCTTCAAGTACTCCTCCGGGTACTTGACTGTGACGACAGCAAGTTTCACAGCCGCCACCGCATCCCTAAAGGATCCGGTTGAGGGTGATTGCCCTTGGGTCTTCATCCTCTTGGCCACCATGTCCCCGCTGTCGCTGCTGAGAACAGCACGCGGTCTCTTTGATGGGCCCTCCGTAGGAGTCCCCTCTAGAGCCGCCTGTTGTCTCAGCTTTTGGCGCTTTTTCCTACGCGCCCCAGATCGTCCAACCGGATGCCCGCCTAAGTCAGGCTGGCCGCCGGGAGTGGACGAGGTGCTGCCTTTACCGGTCGTGTCCGAGGCCGCAAGGTCCGAGATCATTTGACCTCTAACGCAAGGGTCTCGTGTCACGCTAGCTTTGGCAGAACCCTTAAGCCCGGTAGGCTGGTTTGCAGTTCCGCCCTTTGGTGGTCCCACAGCAGTGCCGGCCCTCGACAGTGCCGCAACAGTCCCGTCATTCGACAGTCCCACCACAGCCCCACCGCGAGACAATCCCACTGCAGTATCACCTCTGGACGTTCCTGCCAGGGAAGATGCAGTCCCGGCTTGCGCCGGTCCCGCCGTCTGGTGTGCAGTCCCAGCTTTCGCCGGTCCCGCCTTTTGTTGCGCAGTCCCAGCTTTCGCCGGTCCTTTCGCCTTGTGGTTTTTTTTTGAATTTAAATCCATTTAAAAATCCCGGTACTTGTTTCATCCCTCGACTTTCCCCACCCGCCATGGAGTGCTCAAGTGGCGATGCTGCGGTAGCACCAGGGATTAGTCGAGTGATATAGCTCCCCCCACATTAGTTGCCCACGAGACCGCACGACACCAACTCACACCGCTACCACTAGCGATGCGAGCGAGCGCCGCCGCCTGCAAGCCCCCAATGGGAGTGAGCTCGCCTGGGGGCCGTCTGACCGGACCCCGTAGCCGATTGACCGTAGCTGGCTAGTCTACGGCCTCCCTTGTGAGAAGAAATCCGGGCCAAAGTGGAGTGTTGCCTCAGAGACGTTAAACCGCCTACGCTCATCGGCTCAGCCACCAGGATCCCCTCATCCTTCCGTATGGGTCCCTGCGCACGGCACAAACACGCAGGAGGTCATTACTATCCATCATCTCATCTTTTCCGATGGTGGACACCCAGGGGCATGACCTCGCCACCCCTGTGATACGGCGCCCGGTGATTTCTGTTACGTCTATTTCATAGGGAATTAGACCAAAAACAGGGCGGCAACCACGAGAAGGAAAATCACCGAACTTGCCTTGAGGATCTACACGACAGTGCGCTCTCCCTCAAAACCACGCCACCTTGCCGTCTCTGAAGGAGACAGACAAGGTAGGACTGCATCGACAAAGCCAAACCCTACAAGGCCTGTCGCTGAAAGCTCAAAGCGTAAGTTTGTTAATACAGCCCGGCCCCAAATACTATACATACTACTGTGATATCTGTGTCATTAGTTGCCAGCTTTCAAATTGAATATTACCCAAATTTTGTTCACATATTTTGTACCATTTTTTATAAGAAGATTAGGAGGTGAAATATTTATATTTTTTCTTTATATTTTTAGGGTTCCGTGAGAAATCAGTATCCTTGTATATTTGTATTTTTTTTAGTACACTACATTGTATGTAGTTGTGTATGTATGCCCTGAACCAATGTGTCCCTGTGCCTAAGGTGGTGGCGTATACTAGCAGAATACGTTTCTTTTTAATTATTAACCGACTTCAAAACAAGGAGGTTATCAGTTCTTCTGAAATATTTTTTATGGGTGATTTACGCGAATACTCCGCTATTGATGAACCGATTAAATTTTTTTTACTAGTGTTTCAAGGTTGGTCCCATATAATAATATATTTTTTTCATTTGGATCAGAATTTTTTGAGAAAAATAACAATAATCCAACAAATTAAAGATAAAGTTTAGGCAAACCAATTTTACTTTTTTATTCTTAATTTCCAAAATTACTAATCCTATTTTGATGCGGTCTTCTGTGATGGGTTGAAGTTTGATTGGTGCACGCTTGGTGCGCTTTTACCATGAAACTAAAAAAAATAACATAAGCCACGATGTTAAATCGAAACGCAATTTATTTAAAAAACAAATACAAAGAGAAGGTCATTAAAGTTCACCAAATATTAATTTGGTAAACTTTGATGACCTTTGCTAAGTACTAGTTTCTCTTTTGTGTGGATACAGATACCGATGTAGCTAAATCTTAATAGACAATATAGAATCTTTGCAGTTAGTAATCGCAATAAGTAAATGTAAATTTAATTGTCCTTATAACAAATGCATAGCTATACGAAAACCTAAATACCGTGGTTTCATAATATTTGTGTCGTCAGTTTTGTATAAATACTCGTATGTACCTGTTACATGAAAATGAATAATTTGTAAAAAAAAATGTATTTAAATAAATGTATTGTAACAAAATATGTTTTATTTTTAACATTATATTATAACCCTATAACCAGTATAAATCTACTTATAACCAATCAAAGCGCGGATGAAGCGCTTTGATGGTACGAAAGTTTACGGAACCCTTCATGCGCGAGTCTGTCTCGCACTTGGCCGGTTATTCAAATTATTTCACATCACAGCATATTTGTCAACTTTGTGGAAATTATTTGAAAGCTAGCAACATTACGCACACAAACATGGGACTCGGGGCGCTTGTAATTACAGTGTAAGGCAATTCATCTGTGTGCGTGAACACTCCTACATGCGTGCCTAGCCTGGCCACCTATTCTTATTACCGTTGCAGCGCTACACTCCATCTTGACAATAATTTATCTAAGGTATATACAAATAAATCTGTAATATCTGGCATCACTGCGGACGAACTGATCCACCTGACGCGTCTTCGCGTCGGCTGGATCAGTTCGTTCCGGTTTTATTAAGGTCGGTTCACACATATCAGTAAAGCTTATAGATTGTTGATATGTTTCTGTTTAATACTACGGAACGGAGCTAGCCATAATATCATTGATAACTCAAGACTGTTGAAAAAGAAGAGGAATCAAGGAAAAAAATTGAAAATGAGTGACATGAATCATAGTGATTTTTATTAGTGTTCCTGTTTTGTTTCACAAATTGGTTTTGTATTCGAATCCATGCATCATCTACAAAAAAATTATAATTCAGATTTCAAATAAAGAAACTACTCGTCCTCCATTAGGTATGTTTACATGGTGTGGCATCCGCGATCCGACAAAAATATACTTAGTTGTCAATGAATACTCAGTGATATCAGTGTTAGTGCCGACACCGGCACTAACACTGAGATCACTGAGTAATATAGTCACCGACACATTTACAAGTTTTTTATCCGTTTATAAAGAATATATGAAATAATGTTCCGCATAAAAACAGCTTGGCTATGGCTTCACTGATAATAGTATGTGTGAAAAGACCTTTATCTGCTCTACCCGCGTACGGTACCCCATATCGGACCTCCCGACAAGCCACGCGCATGCGCGACAAAGTGGGACGTATTCAGGACATACTATTTTGTATATTTTTTGTGTGAAACGATTGAAAGGTGTCCACAGTGAACAGTGATACATCTACTTGAGACTAGTATATAGTATAGTCCAAGAAATACCTACTAGTTACGTACACCAGTGAACTTTTTGTAGAATCATTTTTTAATATTATAGGTGTGCTATTTTGTTTCTTTAATAATTTGTGCTATTTCAATCTTGCATGATAATTTATAAAACACAAACTTGTTTGAAATTTGATTTCCTACAACTTTGAACCTTATCAACTTTTTCTAGGATTGATACTTTTTTGTATAAGATAGGTGTGCCATTTTGTTTCTTCAATAACTTTTGTTATTTCTTTCTTTCATGAGTAATTATCGGAACCAAAGTTGTTTGAAATTTGCTTGACTACAACTTTGAATCTCAGCAATTTTTTCTAGGATTGATATTTTTTATAATAAGATAGGTGTGCCATTTTGTTTCTTCAATAACTTGTGTTATTTAAATCTTTCACGAGAATTTATAAGAAAACAAAGATATTTAAAAAAAATATTTCTACAACTTTGATCCCTTTCAACATTTTCTAGGATTGATATTATTTTGAACAAGATAGGTGTGCCATTTTGTTTCTTCAATAACTTTTGTTATTTCTTTCTTTAATGTGAAATTATAGGAACCAAAGTTGTCTGAAATTTGATTTCCTACAACTTTGATCACCATCATATTTATCTAGAATTGATATTGTTTTGAATAAGATAGGTGTGCCATTTTGATTCTTCAATAACTTTTGTTATTTCTTTCTTTAATGAGAAATTATCGGAACCAAAGTTGTCTGAAATTTGATTTCCTACAACTTTGATTCCAATCATATTTTCCTAGAATTGATATTGTTTTGAACAAGATAGGTGTGCCATTTTGTTTCTTCAATAACTTTTGTTATATCTTTCTTTAATGAGAAATTATCGCAACCAAAGTTGTTGGAAATTTGATTTCCTACAACTTTGATTCCCATTAACTTTTTCTAGGATTGATATTGTTTTGAATAAGATAGGTGTGCCATTTTGTTTCTTCAATAACTTGTTTTATTTCAATCTTTCATGAGAATTTATAAGAAAAGCAAAGTTATTTAAAATTCGTTTTCCTACAACTTTGATTACCATCATATTTTTCTAGAACAGATATTGTTTTTATTAAGATGAGTGTGTCATTTTGTTTCTTCAATAACTTTTGTTATTTCTTTCTTTCATGAGTAATTATCGGAACCAAAGTTGTTTGAAATTTGCTTGACTACAACTTTGAATCTCAGCAATTTTTTCTAGGATTGATATTTTTTATAATAAGATAGGTGTGCCATTTTGTTTCTTCAATAACTTGTGTTATTTAAATCTTTCACGAGAATTTATAAGAAAACAAAGATATTTAAAAAAATTATTTCTACAACTTTGATCCCTTTCAACATTTTCTAGGATTGATATTATTTTGAACAAGATAGGTGTGCCATTTTGTTTCTTCAATAACTTTTGTTATTTCTTTCTTTAATGAGCAATTATAGGAACCAAAGTTGTCTGAAATTTGATTTCCTACAACTTTGATCACCATCATATTTATCTAGAATTGATATTGTTTTGAATAAGATAGGTGTGCCATTTTGTTTCTTCAATAACTTTTGTTATTTCTTTCTTTAATGAGAAATTATCGGAACCAAAGTTGTCTGAAATTTGATTTCCTACAACTTTGATTCCCATCATATTTTCCTAGAATTGATATTGTTTTGAACAAGATAGGTGTGCCATTTTGTTTCTTCAATAACTTTTGTTATATCTTTCTTTAATGAGAAATTATCGCAACCAAAGTTGTTGGAAATTTGATTTCCTACAACTTTGATTCCCATTAACTTTTTCTAGGATTGATATTGTTTTGAATAAGATAGGTGTGCCATTTTGTTTCTTCAATAACTTGTTTTATTTCAATCTTTCATGAGAATTTATAAGAAAAGCAAAGTTATTTAAAATTCGTTTTCCTACAACTTTGATTACCATCATATTTTTCTAGAACAGATATTGTTTTTAATAAGATGAGTGTGTCATTTTGTTTCTTCAATAACTTTTGTTATTTCTTTCTTTCATGAGTAATTATCGGAACCAAAGTTGTTTGAAATTTGCTTGACTACAACTTTGAATCTCAGCAATTTTTTCTAGGATTGATATTTTTTATAATAAGATAGGTGTGCCATTTTGTTTCTTCAATAACTTGTGTTATTTAAATCTTTCACGAGAATTTATAAGAAAACAAAGATATTTAAAAAAAATATTTCTACAACTTTGATCCCTTTCAACATTTTCTAGGATTGATATTATTTTGAACAAGATAGGTGTGCCATTTTGTTTCTTCAATAACTTTTGTTATTTCTTTCTTTAATGTGAAATTATAGGAACCAAAGTTGTCTGAAATTTGATTTCCTACAACTTTGATCACCATCATATTTATCTAGAATTGATATTGTTTTGAATAAGATAGGTGTGCCATTTTGTTTCTTCAATAACTTTTGTTATTTCTTTCTTTAATGTGAAATTATAGGAACCAAAGTTGTCTGAAATTTGATTTCCTACAACTTTGATCACCATCATATTTATCTAGAATTGATATTGTTTTGAATAAGATAGGTGTGCCATTTTGTTTCTTCAATAACTTTTGTTATTTCTTTCTTTAATGAGAAATTATCGGAACCAAAGTTGTCTGAAATTTGATTTCCTACAACTTTGATTCCAATCATATTTTCCTAGAATTGATATTGTTTTGAACAAGATAGGTGTGCCATTTTGTTTCTTCAATAACTTTTGTTATATCTTTCTTTAATGAGAAATTATCGCAACCAAAGTTGTTGGAAATTTGATTTCCTACAACTTTGATTCCCATTAACTTTTTCTAGGATTGATATTGTTTGAATAAGATAGGTGTGCCATTTTGTTTCTTCAATAACTTGTTTTATTTCAATCTTTCATGAGAATTTATAAGAAAAGCAAAGTTATTTAAAATTCGTTTTCCTACAACTTTGATTACCATCATATTTTTCTAGAACAGATATTGTTTTTAATAAGATGAGTGTGTCATTTTGTTTCTTCAATAACTTTTGTTATTTCTTTCTTTCATGAGTAATTATCGGAACCAAAGTTGTTTGAAATTTGCTTGACTACAACTTTGAATCTCAGCAATTTTTTCTAGGATTGATATTTTTTATAATAAGATAGGTGTGCCATTTTGTTTCTTCAATAACTTGTGTTATTTAAATCTTTCACGAGAATTTATAAGAAAACAAAGATATTTAAAAAAATTATTTCTACAACTTTGATCCCTTTCAACATTTTCTAGGATTGATATTATTTTGAACAAGATAGGTGTGCCATTTTGTTTCTTCAATAACTTTTGTTATTTCTTTCTTTAATGAGCAATTATAGGAACCAAAGTTGTCTGAAATTTGATTTCCTACAACTTTGATCACCATCATATTTATCTAGAATTGATATTGTTTTGAATAAGATAGGTGTGCCATTTTGTTTCTTCAATAACTTTTGTTATTTCTTTCTTTAATGAGAAATTATCGGAACCAAAGTTGTCTGAAATTTGATTTCCTACAACTTTGATTCCCATCATATTTTCCTAGAATTGATATTGTTTTGAACAAGATAGGTGTGCCATTTTGTTTCTTCAATAACTTTTGTTATATCTTTCTTTAATGAGAAATTATCGCAACCAAAGTTGTTGGAAATTTGATTTCCTACAACTTTGATTCCCATTAACTTTTTCTAGGATTGATATTGTTTTGAATAAGATAGGTGTGCCATTTTGTTTCTTCAATAACTTGTTTTATTTCAATCTTTCATGAGAATTTATAAGAAAAGCAAAGTTATTTAAAATTCGTTTTCCTACAACTTTGATTACCATCATATTTTTCTAGAACAGATATTGTTTTTAATAAGATGAGTGTGTCATTTTGTTTCTTCAATAACTTTTGTTATTTCTTTCTTTCATGAGTAATTATCGGAACCAAAGTTGTTTGAAATTTGCTTGACTACAACTTTGAATCTCAGCAATTTTTTCTAGGATTGATATTTTTTATAATAAGATAGGTGTGCCATTTTGTTTCTTCAATAACTTGTGTTATTTAAATCTTTCACGAGAATTTATAAGAAAACAAAGATATTTAAAAAAAATATTTCTACAACTTTGATCCCTTTCAACATTTTCTAGGATTGATATTATTTTGAACAAGATAGGTGTGCCATTTTGTTTCTTCAATAACTTTTGTTATTTCTTTCTTTAATGTGAAATTATAGGAACCAAAGTTGTCTGAAATTTGATTTCCTACAACTTTGATCACCATCATATTTATCTAGAATTGATATTGTTTTGAATAAGATAGGTGTGCCATTTTGTTTCTTCAATAACTTTTGTTATTTCTTTCTTTAATGAGAAATTATCGGAACCAAAGTTGTCTGAAATTTGATTTCCTACAACTTTGATTCCCATCATATTTTCCTAGAATTGATATTGTTTTGAACAAGATAGGTGTGCCATTTTGTTTCTTCAATAACTTTTGTTATATCTTTCTTTAATGAGAAATTATCGCAACCAAAGTTGTTGGAAATTTGATTTCCTACAACTTTGATTCCCATTAACTTTTTCTAGGATTGATATTGTTTTGAATAAGATAGGTGTGCCATTTTGTTTCTTCAATAACTTGTTTTATTTCAATCTTTCATGAGAATTTATAAGAAAATCAAAGTTATTTAAAATTCGTTTTCCTACAACTTTGATTACCATCATATTTTTCTAGAACAGATATTGTTTTGAATAAGATGGGTGTGTCATTTTGTTTCTTCAATAACTTTTGTTATTTCTTTCTTTCATGAGTAATTATCGGAACCAAAGTTGTTTGAAATTTGCTTGACTACAACTTTGAATCTCAGCAATTTTTTCTAGGATTGATATTTTTTATAATAAGATAGGTGTGCCATTTTGTTTCTTCAATAACTTGTGTTATTTAAATCTTTCACGAGAATTTATAAGAAAACAAAGATATTTAAAAAAAATATTTCTACAACTTTGATCCCTTTCAACATTTTCTAGGATTGATATTATTTTGAACAAGATAGGTGTGCCATTTTGTTTCTTCAATAACTTTTGTTATTTCTTTCTTTAATGTGAAATTATAGGAACCAAAGTTGTCTGAAATTTGATTTCCTACAACTTTGATCACCATCATATTTATCTAGAATTGATATTGTTTTGAATAAGATAGGTGTGCCATTTTGTTTCTTCAATAACTTTTGTTATTTCTTTCTTTAATGTGAAATTATAGGAACCAAAGTTGTCTGAAATTTGATTTCCTACAACTTTGATCACCATCATATTTATCTAGAATTGATATTGTTTTGAATAAGATAGGTGTGCCATTTTGTTTCTTCAATAACTTTTGTTATTTCTTTCTTTAATGAGAAATTATCGGAACCAAAGTTGTCTGAAATTTGATTTCCTACAACTTTGATTCCAATCATATTTTCCTAGAATTGATATTGTTTTGAACAAGATAGGTGTGCCATTTTGTTTCTTCAATAACTTTTGTTATATCTTTCTTTAATGAGAAATTATCGCAACCAAAGTTGTTGGAAATTTGATTTCCTACAACTTTGATTCCCATTAACTTTTTCTAGGATTGATATTGTTTGAATAAGATAGGTGTGCCATTTTGTTTCTTCAATAACTTGTTTTATTTCAATCTTTCATGAGAATTTATAAGAAAAGCAAAGTTATTTAAAATTCGTTTTCCTACAACTTTGATTACCATCATATTTTTCTAGAACAGATATTGTTTTTAATAAGATGAGTGTGTCATTTTGTTTCTTCAATAACTTTTGTTATTTCTTTCTTTCATGAGTAATTATCGGAACCAAAGTTGTTTGAAATTTGCTTGACTACAACTTTGAATCTCAGCAATTTTTTCTAGGATTGATATTTTTTATAATAAGATAGGTGTGCCATTTTGTTTCTTCAATAACTTGTGTTATTTAAATCTTTCACGAGAATTTATAAGAAAACAAAGATATTTAAAAAAATTATTTCTACAACTTTGATCCCTTTCAACATTTTCTAGGATTGATATTATTTTGAACAAGATAGGTGTGCCATTTTGTTTCTTCAATAACTTTTGTTATTTCTTTCTTTAATGAGCAATTATAGGAACCAAAGTTGTCTGAAATTTGATTTCCTACAACTTTGATCACCATCATATTTATCTAGAATTGATATTGTTTTGAATAAGATAGGTGTGCCATTTTGTTTCTTCAATAACTTTTGTTATTTCTTTCTTTAATGAGAAATTATCGGAACCAAAGTTGTCTGAAATTTGATTTCCTACAACTTTGATTCCCATCATATTTTCCTAGAATTGATATTGTTTTGAACAAGATAGGTGTGCCATTTTGTTTCTTCAATAACTTTTGTTATATCTTTCTTTAATGAGAAATTATCGCAACCAAAGTTGTTGGAAATTTGATTTCCTACAACTTTGATTCCCATTAACTTTTTCTAGGATTGATATTGTTTTGAATAAGATAGGTGTGCCATTTTGTTTCTTCAATAACTTGTTTTATTTCAATCTTTCATGAGAATTTATAAGAAAAGCAAAGTTATTTAAAATTCGTTTTCCTACAACTTTGATTACCATCATATTTTTCTAGAACAGATATTGTTTTTAATAAGATGAGTGTGTCATTTTGTTTCTTCAATAACTTTTGTTATTTCTTTCTTTCATGAGTAATTATCGGAACCAAAGTTGTTTGAAATTTGCTTGACTACAACTTTGAATCTCAGCAATTTTTTCTAGGATTGATATTTTTTATAATAAGATAGGTGTGCCATTTTGTTTCTTCAATAACTTGTGTTATTTAAATCTTTCACGAGAATTTATAAGAAAACAAAGATATTTAAAAAAAATATTTCTACAACTTTGATCCCTTTCAACATTTTCTAGGATTGATATTATTTTGAACAAGATAGGTGTGCCATTTTGTTTCTTCAATAACTTTTGTTATTTCTTTCTTTAATGTGAAATTATAGGAACCAAAGTTGTCTGAAATTTGATTTCCTACAACTTTGATCACCATCATATTTATCTAGAATTGATATTGTTTTGAATAAGATAGGTGTGCCATTTTGTTTCTTCAATAACTTTTGTTATTTCTTTCTTTAATGAGAAATTATCGGAACCAAAGTTGTCTGAAATTTGATTTCCTACAACTTTGATTCCCATCATATTTTCCTAGAATTGATATTGTTTTGAACAAGATAGGTGTGCCATTTTGTTTCTTCAATAACTTTTGTTATATCTTTCTTTAATGAGAAATTATCGCAACCAAAGTTGTTGGAAATTTGATTTCCTACAACTTTGATTCCCATTAACTTTTTCTAGGATTGATATTGTTTTGAATAAGATAGGTGTGCCATTTTGTTTCTTCAATAACTTGTTTTATTTCAATCTTTCATGAGAATTTATAAGAAAATCAAAGTTATTTAAAATTCGTTTTCCTACAACTTTGATTACCATCATATTTTTCTAGAACAGATATTGTTTTGAATAAGATGGGTGTGTCATTTTGTTTCTTCAATAATTTTTGTTATTTCTTTCTTTAATGAGAAATTATCGGAACCAAAGTTGTCTGAAATTTGATTTCCTACAACTTTGATTCCCATCATATTTTCCTAGAATTGATATTGTTTCGAACAAGATAGGTGTGCCATTTTGTTTCTTCAATAACTTTTGTTATATCTTTCTTTAATGAGAAATTATCGCAACCAAAGTTGTTGGAAATTTGATTTCCTACAACTTTGATTCCCATTAACTTTTTCTAGGATTGATATTGTTTTGAATAAGATAGGTGTGCCATTTTGTTTCTTCAATAACTTGTTTTATTTCAATCTTTCATGAGAATTTATAAGAAAATCAAAGTTATTTAAAATTCGTTTTCCTACAACTTTGATTACCATCATATTTTTCTAGAACAGATATTGTTTTGAATAAGATGAGTGTGTCATTTTGTTTCTTCAATAACTTTTGTTATTTCTTTCTTTCATGAGTAATTATCGGAACCAAAGTTGTTTGAAATTTGCTTGACTACAACTTTGAATCTCAGCAATTTTTTCTAGGATTGATATTTTTTATAATAAGATAGGTGTGCCATTTTGTTTCTTCAATAACTTGTGTTATTTAAATCTTTCACGAGAATTTATAAGAAAACAAAGATATTTAAAAAATTTATTTCTACAACTTTGATCCCTTTCAACATTTTCTAGGATTGATATTATTTTGAACAAGATAGGTGTGCCATTTTGTTTCTTCAATAACTTTTGTTATTTCTTTCTTTAATGAGAAATTATAGGAACCAAAGTTGTCTGAAATTTGATTTCCTACAACTTTGATCACCATCATATTTATCTAGAATTGATATTGTTTTGAATAAGATAGGTGTGCCATTTTGTTTCTTCAATAACTTTTGTTATTTCTTTCTTTAATGAGAAATTATCGGAACCAAAGTTGTCTGAAATTTGATTTCCTACAACTTTGATTCCCATCATATTTTCCTAGAATTGATATTGTTTTGAACAAGATAGGTGTGCCATTTTGTTTCTTCAATAACTTTTGTTATATCTTTCTTTAATGAGAAATTATCGCAACCAAAGTTGTTGGAAATTTGATTTCCTACAACTTTGATTCCCATTAACTTTTTCTAGGATTGATATTGTTTTGAATAAGATAGGTGTGCCATTTTGTTTCTTCAATAACTTGTTTTATTTCAATCTTTCATGAGAATTTATAAGAAAATCAAAGTTATTTAAAATTCGTTTTCCTACAACTTTGATTACCATCATATTTTTCTAGAACAGATATTGTTTTGAATAAGATGAGTGTGTCATTTTGTTTCTTCAATAACTTTTGTTATTTCTTTCTTTAATGAGAAATTATCGGAACCAAAGTTGTCTGAAATTTGATTTCCTACAACTTTGATTCCCATCATATTTTCCTAGAATTGATATTGTTTTGAACAAGATAGGTGTGCCATTTTGTTTCTTCAATAACTTTTGTTATATCTTTCTTTAATGAGAAATTATCGCAACCAAAGTTGTTGGAAATTTGATTTCCTACAACTTTGATTCCCATTAACTTTTTCTAGGATTGATATTGTCTTGAATAAGATAGGTGTGCCATTTTGTTTCTTCAATAACTTTTATTATTTCTTTCTTTAATGAGAAATTATCGCAACTAAAGTTGTTGGAATTTTAATTTCCTATAACTTTGATTCTCATCAACGTTTTCTAGGATTGATATTTTTCAGAATAAGATAGGTGTGCCATTTTGTTTCTTTAATAACTACCTATACACTGATTTGATGAACTGATGTGATCATTTCATCATGTGTGCCCAGCTTCAGGTAGTGGTTCAGATATAACTACCAATACATACGTATTAATTTACTGAATGAGCCTCATTTGGAGTGACGCGAAAAACTGATCAATTTAACTGACCGTGTGTGCCCACCTTTTTAGCCTTTTTAATAGTCCACTGCAGGACGTAGGCCTACCCACGAAGGGTGGTTGTGCCATATCCACCACGCTGGCCCAGTGCGGGTTGGTGGATTCACATACGCCATCGAATTTCTTCCACTGACATATCGTCGGTGATACTTCAATACCGCTTATGAGCACTTTGTAAATACCGCGTATCTACATATTCAAATTTTTGTCGGAGGCAAATAAATTTTTTGATTTCATTAGTTTCTCAATTTTATTATTGACTGAACTCTTCTGTGACATGTCTGTAAAGTAGTGCACAGAGATGTCACTAAAGAGTTCAGTCAAAAAACATTCAGAAACTGTTAAAATATACAATTTTTTTACCTCCTGTAAAATTTTTAGAATGTAGATACGCGGTATTTACAAAGTGCTCATAAGCGGTATTGAAGTATCACCAACGATATGCAGGTTGCCTCACGATGTTTTCCTTCACCGAAAAGCCAGCGGTGTTAAACTATAATACCTAGTAGGTAGGTATAGCCCGTATAGGCCTCAAGTATAGGCCGAATAAAACACCTTGGCGGCTATGACGTCAGCTACAAGCTGCGGATAGCCTAATCCTGACTGAAGTTCACTTAACACAGCGGTCGGCAACGCGCGGCCCGCGGGCCGCATGCGGCCCGCGGACGTCCTACTTGCGGCCCGTGAATGTTTTGTAAATAAGTTATAATTAATAATTATTATTATCAAAATAAACGAATTAAGTAAGCGCGCTTTTTAAATACGCTCTAATAATGCTAAGCAGTTCATTACAATTTTTGGTAGCACCAATTTATGCGAGCAAACTTTTTCAATTGTTAATTATAGAAAAAATAAATATGCTTCTCGTCTCACAGCTGAACATTTGAGAGTCATTCTACGAATCGCGACTACAAATATGACAGCTAACATACAAGATAGCCTCTCAAATGCAACCTCAGATATCACACTAAAATTTGTGTAAAATCAGTTTTCTATTTAGGTACCTAGTTTGTAGTTTTAATTTCTTTCTATTTCACTTATTTTTCTAGCTATAAAGCCCAAACATATAATTTTATTTAAAATAATCGTAATCGTATATAATTTTAATTCAGACAATAATTATCCATACTTCATAAAAAATTAAATACAATTGTGTCATTAAATACAACAATAACAACAATAATGATTACAATATCTGCAAATTAAATTCCGTATTTTTTAACAATTTTTAATAGCATTTTTATTTTTCCTATGGAATATGACAAATTATGCGTAGGTATATGGGGGTTACAGGGCTAATATCATGACTGCGGCCCGCCTTTAGTTTATTTTGCCACCTTGTGGCCCTTGCCTGCCAAAAGGTTGCCGACCGCTGACTTAACAGCTACGCGAGGATTGTGTTTTCCGCAGCTTGTACATTACAGCCGCCAAGATGTTTGATTCGGCCTATAGTATAGGCCGCGTCACACAAGTTGGCGGGAATGAAGTTAGCTACAAGCTGCGAAATATCCAGTCTATGCGCGGCTTTGTGTGAGGCGTGTGAGCTTCAGTCAGGATTGGTATTGCGCAGATTGTAGCTAACTTCATCATCATCATCATATCAGCCATAGAACGTCCACTGCTGGACATAGGCCTCCCCTAATGATTTCCAATAAGACCGGTTGATAGCGGTTTGCATCCAGCGCGATCCTGCGGTCCTAATAAGGTCATCCGTCCACCTTGTGGGTGGACGTCCTACGCTGCGCTTGCCGGTACGTGGTCTCCACTCGAGAACTTTTCGACCCCATCGGTCATCAGTTCTCCGCGCTATGTGCCCTGCCCATTGCCACTTCAACTTGCCAATCCGCTGGGCTATGTCGGTAACCTTGGTTCTTCTACGGATCTCCTCATTCCTGATTCGATCTCGCAGAGAAACTCCGAGCATAGCCCTCTCCATGGCTCTTTGGGCTACTTGGAGCTTACTAATAAGGCCCATAGTGAGAGACCACGTTTCTGTGCCATAAGTCATCACTGGCAACACACACTGGTCGAAAACTTTCGACTTGAGGCACTGAGGTATGTCGGACGAGAAGACGTTACGCAATTTTCCAAACGCTGCCCAACCGAGTTGGATTCGGCGATTGGCCTCTTTCTTGAAGTCGGACCTACCTAACTGGACTACTTGTCCCAGGTAGACGTACGAGTCAACGACTTCAAGAACCGAGTTCCCAACTGAAATAGGGGTGGGTACAACATGTGAATTACACATGACCTTTGTCTTATCCATGTTCATTTTAAGACCCACCTGTTGAGAGACTAACTTTAAAGGTAACTTAACTTTGTAGCTAACTTAATTTCCGCTAACTTGTGTGGCGCGGCCTATAGCATTAGTAGCATTATAGCGTAGTATCTATAGTAGTCTGTGGCAGTAGTGAATGGAACGAAGCGACTAGGAAATGAAACAGAGGGGTTAGTACATGTTTACACGAATTACACGTAAATTCAAACTACAGCTGTTTCCGCGTGGCTCTATCATAGGGGCGGTGTTTGAATTGACGTGGCGTTATTACTATGTTCTTATAAGTAGTTCAAAATAAAAGCTCAGCGTAAAGCTGGAAACATACTATCGGACGCGGCTTACGGATGCGACTGACAGCCGCGACTTAGCAGTGTGCACAGTCTTAAAACATCCGGCGCGCCAGATCGCTCTCGGACGTCTGAACGCTCAAGGTCGTCCGAAGGTGACGTCCGCGACTTATGTCCGATAGTGTGCACGGCTCAGTGTACTTTCATAGTCTAGGTACCTATCAGTCGCGGCTGTCAGTCGCGTCCGTAAGCCGCGTCCGATAGTATGTTTCCGGCATAAGAGACCTTTGAAGTTTGTCCACCATTATTGTGCTTTGTTATTGTGAAACCAAGATTCTCAAGATTTGTGTCAAGATTACATAGCAGTTTCTATGCGTTTTCGACGCCATGTTTCTAAGATCATGCATCACAACTTTTTTACCCTTCTGTTTTTCGTTATTGTAGAGAAACGTAGTTCTCATCGTGAATGCATTATTAAAACACTTATAAATCCACAAACATTAAATATATTTCAGGAGAAAATCAACATTTTTTATATTACATGACAACCAAAGTAACAACCGACTATCAACCATAAATATAACTTACATAAAAGTTTTCATGCGAAACTCATAGAACCTCTTTTCATTTAACACACCTCCTTGAGTTTTGCAGGAAAAACACTTTAACTTACTATTAACACTATTGTAAACATAAATTCGTTAATAAACATTTAACAATCCTCGCATTGAATGAAATTTATTTTTGCCTAAAGACTTCGTTAAAATGTCTGTTAATTGATCATTCGTATGAATCTTCGTTACATTTATTATCCCTTTCTTTTCGTAGTCATTAACAAAATGATAGCTAACATCAATATGTTTCGAATTTTTACAAAATTTACCGTTTTTGGAAAGGGAGATGGCACCACTATTATCTTCATAGATAATAATTGGTTTTTTAATTGCAATATCTAAATCTTTTAACAAGCCTATCACAGGTAAAACTTCAGTTACACAATCGGCTAGCGCATAATATTCCGCATGGGTAGATGCTCTTGATACAATCTTTTGTTTATGTGTCTTCCACATTACTGGATTTTTACATACTCTTAACACAATACCAGTAGTTGATTTTCTATCATTTTTATCCACTGCCCAATCAGCATCCACAAATGCATCTAAGTTTTCTTCATATTCTGCATTGTAATTTAGTGCCATATCACGAGTATAGTACTAATATTTCAATACACGTAATGCGTATTTATAATGTGTGTCGCTGTAGGCATTTTGAAAACGACTTAAATGATTCACGCTGTACGAAATATCAGGTCGAGTTCCACTTGCAACATATAAGAGAGCGCCAATCAAATTTCTATACCTAAGATTGCTATTATTTACCTCTCCTGGTTCAATATCTAAGTTTTGCTCCATAGGCGTCTCATATTTCTTCGAGTCCTTGACGTTATATTTTTCTGCTAAGCCTTCTATATACGTCGTTTGAGTCAAAGACATTTTCTTTAAGTCTGGGTTATAATCAATATCGATTCCCAAATATTGTTTTACCGTTCCCAAATCTTTCATTCTAAATCTATTACTCAACATATGTTTCAATTTCCTGATAGTTTCTTCACTAGCTGCACAAATTAAAATATCATCCACGTATAAACATAGATATACTCTCTCATTATTAATGCATCCCGTATATAGACAATAGTCATAGTCTGATCTTTTGAACTCAATGCTCTGCATAAAGTCGTTAAAACACTCATACCAATCTCTTGGACTTTCTCTCAAGCCGTATAACGCTTTTTTTAGCTTGTAAACTTTATTATTTTCAATGTCAAATCCATCTGGTGGATATATATAAACTTCTGACTTAATAATTCCATTCAAGAAAGCTGTTTCTACGTCCATACTTTCTATCCGCCAACCTCTGACACATGCGATCGACATCAATATCTTCATTGTTATCATTCTAGCTACAGGTGAATATATTTCTTCATTTTCGTCATAAACTTGTTGAAAACCCTTCGCTACAACCCGTGCTTTATATCGTCCATTTGATTTTATCCTGAATATCCATTTCACTTCAATTATATCCTTGTTCAATGGTTCATCGACAATTTCCCATGTTTCATTTTTTTCTAGACTATTAATCTCATCATTCATCGCAACTGTCCATTTCTTCGCTTCTGGGCTATTTATTGCCTCTTGATAATTTTCTGGTACTCGGGCATCACAAACATTTACATAAACTACATGATCATTGAATTTTGCTGGCAATCTTTTTTCTCTCCTTGGACGATCTGGTTTGTTCACCTCCTCAACATCTAGTTTCTTCTTTTTATCTTCTTCATCTTCAATAGAGTCATAAAATTCATCATTATCGCTTGTTTCTTTACTTTTTGACTTTACATTTTCATTATTTTGTATTTTCATGGTTCCACCTTCTTCAACAATACTCATTTCTTCACTTTTCACTTCATCATCAGTGTCTGTATCTCGAAATTTGATCACTTCTGCCTCTGGGTTTATGAAAATAACATGTCTGCTAATAACAACATTTTCATTTACTAAAACTCTGTATCCTGTATCTGTGTAACCAACTAAAGTTCCTTTCGTGCCTTTCGGATTCAGTTTTGAAGTCCTTCGTTCCTCGGGAATTCTAACAAAACATTGACTTCCATAAAGTTTCAAATTCCTTATGTCCGGTTTTCTGCCAAGAAGTATTTCATATGGGCATTTCTTTTCTGCAGTATTGGTAAGCAATCTGTTGCCAAGATATGCTGCTGTTAATATACATTCAGGCCAGTATCTTTTATCCATTTTAGCTTCCGTCAGTAAACATCTGGCTCGATCCATCACCGTTCTATTATATCTTTCAGCAACGCCATTTAACTGATGTGTGTATGATGGACCTGGCTTTAAATATATTCCACGCTGTTTAGTAAATTCATAAAAGTCTCTATTTAGGTACTCACTACCTCTGTCACATCTTATTTCCTTAATCCGCTTTCCTGTTTGATTCTCCATTGCATTCGCGTACGTTCTAAAACAATCAAACACTTCACTTTTATTTTTAATTGTGCAAACTGTTGCATGTCTACTATAATCGTCTATGAAAGAAACAAAAAATCTCTGTCCTTTGTATCCCACTGGTGTGATTGGTCCGTTTACATCCGTATGCACTATTTCCATCACATCACTTGCTCTGCGCCTATTATTTTCAAACGGCAAGTTCGTCATTTTATTTTGTAAGCAAATTTCACATTGCACGTAATTTTCGTTAAGATTGTCGGGTAAACCGTCTAATAATTTATGTCTACACATTTCTTTTAACTTTTTAAAGTTAACATGACCTAAGATTCGGTGCCATTTCTCTTTCACTGACATTGACATTGTTTTTTCATTTGTATTAACAACTACATTGTTACTTACCTTCGCTTCTAAATCATACAGCTTATTTTTTTTCTTTGCAACAGCTACTAATATGTGCTTCGAGTTATATATCTGGGCCGTGTCATTTTGAAATTTTATCATGTTGCCTTTATTAACTATACTTGAAACGCTTAACAGGTTTCTTTTCATATTCGGTACATAATAAACATGGTCAACGTCAATTTTGTGAAAAATGTTATTTACCTTACAACACATAGAAACCTTTCCAATCTTTTCTGATTTTAAAACAAAACCATCACCTACTTTAATGTCAATAGCTTTATCAAGCATTTTGTACTCGCAAAAGTATTTGTCGTCATTTATGATGTGGTCACTACACCCACTATCAAGTAACCAATTAAAATTTTCTGTACTCACTCCTTCTGAAGACATCACCTCCACGTTAAATCCCGATGTAGAACCTCCGGCTGTATTGGATTCAGAATTGTTACCTTGTCCTCTTCTATAACCTCCATATCTGCGTCCGCGGTAATTTCGATGACCTCGTCCACCACGTTGAAATCTTGAGTAATTTCCACGATAGTTACTGTTCCTCAACTTCGGACAATCTCTCTTAAAATGACCTTCTTTATTACATCCATAACATTTTTGATTAATCGTACTACTGCTTGCAAATGTTTCTTCTGTTTCCTTATTTTCATTTTTTTTGTGCTCCAAAATTAATTTAGATTTTACATATTCTACCGTTTGGTTCATTTTGGGCATCGCATCGACTATGTTTACTATATGTGCAAATTTTTCTGGTAACGACAGCAATAAATAGTTTAATCTGTCTTCTTCACTTACTGTTTCTCCAGTTCCTTTCAATTCATTCACTTGTTTTTCAAACAGTTGAAAAAATTCTATAGGGTCTCCATCATGGTACTTCGTATCTAGAATTTTTCTTTTTATCAATAATTTATTGGCACATCCGGTTATTATATAAAGATCGTCTAGCTTTTTAATCATTTTATAGGCTGTCTCTTCGCATATAATTATGTCTAGCTGGGAATTGCTCATGCTGTTCACTATATAGTTTTGCGCCATCAATTCCATTTTTCTCCATTCTACATCCGATAATTTTTCCAATTTTGTTTCATTTTCTATGACTTGGTCGCAATTTTTCATTTTTAGAAATAATTTCAGACGAAATTTCCATTTATCATAGCACGTCCCCTCGAAAATTGGTACTCTAAACTCAATGATTTTTAATGTCTAGATAAGCAGACTCAAACAACTGCGTTGCTAGGCATGGCGACACATTAACCGCCCGAATATCGTTGGTAGGTAATCAAAGACTCATATCTCTATCCCTGTTACACTAGTTGCTAAAGTACGGTAAGACGTTGAAAAAGACAGAAATAGAAACATTTTTAAATTTAGTCGGACAATGCCTACTTAGGGTGACAGTTCATTAGATTGAAATTTCCCCAAAATTTTACGATATCTTCTCAATGTCAGTGATACAAACCGATATTTTTAATAATCAACGTTTTAGTAATATAATTATGAATTTGAGTCATTAATCAAAATCAAATATAATATGATGTAATTATAAATAAAGTTATAATACAAAGAATATTTTATTCATTTATTCGACCAATATTTATTCGTTCTTGATAATTAAAATAATTATCGCCATAATAATACTTAATTATCAAAAACGTATCATATTGTACGACAGGATATTCCTTAAGAAAATTCGAAAGCATTGCATGAAGAATCTACAATATATTGTTTTGAAAATTGCAGTGATGTTTTTTTTATTCTGGAACCGTTGGAGTAAACAATTATAATAAACAATTATAAATATAGCAGACTAACAGCTAGCATAGCCACAACGCCACCCGCGCCCGAGTTCGCAAGTTCTTACCACTAGTTACCACGCACCCCGCACGGCCCGCGTGCAGTCTGTGTCACTCATACATACCTATACCACGCAGCGCGCGCTTTTTCAGTATCTCTGTATAACGTAAAACTTCTTTGAAAATTGTAGCCTAATATGTTATACTATACCTGTACTTCAATCTCCGGACATAGATACCTGTTGCCGTCGAGCTATTTGATTAAACTAATAATTACAAAACGTAACCTATTTAAGCCTGATTCTGCTGCTTGATTCATAACTATCAATAATTAGTATTATTTAAAATCGCTGTAGACGTTAATGCCGCCCATTAATCTAGCTACCGGATTTGTTATTATCTTTGTACTCTTGTATTTTTAGTATTTATTGAAGTTATATTGTTATCTATTGTAATTTTACTTTTTCACTATTTACTATTATTATCCATTATTTATCGTTATCTTTACGCATTTCGTCTGCGGATATCCTATAGTATCAAAAAAGTAATTATCGATTAGTCGAAATCTCCCATAATTATGGGAAACAAAATCATGTTTCACCTGGCATCACCAACTGTAAAATTATTTACTTTTAAAATCATGATATTTTATGTGATAGTTTCAATTAATACGAATAGTGTAAACCGTATTTACTTGTGGAAATAAATTCCAGAAGCTTTATGAAGAAATTGGGAACGGGATTAAAAGGTTTTGACTACACATTTCCCCATTTTTAATTTTTTAAATAATATTTTGACGTCTAATATTCAACCATTTTGTTTAATCGCGACTAAGGCCGGTCGGCGCGCTTCGCCGGCGTACGCCGGCAGTTGGCTGACGTCGTCATAGACAACAATCTTCAGTTCTCGTGTATTATACTTCAATGTCTAAACTCATCTTTACCTTCCATGGTTTTCCACAATCGGATTCGTTCACTCACTCACAAATCTCCGTGTTTCGTCTTTAAAGCTCTACCATGTAGAGAAACGTAGTTCTCATCGTGAATGCATTATTAAAACACTTATAAATCCACAAACATTAAATATATTTCAGGAGAAAAACAACATTTTTATATTACATGACAACCAAAGCAACAACCGACTATCGACCATAAATATAACTTAAAATAGAAGTTTTCATGCGAAACTCATAGAACCTCTTTTCATTTAACAGTTATTCTGAGGGCTCTATACATTTTTGAACAGCGTCCCTGGCGGAAACGAGGAAAAAGTAACCAAAATGAATGGAGCCACACGCGAACGCGAAAGTTTAAGTTAACTACGCTAAACGTGGACTAAGGGTTAAGTGATTCGGAGATCGAGAAAAAAATTTGCTGTTCCATACAAAATTGCAACTCGGAATTGACTTAAAGTATGAAACAGCGGATTTATTTTTTGAATTCTGGGTTAGCCGTTTAGTAAAAGTTGTTCACATTGATAGTATTAAATATTAATCACATGCCATATCTACGATATCTGCTAGTCAAGCATACGACCACAAAAAGCCACGAAAAGAGCTCATCTCGACGTGTGAAAACGTGACAGATACATACTTTGCCATTACGCTGTCTTGTTCTGACACTACGAAAGAAATAATTCGTGGCGCGCATACTAGCTCGGCTGGTATGAGGTGCGCACAAGCCTTCATCATCATCAACTCAAAAAATTCATGTCGCTTATATTTTTCAAACCGTCTTTAGGTAAGTTTCAGTCTTAGATTAAATATCGGTCTAGCAGCGCTCGTCAAGTGCAGGAGGCCAATTCCCGGTCGAATAACGTACGACATCTAATGTTTTTGTCTTTGAGAGTAGCTACCTCGTAGACAGAGAATATCTTTTTAGTCTGAGAGCTACCTATTGCCCATGTATTGCCCATGGATCGCATGGCCATCCGTAGGTAGGAACAAAAGATTTAATAAGTACGCTCGTAATCGTAGGTAAGTAAAGTTTCGTCACAAAAAACAACACGCTATGTGAAAAATAACAAAAGACTATAGACTTATAGACCCAGCCAAAAAATGCCAAGTCGATGCCAGTAACGAAGAAGCTGTACCTACAAAGCGAGAGATGTGGCATTCTTCGAAAATCAAATTAAGAGGCATGAAAAAAGCACCGAAGAAGTATCAGAAGTGATACTTATAGATGACAACCGCTTGGAGAAGCCTATAAGCAGAACAGTTTCTCGTGAAATTCATCGAGAAGGGCAAGTGAGAATCCCAAGAAGAAGTGATGAATGTTTTGGACTATCAAGAAGTTAATGAAGAGCCGTGTTTAGAAAATGTAACTGAAGATGAGTTGCATACACCTGCAGTGAGAAATAATACTGAAACTGAAAACCTGGATGAGAGTGAAGAGATATCTGATTCTGTGGAGGAAGATGGAGTAGAAACCACTCATGATGTTCTTGAATGACGATATTCTCTCAGAGAAAGGAAGCTTAAGAATTTTGATGATTAGGTATGTTCTCTATTCAGCTGGAGAAGATATAATCGAAGAACCTTTGACGATTAAAGAGGCTTTATCTGAAAAAGGTAAAGATAAATGGGAGCAAGCTAAGAAGAGCTCAATGCCATGAAGAAAAACCAAACGTGGGAGCTCGTAGAACAAGCTAATGGCTACTTCGTGGATTCTAAACGGATTTTTAGAATCAAAAAAGAGCTGGGGAAGATAACGGAAGGAGAAGACTCATAGCCAGAAGTTTTACGGAAAGACAAAGATTACAATTTTTTTTCTGCACCTGTAAAACGATTTAGTCAAAGTTAAGTCAAAACAATTTAGTAGGTACCTTATGACTACTACTAGCTTTAGCTGTAGAAATGAATGTTTTTATGAGGCGGCTAAAAATGTTTGAAGAGCGAGGAAATAGGCTTTGATGTCTGTTGAAGAAAAACTATTTACGGACTAAATTAAGCTCCCAGAGTAAATTAAGCCTTAGTATGAAAAGCTCAATGCCTTGGATCTCACTATTTCAGAGAGATGGTACGAATGGGAATTATGGGAAGTATTTGTACTCTAGTGAGTGAGATGCTTGACAAAAGATCTCAGTTGTGAGAAGCATGAAAGATATTTGAAAGAGATGCAGCTTTAAAGCCGAAAACATACTATCGGACGCGGCTGACGGACGCGACTGACAGCCGCGACTTAGCAATGTGCACAGACTTAAAACATCCGGTGTGCCAGATCGCTCTCGGACGTCCGAACGCTCAAGGTCGTCCGAGGGTGACGTCCGCGACTTACGTCTAATAGTGTGCACGGCTCAGTGTACTTTCATAGTCTAGATCGCGGGGTTTGGGCTGGTTATAGTTGTTCATTTGAGGAGGAGTGTTGAAAGAGGTTAAATGCACTGCTAGTTAGACTCTTTATTAAATGTTGTTCTTATTCCAAATTACAAAATGTATACTCTTTTGTTATTTTTCACATATAGCGTGTTGTCTAAAGCGGTCTACTCACCAAAGCCGCTGACCCGGCGGCACAGCCCGGCGGCTTAGTGCCGGCGGGTTAACCCGGCGGCTTCAGAATGTCCAAGCCAAACGACTTTGCCGGCGGCAATGCCGGCGGCAATGCCGGCGGCACGACAGCCGCGGCATGTGGTGTTCTAGTAATAAGTGATACGTCACTACTCTATGAAAGACACAACTGACTGAGTGAGTGGAGAGGGATGCCGTCGGCATCGGCATGCTGCCCCGCCGGCTTGCCCGCGCGGGCGCAAGCCGGCGGCATGATTGTACAAAATAAGGCCGGCGGGTTGGGCCGGCGGTCCGTGCCGCCGGGTCAGCGGCTTTGGTGTGTAGACCGCTTTAATCCGGAAAAAATAGGTACTATCTATATTTTCTACTTAAATTATTGTATTTTTATTTATCCTTGCGTCTACAAGATCCACCTAAGGGCTCAACCTGGATAATGCGCGCTACTGCCAACGGCTTGAGAACCGGCCGACCTAGTAGAACTTTATGCGCACTCCTAGATTTACCAAATACATTTGACATGTTACGGCTTACGCCCTATAATCTAAGCTTACGCCAAAATGCAGAGAAAAAGTTCATGACATTGACATTAATAACAATTTCATACGTCACCCTAGGGTGACCAAATTAGATTATTTCCTCAATGCTTAGGGAAAACTAAGTGAATATTGGGTCCTGGTATTTGACTGCGTTATTCAACTATGTTAAAAAGATCGGTCTAGTTTATTTTTTAAGCTTTACCTAGTAGTTACCTACAGTAAGTATAAAGTCCTGCATCTCAAGTTCCTTAAAGCGTCCCCCAAATTATAGCTGTCTACAGCTGCTGCAGCCCAGCCAATCATCAATGACAGATTATTGCGACTTACACCCGTGATTATGGCGTTTTACCTGGTCTTCAATTGGACTGGAACCCGCAAGGCAAGAGAAGGCCAGGCCGACCAAAGCACACCTGGTGGCGTTCTATCATGGCTGACATCCGGAAAATTGGCAAAACATGGCCGGAGGTGAAGCGTGAAGCTCAAGACAGGCTGCGATGGAGAGTCTCTGTGGACGCCCTCTGCCCCAACCTGGGGACCTAGGAAATTAAATCACCCGTAATTGTAACATTAAGTCTCAGTCAATCATAAAAAATGCCGCTTCACTCTCATCAAAATCTATTCAGCCATTAATGGTTCTCCGAGAAACAAAAAATCCGATACGCATATTTAGCACTTATAGAGTTAATTAAACTCAATGACAAATTTCAATATCAGATTGAGCTGACTAACTTAGTTGCGACTGCACATTGATTCATCATCATCATCTTATTCACAGACGTCCTAGAGTGTAATTCGACATATAGCTATACTTACATGGACAGTCGTTATTACGAAGGTTTCGTTTGAATCGTAGAAGGAGTATAGTCAATATTATAGGTATAGAGCAACTATAAGCGTATAAGGTGTGAGAAAAAAGATGTACATACTTATTTTAACTAAATTAATTAGTCAAATCCTTCATAAACAGGGTCATAGGTATTAAACGCAAAACCTTTTAAGGGCGGGTCTAGTACATCTGGACAAACAACTATTGTTCTATAAATTTTGAAAATGCTCAAAAAAAAATCGGTTCTCCATACATTTTGCCGTGTGTTGACGAAATTTTCGTATGGAAAAGCTGAATTTTTTCTTCGTGATTTTCTAAAAGTCCTAGAACAAAAGTTGTTTGTACTAGACCCGCCCTTAAAAGGTTTTGCGTTTAATACCTATGACCCTGTATAATCGTAAAAACCTGTATAATACTAATAGAAGTAATAGAAAATAGATAGTAATAGTTCAGTAATTTGTTGATTTACTTAAACTTTTCATCAAAAATGTAACTTACAGTTTAAAGGTATGTTTGTATATGTCGCATGTTTGGCTAGTTTCGCTCAATACGGTTTTTTACAGCAAATTATATTCCAATTCACCAAACAGCACACTGTTAGTACCAGGTTCGAAATCAATATTTTATCAAAGCTGTCACAAATCACATTACTCGGCAGTTTCGACACAAAAAAAAATGACGAAAAGAGACGTATACGTACACGTAAACGTATACGAAAACAGAGACAAAATACCTATATTAGTTTCGTTCTATACACACTTACATAATTTTATTGCACATCGCGCCTTCTTACTTACAAATAATTATTATTACAAAATTATTATTATTTTAGCGGCGTGTACTCTCATCCCATACTCCTTGAGGGAGATCCCGTTGCTAATGCGGCAACATTTATTTTCTCGTCGTCGTCGCCGACTCGCCGCAGGTTTCGTTCCGGGCAGACGGAATTTATTTCGTTTATTCTCCTCATTCCTCATTCTCTGTTTTACTTCGATCCTTAGTAGGCGTGTATGCTATTTCAAATTTGCGAATATATTTCGCAGTCATATTATCGAATATATAGTTAATTAAAATATTAAAAATGGTTACCGGTCGTGCTTTACATTTTGTGTTCAAAGTTGCTGATAGGACCCTCACAGCCAAATTCTACAGGGAGATTTTGGGAATGAAGGTAAGTTTCTCTAGCTACCTTCCTACAATATAAACAATGCTCTTATAAACCGCTTAGTGTACTTATTTCATTAAAAGCACCATTCAACCTGACAAGTATTTAGAAGGTCATTTTACAATTCCTGGTAAAAAATATAATTGTAGACCGGTTTTTTGTAATGCATAATGAGGCTATTTCGCTAGTTAGGATAGATGAAAGATAAATAGTGAATAATTTCTGGTAGTTGTAATAAAATCTGGTAAAGTAATAATAGTGCAATTTCAACATTAAAATAAAAACTTCTGATTTTATTTTAAACCTATTTGGACGTAAGGACGCAGCTAGTGCCTCTAATATAAAGGTGGTCCATAGTGTTCAAAATTACATCCTAAAGCAAAAATCAAACGCACCATGCTTCATCAGAATCACATAGGTCCACAACAATCTTGATGTGACCATGGTGAAGGAGGAAATAGAGTCTCATGGAGCATTATACAAAGCAAGGCTGGAAAACCATCCAAACCACCTGGCGGGTCAACTCACTATCCCTGAAACTATACATAAAAAATGGGCTAAAAAAACGGTGGGATATTTGATCAGGATTAATGATAATCCATAAAATAAATGGGCTAGCTCTGCTGGGAGCTGTACTATAAGCGTCAAAAAGAACAGAACTTATCTGCTTATAGTCTTAAAGACCGATAGCAAGATCAAAACATACTCAAAAAAAAACTACCAATCTGTGTTAGTGTAGGTCAATAAATCCAAAAGTGTGTTTGTTTGTTTCTATTTCATGCATCAACAGAGCAATCAATAGGCTTGATTTTTGGCTAAGATACTTCAAAAAAACATAAGAGGTCATAATTATATGCTACTTTTTTGCTACTTTTTATCCTGGAAAATTAAAAAGTTTCTATGGGATAGCACAAAAATCAACACTCATGCTGGTAAAGCTAGTCTTTGATATTTTTATCTTGTTAACTTCTTTGATTACATTATCAATGCTGTAAAATAAAATACAAGAAATTATAAAATCTATATTAATAATTTCGTCAAGGGGTACGGTAGACTCGATTGAAACTTTATCTGAATGATAAAACATAAAAAAATAATGATTTCGAGTCGACAACATATATCCGGAAAATTCGGATTATCGAGTATTTTAATAAATTATAACGGTGCTGACAAACAAAAACACGGTGTCCATATTGACACCGGATGACGGATGACATAAATTGAGAAGTGTTGCCAACACCACAAATAAAGAATCTGCTAAAATGGTGTTAAAATTGTGACAAAATAATGCTATATAAACATGCTAAAAATTGTGATAACATTTTTCAATATGAAATGAAACGTAACATAATTATAAAATTATTATTAATTAAAAAATATCTGTTTTAATCGACTATGACCTATTATTATGTTATCAAATAAAATGTACCTAAGTATCTTGGTCTTGGATCTTGCCTACAGAGCGTAGTGCGTTCTCTGGAACTGCGTAAGACTAGCAGCATTTCCTTGCTCTTTTTAAGTCGAATCTTATAAGTATAAAATAGCATTTAAAGTTTTTACCGACAAACAATTGCGTAGCATAATTTTGAATACTGAATGTATTAAAACTAAAAGAAACCCGTTCAATTTCGTCATTTGAAAGTGGTAGCGTTAAAAACGATATTGCTGAGAAATCTGCAATTCTGCATGTAATTTTAATGGTAAAAAACTTATTGTACAATTATTTTACATGCTAAAAATATGACGTATGCTAAATTGCAAATAAATATGCTAAACAAGATGAAAATATGCAAAATTTAGTATAAAAATGCTAAATTGGCATTGAATCACTGATCTTGAGCAGTCAAGTTTTTTATGTTTTGGCGTCGCATTTTGGTGCATTTGCCAGTGTTAAGTATTAAGTTTTAATAATTTTTGATAATATTGTATCAAAATAGTCACTGTCGTAGTCACGTTAAGGTCCAACCTTTGGTTAGTACCACAGATATCTAATATACCTACTTAATGTTTTCAATGATCCGAAACATAAAATAGGACAGGAGTGTAGGCTATTAATTTTGTGTATGTAGTAATCAGACTCCACTGGAGAAGCAAAGGATACAGGCTACATAAAGTACATCATAATATATCACCAACCGGCCTTTTTGGAAATCTATGAGCCTTATGTCCAGCTGTGGACGTCCTACGGCTGATAGATAGATAGATAATCATAGAAAATATAATACTTGCCATACCTAATCTTTAAAGTTGACGTTGCCTTTCTTTTCGTTTTATCAGAATGTATAGATACATTTTCAGTACTTATTCATTTAGTTTTGAGCAATTACTTTGGGATATTGTTTACACCCATCATTCCGAAATCACCTACCTATTTTTTAATATATGTCTTTCATAATTGTTTTGCTTGACCTTCATCATTTTGTTATCAGCCTAATCTCCTTGCCATAGATGAAGGATAAGTTTTCGTTCAGAGCAAAGCGATCCTTCCTTCATCTATGCTCCTTGCATTTGGTAATCATTGTCATGATTGTAAAAAAATGATGCAGCGAAGAGCTCTTCGTATAGATGGTGATCAAGTAAAATTATGATGAGTGTGTCTGTATTATAAGTCATATTTCACCCGAGCGAAGCCGGGTTGTCATCTAGTAAATAAATAATGTGCAGACAAAATTAAATAAAACTCCACTCAAGACTCCAAACTGAGACATAAATCTGATATACTTATTTTATTAGGTATAACTTTCTTCTGTGTTGTCCTTATGCTTCCTTAAGACGAGGCATCGGGCCGAGAAACACGAAAACAAGTACTTTTGAATGCGTGATGTGAGAGGACGAATGATATTGATTCAAATTTAAAAAATATCATAGATAAGGGAAAATCTTGAAAAATTTAATGAACCGGACAAAATCTTGAAAAGTAAACGGCTTCATTAAAAAAAAAAACTTACAAATTTCTCACCAAAAAAAGTTTAATAATTCGATTGCTCAGAATTATCAGCGACAACACCCCATTATTTTTTACGAATAAAATAGCCAGACCGCTATTCTATTTCATAAACTGAGAAGTTATTTTTTTTAATTGTGTACATTATGAGTAATTAATTAAAAACTCACTGCCGCCCGCCGCTTTGGCGCGATCCTGTCGAGCGCGACCGCGTAAAATTTGTCCAATTAAAGGGAAAATTTTTGAAATAATAGTTTATCAATGCGTCACCTTAAGTTACAAATTAAACTAACATCTTAGAGAGAAACTGATGCTGAGCTGTGATTTTTTTTAGGTTCTTCGCCATGAAGAATTTAGTGAAGGCTGCGAAGCAGCATGCAATGGGTATGTATGATTTATTTTATATATTGGTTTATAGGTGAGCAGTGTATACTGATGTGCCTATATCAAGCAGAGTCGATTAAAATTAGTATTTATCTGTCAAGGATTTTTGTCTTCTTTATCCAAAGGTCCAGTCTATTCTTAAATGTGTTTATACTTCTTGCTGAGATTACATCTTCAGGCAACCTATTCCAATTGTAGACAACTCTATTGCAGAGAATGTGATGTGCAAGTGTTGGTTTGTGATGTTATAGGCTGTAAGAGGAATGTATGGCGTCTGCTATTGTTGTGAGTGTATTGTACATGTCGTGAATATTTGGAAAATTTTGAATTATTTGAAGGAATTTTGATTTTGATTTAGGTTAATATGTTTATAATACATCAATCCATTGAGTTTCAACAAAATGTAAGGAACAGCTGAATTTACCACGATTTCAAGCCTGATTCCATTCTAAAAGTTGGTTAAAATGATATCCTAGAATGTTATGTCTGTCGCAGCCAACTAGCTTAATTAGTCATTTAATCGACAGCCTAGCCTCTAACTACTCTACTAAACAGTGCTATTTAACTACCAACCTGGATATTCAGCCTTACCGTTTGTTACAACGTTATGAAACTGGCTGGCTAATGCTTAGTTAGGCCATTCATACGATAGGGTTATGATCTAAATTCACTTTAAAAATTGAATATTTCTGGAGTCAGTTACAGCTAAATTGACATTATTATTGTCACTACACCCGTTCATTGTACTATTTTTCATGAAACTTTGGAAAACACCTAAATTTTAATGAACAGGCTAGGCAAGTAATGAAACATTGATCCAAGTGATTTTCCTAACTGATTGATCAAATGGCTGAATATCATAAAGGCTGCTAGTTAAATGGTGCTGTTTAGTAAAGAGGCTAAGATGTTGATTAAATGGCTAATTAGGCTTGTTGAATGTTGGCTGCGATAGTCCATCATCTAAAGTGTAGGAAAACCATTTAAAGTACTACTTTATTTGTCAACAATTTACAGTTCAATACTGTTCTTGTTTTATGGCTTTTGGGAGGAAGTCATGTGCAGTCTGTTAATCAGTTTATGCATTTTTATTGGCTTATAAATTACTGACATAATTATGACTTACACAAACACAGAAGAGAGAGAATCTAGTTCTGCTGTTATGTGTACACAAACAATACAGTGATGCAAAAGACAATGTTGTGTTATAATCTGTAAGTTAGTTTTCACTCTTGTTTATGCTAATAAAAATATTTTAATTTTTAATTCCATTTGGTGTATGCACTTGTACAGCTACCAGTCAATCAATCATGGGTCCTTCCCAATCCCGCTGTTGCGTGGGTCGGGAACTAGTCTCTAGAAATCCTCATTACTGGGGCTGGGCGCTGGGGGACACTGCCCCCAGGGAGATTGGGAGGGGCAAGTTCTGTCCGTCCGCGAGGGTAAACGACAAGTCTAGCGCCTCCGGTAGCCATTCACCGCAAGGATGGGCCTGTCTAAAATTTGGTGTGACTCTTCTCTGGGTCTTCTTCCTCCCTTTCCTAGGCCTCATATTACTTGCGTCTTAATCCCTCCTACAGCTACCATATATTACTAGGACATCTTTACAAAAATAATTTGTAACATAAAAAATCCTATTACATATTTCGCTTCAGCCATTCACCCAAAATTATGATGATGATGAACGTAATTATGTCATTATGTTTCGATATAGGAGTTATTACTAGTGTTGCCAGGTCCGATTTGCTTAAAATCGGGACAGAAGATCTAACAAATCGGGATTAAGAGTTGTACATCGGGACAAACAAAAAATCCGGACAAGTGCGAGTCAGGATCGCAGGGATGGCGTGGGGGGGGGGGGGGGGGGGGGGGGGGGCGGTAGTTGAGCCGAATACTATACTATATATGCTATGATTTTTTTTTCAGTAACTGAAAAAACCGAATAAGTAAAACAGAGCATAGCCTGATATGCGCGAGCATAGCAAGCCCAAAAATTAGTCGATTTTTTTCAGTAATGTCATAACATCAATTTGGCATTTTTTTGTGTTATTTATTTATTTAACACTTTATTGCACACCATTTGTACAAAAAGAGGACTTAACGCTAAATAGCATTATCTGCCAGTCAACCTACTGGTAGAAGACATTGGGAAGTAGGCATGAATAAATAGACAAAGAGATAAATGAACTAGAATCAACACAGATCAAAACTATAAAAAAAATAATATATACTAAATAATAATAATAATAATAAAATCGCAGGGGCGACTTTGTGGCGAGTCGTCGGTGAGTGGCGACACCGCGAACCCTGATTCCCTGGGGCTAAATGAGACCCCTGACTCCTCTCTTGCCTTAACCGGCCGGTTTGGAGTGGAAACCGCAAGAGCTAAGAACCTAAGCTCCAGGGTGGAAGTGTTAAAGGGCATAACGCCGCGAGTAGCGTCTAGTGAAAGCGCAGCACACCTCTCGACACCCTAAGCCGTCCACACCAATGTTGCCCCTCCGGTGCCAACTTACGGTAGCCTTTATGGGGGGCCCATTTAGTGGACGGCAAGTCACCACCCGCTACGAAATTTTGAAATGGGGCATATTTAGCGGGTGCCGTACCTCATTCCGTAGTCTAATTTTACAAAACATTTAAAATTTCACCAAAATAGCCCAGTTACAATATTTCAAGTCATTTTATATGCCATAGTTTCCATTTCACGCTATCTTTTTTATACCTACCACTGTTTTTATATTTCATAATAAAATTGTAAAAGGGGCCTCTCAATGTTGGCTTAGGCTCCATTGATGCCTAATAAAGGACCAGGCTAAGCCTGTGATTTCAATTGAATAAAGAGGAATAATAATAATATATAGTTATAAGAATAATGAACAGAGGATACCACTGTAGTGCTAATATGCGCGAGCGTAGTGTAAATTTACGGCATTATAATGCGCGAGTGCAGCGAGCTCGACAATTTTTCTAGTACAACAGTTGTATTAAGCATGAAAATTCTAATATATGACGTCGATCGCCTGGCTAAAAGACCGACATGGCTGCGTGACACTTTCTGAGCATTAGAGCAGTGAGCTTGAAATTTTTTTGATGTTGTCAGTGAAGGTTAGATTTGAAAATGTAATCACATATGAGCAAAGAAAACAACTAAACATTTAGCCATCGCGAGCGTAGCGAGCGCAAAATTATTTACAAACATTTTTCAACAAAAAGTCGATTTTCAGTGAGCAAAAATAAGTGAGCAGAAAGATCGACATGGGTCAAATATCAGGACATTTAGCGTCCCGATCAAGTACAAATCAGGACGCGTCCCCAGACCCCTGAAAATGGGATGTATCGCGAAAATCGGGATGTCCCGCGAAAATTGAGACACCTGGCAAAGCTAGTCATTACCCTTTGACCCTAACCTCTGACTCGTAAAGCCTAAATAGGTTTGATTAATAAATCCCATGTGAAATCTCATGCAAATGTTTTCACCATACTTGCATGGCGTTATCAGTCTCACAGGCACGGGTTCACAGCACACACAGGGTTCGGGCACAGGTTTAAACGCTATTTGTATAGCTATTTTTGTCTACTACGAGTATAACCACAAAAAGAGGTCGCGAATTTTTTTTCCATGCTACAAGTATCGCGACAAAAAAGATTCCAACATTTAGCTAAATTAAGGTTAACTCAAGTAGTAAATTTATATTGTCAACTTTTTAAGAGCTATCAGAAAACCAATAAACTAAAAGTAATAGACAGACTGTAATTTTATTCATAACGAAACAATGCTGCGTGCTCTCCGCGGTCTCGTTCCCAGCTGAGAAATCGCCACTGTTGAAAGGCTCTTCGTGAGTTCTAACTTTTTAAGACAGGTCAGGTCTGATTTCTAAAAGGACTGTTTGAAATCGGCCTGTTACTCCTCTTTGTCGTCGGCCTTTATCAGGTTGTCTGTCCATCTTGTGGGAAAGTTTGCGTCATCCTTAGTTGCTGACCAATATCTCCTCTCATTTCTACTACATTACATATTATATCATCTCTACTAAGCCCCCTGTTCTTTCAGACCTTACGCAAACAGATGGAGCAAAACAATGATCGGCTACGGACCAGAAGACACGCACTTTGTCATGGAACTCACCTACAATTATGGCATCACACACTACGAGCAAGGAAATGACTTCATAGGCCTTACCATCCAGTCCAGCGAGAGCCTCAAGAGAGCAGCAGCCAACAACTGGCCTGTGAAGGAAGACAAGGGTTTAAAGTACTTGGAGGCACCTGGTGGATACAAATTCTACATTGTGGATAAGCCAGAGCCAGTTGGCAAAGGTAAGAAACAAATTTTGCTGTTGTAGGTTTGTAGATACTTGCGGTCAAGGGATGATATTATTGATCGAAAAGAAGTCATTTGGGTGAGAAGCTGGTATAGCTTTAATCTTGTGGCAGGACCAAATGAAACCATTATTTAAATGAAAGATAAAAAAATGATTAGAATTTTGGATGTTATCGTTACTGATTTTCAATTTCAATTTTTAGAGAATAGGGAAGATTATCACCCTTCGTGGGTAGGCCTACGTCCTACAGTGGACTGTTAAAAAAGGCTGATACAGTACATTACAGGGAAGATTTAATATCTGGATATGTATTAGGAAATTTTCCTTTTGTCTATCATTTATTTGTGTTTGACTTCGTCTTTTACTTTGTTGGCCTTGGCAATGAATTTGGGATTTACTGGTTCGTTTTTACCAAGATTTTTCAAACTAGAAACAAAACAAATTATCATAAAGACAAGAAACTATCCGCGTTCCCCGTTCATATCATCATTATAGGCTTTTATAGTTCGCAGATAATATCAAAACTATTAGATTGTGCCTAGAAACAGTCACGGTCATATGACGAGTGTTAGAACAATCGCAGCGCGATCAACATTTGATTTAGGCGTTGATAGCTCTGATAAAAGGTCCAAAGTCTTTTTTGTGCATGTTGTAATAAACAACAACCCGAAAATGGCCTCTCGCTGAACAAGTTTTTTGATAGTTTGTGATTTTGAAGCAACGGTTTTCAGATACAGAAATGGTAATGAACGATACCCGCGATACTGCATCGTTCCGATGTTTATGCAACAGAGCGATACAGAATAGCGATAGCAGTTAGCTACGAATTTCGTCAAATAAAAATGACAGAGTTCATCATCATCATTTCCTTCAGATTCCATCATTTCCTTCGCTTAAACTCGACTTTTTTTGCTTTCGTCTCTCCGCATGATGATTTATCTCTACCGGGTCGACTTTTTTCAACGAATCTTAACGAAACTTGGTACACTTACATGGTTTTTGATTATACTAAATAAAACACTGGTTTTCACTCACGTATGATATACGGCCGGGCCGCTGGGAACCCGACCGGTTTCGGAGTAAATTAGTACTCCTTCATCAGGGAATACGCGCACTTCCGTCGACTGGCGCACGCGCACTCCAGCGGCCCGGCCGTATATCATACGTGAGAGAAAACCGGTGTTTTATGTAGTATAATGATTTCTCAGGCGAGTTTTAATGAAGTGGTTTTTGATTGTTGTTTTTTTTTGGGGGGTGTATTGTTGTCCAGCTATTTATAAGCCGATTGCGATAATATTTGGCAATATCGTTTCGTAAGTAAAACCTAACAAGATATTGTAAGCATGAACCAAATCGATCAAAAGCAAATCGAGGCAGGTATAGGCTTATGTTCGCGAGGTCTACTATTCGGAAAACTACTAATTATTTTTATATACTTTTTTATTTTAGTAAAAATGAGAAGATTTACTTACTTTAATTTGAATTAATTTTAGTAGTAGTTATTTATTATTTTTAACCTTTGATAAAAGATATTAATGTTACAAGCTTGACTTGTGTGTCACTTGTATCGTATGCTCACTAGTTTTACAGATGCCATCCCATTATTCTGCTATTTTTTCGTGTCTTTAGTAAATATCTAAATCTTGCTAATATTGCATGACTAACTACCTATTTGATAGACGCATGATATTGCCACGTGGAATTACAATATCTCATACACATACCTGTTTATCTCTGAGAGGTTTATCAATGGTCTTAGAATTCTATTTAGGTAGCCTCTTGTTTTACCTATAAGTGCCTATTTCGTTGCAACAATGTTGCTTGCATACAAAGACCTACTTGCATACTAAATAAAATTTACTGGACCATTTTAGGTTCGTGTACTGGACCATTTTAGGTTTGTGTCTATGTAACAATAAGCTATTACACTATATTTTCAAGTCATCATGTTAGGTAACCATAAATAGAGTTGATCATCGGAAACTAAAATAAAATGTATGCATACTAACTAAAATTTGCATACAAAAATATTATCAAACATTACCATATTTCAGGTACTTGTCTACATAGCAATAGGTATAGGTTATTAGACAATATTTTTTAAGTTATCATGTAATAGATATTTAATTAAGTTCCGCCCGTGGAGCTCCTTGCTTTTCCATACCGCCCTGCGATCATCGGTGCTGAGCACCGATGGCCTGCGCCAGTTCTCTTTCGCCAGGGAGAGCGGGGTGAGGCCTCTGTCAACTGCCACCACATCGCAATGCATTCCACGCCCGCTGTTTCGGAAATAATCCCGGAGACTGTATACTTCATGGTTGTGGAGGTCCTTGGCATAATTAAGTTTATTATTACCAAAAGAAATACACAACAAAAGTAATACATCAAAAAAGTTTAAAACTAATACAATGCAAATAGCTAAAGTTTCTAAAATTGAAATGATTTTTATCGTGCTTCACACACTAAGTGTATAGAAACTTTCTTTTTGTGATAAACATTTAAAAAATTGACGCGTTCGCAGGATTTGAACCTGCATCTTATAAATGCGTCATTTCTCGTTAATGGTAAGAAGTTCTAATAATTTCACATTAAGTGACTGACTGGTTTAAAGCAGTTCTCACAAATAGCGCTTCCAACAATGTAGTAGTTGGTAAAAATGATAAACACTTTTACTAATTCGGCGCCTTCGCAGACAGCGTTTTAGCTTAATTGGACAAAGCAATTGGGCCGGAATCCCAGAGAGATGCAGGTTCAAATCCTGCGAACGCGTTAATTTTTGAAATGTTTATCACAAAAAGAAAGTTTCTATACATCTAGTGTGTGAAGCACGATAAAAATCATTTCATTGATTAAGCAATGCGTCATTTCTCGTTAATGGTAAGAAGTTCTAATAATTTCACATTAAATGACTGACTGGTTTAAAGCAGTTCTCACAAATGGCGCTTTCAACAATGTAGTAGTTGGTAAAAATGATAAACACTTTCACTAATTCGGCGCCTTCGCAGACAGCGTTTTAGCTTAATTGGACAAAGCATCTGGGCCGGAATCCCAGAGAGATGCAGATTCAAATCCTGCGAACGCGTCAATTTTAAATGTTTATCACAAAAAGAAAGTTTCTAAAATTACAAATAATCAAGTACAGATCACCAATAATTTCAATAAAAAGCTAGACGGCGAGCCCCAAACTGAGCACAGGCTTGTATCTTAGGGCTCATATGCGACGTTACCAGGATGCCAGGAATTGTTACAGATTATAGATTACAGATTAGAATTCTAGATCAAATTTGCGAAGACCAAAACTTTGTTATTTACTAAAATAATAATAAGTTTGTTATTAACGAAAGGAAATAGTGGAAAATATGAATTTCGGGAAGCTCTTGTGTTGTGAAAAATAATTAATGAGATTAAGTGTTTTAGCTCATGACTATAGGTATATATAAGTACTTTTTTTCAGCCTATTCCGGTCTCTGATGACGAGTGATGTATGCGTTGCCACGCAAAGTTTATATCATGCGCTCATCATTATCACTTAGGAACTCGTATGCAGATCACTATCGTACGCGCGTTTGGATAAAATAACTAATTTTATCATCATATCTTTTAATACAAAGCCGTGTATTGCTCTTGACATTGCGTTTTCCTCTCGGCAAATATTCCACGATACGTTTTTGATAACAATAAAAGGCATGGAAAGGGCATGTTGTTGATGTAATGTTCCAAATATAGTTTTGTTTTCTTTTGTATTATGCACTATTCATAGATAGTACGAAAACAATAAATATCACAGTAATAATTCTTTGTCCCAACAGGAAAAATGTAATATTAAAATAACCCTACAAGGTGTTAAAATTCTTTTTGCAAAGTGCAGGAAATTTCAGAGGTGTATTTGTATTGTATTTTGTATTTTGTCAGAGGCCTTCAGGCGGCCTAGAAACTCTGACACCAGGGCTAGCCACCCGGCCTATACGAACTTACTTACTGACTTATTGTATTTTGTACTAGCGACCCGCCCCGGCTTCGCACAGGTGTAGGTATTCATATTATATAAAGCTAAATTATACATATAAACCTTCCTCTTGAATCACTCTATCTCACAGATGCAGAATTTCAACTGCTAGACAGTTGAAATGTTCACAGATGCTGTATTTCTGTTGCTGCTATAAATAAAATACTAAAAACAAAATAAAATAAATATTTATGGCGGGCTCCCATACAACATACAACCTGATTTTTTAACCGTTTTTCGCTCGGAATTAATAACTGTAACAAGTAGAGCTTGAAATATTCTGTGAATATTCTAGAACGTCTACCTGTTAAAAATATTGTCTAATAACCTATTGCTATGTAGACAAGTACCTACCTGAAATATGGTCACTATCACGGTTCATGAGATATAGCCTGGTGACAGACAGACGGACGGACAACGAAGTCTTAGTAATAGGGTCCCGTTTTTACTATTTGGGTACGGAACCCTAAAAATCTAGTATGGAAAGCATATTAGCCTAATTAGTTGTAGCCAGACGAAGGCGAGCCGCTAGGTTTACTATACTATTGGAAAAACCTCCCACCGAAATTGAATTGACACATTTTATTTCGTGATAGTACTTAGTACACACCTACTAGGTGTTGGAGCAACGAATACCTATTTGAATTCTGCAAATGAGTCACGGTTAATTCGCCACACTTAGTATTCGGAGCATGCCCAATTACTGGAACAATTCTAGAGAAGTAATATTTCAAAGAGTTCTTTATTTTTGACCGACGAACCACCGGAGGAGGTATACAATTCGACGCATATATTTTTTTTTTTTTATGTATTTTTTATGGTTCGATTTCAATAATTCTTTTTATATTGGAAAGAGTATACTTTGAAAGTGGTCCCATTTAAACTTTATCGAAATTGGCTAAGCCATTTTTGATAAATCAACAATAATGTGAAAAATGCTCCATCGATTCGTGCGAAATATTCGCGAATTCTGTACAAGGGTGAAGTCGGTCATGCTAATTTTTGCAAAAAATAATCTTGTGATACAAAAATGTCGTACCGTAAGAAAGTTGTCAAACCCGTTGCGGGTCATGAGTGAATGAGATTAGCCTGAGATAGGGAAAAATGGCACAAGGGCGAGGAGGCCTATACCCAGCAGTGGCTCGATACAGGCTGATGATGATGCAAGATTGGAATTTGCATTACTGATACTCGGGCTTCATTCCGGTGCTTTCAATTAAGCTGGGCCACACTCGTAATAGAAGTATTATTGCGAGTCATATGAGAATGCGTTTTTATAATAAAATCATCGTCTGCATGCGACCTTGGAAAAAATTTGATGGCGTATGTCAATCTACTAATCCGCATTGAGCCAGCGTGGTGGGTATGGCCCAAACGCTCTTCGTGGTCGTACTATTAAAAACGCGTAGGCGTAGAGGGTTGTACTGGCGTACAATAGAAGATTATGTACCAAGAGAACCAAGTTGTGTTTACGTCACGGGCGACATATTTGACCTTGAGCGTAGCGATGGACTCTATAGTTAACTAACTATATTGTTGAGCTCGAGGTCGAGTTTGAACTCCCGAGCGCAGCGAGGGTGTTTTGAGTGAATTATTTAGAGTCCGAGTGAAGCGAGGGGTTCAAGTTGCCCAAGACGAAGACAAACTTGGTTCTAGTGGTGCACTCTACTTTTCATACCTCCTGCGGGAAAATAAAACCCCAGGAAAATGAGTAATACTTACGTCATAAACTCACTAAGTATAAGTACTCATTAGGCAACTTGGTATTGTTCACAATAAAATAAAACAAATTAGAATGTACATACGAATTTTCATAGAAAATCACACAAATCTGTAATAAAACATATAATGTAAATACTACGTGAAAAACGTAAGACCATGGCCAGCTCGATTATCATGGCCTAATAAGGACATTGCACAGAGGTTTAATTCTATAAAATTAAAAAAACCGCCTTGCAATGCCCACTGTCGTCGAAGAAGATATAATAATAATCTGCTGTGCAATGTAGACGTTTTATTCGATTTTACGAAATAAAACCTCTTTGCAATGTCCTTAAATGTTCCAAATTAGGAAATTTTCATACGAATTAAACGTTCCAAATTTAAATCACTTTTCTCCCTAGGGAGTTTCATACAACATTATTGACCTGCCATAGCCCTCGAGATTAAATTTTACGTTGAGATTATGCGACATATAATGAGTAATTTTCGAGCAGGTGGTATGAAAAACTCTTTATTCAACGTCACGCTACGATTTCATTGACTTTGCCATAACTATGTTTTCGTTTTCAAGGGTCAAAATTCTGCAACAGTCTAAAAACAACTTTCACTGATAAAATGAAAAAACATGTTAGGTAAATATTATTGTACGTAAATATTGTGATCACAGTTTTGCATTTTATCGCATACATATTCGCATTTTATATGATGTGTTTATGTACGGTGTGTTTGATGATAAGAAATGCACTGAGGTTGCCACACAAATCAAATGCCACACATTATACAGGGTCATAGGTATTAAACGCAAGCGTAGCGCTCGTAGCGTAGTTTGACTAGGTGTTTGTCAGCGATCACCGAAATTAAGCAACGTTCCGCACGGTCAGTATTTGGATGGGTGACCGCGGGTGGCATTTTCCAACTAAGCGCTACCGTGGCTCGGATGACACGTTAAATTGTAGGTCCCGGTTGTTTTAACCGTTTAGCCATGTCAGAGGCCTCCAGGCGGCCTAAAAACTCTGACACCAGGGCTAGCCACCCGGCCTATACGAACTTACTTACTTATTAAACGCAAAACCTTTTAAAGGCGGGTCTAGTACATCTATACAAATAACTTTTCTATTATGACTTTTTTTTATGAAAATTCGCTTCAAAAAAATTCGCCTTTCCATTCGTTTTGCCGCGTGTTGACAAACTTTTCGTATGAGAAAGCTGATTTTTTCATCGTGATTTTCCAAAAGTCCTGTAACAAAAGTTGTTTGTCTAGATGTACTAGACTCGCCCTTAAAAGGTTTTGCGTTTAATATCTATGACCCTGTATACAATTCAATTCAATTCTTGTTTGTAGCTTCTGTGTTCTTTCTTCGGTTGTTTCACAATTTCGCCATTGTCTTGTGTAGTACTGCCATCAAACGTAGAGAATTTGTACGGTGTCTATTAGTAGTACTGTATTTAATTAGTCTACAGTTTTTAGGATTTTATACCTTTTACCTCAACACTGTATACAATCGTATATATTAAGTGTGCATGTGTGCCCTAATAGACATCCTGATTTGGTTGGAACCAAATCGTGGCTTACACAGGTCACGGATTGAACCTTTCCATACATTTTGTGTAGTACGTACGGTATCCGTGGCACTCATTAGCCCTAGGACGTCCACTTTTGAAATTAGGCCTCCTTTATACAGGCTTTATTTCTTCCTTCCTTCTATCCTTTATTTATAATTAATTAGCATCATTTTAGGGGCTTGTTCTGTACATCAAAACTAACATTATTGTTCTACGACTTTTGTCAAAATTAAAAAAAAAATTGGGTGTTCCATAGAAAAATATCGTTCACCCGCGACAAAATATATGGAACAGCTGATTTTTTTTGAGTTTTGCCAAAAGCCGTAGAATAAAAGGTGTTAGTTTTGATGTATAGAATAAGCCCCTAAAAATGCTAATTGATTAGAAATAACCCTGTATATCTCCAATAAGATCGGTTGTAAGCATGCATTCTACGCGATCTAGATGAGGTCATTTGTCCACCTCGTCCTACGCGCGTTTGCCGGTACTCGAGAACTTTTCGAGCCTAAAATGAACTAAACAAAAACCAAGAAACACTTAATAGACTATTGTTAAAAACTTTATGTTGTTTAGGCCGCGCCACACAAGTTGGCGAATGTGAAGTTAGCTATAAGCTGCGTAATAGCCAATCAAAGTGCGGCTTTATGTAGCTTCAGCCAAGATTGGATATTGTGCAGCTTGTAACTAACTTCACATCCACCAACTTGTGTGGCGCGGCCTATAACAGTGCATTGTTCAATAAACGAATAATAAAAAAAAATATTTCAGACCCTGTAGTGAAAGTATCCCTGGCGAGTTCAAACCTGGCTGAATCCATCGCGTACTGGAACGGCCTGCTGTCTCTGAAGATCTTCGAACAAAGCAGCAAGTCTGTGCTCCTCGGGTTCGACGAAAACCAGGCTAAACTAGAGCTCGTTGATATTGGTAAGAAATCATCCAAATAATATCCCTGTTTGTGTTTTCTCTCGATTTGGAGACGCACAATTAAGAACATTTTGAAAGAGTGCAGATTGAGAGCAAAACAATATTGATACTTTAAGTTATTACGCTTCATTCTCAATGATATTTCTGTACTATATCAGACAGGATGTGATCAAACGCAAACTATAATTATGACATTCGTCGCGTCACATATAAAGAACGCTGGAGTGTCAAGCTGCGTACAAGTAAATTTAACTCGTATTTTGCACGTTATAGGAGTTAATTCTCCTTGCTACTTTTTTAAAGCAGCGTACTAGGAGATTCAACTCCTATTAAATGTGCAATAAGAGTTAAAATTCCCTGTGCGCAGCTTGAAGCTCCAGTGTTCTTTTCACATGACGCGTCCTGTATACTAAGTGCCACACAAATCGGCGGATGGGAAATTATGCGCCGAAAGCTGCGCAAAAACCGAAATATAGGTATGCGCGGGAGCCAGAGAGATGAGACGCCGGGGCACACCCTCCGGCCAACCTCATGCCTCCCGCGCGCTCCCAACGCCCGTGCTCAACACTGCGACACGCGGCGTCGGAATTATGCACACATGCGCAATAAAATTAAAATAAAATTTATATAAAATTGTACCATGATATTAATGCTTCTGTTTGAATCCTTATACAAATAAATCATATTGTTTATAAAAAAAAAAACAAATCGTATTGTTTAAAAAAATTTAGCGAATCACGGCGAAGTGTCATCTGCGGCTAACTTCTCATCCGCCGATTTATGTGTCGCTTAGTATACCTAGCAATTTGGTAAACAATTATGTATTTATTATTTGACTCTGTCTTCAAGGGCTCTACAATTTTTTTTATTCGGAAAATATGCTCTGCAGTCGCAACGGCGTACAATCTGTTCCGATCTGGCTCCGATTTTTCGAAATCCTTTTAATAATAGAACGCTACATTATTTTGAGTGATATAATCCGTTTTGATATATTTCCATGTCCCCAGACTATAAAAAAAAAGTGAGACTCTATTCGCCTAGCTCTCCGAGTTGTGTATGTTTGAAAACTTTGAGTGATTGGAAACGCCACAACGGGACGCGTGTAAATCCATGATAAGCGCAGTTGATGCCATGTCAAACTGCTGATTGCAACATGACTCCTGAAAATTCCTATAAATTTTCCTTTGTCTAAGGGCACGCGAGCTAGACGTAATAGTCATATGAATGTTATCAAATCATTAGATATCTCAGATCTCTATGTGAGATATATTGCGACGATAAGATTGTCTAACGCGTGGAGAAAACGTGCCGGCGCCGGTGTCACGGATGACTGTAAACAGCTTATATGGTGCAATATTAAACATAATGAATGGTACACGCAACAAAAGGAAATACATACGAATATATCTAGTTGTTGTCAATATTATCAATTTTATCGTAATAGACTAGGACGAGTAAATTTTGTAATTGATTGCGAAATAGAAACAAATTAAAAGGGGGATTGCAGGTCTATAATAGTCACCATTGTAATTGATAGCATAGTTCGCATTTTATACAGATTTATACAGATTTTATACAGATAACCTAACCTAACCTAACCGGTCTGTAACTCGCATAATATGTCCGATATGATCCTTCGTACATAATGATTTCCGTTCAATATTTTAATACTATACTCTATAAAATTTAACTTGATCTCTGCGACAGTTACATATTGACATATTTAGAGTTGAGATAGTGGTGGAAAAAATCGATTTTCAAACAATGTTGTAATGAAATCGAAGGAGTAGTTGAAGGTGAGAAATTTTATTTACTTACTATTATTTAAGATCAAGTATGTACACATGTAAATAATGTTATGATATTAATTAAATACTCATAATAATCTAACGAGAATATTTATCGACGTTTTTCACTATTATCGATGCTAATGTAACATAAAATTGGGTTTATTTTAATTACACATGTAAAAAATGTTATGATATTCAAATATACAATAAAATTATGGAAAAATTAAGTTTTATTTAAAATATCGTCAGTATAAACTATCGATATTTTAATTAAAACTCTATCTAAAACTCTGTGGTCACGATCATTCGTCGCCCATCACTAATCGACATGCCTATAAAGTCTGACATTGACAGGTACTGTCTGTACTATTAAGAAATTCAGGACTTCATAGGCGTGATTTTTCTGACAGCTGTCGCAGAGATCAAGTTAAATTTTATAGAGTATAAGAATCTAGCAAAATGACGCACATAAAATCGCGGATTATTATTTATTTCAATTATTATTTATTTATTATTTATAATCTTATTTATAATTATTATAATCAACTCAAGAATTTTCATCATCATCATTCCAGCCATAGGACGTCCACTGCTGGACATAGGCCTCCCCTAATGATTTCCAATAAGAACGGTTGATAGCGGCTTGCATCCAACTCGATCCTGCGGTCCTAATAAGGTCATCCGTCCACCTTGTGGGTGGACGTCCTACGCTGCGCTTGCCGCATTTTCAATCGTATTTTATTATCTGCAATTACAGCAGGTGTCATAAAGCCATCCGACATTTGTTTTGTAGTGTCTTAACCGTTTAGCCATGTCAAAGGGGAAAAGACGGTTTAAAAACTGACACCGGGGCTAGCCAACCGGCGTATACGAATTTACTTGGTGTCTATAACAGCAATTTCATAACTATTTTATTTTGAATGACTTATAGCTGTTGGCCTCTGAAGCCTCTACAATTTACCGGCCATGGGCGAGCGCAGAAGGCGGCTGAGCCCTAAGATTAGGTTATAGGGTGACTAGCGCAAGGGCACCTGAGAAGGTACGGACCTCGGCTTGGGCCGTCACCCGGCGGGGGAGATCAGACTTACCCGGGCACGCCAGAACGGGTGTGCCCGTGGCCCTAATGGGTTGAGCTGGTTGACTATTTGGAGAGAATCTAACCGATCTTCTGACAGATCCTGAGGGTGATTCAATTTCATAATTTCCGTGTCAGCAACATAGAATCATAAGTACGGTGCCATCCTAGATCAGAATAGAAAATAATTTAACCAGTCATGTGATTTGTGCTTAGGAAAACCGAGGTCGAAATCAAATTAAAGGTGTCATGATAATTCAATGCATGCTGTTTTAGTCATGTTGGGTCATCTTAATGTTAGTCATTGTTGACTTCCTCGACTAATATGACGAGGAGGAAAACCGGACTCATTGTGTACTTTTACAAATAGGTACTTTGAAACAAAATGATTTGCACTTTTGAAACTGTAGGAAGCAAATTGTCATTTACTCATTTAGTAAAATGGTCAATGATCATCTTTAAAAGTTATGGAATATCTGAGTATAGTAGCGGAAGACTTTGGACGGACTTCTTGTCGGCAATTTAAGATTTTAGTTGCGTGATCAATTTTCACATAATTAGAACGTCAACATCCTTGCAATAAATTGGGACCCACTTCTCAACAGGTAGTTCTCCTTTTTTTTTAATGCTAAATAGGGCTAAATTTGGCCACCAACTCGCCGCAACAACTGATGGAATTTATTTAATGCTAAATAGGTTTAAAGGACATGTCCACAAAATGTATGGAGGCTGGTATGATAATAATCAAAAATTCTAACCACAACACTCGTTACATTTCGAGAAAGTTCATATTTTTCTGAGTCTATTACAACAGTTAAAAACAAAAAAGAGCCCTCCGATTTTTTTAAAATTAATTATGAATTTTTTAGGATAAATAAATATATTTGGCTCAATAGGTAGAGTATCTCCAGCAACCCTGATTAAATAACCTCCAAATTGTTAAATAAAAGCATTTTTACCCATTAGACACACATTGTAAGTGTTTTTTTGTCACATTGTTCCTACTAACTGGTCACAATGGTAGGTTATAATTTTTAATTTTAGCAAATTAAGAGATGAATGTGGTAGAATCAGCTACGAATGCAAGTAAAATGACGATAGAAGCACTTTATTATTACTAAACTAGAAAAAATAATAAGCTGTATTGTTATTTTTCATACAATTTATTTTTCACATTTAAAAAATAATGGAGGGGTGAAAAAATCTAAATTTAATATTTTTCGAAAGCCCATATAACAATTAAATTATTTTAATTCTATAGTGCATCCCACACTAGGTTTATCTCAAAGAGTTATTTTTGTGATAAACAATTCAAAATTATTCACGGATGCAGGACTCGAACCTTGCGTCTTCGGAACACTAGCCCGACGCTCTGCCCAACTGAGCTAATCCGTAATACTGCATACGCGTCGAATTTTGAAGTGTTTATCATTTAACCAACTTATAGCGTTGGCGGCGCCACCTGTGATACCCGTATTAGACAGGTTATCACTCAATTGAAGTTATAAGAACTTCTGTATATTGACGAGAGATGGCGCACTGCTAAATCAATTAAATTATTTTAATTTTATAGTGCATCCCACACTAGGTTTATCTCAAAGAGTTATTTTTGTGATAAACAATTCAAAATTATTCACGGATGCAGGACTCGAACCTTGCGTCTTCGGAACACTAGCCCGACGACGCTCTGCCCAACTGAGCTAATCCGTAATACTGCATACGCGTCGAATTTTGAAGTGTTTATCATTTAACCAACTTATAGCGTTGGCGGCGCCACCTGTGATACCCGTATTAGACAGGTTATCACTCAATTGAAGTTATAAGAACTTCTGTATATTGACGAGAGATGGCGCACTGCTAAATCAATTAAATTATTTTAATTTTATAGTGCATCCCACACTAGGTTTATCTCAAAGAGTTATTTTTGTGATAAACAATTCAAAATTATTCACGGATGCAGGACTCGAACCTTGCGTCTTCGGAACACTAGCCCGACGACGCTCTGCCCAACTGAGCTAATCCGTAATACTGCATACGCGTCGAATTTTGAAGTGTTTATCATTTAACCAACTTATAGCGTTGGCGGCGCCACCTGTGATACCCGTATTAGACAGGTTATCACTCAATTGAAGTTATAAGAACTTCTGTATATTGACGAGAGATGGCGCACTGCTAAATCAATTAAATTATTTTAATTTTATAGTGCATCCCACACTAGGTTTATCTCAAAGAGTTATTTTTGTGATAAACAATTCAAAATTATTCACGGATGCAGGACTCGAACCTTGCGTCTTCGGAACACGCTTCGTTCGATGCAGTATTACGGATTAGCTCAGTTGGGCAGAGCGTCGGGCTAGTGTTCCGAAGACGCAAGGTTCGAGTCCTGCATCCGTGAATAATTTTGAATTGTTTATCACAAAAATAACCCATATAACAAGTTTTCAAATGATGTATATATCTTCTTGGTTCGATTTTTCTCTGAATAATATACCACTTGTGGACGTCACCTTTGGCCACCGACTCGCCGCAACAACTGATGGAAAGCATAGTTGTGGCCGAAGATAGAGTATGTGGACCTAGAAAGATTCAGTTTTGCCTTGAAGGTATCCAAATTGTAATTGTCAGGAAACAATGACAGAGGCAGGGCATTCGAATACCTGGCGGTCCGCTTTATGTAGGAAGAAACGAATCGCTTAGTATGAGCAGGTGGTATGTTACCTATGACTTACGAGAAGGATAGTCCACCGTAGCCGTGGCCGAAAGCTTGCTAGTTATCACATATTCCACTAGATTATCATCGAGAACACAAAATCATTCGAACATACGTAACTCTCCCTTCGAGCAAATATCTATAGAGTCACAATCGTGCAAAGTGTCCGAGCCAAAACCCTAGCTATGTAGTGGGCAGGCTTTTTAGTTAGTCGTAAGGCGATTGCAGGTTGACTACAACGCTGCGCGATGCCAAAGTGCAAAATGCTCTGTTACAAGCACTAATTAGGTGACATAACGTTGAGATTCGATAAAACGGGTCATTGTGAATTATTTAATGTAAATATCCATCCAGCCGTCTCGTGAATAGAAAAACATTCACTTTACCACATGCTCGGACCAACTATGGTCAACATTCATCGTTATATCGTTTGTGCTCTTCTTATAATAGTATTAGCAATAGTATAGATTTGTTTAATGATTCTGTCTCTTCCTTTAAGAGACACTTAATTTCTGCCTTAAATTTAAATTAATTTTTGTTTTTTTTTTTAGTTTGGTTTTATTTTGTTAATTTTAGTTTCAGTTATGTATTAGGTAATGTACTTTCTTTTATGCATGTTGTGTTCACAACTAGAAGGATATATACTTTGTGTAAGTTTATAATTTTAAGTTATATTTTAGCATAAGTTTTAGCATATATCCAGTTTTGTGAACCTTTAATAAAAAAAAAAATAAGTATGATGTGGCGCTCGGACATTTTTTTACTACTTTCACTTAGGGATTGTGGCTCTGTAGATATTTGCTCGAAGATCTCTCCATTATATTTTCCTTAAGGCGTTAAAAATATTTTAGCTTTAAAAATATTTTAACGCCTCTACTATATCTGTTATTTATTTCTCTCGTCAAAGGCTAGGGTCTGTCGACTGCACACAAAAAATATCTCTTTGGCACAATGCATCCATGCTGACTCCATCGGCTTGCGGCTTCCATCGGAGAGAGTTTTTTAAGCCGATGTGTTTTGCATCTATCTTGTACACGTCACGTTAGAAAAAGGAAAAACAACAACCCTAAAAAAAAAATCTTAAAAAATCCACCAACTATTTAAATTTCAGGCGAGCCAGTGAACCGCGCGAAAGCTTACGGCCGAATCGCGTTCTCGTGCCCATTCGACGAGCAGCCCATCATCGACGAGAAAATCCAAGAGGCGAAGGGAACCATCCTTACGCCTCTCATCTCCCTCGACACGCCTGGCAAGGCCACCGTCAGAGTCATCATCCTGGCCGATCCCGATGGTCACGAGATCTGCTTCGTCGATGATGAGAGTTTCAGGCAGTTGTCTCAGGTAAAAAGACAAATTACCTTAGCACATCGCGTTAGAGTTGACTTTAGATTGGAACCATCCTCACTTCTCTCTACACGCCCGGCAAGACCACCGTGAGAGTAATCATCAGTTGTCTCAGGTAAAAACACCTAAACGCAGCATGTTAGAGCTCACTTTAGAATAGCACCATCCTTACTTCTCCTATCTCTCTCTACACGCCAGGCAAAGCCACCATCAGAGTTATCATCCTGGGCGATCCAGATGGCCACGAGATCTGCTTCGTTGATGATGAAAGCTTCATGCAGTTGTCTCAGGTAAAAACACCCTAACACAGTGTGTTAGAGCTGATTTTAGAATGGCACCATCCTCACCTTATTTCTCTCGACACGAGTCACCGTGAGGGTTATTATCCTGGAAGATAATTTCATCATCTGAGTGATATGTTTTTCCATTGATATTATAATAATGATATAAATGGACTTATTTTCTATTGTATTTGATTAAGTTTCGTATTCTGTTCGTAAAATAGTAGACACAATTTAAATTTCGATGCTGGAACGTTAGGATTATTTTGTTTTATTATGAGTGCCTCCATGTTAATTTAATACTTGAATATCTAATTTAATTTCAGGTGGACCCAGCCAGCGACGCAGATCTCGACAAATTTATCAAGGCGGACAAGTCCAGGGCGTAATGTTAGTATTGTAACCCTCTCCTTTGATATGTACAGTCGGGCAAGGACAATCAACGTAGAACGCACCAGTGAAAGATTCGTCACGTGCTGATATTTAAATATGGCTGATATGAAAATGACGCATTTTTCGTTGAAACCAACGTACGTACAAAACAGAAAACGAATTTAATGTCATCGATGTCCTTTACAAACAGAAATGTATGAAAGAAATTTCATCAACTTTAGTCCTTTCTTAAAATGTTTCTAGAAACCAATTTACTAATATATCATTACTATTTGCTGGCTCTCTTCAAATCTAGCAAGATAATATAATAAATATTTCAGTTATGAATAATATGCTACGTTTGTTTGTCATTGTCCAGCTGTAATTTTGTATTCTCTGCCTTCATTTTGTATTTAACCTAAAGCCATACAGCAAGATATTTGATTACTTTAAAAAAAAATACAAAAGACACAGACAAATAGTTATTACTATTACATGTAAAAATAAGGGTGTTCACTGCTATTTTTATAAAATTTACTCATTTAATTTACTGTACTTTGTATTTAATTCATATAATTTTCCTACCAAATGTTTAATGCCGTTTTCCTTAGCGATTCTGTGTAATTGTTTTTCTTGTTCTTATGATTCGTGTGTTTCCTGTGACCTCGTCGTCATAGCCAATTGTAAAACCAATTTACATAAATAAATAACACTTTACACTTATATGCGACTTTCTGACTATGTACTATGTAGTCAGGTATAGGCCGAATCCGATCATCGCGCAGCTTTCTGTGAGCTTCACTTAGGATTGGATATTGCGCAGCTTGGAGCTAACTTCACATCCGTCGACTTGTATGATTCGATAGTCTGTGCAGATCTGTTCACTCACGAACACGCGCCCCTCCATATTTATTGAATGTAGTTGTACGAATTGTAACCCTCTAACCTAAATGATCATATTTTTTTATTTTTTACTGTCTGTACTATTAGCCTCTACACGCACACTAAGGCGCTATTCAGTGCGACGCGGATGACCTACGCGGATGTCCGCGACGGACGGTCAAATGTATTAAGCATATAAAGTGTGTTCAGTGCGACGCGGAGCGCCCTCGCCGCGTCGCACTGAACACACTTTATATGCTTAATACATTTGACCGTCCGTCGCGGACATCCGCGTAGGTCATCCGCGTCGCACTGAATAGCGCCTAAGGCGTTGTGTACAAACGAGGTCTACGCGTATAAATGCAAACCAATAATTTATTGTGGAGGGGCGCGACTTCGTGAGTGAAACGGTCTATACCTGTATTGCACCGCTGAACATAGATCTAGCCACGAAGGGTGATTGGATCATATCCATTACGCTGGCCCTGTGCGGGTTGGTGAATCCACATACGCCATCGAATTTCTTCTACGGATGTATGTAGATTGCTTTACGATGTGTTCCTTCACCGAAAATTCAGTTATGTGAAAGAACTCACTCATTGGTACGAGACCGGGAATTGAACCCACGCCCTCGCTGGGGCTATTGTAAGTAGGGTGTTGCTACCACTAGACCACCACGGCTTCATAGCCAGATAGTCTCCTCGAAATATATGTTTCAGTATAGAAACAAACATGGCAGCTGTGAAACTAGCTACAAGCTCGCTAAACTCAAGCTTAAGTCAGTATTGGGTTATCCGCAGCGTGCAATTTATCCGTTGAATTTTGTATTATGTACATTGTACAAAGTACATGAATTGCCAAGCGGAGTGAGCGGCGAAACGAAACTTTTATAATACTTATATTTTTGAACTCGTAATATCTTTGTAATAAAATGTCTGAATTAAATAATTTAAAAAGTTGCATAAAGCTATTGAAACAGTCTTGAATATGAAATAATTTATTTTGATAAGGATTAATACCAAGATACAAATTAAGATCCTTTTCCTGCGACGGTATTTCAATTAATTTTTAAGAATAAAAGAACAGTTATTACGGCTTAACTATAATAGTTAGATATATGCTGTCGCGACATTTTTTATAAATTATGGTGTGTTCTATAAAGTCGTAGTACATTATTTTATTCCATCATCAATAGTTTTCGCAGCGCACGCGACGTAAGGAATTTTTGAGGTCTTTTTTTTACACCTTATGTTACATTATTGGATTTTTAGTAAAGATCCCTAATTTTTAAAAAAAATATAATATAGCCTATGTTACTCGGGGATAATGTAGCTTTCCAAAGGTGAAAGAATTTTTGAAATCGGTCCAGTAGTTTCGGAGCCTATTCATTACAAACAAACAAACAAATCTTTCCTCTTTATAATATTCACAGCCGCCAAGAAGTTTGGTTCGTCGTTTACAAATTGAGCGGTACGCTTGCTGTGTGGCGATAGACCTTAGCTTAGTATAAAGTTCTCTGGGCTGGGTACTTCTATATATTTATAAGTATAGTACTGTAGTTACAAGACAGATTTGATCTGCTTTTAATTTAAATACATAATTAGCTCACTATGCTCGTATCTATAGATTATTTTAACACTCAATACTTTAAGCCGCCATACAATCTCAAAATACCTGTATAGAGCCCTAGTTAAACTGACTTTTCTCCATCAAACCTTGAAGTTGTCGAATAAAAATAAAATGCAGAATATTGTCAAAACTATACGGTAGGGAATTCAATGACTCGAAACACAATTCAAAAAACTTCGCTCGATAGAAATTAAATGCGAAGATACCGCTGTTTAGAACAAATTCATGATTTCTAAGAAAGTTTATTGCATTTTTGGTCACTTTTCTACACGTTTACAATTTTTTTTTAAATCTGTTTTTTATGAATTGAACTATAGTTTTCATCCATAAAATTTAGGAAAAAGTGGTGCGTAATATCAATTTTACATTGATTTTTGAATGCGAAATCGGGAGAAACCGGGGGCGTATTGGTCTTCACCCGCTCATATGAAAAATTACGCTGATACTATGGCGCCTTAATACGGTTACGCGTAACAACGGCACTAGGCCGAATAGAGCTACTTTTACATTTGTTAAACATGACAGTGCAACCTTTACAAATAACTACAATAAATCTATACGTAAAATTTTAGTATAATTATCTTTTTAAACGTAATTTTTTTTTGCTATTTCAGGGGTGGTCCTGACCCTTAAGTATTATTTATACCTTTCGAAAACACGTTGTATTTGATAACTTAGGTCTCCTTAAGGACATTATACTCTATAAAATTTAACTTGATCTCTGCGACAGTAGAAGATTGACATTTTTAGAGTTGGGATAGTGGAGGAAAAAAATCGATTTTCAAACAATGTTGTAATGAAATCGAATGAGTAGTTGAAGGTGAGAAATTGGATTTCATTTACGTGCTACACCCTAGACCGCACATCTGCTTAACATCAGGCAGTGTGTAGTCAAACGCGAATATATCGGAAATAAAAAAAAAAAAAAAACTTACTATTATTTAAGATCAAGTAAGTATGTACATATGTAAATAATGTTTGGATATTAATTTTATACTTACTCATAATAATGTAACGATAGTATTTATCGACGTTTTTCACTATTATCGATGCTAATGTAACATATAATTGGGTTTACTTTAATTACACGTGTAAAAAATGTTATAATATTACAATATACAATAAAATTAATGATAAATCAAATTTTATTGAAAATATCGCCAGTATAAACTATCGATATTTAATTAAAATGCTATCTAAAACTCTGTGGTCACGATCATTCGTCGCCCATCACTAATCGGCATGCCCACAAAGTATGACATTGACAGGTACTGTCTGTACTATTAAGAAATTCAGGACTTCATAGGCGTGATTTTTCTGACAGCTGTCGCAGAGATCAAGTTAAATTCTATAGAGTATAGTTTCTTTTTCGGATGATCAAAAACGTTTGAACTCTGTTTATAAAATATTCGTTTAGCTAGGTCATTTTGATTTCATCCTATTTTGTGTAACCCTGTTGTTGTACTACACCTTGTATTATTTATAATTAAGTATTAATTATCATTCCCCATTTATTTATAACGTAAGATTCAATTTTGCACATGTTTCTATTAAATATATTCATGTTATGTACGTATAATATTTATACTTAATTAAATTTTAAATGCAGTTGCAAATATGTATTTTTATTTTATTTCAGTAGGTTAATTAGTAGCTATCTACTAGTATAACAGTAATTTCATTGGTAACTGTAGTATTTTGCAATAAAGTTATTGTAATAATGCATTTTTAGTATAATAATGCATTTTTAGTATAATCCATAGTTAATAAACTTACCGCCCCCTACCGCCTAAGCAATACCAAATGTAATAGCAATCGTCATTTTAGTCATTTGGCACCGCCTATGTGACGTTAGCCATCAATTGCTTTGCGCGGATTGCGAAAGCAATCGTTGAATGAACAACTTTGGTGGCTAACGTCACATAGGCGGTGCCAAATGACTAAAATGAAGTCCTAAACGATTGCTATTGCTTTAGGCGGTAGGGGGGCTGATCATAATATCATCACGATATGGTTAAAGAAAAATAAGCACTTCGATACCATTTTCCTACTTTTTTGTAGAAAGAAAGAAGTGGATAAGGCACATATGACATATTTTGATCTTTTACTAATTCTATTCTATGTTTTGATTTAGGCGTTATAAAATGAAGAAGACCTTGAGGGGCATTTATGGCTAAGCGCTACACTTAACGTATACGACCCGGCTGGGAGTCGAATGATGCTTTATTTGTCCTAGCAGCAATTTCGGAAGCAAAAAGGCATAAAGGAAATAAATTCTAGTCAAAATTAACCCCTTACTAAACTACTTGTACTCTAAGCGTGAGCACTACCTATACGCTCATAGCGTAGTTTGACTATACTCTTTAAAATATGGCTTGATCTCTGCCACAGCTGTCAGAAAAATCACGCCTATGAAGTCCTGAATTTCTTAATAGTACATACAGTACCTGTCAATGTCATACTTTATGGGCATGCCGATTAGTGATGGGCAACGAATTATCGTGACCACAGAGTTTTAGATAGAGTTTTATTTAAAATATCGGTAGTTTATGCTAACGATATTTTAAATAAAACTAAATTTATCATTAATTTTACTGTATGTTTTAATATCATAACATTATTTACATGTGTATACTTGATCTCAAATAATAGTGAGTAAATTGAATCCAAATTCTCACCTACTCGTGTAACATTTGGCTCAAAGGCCGTGTTACCAGGCCATAAACTAAAAAAAGGCACGCCGCCAGCTTATTTGATACGAACCTCTTCTCCTTAGTACGAGTGCCGACGCCTTGTATACCTCACGTGTTTTCCGTTATCATTACTTTGTTTTTGTTAATTTGTTGAGTTTTGTTATTATTGTTAGTTTCTTGTTGGCATAATGCCAATTTAGTAAAGTTTGTACTTAACTAAATTAAACCCAATTATATTTTACATTAGCATAGATAATAGTGAAAAACGTCGATAAATACTATCATAACATTATTATAATTTATTTAATTAGTATCATAACATCATTTACATGTGTACCTACATACTTGATCTTAAATAATAGTAAGTAAATAAAATCCAATTTCTCACCTTCAACTACTCATTCGATTTCATTACAACATTGTTTGATAATCGATTTTTTCCATCACTATCCCAACTCTAAAAATGACAATCTTCTATGTCAATGTCACTGTCGCAGATATCAAGCTATCTTTTATGCAGTACTAGTTTTACCCGCGGCTTCGCCCGCATGATATTTTGATTTTGACGCAATATCATTATAATTTATAGCCTATATATAAGCTATATTATAGCAAAGTTTCATCTCAATCCGTTCAGTAGTTTCTGCGTGAAAGAGTAACAAACATCCATACATCCATCCATCCATCCACCCTCACAAACTTTCGCGTTTATAATATTAGTAGGATAGATATTTGTGTCTCCGAGCACCGAAGTTAAGCAACGTTCGGCACGGTCAGTCTTTGGATCGGTGACCGCAGCCGGCATTGCGTCGTTCGCCATACAAAGCCGCGAACGCGACATTCGTATAATTTTACACGAGACAAAAAAAAAATTGGGGAAGACACTGTACATTGTACATATACTATTATTTTACAACTGATCGCCGCTGTCACTGAGATTATCGGCATCAAGAAAAATATACCGCTTTGTGTAAATAATTATAATAAGTACTTATAGAAAATCGAAAGTCACTGAAATCAGGCGATTTGGCCTAGTGTGAGTTTCAGGGTAGGTACATTAAATATTGTAAATATTCTATAAATACATCTACTAAATATATAAGTACTAACATTCAATAATAAGCATTTACTAACACCTTGTAAGTAATACTTTAGCTCAAATAAATTGTTTGCAGTAATAGAAAACGCAAAAATATGCTCAGAAACAGCTTTATTATATATCTTGGTTACCTTTTCAGTTGGTACCTACTTTCCGAATAGGCTATTTGACTAGTTTTTGGAAATCGTTTTAAATGATTCGTTAGTACATAATAAGCACACTACATTTATATTTCCGAGAGATCTAATGTAGGTATTAGCAATGAAAATCAAGTTTTAAAGAATAGATATTCAAGATCCCGCCAAGACGACATTCTGTAATGGTGCTGGTTTGTGACGTCACACACTAGTAAATAGCAGTTAATACTAATAAATACGCTAGTTCACATCTAAAAATTGACAAAAAATACTTTAAAAGTAACTTACAGATCCAATAATATTACTCCGTTACGTTACATTGAAGGCCCCGTTTGTTTTAACCCTTTAACCATGTCAGAGACTTTCAGGCGGTTAAAATTGACACCAAGGCTAGCCGAAAACTACTAGTCTTACAAGTAAGTTAGTTCGGCCTGTACGAACTAACTTACTTGCTCAAAACCACAGCATGTCGTGTCAAGATTTCCCTATAAATTCTGCAGCCCTTCGAAAGTTTTCCCGAAAGAGCCGAAGTCATCAGCATACTTACGTAACCTCCATAATCAAATCGTGTTATACCTAAGCGAGCGCTTTTTGTGGCGTTATTTCAAATTTGACTATAATCGGTCTGTGAAAGTCACGAGTTATTTCTGTATGGGTATTAGTAAAGTTCTTTCGCTATATCATGATTGCGTTAGTTGCACCCAATTCTAAAAATGTCATCATAACTAAGTTAGCCTTTCAATAGTTTCTGATTTTGAACTTAGGCCTATCCTCGAAGTGGATAATAATTTTAATCGTTATCGCTAGCGCTTGAAGTGAGAGTAGTATGCTGAATGTGAGTTTTGTCGTAAACATGACGCGCTCTTCGGCGAGCCCGTAAGCATGTGATTTGTATGAAGGAATGTACAACGCCACTAGCGGCGCGTTTTTGAAACAACAAGTTCATACAAATTACATGCTTACGCGCTCGCCGAAGAGCGCGTCATGTTTACGACAAAACTCACACTCAGCATATAGGATAGGAAATATAAATTGTAAGTCCATAATTCTTGCTTTCAATTCATCAACATTGATTTAAAAAAAAATCTGAGCTTGTGGTGGAATAGAAGTGTGACTGCTGGTCTTTAATTGGCTCAACCTGTAAGCATTGCTGTGCTGTTTAGTGTAGGTATTATAAAATAATGCTTGCAGCATGCCGAGCACGCTGCCAACTGGCAATGGGCTTGATCAATGGAATTATCTTTATCAATGGAATTTACTTTCAGTTAATTAATAGCTATTCGTTGTTTAGCGAGCGTACTATAGCGCCTTTACCTCCTTACAACACATTTCTCGGCGCAAGGTATCGATGCGGTAGTACGAACGGCGCTACGGACTATAATTTAGCGATAAACGTCTAAATATATACCACGAAACGTTTAGTCGAGCCAATGACTTGGTCGTATTGATTTTAGGTTGGGCTGCACAAGCGAGAGATGGCGGAGAATGGCAAAAATTGAAAGAAACGCGGAATTTTGCAACATTACGATACTGCGTTGATAATGTGCTACATCTTAGATAGCATACCTATATCCTTAACGTCAGGCAGAATAGTAAAAAATAAGCCCATTTAGAGCAAAATAACGTTTTAGACAACAGGAGACTTCATAATAACAATTTTGGACAATAATACTCAAATCAAATGTTTATTTATAGATTTTAAACAGGTGACAAACTAATGAATATTGAAACTGGAACATTAATAACAATCTTTGGCTGGAACAGTCGCAAAATAAGCTAATAGGGATCTAAAACCACTATTGACCAGAGACATAGATTGCTAGATTTCCTCTGGCAGGCGACTATATTATCTTTTATTAAAATCTGGCAGGCGCTACACTTACCCTCTGAAATAATAACTAGGTAGGTAACAGCTCGTGTTGCGATTAGATAACATTTTTTTTTATTTATTTAGGCTTCACATTGGTAACTGCATTAACACTTACAATATATAACTTAACTTACAACATAGAACTAAGCTAAATGCGTCACCTTTCGGAGGAAGCACCGCATGTAATTACCTACTACTTCTTATAAAACAGTATGCACACTACTAACTTAAAAAAAAAATACAATTATAAATTAGTGCGATGAGAAGAGTTAGAGAGCGTGGTTGACCACGCGGTCATGATTGAGTTTAAATTAATTTTAAATTTCATTAATGAATCTCCGAAAATATCGAACTTGTTGCGAACATTGTTAAAACATGCGGTTAAAACAACCGGGACCTACAAGTTAACGTGTCATCCGAGCCGCGGTAGCGCTCAGTTGGAAAATGCCACCGCGGTCACCCATCCCAAGACTGACCGTGTGAAACGTTGCTTAACTTCGATGATCGCTGACAAACACCTTGTCACACTACGCTATGAACGGTTAAAGAATGTGACATTTCAGGAAAGTTTATTTATTTAATTCTCGTATTTCGGGGTCACTTGCGAATCTCGCTTCCCGCTCCGCTCATGTGTTAACCCTGCCCTAAATCGGGTCGCGAAACCGCACGTTCGCGTGACGCGGTGCAAATTACCCCACTCGGATGGCTCCAGCAGATAACCCTGCCTCGGCCGTGCCCGTTCGCTCGTACTGAGAAATTTTAAATCTCAGAACTATTCCAAAGAATATTATTATGTGCTGTACAATTTATAAGTGATATTTACGGAATATAAGATTAACATTGATGACGATTTAAATTTAAGCTGGCTGGTAGTGTTTACACTTGCCGGTACAGATTTCAGCAATCTCGCTGCCCGCTCCGCTCATGCGTTAATCCTGCCCTAATCCTGGTCGCGAAACCGCACGGTCGCGTGACGCGGCGCAAATTACCCCACTCGGATTGCTCCAGCAGGCAACCCTGCCCCGGACGTAGGTACCCATTCGCTCGTTCCGTGAAATTTTAAATCTCGGGACTGTAAAAAATATGGTGTTGCAAAATACTTGTCTATTCATCAAATCCCAAGCGTGGCAATGATGGAAAATGAAATATTAGCACTAGGAAGCAACTACTTACATAGCCTAGCCAGCTATAGGCCTATAAAAAGATTTAACTTTTTCTAGAATCTAGACCATTCTTTGATTCTATTCGAATGCCTTGATACCTACTCACCAAGACGCGCCGCAGAAAGCACAGGTAGTCTTCCTTATTTACCTACATATTTCGTCGTTCATCGTTTGTTGATTTGAAGGTAGTTTTTGCCTGCTCAGCGCTACTGCCCCAATCCCTTACACTAAGTGACGAAATTGCATGGTAGTGCGTCAGCGCAAACTACCCCCTCTACTTGCACGCACTCCCTGCGCCTGTTCAGTTTTATTAAGCAAATTCTACCAGCACATACCCTTTTTCTTCTGTTCCTATTCTCCGCTTCTTCAAACCCAACATAGTCTCTAAGGAACAGTCTCGTGACGGTCACATTGCCTCGGCCAGCTTACTCCAGCACCGTTCTCTGCGCCTGTTCCATCTTATTAGACACCTCAATACAATAAAAGCGAAAACTGCCTTCAAATCAACCTATAACTTTTGGGTAGCTTTGTCCCGTTCTCTGTTTCTGCCCCAGTTTCCCTCCACGTCGAATTACGAAACTGCACGGTCACGTGACAGTGCAAATTGCATCGGAAAGGCTTCGGCAAGCACCCTCTTCCCTGCGTCTAGGTATTCCATCTTAATATACATCTGAGAGCTTAGTACAATTAAAGCGGGGAATAACTGCCTTCAATTTTTTTCCAACCTATAATATTCGAGGGTAGTTTTGATCCCGCTTCTGCCCCATAACTGCTCGGTCGCGTGACGACTCAAATTGCTCCGCCACGCCTTCTCTGCGCCTATTCCATCTTATTAAACATCTTAACACATCTCAGAACAACAAAATCGGGCAAAAACTGCCTTCAATCTCTACCTGTATCTAATATTTGTGGGTAGCGGTCCCGCTCTCCGGCCTCCGCTTCTGCCCCAATTCCCCCTAGACCGAGTCGCGAAACTGCACGGTCGCGTGACGGCGCAAATTGCTCCGGCACGCACCCGCACCCCTTCCCTGCGCCTGTTCCGTGACTTTCGATAATTGCACATAAATCTGCGACGGTTGTGACGATACTGCAGATAAGGAGCCAGTTGATTTATTGAACGGGAACCTCTTCCCGTAACTAACTTGGGAAGACGGAAATTATTTTTATGTTTAATACGCATCAGTACCTACCTAGGTGTCGTAAAGTTGGCGAGTGCGCTAGCGTGATTTCACTAAGTCAGCGCGCGAGTTTTTTTCGGTCTTTTGGCATTTACAGATAAACTGTTCGTTGTAAGTAAAAAAGAACTTATTTAGCGACCATGAATATAGTTTTAACGTGGTATATACACCTGAAACCTAAATAGTGGCCAGTTTAAGCATAAGATGCTTTAGGTTTCAGGTAGAGTCCACTAACTAAAAATTAAGGTGTTGATGCACTTTCGTGCATAAACTGACCACTAATTTGGTTTTTAGATGAAGATATGTAACTCTTAAAACTCTATAAAAAAAAACTTAGCTATTGCCACGAAATGATTAAATTAAATTCAATTCAATTCTTTATTTCCTTAATAAATAACATTACATTTTACACCAATACTTTACTTATTTTACTTTTAATACTTAAAAAACATTTAGGTATACAAAAAATGTGACAGTGCTAAATTTACTCACTTAAATAAATAACTAATAGACAAGTTGGTATAACACTCTTTAAAACCTTGTTGAATACTTATCAAATTGAATGATTAATAATACCTATCTATAGAAATTATTCTAAAATAGAGTGCTTTTCACTGTACAGTAAAGAGTTATTTACAAATATGGACCATTTGTCGGCGAAAACATCAACCTGTGTATGTGTGAACACCAGCGCATTGAGGTGTCGGTGTGCTCGCCAGATGGGGGACTGGTCTCGCGCCACAGTGCGCGGGGGTACGGAGGAGAACAGTGGTACTCGACCGCTGCGGAAACGGGTGAGGTTCTCTGGTACTGAGAGTCGACTCACCTCTGACAGCAGAGTGGGGCAGTTTAATATACCGTGGAGGATTCTGTACATGGTTAGAAGGAGATCATGCGTTCGGCGTGTTTCTAAAGAATTAAATCCTAAGGCCCCCAGTACATATTTAGATGGATATAAATACGGGTAACCATACATTTTTTTGTTTTTTCTACATGATGATGATGACTCTTAAAAGCTACCTATTCATGGCCGCTAAATGAGTTTTCATAAACTTAAAATGAGTAAGTATATATAGTTTTATATATATGTTGTACAAGGGAAAATAATAAAAGAAAAAAAAATCGCGCTCTGATCGAGTCAATCAGCCTTAAGTTAAGTGAGCTTCTTCATGATAAACACCGAAGCGTCGTTAAGCCGTTAAGACATCATAAACAGTTACAATAACTACCAGTCATATTTTTCTATCTATCTTTATCTCGTGACTGGTCAGTGAAGGGGAATTGTAAGGGATAGCTGGTCAAACTATATCGCAGGTATTTGAAAAATCAGAAAAGTCGGAAACTAGAGTCGAGGAGTGAAGCTTTAGCTTCTGGACTTTTAAGGATAAGAGTAAATAAACATGGGGATGTGTTACAGTTTTGGTCTTAGCCACAGAAATGCAAATCAAACTCTAGAACTCTAAAAATCCAGTACCTATTAAGAATTCTTGAGCAGATTGTAGGTATTTAAGAAAAATGCAGATCAGATCCCACTGATTAACTCAGGAAGTCAGGACAAATTGAACAATATTTTTTACAATATGTGCCGAGCAGTCCAGTGCGCTGGATGTAGGCCCCTTCTAATCGGCCTTATTGGAAATCCATGGGTGGAGGCCTATGTCCAGTAGTGGACATCCTACGGCTGATAGATAGATAGATAGTCCAGTGTAGAGCAGCGTCTATATTACCATTAAATTAAGCAGCAGGTGCATGAATATAAGTGCAAATTTTACTCAAGCGTGAATCGTCTCGCTTCACTGGCTATAAGCCTCCGGTGGGTCTATTAGACGTTATTTCCTGCCGGTTATAAAACTTCTCTATTATAATACTCATAAAGTTCTAGTTATGAGACTGCTTCCTACATCGCTACGGCATTGTTGACATGGGAAAGTACTCCAATCAGTAGGTAGTTATTATTCATTGGGGGTAATTTATGCTAAATGAATCGGTCATACATATTATGTAATTTGCAATGGAGAAATGCAATTACGTATACTGTTTTTTTTAAGCATAGTCGTACGTTCAGCAAGTTTTCTTTTTGCTATCGTGTTATTGATGTTTTCGTCGATTTTTTATGTCAGCAATAATTATTTTACGGTGACCGTAAACGCAGGTGAAACCGCAGTAAAAAGCTCCCTACTTTATCATAAAACCCCAATTAATGGGGATCCGAGCGGGGACATAATCCACGTCCAATTACGAAATCTGGGCGATTATCGGGACCTGGATCAGGATTAGGGCGCGCGGCGCGGACGGTATCACGTCGATAATAGATCCCCGACCTGTCATAAATTTCATTGCAATCGGGGAGCCGGCTGATCAATCGGGCGCGCGGGGGGCGGGCGGCGGGCGCAGGCGCGGGCGGGCGCGGCCCGGGCGGCGGGCGCGCGGCCCGGCGCGGCAGTGCGCGAGTCGCCGCCGCCTGCCGCGCCGCCGCCATGGCCGCGCCGCGCGACACCCGCTGACCGCAGCGACCGCGCCCGACGACTCGCTCCGCGGACGCGCGCCCGCCCGACGCCGGCCCGAGCCACGCCGCGCCGAGCCCCGCACCCGCCGCGCCCGCCGCTAGGTAACGTACAGAGCGCGCCGAGCCGTGCGGAGCCGCGCGCGCACCGCACCCGCGCGCCCTCCCTCCGTACATGACGCTACATAGGTAACGATATCTACCGCGCTGAAAACACAGTGCTTCGGCCGGGCCGTCTCTCGCTGCGTCACGGCTGTCGACTGCCTCGGACTCTTCCCTGCTAGGATCCTAGGCCCGGCGTGCGCCCGCATCCGGCCGGCGGTCGCGTGTTGCGCATCCGACAGCTCCGATGCACTATCGGTCAGTTTCTTTTATTCTATCCCGAACGGCGACTTCGCCTCGATCGCCACCATCGCCCGCATCTACCGTAGCTCCGCTTGGCTCGCCGTCGGGGGAACCTTTTGGCTGTTACATAATAAAATAATAGATATTAGCTCGCTTTTCAGTCATCATTATGTAAGGATTTCTGTTAAAAACGCGCCGAATCATCGCTTTTCAGGCTTCGCGTTTCCGAAGTTGGGGGGTGTGAAACTAGCTTTGTCCTTGGGGAGAGTCACAGACGCTCGCTGCGAGTGAGACGAGAGTGGCTGGGGCTATCGATTGGGCGAGGTACTAGACAAATCTGACCTTTTTCTAGGTAGCTAGAAGTGTCGTTTGTAATTAATGTTATTAGAGAGCCGCAGAGAGACGTTGCGGAGGTCAAATTAGCGGTAATCAGAGGTAATTTGTCTCTAACGACTATGATCTGACTCTAAGGACTGTAACATGACGAAAGTAGATTTCTTTCTCTACATTACTTAGAAGCTTGAAAAACTACTACGCTTTGTACGTTCAGTACGATGTTTTGGTTTATTTATTTTATTAACGTTATAAAATATACCCAACAGCATAAAATCACACCGTGCCCTACCTTTGCGAAATTGCAGTGCAATTTCAGGCCCATACCCATAAACATCTCGTCTTTTATAAATAAAGTGAAATTCTGGTACAACTTAATCATCACCATAAATGATAAACAAGTCGACTGCTCGACCACGAGCCGAAATTTTGCGGTCACAGCTCTCCCAAACCAACTTGTGTATAATATTTACCGTAATCTCGGCCGTGATGTTCCGGCAGACGTGTTTTATTGGTTTCTTCGTAATATTATTTTTACGACTGGTCGCGGATTAGACGGACTTGGTCGGAAATATAAGCTTTAGTTTTAGTAGCTGATGTGTAATTTTTTATTCGCCAATCAAAGAGTAAAGTACTCACTCTCTTAAATTCGTTTCATTAAAAAAGTTGATTCTTAAAGACCAAGAATACTAAAAACACCTAAGTAATTTGAAATAGGATTTCTAGGTCTAGCTCTGAAATAACCTTGGCTAAAGTAGCAGCTTTTCTTTAAGGTAGTATAGAGTATTAGACAGCCCACAAAACTCAGTACTTTCCATTTGAAATTTTACCTATATCGTTTTCTTGTACGTAATAATCAACTCAAATTCTTTGTAAAGATTTGAATAGACCTGCCTCATGTATATACCTACTACTCACGTCAATCGCTGAGCTATCATCGCGTACTATGAATTCGATTCATTCAACTCTACACACTATGTAAAAAAAGCTTTATTTATCTTTTCTCATAATTTTTTCCGAGATTTTGATCCAAATCAAAGAATCTCTGTCGAGTTACTGGGAATCGATTTCTTTGTTCCTTTACGAAAATATTCTGTGGATGAGTAGACTCTACGCGAGGAAGAATTTCATGCCGCGGCACATTCTACAATACGCTTTTTAAGTTGATTCGGTATAGCTATTCTATTAGCTATATATAGGTATAAGCTACGTTTCTTCTGTTTTAACACTATAACAATAATTTCGAACTTAGAGGGTGGTTATTTCATTCATCATCCGTAGTACGTAGTGTTATTATATCTTCTTTGTTCGTAGTAAGAACGTTTATTATGAACTTAAATGATAACATCGATGATGATAGCGAACTTTTATTATAAGACCAAACAAGAAATCGATAAAATCAATTATATATCTACCATGTGCGACTTTAACTACAAATCATTTAAATTAATTTGTAATTTGCTACGCTTGGCCTCCTTTTTTTACGAGGGGGAAATCTTCCAAAGATGCCCGACCGCTTTAGGGTGCAGTCGGGTTATTTTATTTTTATTTTATTATCTTTGGGTTGCCAAACGGCCTTCATACAAAAAAGTCTATAAATAATTCTAAAAACACTTAGGCCAACGAAGGCTACCACTTATAGAATAATAATATTGGTGATTAGAAAATGGAAAAGTGAAGAAAATTATACAATATAACATAAGCAAAGACTACAAACAGAAACTCACAAGTTTAGAATGATTGCTATAACAGAGAATAGGAAGAGATGGAATAAAAAGTTAATAGTTACTGTGGAGGGGATGGCTGAGCATGGGTTTAGTATGGCAGACGACATGCGCATCCATCCCCTCCACAGCACCCTCAGCACTAGTCGCTACACTTACGTGCCGCTGTCTGTAAAATGAAGATGGACGATTTTACGAACTGTGTCAGTACCTATTCACTACCACTTGCTATAACAGAGAATAGGAAGAGATGGAATAAAAAGTTAATAGTTTTATACATTAGAAATTCAACAAGAAGCATGAGATCTGCTACAATTTTAATAAATAATTTAACAGTTATGTGGTATTGTACCCACTAAAACCCCCTCGGTGGCCAGACTTTGTGCCTTTTTGGGAGCTCTGGGATCTCCAAAATGAACGCACCGCTGCTCGCGCCACTTTGTGTGTCTACTCGCCTGGTAGTAGAACCAGGCTTGTACGGTCCTGTATGACAGCGTTGCCACAAACGCTGCCGTCCTCCTCCGGCCCACTTGAGTGGATGGCCAGAGCCTCAACTCTGATCACCCCCGAGCCCAGAGGTCCCCTTTTAGTAGGCTCTTACTACATGTAGGAGATACCGATGCCGTATTCTAATGCCCCGGCATCAGGGCAAACGCTTGGCACCCTAAGTTGTCATCATCATCATCGTGAGATTTAATCTAAACCGCTATTGGACGACGGTTTTTCTTTGTTGATTACGAACGCGAACGAGAGAACGAAGTGAGAGAGGTTTCCTTTTTAATTTGTCGATTTTGCTTTCGTCTGTCCGAATGTTGATTTTCCTCGGTCGGACCTTTATGTCGACGGCGATTTTTGATTGAAAATCTCCACTTCCACTCTGCCTCAGCAGATTCCACTCCATCATTTGTTGTAGCGCTATTTATCAATCGATTTCTATAATATTTGGCAAGATCGTTTAGTATCTTTATTTAAATCCTAACTAGATTTGCGAGTTTGAATAAAATCTGTCAAGATCGAGTCAAGAGTCGCTTAGGAAGGTTCAGTCAAAGAGTGTGCCGCGAGGTCTACTGTTCGGACAACAACTACTTAGTTATTATCATTCATTTATTTTATTGTTTCCATCCATTCGCACTCTGAGAATTATAAACATTTAACCGTAAGCCATAAATATAAAAGCTGCTAGAATCATCCGAGCAAGCTACTATTTTAATGCAATCTCAGCTTAATCTGCGTTCGCTTTCCGCTTCGCTTTTCTGCTGTCACTTCAACTCCCCAACGTTTTATACCCAGCAGTTTGATCTTCCACAATTAAATCTTTATGTAGCAAAAGCCTGCTCTCGTCGCACTATCATTAAATTCTCATTCTTTTCATGCATAGAAGTTTCACAAAACAAAACACTCGGTTTAAACTTGACATCATCTAAGCAAATAAGAATGGATATCTCGGATTATCTTTAGACCTTCAAGGGTCTGTGGATGATCCAATTGCTTTCTATGTAGTAGTAGTGTAGTATTGTCATTAATAAAAAGCAAACATGTAAAAGTTTGGTTGATTATAAAACATTAGCAAATAAGAAAGTTAGTTGTACCTACCATAGATTAAGTATGTACTGACCATTAATACCAACTACCAAGTATAGTGAACATTAAGTACCAACTTGTTTTTCGTATTAGAACAAAATTGTAGAACAGCTTTAAACTAATTCCAAACACACAAAAGAAATGTTATATTCAACCAAGTCAGGCTATAGTCGGTAGAACAACTCTAAGCCTCACGGTTTTCTGCCAGTGTCTTACATGTATGGTATGATATGATAAAAGTTATCTTCAATTTGATCTAGGAATATACTAATAACTATTGGCTCCATATATTTCATCGTAGTCATCCATTACATACATTTTACGCAGTTTTTGTGTTCATAACCATGAGTGTAATAATAATTGCAAGCTTATTTTTGTTTCGCTTTTGTATACCCCTGGATAGTTAAGAATCAATCGAGCTTACCTGTTAAGAAAAGATTGATGATAATTATCCGAAATCACCGAAAAAGAGACTGCATAGCTTCATTCATCTATTTATTTATGGAATTAATACACGCGCCGGGGACGCTCTGCAACTGACTAATGTGATGAGGATAATAATAGTGAAACAGAAGTTGTCATAATCGGTAGAGTCCTCATTCGCAAGTTCCAACTTTGTCCTCGGTAGCCCAACAACAGACAGACAGTATATTTTTATTGCCTACTTGCTAATACACAGTTTACGAGCGACCTGAGATTTCCGGCAATCAACATTAGGCACTGAAATTTTACGCTTCCACCGCAAGATATATTTTATGAACGCAATGAAGTATTTATGTAGAATATCGAACATAAAATAATCAGCAGAAAAACGTAATAAGTATTCTGCTGTAAAGCTTATAGGTGAAACATACAACCTCGGACCTCTGAGGTTTAATTGTTATTGAAGTATGTTGCATAGCTGTTGGATGATATGCCATAAGGGAAATTACAGACAAGAGTTTTTGGACTTAACTGTTAATTAAGTTACCCTAATTCTTGGTAGCCTTTTCTTTCATATTTTTAATTATGTCAGACTATATTCCGTATTCAGGTAAATTACGACTCGCAACCTTCTTTATCCCACTGCTGGGTATAGATAGGTCTCTCTCTCTGTCTATTCAGGTTTGATCCTAAAATGCTACCTAATATCACCATACTGAAAACATATACAGGGTTATTTTTAATCAATTAGCATGCTTTTAGGGGCTTTTTCTGTGTATCAAAACTAACAACTTTTGTTAAACTACTTTTTATACTATATATAACGGGACTGAACTCACGTGTGGGGATAGTCGTAACGACTATAGTTTCGGTCGCATTCGGCGACCTTTCTCAAGTTGGCGAGTGCTAGCACGCGGAGCCGTCTCGCAATGCACTGCGGGCTGCGGCGCGTAGCGCTCGCGATGACAGCGGTTGCGGTGGTGGGGCGGGGGCGGGTAGAGAGGATTGTTGTGTCGGCGCGCACTGAATATCCTCTTCGTCGGTGTCCTGGTATACGTCGGGGATACTCCAGCACACTGAACTCACTATGTCTCCACCAGTTCCACGGTTAAGTCCTTTGGATTCCTGAAGACACGGTTTCCACGTCGGTGGCAGTATCCATCCCCCGTCTCTATTGAAGTTAGGGCGTCTGCTAATCTCAATAGCCTCCCTAACTTTACGGGGCACGAAAAACTTCTCTCGCGCTAGCACCTTCGCTTTATCAAATCTGATGAAGTGCTGTGCATCGGAATCGAGAGTGTGTTCTACCACCGCGGAACCGAACACTCTCGACTATCCCCACACGTGAGTTCAGTCCCGTTATATATAGTATAAAATGTGTGAAAACCACGTTAATTTCCATAATAAACTACTTTTGTCAAAACTCAAAAAAAATTTTGTTGTTCCATAGAAAAATACCGTTCACCCGCCACAAAATGTATGGAACAGCTGTTTTTTTTTTAGTTTTACAAAAATCGTAGAACAAAAGTTCTTTTGATGTACAGAATAAGCCCTTAAAAGGATGCTAATTGATTAGAAATAACTCTGTATAGAATTATATGAGTAGAACAAAGAAAGATCACACACCGACAAGCGCACCGTAGGACACCCACACACCCATACTGTAGTTAGGAGGGTCAGGACCGAAACTACGCACTAGATATACTTACCAATCGTATTATAAATCTGTAAAGGTTTGATATATCCAGCAGTCATACGGAGAACGTCTGCGATACATGAATAGGCGCACCTATCAAAGACAAACTTTCAAATCGCAGCAATCAATTAACACATCTATGTATGTATACACAAAGGGTGCTCCGTACTATCATCAAATAACTTAATGTTTCATCATTCCGTACTTGGCGTTCTAATGAGCTAACCGTGTCCAGCGAAACTAGCCATAACGTCGATTCATAGTTCGTGTTTACCTTATGTATTTAGAGAGAGATAGAGAGGCGCCATCAGCATTGTTCGAAGCGTTACCAAAAACTCCTCTCAAGTATTACAACCCATTATGACACCCCATCTGAGCCCTTAGTCCAGGTTTTGCGTAGTTTACTTAAACTTTCGCGTTCGCGTGTGGCTCCATTCATTTTGGTTAGTTCTTCCTCGTTTCCGCTAGGGGCGCTTTACAAAAATGTATAGACTATAGAGTCATACAGAAACAGCTGTAGTTCCAATTTACGTGTAAATATGTATTAAACCGCTCTTATGTAGTTGGTGTTTGCTTTGAATACAAGGAGAAATACCCGGTTGGGCAGATATTTGGAATAATCGGTGAATTTTAAATAATACGTATCTAAATATCTAATAATATTGCCACGGGAGAGAGAAAGGACATGTCCACAAAATGTATGGAGGCTGGTATAATAATAATCAAAAATTCTAACCACAACACTCGTTACATTTCGAGAATGTTCATATATTTCTGAGTCTATTAAAACAGTTAAAAACAAAAATGAGTCCTCCGATTTTTTAAAAATTAATTTTGAATCTATTAGGATAAATAAATATATTTGGATCAATAGGTAGTTTATCTCTAGCAACCCTGATTAAGTAACCTCCAAATTGTTAAATGGAAGCATATTAACCAATTAGACACAGTTTTTTAGTGTTTTTTGTCACATTGTTCCTACTAACTGGTCACACTGGTCGGTTATAATTTTTAATTTTAGCAAATTAAGAGATGAATGTGTAGAATCAGCTACAAATGTAAGTAAAATAACGATAGAAGCACTTCATCATTGCTAAACTAAAAAAATAATAAGCTGTACTTATTGTTATTTTTCAAACAATTTATTTTTAGCATTTAAGAAAAATTGGAGGGGTGGAAAAATCTAAACTAAATATTTTTGAGAAGCCCATAAAACAAGCTTCCGAATGATGTAGGTATATGTCATCTTGGTTCGATTTTTCTCTGAATAATATACCACTTGTCACCTTTTTTGGTTGAGCCAAGCAGTAGAGCCACGGGGAATAAACGATATTTTCTTTATCTCTTATGGAACTCGTGTTAGTTGTCCTTGTCTTATTATGCTGTGTGCCACCCGCGACACAGAAACAAAGTGAATTATCCCCCCAATACAGAATAGGATCAAAGAAAGAGGGCTATGCTATGTCCTTCTACCTACTCATAATTTGATGCGTTCGAGCGTGAGCCCATATTTAAATTAGTATTTTATGTTTACAATAGGCTCAGTTATGAGGGCGCCATCGTAGTTATATTAGCAATTTAGAATATTTCTGTTTCTTTTTCACTCTAGACATTTGATAGAGAGAACACTTTTTACGCTGCTATTAAATTTACGATGGCGCCTTCATAATTGGGCTTATTGCCTACTTATTATTTGAATGAAACATTGATAAAATAATCTTTGAATTTTAGACCTTGTTTACAAATCTGACAAAAATATTCGATAGGTATAATATGTAAAAATGTACACATAGATTCGCTGCTATGTATCAGTAAGCTTCCAAGCGGAACATCAGAATACGTCTAGGTATCAAACCTGAACGACGTGTTCTTATTCGAATAACGATGAACTTGCGCTACTTCTGTTGATTAATTTACTGTAGGCGCTTACCTATAGTTATACAAATCCAGCCATAAGCGAGGATGATAGGCCATAAAGCCTTGCGGGGAACGGACCCGGCCAAGGCCTTATTAGGTTGCCTGTTTATGTTACTGTTGCGTAACAGTAACTTGGTCACGCTTTGCTGACTTAATCGGCTGTGCTTGCGGAACTAGTTTTATTATACAATGTTATATATCTAATCTCAGTGCCTCAAGTCGAAAGTTTTCGACCATTGTGTGTTGCCAGTGATGACTTATGGCACAGAAACGTGGTCTCTCACTATGGGCCTTATCAGTAAGCTCCAAGTAGCCCAACGAGCTATGGAGAGAGCTATGCTCGGAGTCTCTCTGCGGGATCGAATCAGGAATGACGAGATCCGTAGAAGGACCAAGGTTCCCGACATAGCCCAACGGATTAGCAAGTTGAAATGGCAATGGGCAGGGCACATAGCGCGGAGGACTGATGACCGGTGGAGTCGAAAAGTTCTCGAGTGGAGACCACGTACCGGCAAGCGCAGCGTAGGACGTCCACCTATATACAAGGTGGACGGATTACCTCATTAAGACAGCAGGATCGCGCTGGATGCAAGCCGCTTCCAACCGGTCTTATTGGAGATCCATTGGGGAGGCCTATGCCCAGCAGTGGACGTCCTTTGGCTGATGGATGGATGACGGATGGATGATGGATATCTAATCAATTAGCATCCTTTTAGGGGCTTATTCTGTGCATCAAAACTAACAACTTTTGTTCTACGACTTGTTAAAACTAAAATAGAAAAATATTGTTCACCCGCGACCAAATGTATGGAACAGCTGTGTTTTTTTTTGAGTGTTGACAAAAGTCGCAGAACAAAAGTTGTTAGTTTTAATGTACAGAATAAGCCCCTAAAAGGACGCTAGTTGATTAGAAATAACCCTGTATAGGGTTATCCAAAACTAGTGTACTCCGAAAAGAGGTGATTCAAACCATCATAATAAATAACTTATTTACTATGGGGCCTTTCGAGATTTCAAGAATTTGAGATTTGAAAAATCAGCTGTTTCATACATTTTGTCGATTCAGAATTGCAATTTTGTTTCAACCAGCTGATTTCAGCTGAGCTGTTTCAAAAGGCTGATTTTTCTCTAGAATTCCGAGTTGGCCCCGTAGTAACAGTTGATCATATTGATGGTCTGAATCACTCACTTTCAGCTTAGTACAGGTTATATAGATAACCCTGTATTGACTGTGGATGGATTGAGGATCGCTTTTGAGAATCAATAGGTACCTAGATATAGACTAAATCAAATTTCTTGGTAGCTGTGAAGTGAAGTGAGCAACAAGGTATGCAAAACCCAATCCTAAATCCGGAAACATACTATAGGACGCGTCTGACGGAAGCGACTGATAGCCGCGACTGACAGCCGCGACTTAGCAGTGTGCACAGTCTTAAAACATCCGGCGCGCCAGATCGCTCAAGGTCGTCCGAAGGTGACGTCCGCGACTTATGTCCGATAGTGTGCACGGCTCAGTGCACTTTCATAGTCTAGATACCTATCAGTCGCGGCTGTTAGTCGCGTCCGTAAGCCGCGTCCGATAGTATGTTACCAGCTTAACTGAAGCTCACATAACAGATGTGAGGATTGGGTTTTGCGGAACCCTGTGTCCCTATCGTTCAATGTCGTTTAAAATTATTATTTTTCTCTGTTAGAATATTTATGATATTTCGACTTTATTAATTCTGGCTTCTTTATGGTAAATTTAATCAATTTCCTTTAAATAATGTTGATACTTTGTCGCCCCATTTGCGATGTAACATTACTATACCGAAAATAGGTACAGACCAGCCTCATTAATACTCGACTGCAGGACATATATAGCCACTATGGGTGATTGGGCCATATCTTCCACGCTGGCCCAGTGTGGGTTAGTGAATTCACATACGCCATCGAATTTCTTCTAAGGACGTATGCAGGTTGCCTTACGATGTTTTCCTTCACCGATAAACTAGTGTTTTGAAATTCTGTACATATTTCCAAAGAACTCATTTGATAGAGTCTTCGAGCAAGTATCTGCAGAGCCACAGTCCTTAAGCGAAAGTAGTAAAAAAATGTCCGAGCGCTGTCATGGATATCGACTTAGATATTTACATTAAATAATTTATAAAGACCCCTTTTATCGAATATCGACGTTATGTCACCTTGTGCCTTGTCACTAGTGCTTGTAACCGAGCACTTTGGCATCGCGCGTCGTTGTAGTCGGCTTGCAATCGGCTTACGACTAACTATAAAGCCTGCCCACTACATAGCTTGGGCAGAGTTTTGTCTCGGACACTTTTTTATGACTAAGAATGGGTAATTAGGGTTCCGTACCTCAAATGGAAAAAACGGAACCCTTATAGGATCACTTCGTTGTCCGTCTGTCCGTCTGTCCGTCTGTGTGTATGTCAAGACTCTTTATCTCGGGAACGCTTAAAGATATCGAGTTGAAATTTAAACTGTATACGTATATCTATGGTCTCTTTCAGTTGTGTAAAAGAAAAACTTCTCAGTTATTGTTTAAAAAAGTTAGAGCCGTTTATGTCGTAAAAAACCACATATTTCGACACTCACAAAAATCAAAACCTACAGGGTACTTCCCGTTGACATAGAACTATGAAATTTGGCGAGAAGCATTGTCACAGAGTACACATATAGGAATAAATCTGAAAATTGTACATTTTTATTTAAATCACAAAAAATAGGGCCTCTAAATTCACAAAATATGGGTTTAAAATTTGTACGGAACCCTCGATGTGCGAGCCTGACTCGCACTTGTCCGGTTTTTTTCTTCCAGCGTTGTTTTTTTCCTACTCTGAAGTAAGAAAACCATTAAGTACCTAACCAAAAGGAGTCGATACGCCTAAGCACCGAAGTCTGCCAAGTCAGTGGGGGGTGAAGAAACGCACACAAACCAAAATATAAGCAAGTTTTCACGCACACAAATGTAATTAACTAACACTAGCTGAAAATTAACGCAACACAAGCGCAACCAGACCGATATATTTCTATAAAGAGCATGACCGCCGGTCGCGTACTTTTGGCAGAGGGGTACGCTTTGCAGTGTCGACTCCTTTTGGTTAGGTACTTAATGAAGAAAACCAACAAATCAAATATATCCACAATATTTTGCTGCAATTTATTTATTTAAATCCGCCCTGAATGTAATAAACCCATAAAGAGTGCAGTGACTCCGAGCAATAACGTTCCGCTGAGATATACAAAAATTAAATTACCTATGCTAATTAAATCAACAACAAAAGCGAATTTATTTACGTCTACTTACTTGATATATTTCGGTGAAATTTTACAATGCGATGTAGAGATTTATCCTAAGATGTAAAGACTAAATGCAAAGATAATATCTATACTTACTGAATAATTTTTCGTTTTCCTAATGGTGGTTGCTCTAATCTGGATTTGAATTATTGCTATTTTCAATGCCATCCTAGTATTTGTTTTTATTAGGCCTCCCATAAAAAAATCATATAGAAGCGATCGTAAGCGACCTGCCTGAAATTGTGCTGATTGGTTTTTTTTCTTAGCCTTCTTCTAATAATAATATTTCGCTTCTGGAAAGCCTAGTTTCATAGTGATTTCAATCTACGGATGAATTAGTGCTTTTGGTGGTCGAGTCACTCAAAATTTCCTTTGTTCTGTTTTAGGTAACTGAATATTCATGGGAATTGATGAGATAGTTGATGAGCAAAACTGATTTTATTTTGATAAAAAATATCCAATACCCCACAGTATATAGGGTTAGTCCTAATCAATTCGCATCCTTTTAGGGGCTTATTCTGTACATCAAAACTAACAACTTTTATTCTGCGACTTTTGTCAAAACTAAAAAGAACATCAGCTGTTCCATACATTTTGTCGCGGGTGAACGATATATACAATTCGACGCGTATATATTTTTTTTATGTATAACCACGCATAACTTTTTTCATAGTGGTCCAATTTCAATAATTGTTTTTTTATTGGAAAGAGTATACATCGAAATTGGTCCCATTTAAATTTTATCGAAATTGGCTGAGCCATTTTTGATAAATCAACAATAATGTGAAAAATGGTACATCGATCCGTGCGAAATATTCGCGAATTCTGTACACGGGAAGTCGGTCATGCTAAGTTTTGCAATAAATAATCTTGTTCTATAAATAAATATTTGGGGGACATCTTACACACGGCCTCTGACCCCAAACGAAGCAAACTATGTATATTATATATTGTGTTATTTTGTTCTATGGAACAATATTGTACAGCTACAGCTTTTTTATACCAATGTAGTCATAGTCATTTATTGATAACACCACTGTTACTAGTCAAAATTTAAATACCATTAGCAATAATCTATTTCAATACATACAAAACAACAAACACTTCATATACTTTGTATATGAAATTAATGATTATAATTATAATGTCAATGAGTATAGATTGAATGTCACAATAAATAATAAAACATATTATATCAAATAACAAATTAATCAAAACAAACCATTATATCAATATTTCATACAATAATTAGTGAATGTATAATAATTATGTCCTTCCATTAATATTTTGGTAACTTCAAAAGTCATTAAAATCTTAAAATCGCTCCTTCAAAGCCAACTATATTGTTCCATAGAACAATATATTGGTATAAAAAAGCTCCCAGGACGTAATAGATCACTCATGTCATCAGAAGCAAAATACGCGTCAACAGCCCGCCATCCCAGATGGTCCGATTTCAAACGCTTTTTATAGTTTTTACACGAGCCCCAATTTCAGTCATTACTACACCGTAAAAAAGGCAGCACGCAAAGCCGTTAATGTCCATCGAGCGTGCCTCTCGCACGATACCACATAGTTATCTCACTTATCTTAAGGTGCTTAAGCCTCCTAAAATTCCCTCATGTCTCTTAAATTTACGACGAGGAGAGATTTTAGCGGACGAGGCGTTATCTACTTTATCAGAACGTGTAGCGATGTGGCCGCGTCTGTACTAAACAATAACTTTGCAGCTAACCTGTCTGATCGGGACTGATCTACAATTTGAGTGAAACAAAACATGAGTGTGGATAAACATAAACAAGACGAGCACATGTCGAGAGTTCAGCTCCATGGAGTGTGTTTCCAAACACGTGTGCAGAGATGGGATCAATAGACAGCACGGTGACGTACGCCGTACAATGTTGATTGTTTATACAAGGTTAGTGGGATATCTATCCGCTTATCTACCTGGATCATTGAAGGTGTTACCGTAGTGAACTCTAGTTCTACATTTGCATCACTTTATCTATCTTTGAGATCGTTTATTAAATGTGTTGAGAACTGGAATGTGAGTTTTATATCACGACATTTCATAAACATTTTTGAAAATATTGATAGTTAACTTTTACTAAAGTATTTTTCTATTTTGTTGTCAGTTTTCCCTTAAAAGCATAGTGTAATTAAATATCCATTATTTCAGATTTAATATCGTTCAAATGTCGCTCGACGAGGTCGTGAATTCTACAGCGTGGCTTGTAAAGGTATAAACTGGTTTGTGATTTATATAATGAAACTCCAAACGAAGAAAGTCATAAAACTTTTCAATGGAAATCGTAAAATATTCAGGATATGGTTTTCTTTTTGATGCCGAAGTTTAAAGAAACTATTTGTAAAGTCACTACCGAGAAATTAAAGTCTATTAATAGATTTAATCCGTAGTGTGATTGCGGGCTCACCATTAGCACAGTAATGATATCTTACAATATTCCGTCTTTATATAAGCAGTCGGTACGCGAATCATACCTACGCGCCTCGGATCATCATCGTCATCATCGTTTTGGTCTTCTCCTCCTTTTGTCAGTTGGAGACAGGAACCAGTCCGAAGTTTCCCTCCTTGCTGGGGCTGGACGCCCTGACACACTGGTCAGGGGGCATTTCGTGGGTGATTATCATCTTCTACCAATTCGGCTTACTCTGCCGTCTTGGCGTGGACCGATTACGTTGGCCATCGTGGCTTGGTGGAGCCTTTTCTGGGCCTCGGAGTTCGGTATGCTCTCGGTATGATAGTCAGTCGCGGCGCGGTGTAGTGACGAACAAACGTGTGGATTTGTAACTAGTAAGCGTGCGATTAACGTTTTTAGGGTTGCTCGTTTTACTATGGAACCCTAAAAACATAAATAAAACAATATATATTTTTATTAAACGCTTTCTTTTTCATTTCTTCTAATTTTTTTTTTTTGTAACATTTATAATTATTTTACATTATAAATATAATAGATAGAAACTAGAAAGAAACTCAATTAGGTAAAGAGTAACTAGATTAAAATTAAATAGTGAAGGCGGGCAGCCTTAGCACGTGATACGTTCTACGTGGCCATGGCGCTTTAGGACATGTTCACAAAATGTATGGAGGCTGGTATAATAATAATCAAAAAATCTAACCACAACACTCGTTACATTTCGAGAAAGTTCATATTTTTCTGAGTCTATGACAACAGTTAAAAACAAAAAACAGCCCTGCAATTTTTTTTAAATTAATTTTGATTTTATTAGGAAAAATAAATATATTTTGCTTAATAGGTAATTTATCTCTAGTAACTCTGATTAAGCAACCCCCAAATTGTTAAATAAAAGCATTTTTACCAATTAGACACATTTTTAAAGTGTTTTTTGTCACATTGTACCTACTAACTGGTCACACTGGTCGGTTATAATTTTTAATTTTAGCAAATTAAGAGATGAATGTGGAATAATCAGCTATTAAAGCAAGTATAATAACGATAGAAGCACTTTATTATTGCTAAACTAGAAAAAATAATAAGCTGTATTGTTATTTTTCATACAATTTGTTTTTCGCATTTAAAAAAAATTGGAGGGGTGAAAAAATCTAAATTAATAAAATAAAATAAATAAAATATTTTTGGGAAGCCCATATATCAAGCTTTCTAATGATGTATATATCATCTTGGTTCGATTTTTCTCTGAATAATATACCACTTGTGGACGTCACCTTTCAAGGACAGGGCCGACTCACAATACTGTTAGATATCATTACCGTCCCATTAGTAGGTACATTGCTTGCTCTCAAGTGCATACAGTACTGTACATTGCTTCCCGGAACCACGTAACGTATGCATTGGTATAATGAATGCAGGTAATCGTTGCATTAATTCATTTTTACGGCTGATCTCATCAATCGAACGTCGGTCTTCGGGCGGAGTGCCGGACCAACGGACTCGGGGAGAAAGCTAGTTTCGTGATAGCTTCTTTGCATCCAACCAGTTGCTTTGCAGTGAAGTTTTGGAAAAAAACTGATGTATATAGTGACTTACAAACTTTTCGTGAAATGTGTGTTTTGATACGCTGAAAGGTATAGGTAGTATAGGTAAGGATTATATCTTTTTCTGTAACAATGCAGTTGAATGGATACATAGTTGATAGTTTGATACCAAGATATCTTTATAAGAGATTGAATACGGTGCGATTGAAGTAAACTCAATTTACTTGGAACTTGTCTTGCTTTGGGATAACTAAAACTAATTGCATAAATATTTGGCGACAGACTTTGACTTGAAAATGATTGCTATCTAGCTGAGTAGGAGCACCTTATCTATTTATTAGGTATCCTTAATTTCTACACATACCAACCTAGTAGAAAGTATTCAACCACCATTTTAGATTAAACGGCTTTCTCGTGAATTAGGTATCCTTAATTTAAGCTTTAAAGTAATTTATCTATAAACATTTATTTCTACACATACCAGCCTAGTAGAAAGTATTCAACCACCATGTTAGATTAAACGGCTTTCTCGTGAATTAGGTATCCTTAATTTAAGCTTTAAAGTCATTTATCTATAAACATTTATACCTAATATTTCTACGCATACCAACCTAGTAGAAAGTATTCAACCACCATGTTAGATTAAACGGCTTTCTCGTGAATTAGGTATCCTTAATTTAAGCTTTAAAGTCATTTATCTATAAACATTTATACCTAATATTTCTACGCATACCAACCTAGTAGAAAGTATTCAACCACCATGTTAGATTAAACGGCTTTCTCGTGAATTAGGTATCCTTAATTTAAGCTTTAAAGTAATTTATCTATAAACATTTATACCTAATATTTCTACGCATACCAACCTAGTAGAAAGTATTCAACCACCATGTTAGATTAAACAGCTTTCTCGTGAATTAGGTATCCTTAAATTAAGCTTTAAAGTATAAGTAATCTATAAACATTTATTTCTACACATACCAACCTAGTAGAAAGTATTCAACCACCATGTTACATTAAACGGCTTTCTCGTGAATTTGATCATCACCCAAATGATTTTCATTGTGGAACATATGGATCAAATGCATCATCTCGATCACATCATCTTTAGCTTTTAGCTAAATCTATTCGTTTGGTACATACCCTATGACCTCATATCACAGACGGACACTTATTCGCGGATAATTGGACCGTCATAGAAAGATGCTGCTCTGCTTACGGCCAAAAAATTAATAAGTAATAACTAATATAATAAAATTAAGGTTAAGGTTTATTCATAAGACTTATATGCAATTGTTTAGACTGATTATTAGAAATATGTTTTAAATTGTTGATTATCTTGTGTTCCTATATTTTTTAGAATAATTTAAAAGTACCTGTTATGTATTATAGTCTCTTAGGTAAAGTATAAAATGTAGCGTATTGGATTTTGTGTAATCTGTAAAGCTATATTTTACTGTAAATAATAAATAAAATAATAAATAATAAATACCTACTACATAGTCTTTAGTGTAACAAACGAAAACTATTATCGTTTTCCTATACAATTTTCATATTTGGCTCCATACAATTTTGTTAGCTTTTCTTCGTTTTAGGTCAGGGACGCTTCACAAGAATGTATGCTATAAAGAAACTACTGTAGTTTCGTTTACGAATAAACTCCAATCAAGGATATTACTGAACATCTTGCTAGACAAAAAAAACCGGACAAGTGCAAGTCAGGCTCGCACACCGAGGGTTCCGTAAAAATCCAGAAAATTTCACAAAATTAGGAAGTAAGTTGTTTAAATCTCTACACTCATCATCATCATCGATCAAAAGTTTTTTTTTTACTTACTTTTCTCGTCATTTATCGGAAATTGTTAAAATAATTAAAAACCTGTTTTAGCATGAGCTAATGAAGCTCTTTTATATGATACCTTACATGATACGATTTTAAACCCATATTTTGTGAATTTTGAAGCCCTATTTTTGTGATGTAAATAAAAATGTTCAGTTTTCAGATTTATTCCTATATGTGTACTCTAAGACGATGCTTTTCGCCAAATTTCATAGTTATATGTCAACTGTCCCTGTAGGTTTTGATTTTTGTGAGTGTCGAAATATACGGTTTTTTACGACATATACGGCTCTAACTTCTTTATGTGATAACTGAGAAGTTTTTCCTTTACACAACTGTAAGAGATCATAGATATACGTATAAAGTTTAAATTTCAACTCGATATCATTACGTGTTCCCGAGATAAAGAGTCTTGACATACACACAGACGGACAGACGGACAACAAAGTGATCCTATAAGGTTTCCGTTTTTTCCTTTTGAGGTACGGAACCCTAAAAACATCGAAGTTTTAAACATAATTATCTATTTTTCGAAAACGGTCAAAAACGAGGTTTTGAATCGTGTTTAGCAAATCTGCCTCATGAAAAGGCATCATTCAGTTGTCTACGATTTCTCGTAGATTGATGCTTGCCTGTAAACATAAACAAAATGTTGTAAGTGGTAAACAAACATATCTCTCATTCTGACTGCACGCTCATTCTGGTTCTACACTACGCTATATCTCTTACCATAGACGTGTTTGCTGCTTCGTATTGCGGTATAAGACTGACTCATCATTCGTAGCGGTAGTAAAAAGTGAGTAAAAACCTAGACTATTATACATGGTTATCCAGTACTGATATATTAAGCCGGAAGGAGGTGATTCTGACCATTATTGTGAACAACTTTTACTATGGGGCCTACTTGAATTTCGAGAAAAAAGCTGTTTCTTACATTTTGTCGATTCCAAGTTAAAGTTTTGTATGGAACAGCTGATTAATTTTTTTTAAAGATTTTTTTTATGGTTTGGCCTCATAGTAAATGTTGTTCAAAATAATGGTCTGGTGATTACATTTCTTTCGACTTAGTACGTCAGTTCTGGATAACCCTGTGTTCATAACGATGGTCTTAATCACCCTCTTTTGGGTTGAATTTTATAATGCCGGTTCACTTTATTATGTTTATGAAGGATCTATTATAGCTCAGTCAAAATAGGCAAATTACGGGTATTTTGGTGCCATTGCAAACGAGTCGCCACACATAGGAAAATACACAGATAAATATAGGTACGCGTTAGGCGAGATCAAACGCGAGATATAATAGTAGATATACCAAAAGAACCAAGTCGTGTCTTACGTCCATGGAGGAGACTATGCTCCTTGCTTACATCACGCTCACGGGTGACATATTGGACCCTGAGCCAATTATTATATCTTCTTTGCGTGAGCGTAGCGAGGGAGTCTATAGTGAACTCCCGAGCGCAGCGAATTAACTAAATACACCCGTATTTAGTTAATTAGAGTCCTGAGTGAAGCGAGGGATTCAAGTTGCCCAAGACGAAGACAGACTTGATTCTAGTGGTACATACTCTACTCTTCATACCTTCTGCGAGAAAATAAAAACCCTATGAGTAATACTTACGTCATAAACTCACTAAGTGTAGATACTCACTAGGCAACTCGGTATTTTTTACAATAAAATAAAAAAATCCCTTTGCCGTGCAATTTTAAGAGGTTTTATTCAATTTTACAAAATATAACCTATTTGCGAAATCCTTAAATGTTCTAAGTTAAGAAATTTTCATACGAATTGGACGTTCCAAATTTAAATCACTTTACTCCCTAGGGAGTTTCATACAACATTATTGACATGCCATAGCCCTCAAGATTGTGTTAAGATAATAATGACTTATTTTACGTTGAGATTTTACGACATTTATATCTAATGAATCATATTTAAGCAGGTGGTATGAAAAATATAAGTATTAAACCCCTCGTTTTCTTTGCAGTAAAAACTGTATGAACTATTAGATAAGTTCAGTATTATATTTTTTATTGATTCTTCTATTATGTGATGTAGACTGGGCCAGACATCAGTCTACACTACTGCTAACTGGTTTTAATTGTTTAATTATTATATACTACTGGACTAATCGCGCACTAAAATTACGAGATAAATAAATACCTCCTCATCCCGACGTTTCGGCCGAGTTGCAGTCTACCCGTGACCACGGTCGATGTAACTCGACCGAAACGTCGGGATGAGGAGGTATTTATTTATCTCGTAATTTTAGTGCGCGATTAGTCCCGTAGCATATAATAATTATGGTTTTAATTGATAGCGCGACGGTCTCGATTTGCCATGCATCTTCAAATCATATTCAAAATCTACGCTGTTGGGTATATTTTAATCCTTTAAATTACTACAAAAGTCATGTTGCTAGAAAATAATGCGAAACCTAATGTTCAACATTTAACTCATTAGCTTCAGTAGCGACCGACGTGGGACAACATCGCTATCCGCATTGTTTTGTCACATATGTATAGGGTTACCATCCGTCCGGGTTTCCCCGGATTTGTCCTAGTTTAGAGGGCATCCGGGGAGCGTCCGGGTGGGGCTTCATTTGTAGTCCGGGTTTAAGGCGCTATAGTATCAGCGTTCAATTCTATTTCTATTTTCAATTCTTGGGCCACCTGTGACAGGCATAGTGCCCGCAAGCCGTGCTTTAAAAAAAACCTGCCCGTGTTCTGGGCTCTTCACGCTTCTTATCCTGTTTGCCAACTTTCAGATATGTATACAGGGTTATTTCTAATCAATTAGCATCCTTTTAGGGGCTTATTCTGTACACCAAAACTAACAACTTTTGTCAAAACTCAAAAAAAAATTGGTGTTCCACAGAAAAATATCGTTCACCCGCGACCAAATGTATGGAACAGTTGTTTTTTTTTTTTTGAGTTTGGACAAAAGTTTTAGTTTTGATGTACAGAACAGTTAATGTTAAAATAAGATCCTTCGTTCATATATCATGCAATAATTTAATTTAATCAATAAACTACAGTATGTCACTGGCTTTATATCGCAGTTCACTTATTTTGTACGAGTCGGCTGTCGTCGCCGCGTTGACAGAGATAAACAGTCAAACTACCTTACATGTATAAAAAAAAAATGTTTTTATACTGTTTTTAGGTACTTGGTATTATAGTGTTGCCGGAATTCCACGATGTTTTTATATTTTTTTTTTACTTTTTATTTTGGATAAGTCTGCACTTTGCACTTTAAAACAAGAATGTACTTATGAATAGTGTGTAATCTCAGTAAGCGATTTTTTGTAAATTCTTTTGAGATTAATAAATATTCTTAAACCAGAGAATAAGCCCCTAAAAGGATGCTAATTGATTAGAAATAACCCTGTATAGGCTGAATTAAACATCTTGGTGGCTGTGAAATTAGCTGCTAGCTGCACGAACCCCATTCCTCGCAGCTGTTAAGTGAACTTCAGTCAAGTTTGGGTTACCCACAGCTTCTAGCTATCACACAGCTGTCAAGAAGATTGATTCGGCCTATATGCATGCTGTTAAATGCTTATGAGCGTTCTAAAAATGTCACAGTCAAAAAGTTTACCTATACAATTTATACATTTCGACATTTACTGGAAAATTTTAGAATATGTAGGTAAGTACCTATGTCATCAAATTAGCAATGTTCTATACACAGGTGCTATCATAGAATAACAATAAAGTACTTAGAAACAGTACTAAAATAGCAAGAGCAATACATCACTTTGTCCCATTTTAAATATGAAATTTAAAAGGTGTTAGATAAAGATGCACAAACACCCGAACTTTCGTAATTTCAAAGGGTTTCGTTAAAATTAGCTATCTCGGGTGTCCAAATTCAAAAATGTAAAAAGTAGAAAGGTAAAATGATCAGAGATTACTGGAACTAGATGGTTTAAATTTCCGAAAACGACAAATGAGCTAATCTAACCAAATTTTAACCATTTTGAAATTCCAACTGGTGATTTTGACGTATGCGACAGACATTGCGTTTTTTTGTTCCACTCATTCTCGCGTGTGCTGTATAACCAGATATTAAAAGACAGCTGTTGCGTAGTTTTTATTTTAGTAAAATAGCAATACTTCTACTACTTGTAATTCTTCTTCTTCTGAGGGTGCTATAGATATTGTTTTTAAACTTTGCGGTTTGAACACATTATTATTATATACTACGGGACTAATCGCGCACTAAAATTACGAGATAAAAACTACCCGTGACTACGCCACGGTCGATGCAACTCGGCCGAAACGTCGGGATGAGGAGGTATTTATTTATCTCAAAATTTTAGTGCGCGATTAGTCCCGTAGTATATAATAATAAGGTGCTATAGATAATAATAGATATACTGAGACTAGCTAGTGGCATCTGAGTCGAAAGCAATACTCTCATATTGGTACTAGGTACGCTTTTTAGTTGCAGCATGTGCTAATGCTCAATAGTACATTATATAAAAATACTTTTCATTGCGTACTTTTAACTAATTTGTAAATCAATTGCTATCAAGATCATCAATACCTCTCGATTATGATGATTTCGCGCTGCATCCGATACGAAACCGATCCGAATCCGACCGTAGAATCGTCGTTAAAAATCAGATGTTGCAAATCTTACTTAATGCGTAAACTACCAAACAAATAGTGTTACGACTGTTTCGGATCGGACTTTCACGGACTCGAATCGTATTCGTTTCGGACGTACTATTGGCCGAATCAAACTTGCTGTCGGCTGTGGTGTTAGCTACAAGCTGCGCAAAGCCCCACCCTGACTGAGTCGATCGTCCACCGCCAACTAAACTAAGTTAGTTTAGCTTAGCTCGCATAGTTGAGCCAGTTTTTCATACATCTGGCACAGTTTGCGGTGGATGCACATGTATGAAAAACTGGCTCAACTATGCGAGCTAAGCTAAACTCACTTAGTTTAATTGGCGGTGGACAGTTGGCAGCTGTGCGTAATGCGAGGATTGGATTTCACGTAGCTTGTAACTTTACAGCCGCCAAGAAGTTTGATTCGGTCTATAGGTACGGTAATGATATCTATACCTACTGTATTCCGTTTTCAAACAAACGGTCGGAACGAGAATCGTACCTACGCGCCTCGGAGTTCGGTATACACTCGGTACACTAACAGTCGCAGATGCGCCGCATCGACGAACGTATGCATTGGTAGTCAGTAAGCATGCGATTTACCTACCAGGCAGGCAGTCCTAGCGCGCGTTACGTACTTCGTGGCCACGTGGGGCTGTAGATATTTTTATTACACGGACAGGGCCGATAGCGCCCGATACTGTATAGATACCATTATACCATGCTTTATGCGTAGTGCGAAACTACTCGTAGTGTAACAGTAAGAGTCGATTTGAAGTACATTATGATGTATGTTGCAGGTGTCGGGGGCGCAGCGCGGGCGCGAGCGGCATGCGGCGCAGGCGGCAGACGCCCATGGAGGTCGGCTAGCGGCGCGCGCGCAGCCCCCGCGCCCGCACGCCCCGCCCCGCCCCGCCGACGCCATGGACCTCGCCGACGTGCCACGACACCGACCCCTCGCCTTCGATAAGGTGGGATATAAACGTGTAGCTGCCTTAGAAACTTTAGCCCATCCAGAACACCTGATAGTCTTGTACCTGTACCTGCCTATTTTTAATTTATAGTCCACTGCAGGACGGCCCACGAAATCTTAATGAGCCATATCCACCACGCTCGCCCAGTGCGGGTTGGTGGATTCACATACCCCATCGAATTCTTTCTACGGACCTACGCAGGTTGCCACACTATGTTTTCCTTCACCGAAAAGCCAGTGATGTGAAATTGCACAATTACTAAGTTCTAAAGGAACTATTTGGTATGGGATCGGGATTTGAAACCATGACCTAACGATTGTATTCGTAGTTACGACCAATAGAACACCACTTCTATCTTGAAACTTAACAAGTATACTTTAAAGTCAATATTTTTTTTTTCTGGGATAACTGGATAAGCAAAAGTAAGCAGCTGCCCTCCTTAGAGAAAATATATAGCTACGCCAATGCACATGCAACGCTACACACATCTACTCCACTTACGCCACTTATTGGGTATAATAGAGTCATCAGCAGAAGACATAGGCAATAATTTAGTCTATCGCTTAGGTAATACTCGTATTAATTCAATATGCAAATAGTTGCTCTCTAGTTTCTGATATATAGGTATCATAGGTACTAATATGTGTTATTTTGTTTTTCATGTTTTGTTTTGGTAGGTACCTAATTATTGCCCGGAATACATTTTTTGTATTTCAAATTTTGTAGCACCAAATTGTTTGAGTATCTGCCCCCTAATATATTTAAATAAAATACAACGGCACGTAGATTCAACTAACAAGCCATTTCCTAGATAGCGATAGCTATTTTGATGTAGACAGGTGAAATTCTCGCCATATCTGGTGTCCTCGGCTGCGGCCTTGGTCTCTATCCGACGTTACCTTGGCTCTACGCGGGCGGCGGGAGAATTGGCTACTCATACAATCTGTGTAGGCCGTGACTTTACTCAATAATTATGTGTAACTAGTTTTTACCCGCGGCTTCGCCCGCATACGCAATATATTATTATAATTTATAGCCTATGTGTTATTCTGATATATAAGCTATGTTATTGCAAAGTTTCATCTCAATCCGTTCAGTAGTTTTTGCGTGAAAGAGTAACAAATATCCATACATCCATCCATCCATCCATCCATCCATCCATCCATCCATCCATCCATCCTCACAAACTTTCGCGTTTATAATATTATATAGTAGGATAGGATAGGATATTTCACGTGACGACTTATAAATTGATGAACACATTACCTATTATTATATACTACGGGACTAATCACGCACTAAAATTACGAGATAGGTAAATAAATACCTCATCATCGTTTCGGCCGAGTTGCATCGACCGTGGTCACGGGTAGACTCAAGACTACCTTCTACCCGTGACCACGGTCTATGCAACTCGGCCGAAACGTCGGGATGATGAGGTATTTATTTATCTCGTAATTTTACTGCGCGATTAGTCCCGTAGTGTATAAAAATAATGTGTTCAAGTCGCGAAAGTTTAGTAACAAGAAATTGAGGAACGTCGGCAGCATGCACGAAAAAGTGTCACGTTCCGTCTGAGCCGAGCGCGCAAGTGAGAGCGGACCAAGCGACAGAGCAGCACGATCGAGATCGGCCTAAGAGTTCGGCTTGTTTCAGATGTTGATTCTACAATGTTTTCATATTATTGACTTGGAATCCGTAAAAAGTACAATACAAAAATACGCAGAAGCTCACGACTATAGACTTCACCACCATGTGAATGTTGAGGCAATCCAGCTCCTCGACCAAACGGACACAGTGAGAAGACTTAAACGAGCAAAACCGTTCGAATTAGTTTAAAAGTTAATTGAGTGCTAACTCGTAATCATAGTGCTATAGTGCTAGTGCCGCGTATAAAGAACACAATAACGTAGTGTCTTCGCCTTAATAGAGACAATAAGAAAAGTATTGATGGACACATTGTTAGTTAATTATACCTAGCAATTTAAGTTAGATTTAAATCACTTATTAGCCCATAGCTAGATAGTATTTTTTTAAGAAAAGCTCGTCAGCGTTTCTTAAACAAAAAAAAATAAAAAAATATTATCGACTTTAGAGAAAACCAATTTTTTTTGTCAAATTCTGGGTTTACCCTATAGTAAAAGTTGTTTGTAACTGGTCCGAATCACCTCCTTTCGGATTAGTACACCAGTTCTGGATAACCATGTATGGTTTTGATGTAGGTGAAATTCTCGCCATTTATATGGTGTCCTCGGCTGTGGCCTTGGTCTCTATCCGCCGTTACCTTGGCTCTACGCTGGCGCCGCGTCATCATGCATTGGCTACTCAAACAATGCGTGATCTATCTCTAAACGTTGTTATCATAACATTACTAGAGAATGACTGACTTTACCTCGGTGTATAAAATTAAGAATTCTAAATTTACTTACATTATTTTAGATATAGCTTTTGCCCACGGTTTCACCTACGTGATATTTTAGTTTTTGTGATTTCTCATGGGATCATATTTTATTTTTCCGGAATATGAAGTATCTAGTCTATAACAGTCTCCGATCTGTAAACTATATTTAATCAAAAAAAAAATAGAACAAGTGCGAGTCTGGCTCGAACACCGAGGATTCTGTACAAATCCAGAAAATTTCACAATATTGGGAAGTAAATTGTTAAAATCTCTATACTTTAGTATAGCAAGCAAGTTTTTTTTTTCACTTTTCTCGTCATACATCGATAATTACACAATGTTAAAATAATTAAAAACCTGAATTAGCATGTGCTAATGAAGTTCTTTTATACGATACCTTACATGATAAAATTTTGAGGCCCTATTTTTTTTGTGATTTAAATAAAAATGTACAGTTTTCAGATTTATTTCTTTATGCGTACTCTGAGACAATGCTTCTCGCCAAATTTCAAAGTTGTATGGCAACGGGAAGTACCCTGTTGGTTTTGATTTTTGTAAGTGTCAAAATATGCGGTTTTTTACGACATAAACGGCTCTAACTTTTTTAAACGATAACTAAGAAGTTTTTCTTTTACACAACTGCAAGAGACTATAGATATACGTATACAGTTTAAATTTCAACTCGATATCTTTACGCGTTCCCGAGATAAAGAGTCTTGACATACACACTGACGGACAACAAAGTGATTCTATAGGGTTCCGTTTTTTCCTTTTGAGGTACGGAACCCTAAAAATCTAACCAATTCGATCCCTCCTCCTGTTGCTGTTTGAAATACTTTCGTCTTTGTAATATTTGTATGGATACCTATGTTTAAATCGCTGCGCAGCGTTGGCTCCACCTACTCTAACATTTTTATTAAATTACTTATTTTAAATACTTTAATAGAGACAACCAAATATCTGCCCTTGCCTTGGCTCTACATACTTAAAATGAATTCGAAATTCACACCGACTGAGTGAATTAAAATAGATCTCGATTATATAATATTTAATTTAAAATCAAAGAGTAAATATCACTTTCACCTTTATAACATTCAATACGGGATAAAAAGTGACAAAGAATAACATTGCACAAAAATACCCCTGCAAAGTTCAGTAAGCTCCGCAACAAAACGAAAGATACTTTGAAAATGTCTTCTTACTCCACACTTTACAAACATTTAAGCGACGTTTAATCTCGGAATAAAAATTCCACTCTGAATTTGAAACTCATCTGAAAGGGAAGTTTTCTTTCGTAAACGGAGCTCTAGCTATGGAAGTCTTCCCGGATTTACAGCCTTCAGCTGCAAAGTATAGGTACCGGGAGTTGGAAACGGGCCAAGCTCGCTTCACTTCTTGGGTTAATGGCATTCGTGGAGTTTTCGAGCCAAATTAAATCTTGAACGTGCAATGTGGAAATATTTATCTCCTTCAATTTAACTTTCTTATTGGGTTCCATTTCTGTGTTGATATCAGCGTAAACAGATTAATGTGAATTAGTGTTTAGTTTCAGTGGAAATACTAAAACACGAATATTTTCGTATAACTTCTAATGTGACCACATCGTAGACAATTGACAAGTTTTCATATTTCACAAGTCTATGAAATTCCAAAACCATTTCGAGATATCGGGATGCTGATCATTATGCTTATTTTTCCAAAATTTTTAGTGCAGTAACTGCTAAGATATTAGATAAAAAGTCTCACCCAAGCCGTTTCGGGATTCATACTAAAAGTTCAGTTGCCTAAGATAAAAAAAATACTAGCAATGTAAAATGACATTTAACACTGACAGTGTTGACACATAAAATGTAGTTTAAAAATAAAATGTCAGTGTCATTTTCAAATTACTTATTTTGCTTTAGCCCGAGAGAAAAACGCAAAAAATGCAAATACTTTCGAAAAGCTGAATTATTGGTATTAAGTTATCAAAATAGTGTACATCAATACCCTGGAGTCAGTCAGCTGGGTTCCCTAGCATTTGGTGGAAGAATCCGTTTGAATTTTAAAAGTATCTTAGAACTATTACTACTTATTCTTCTTCTTTTAAGTGGTGCTAATTTAAAGCCTATATGGCAGACCCTGTTACATATTTAAGGTGATTGGCAGTTGTTAAACTTGTTTTATATTTTTCTTCCCATAGTATACCGCGGTACATAGTGGACTTTTTGCACTGACCTCCCGGCCTATTTGTTGTGAATTGTGACGGATTGATTGGCATTGACAGTGACAGTAACGCTAGCACCAATTTTTTTCTAATGTGGCTTCAGTAAAAAGGTTTATGAGTCCTAAGTTTTGCAGTTACGTCCTTTTAGAATAAGCTACTTTTCAAAACTTAATTTTACGGAAAATATAAGTCATATTGGAAAAATAAAAAATACGTATAAGTTATTTTGCAATATTCTTTCAGATAATAAATAAATAATACTATGTTAAAAATTTGAAATGTTGTCAATTGTAGCACAAAGAATGGTATGAACGGTTGAAAATCACACAAAAACTATTTTTGTATTCACTTCTAAACGTTAAATAAATCTGAAGGCGAGGTTCAAAATTCTCTTTTCCAGTGCAGCTTTTTCGCGAAAAAATCAGATTTTTCTTCAAAACAATCGGTCTTTATGTCTCCTAATGAATCGGAGGGTGAATGGTGTCGGTCGGCTAAGACGCGAGGCTGCGATCCCCCTCTTCCCCTCCACTGGGCGAAGGGCGATCGATCGCCTGTGACGTCACCGCCTGAGCCCCGAGGACGCCCCAGAATCAAAGCACACCCTCGCTGAATATTCTCCCTGGATATATTCGACTGAACACACTATTGAGGATTAAGTATTGTGGAAAATTGTCTCGTGTATTCGGGCTTTATCTCAATACAGCGACTCCATCCAAATTATATAATAAAATCTATACGTTGTAAGAAAGTTGAGTAAGTATTCGAATCTTTCTTGCAATGACCAATATGACCAATAAGTGCTACATAATCTCTCTCACACATAGCTCCTAATCTGTAGGCCAGGCATGCGACCACAAAAAGCCTCGAAAAGAACACTTTTCAACGTGTAAAAAATTGACAGATATATACTTCACCATAACTCTGTCTCGTTCTGACACGTCGAAAGAAATATTGTGTGGTGCGCATCCTAGCCCGGCAAAATTAATTTGCAACTTGAAAGCCGTCTTATTTTCATCTGATTGGTCCTTCACGGGTGTTACTTTAATGTCCTTCCAACGAGGTTGCTTTGCAATGAACATAAGGGATTTTATGTTCATTGCAAAGCAACCTCGTTGGAATTTGATAAACTAAATTAAACCATTACGTAGATATGAGTAGGGTTTCCGGATGTCATGGTTCGCGTGATTACCAAAAATAAATGTTTAGGTACTAGTTAAGTTGCATAAGTTTTGTACATAGAACATGTACCTGCATGTGCCAAAGTTCCAAATGCTACACTATAGCTGGTCACACACGGTTATTTCAGTTCGTCAGTTATATTCCTGGTACATATTCTGACTTTGTTAGAGCCAACCGCGCTGGTCTGGTCCAACTTTGGGTTCAATCGACACATTGGGTTCTAACCTAATTGGAACGTCCATGAGGAATTTAACTCATGAACTGAAATTACCGTGTGTGGCTAACTTATGAGTAGGCACTCATAAGCAGGGCACACACTGCTGAATTCACAACTTATAATTATTTTTTGACAAAAACGGTACAACCGACTTCATACAAGGCCACCCAAATCAAACTGCTTTAGTAAAAGTAGCGTTTTTATCTGTTTTATTTTGTTAGGCGCAGTAGTTTTCTTTAATTCTCTACAACTGCTTCTAAATCACTTCACCAAAGTAAATTAAATTTTAGTCTTCGCGAAGTTTGAAATATTTTTCAAACTTCGCGAACTCCAGAATCAGTCTACAAATAGAGGAGAAATAAGTTAACATCGAAAGACGAAAAAACATACAGACAATAATACGAACAATGTTATATACTATTTCACCGACCGACGTTTGCACTTTTGCATTCTACTTGATATACAAAGTGCAAACGTCGCGGACTTGGACCTTGCAACACAGGCGCCGCCTAATGCCGGCTCCTGGGGATCGTATTTTGTACTTCGAACGCCTAGGAACGTAACTTTGATAGATTGTATGGAGAATCTCTATATTGTTTATGGAATTGCGAGTACTCCATACAAGTTCCGTATACGACCAAATCGTTTGAAGTTCTAAAAACGCTCCCCAGAAGTACTTGATGACTCTATCAATGCATCGTTTTGTCTCTTCACTATCTTCGAGCCATATACTCGTTTAATTGACGGCCTTCTTTTCAAGAGCAAGCTGACCTTACGTCGGATCTAGGTGACGGCATTCCAAGGCTCTGACATGCAAATTCAGGAAGTGGGCTAATTCATCCGTGATCTTGATTACAAACAAAACTGCTTACTTTCTAATAATAAACCTGTGTGTGCACTGCACGTAATGCAAGCGAGGTATTTTTTAATTATGTGCAGTTTGCAAAGCAAGTGGTTTCGTTTACTGACGCAAATGTAATTGTACTACTTCATCACAGTTTCAGCAAAATTTATGAGCAAGAGTTATAACTGTATAGATTCAAACATCCACAAATGTCTGGAATTCCTAGTTAACTTAGGATGGCTACATATTGGTTTGCGTTTAACTACACACTGCCTGATGTTAAGCAGATATGCGGTCTAGAATGTAGCACGCTTACCTAGAAGATACTTATTTACTCGAGATTTGAAGACACCTGCATTGTACTTTAACGGAAAGACAGACTTAGGCAAAGCGTTCCACATTCTGGCAGTTCGTATGAGGAATGTGGACTCAAAACCCTTGGCCTATGGACTATATGTACGAGTATGTGGACTTATTATACCTAGGCTATATGACAAGTACCTGTGATTGCCGATTGAGGACACCACGGCCGCAAAATTTATATGCCATCATGTAGCCTCTTTACAACGATAACTGTCAAATTTTTTAACAGATTTATCGAGCCGTTTGGTTTTGACAGATGCTGAAAGTCTTAAGTCCTTTTTCACCACGACAGCGCACCAGCTCACACATCCGCAATCGCCACATCAAAACTGGCCTAATCACGATTCGAATTGCTAGCCCACCCATCTTATTCTCCAGATTTGGCTCCATGAGATTTCTTTTTGTTTCCAAACTTAAAAAAATGGCTTGGCGGAAGGCGAAGTGAAACAAAGAACTCATCGCCGAAACAGAGTCATATTTTGCGGAGTTCCAGAAATCTTATTTTTTGAATGGCTTGAAGAAGTTAGAGTATCGCTGGACCTAGTGCATCATCCAGCTGAAAGGAGACTACTATATTGAAAAATAATAGTAAATCAATAATTACAACAAAGAAGACGAAAGAAGAAGGTTTGTCATTTGCGCATTGTCAGAAGGTTCCTCTCTGTAGGCTCAACCACCGGTAGCTTGAGCCCCGCCCCGCTGCTGGCGGCACTCTAGGTTTCGGGTTTTTTTTTATAGTATTTTGTTCTTTTATATAAATATTGTAAAAAAAACTTAGATTTAAGATAATAAATGAATATGTATATAACAATAATACATTTTCTTGGCTAACACGGGTATTTATCATACAGCCCACGTATATCACAAGTTGTGCCGCACCTTTGATCTATCCCTCAAACTTAGGGTCGAGATTTTGACTAAGTATTTATCCGTAATAATTTCGTAGTCAGTCGTAGTCCTACCTCTATAAAGTCATTACTTTTAATATGGTATTCTTTATACAGGCTTATTCAGAAACTAAGCCGAAAGGGGATGATTCAGTTCATCATTATTAACAAATTTTACCAAGGGGGCAACCCGAAATTTAAAAAAAACAGCTGTTTAATTTATAAGAAAACACGCCGTTCCGTTATCCAGTGCAGACTGCCATATTTAATTTCACAAATCCTATCACAAGTACCATAGACAAGCTGGTGTTACTAGAATAATAAGACTATTTTAGATACAGATACAACAATTTGGCCCATAGTAAAAGTTGTTATTAGGGATGGTCTGGATCATCCCCTTAATGGTATTTTTTTTTAGATCAATACAAGAGAAACCGTTTCTGAATACTTAAGTATGGTAATCATTTTAGATCCAGAAAATACTCTATCACTGTATCATTAATTCCAGTACTATGTTGGCTAACTGCCACGTTGAAGTTAAAAATCTGTTCCCAAGCACTTAAAACTATGTGCTCCGACTGCTTAACTTAATAGCCAACTTAATATGAAGTTACTAGTTCCGGTCCGGGTTCCAACCGCACTCCCCGTCTTGATGTGGCCATAGATCTGACTGCCTCGGTGGCTCAGTGGTTAGTGACCCTAACTTCTGGATCAAAGAGGCGTGGGTTCGATCCCCACCCAAGGCAAATATTTATGTGATGAACATAAATGTTTGCTCTGTGTCTGGGTGTTATTTAGTTACTATATAAATAAGTATGTATTTAAAAATATCTATATGTAGTATATCAGTCTCTGGCAGCCATATCACAAGCTTTGCTTAGTTTGGGGTCAGAGGCCGTGTGTAAGATGTCCCCTAATATTTATTTATTTATTATCTATATATCTCATGGGTGGACGTCTTACGTTGCACTTGCCAGTACGTCGTCTATGTTTGTAACTTGGTTCTTCAGTTGAGTTCAATGCTTTTCAAATTGCAAGTTCTTTCGCATCGCCTTGATCTGATTTCGTCAAACCTTGTCTTCTGCAAAAGAGTGCTCTCCTCTCGGTCCTGATATATTATATCCCGTCATTGATGCATCGCTTTGTCTCCGGAGTCTCCCTATATTAGGTCGAGAGCCCTCCGCCTCGCCGACAACAGCTCGACTCAAGTCGAGTGCACACTGACCTCAACGGTCGGTGACGTCAGACCTCTTCAGAATTAAATTGAACCTTGCTAGACGAGAACTTGATATTTTATTTATGTTTTTGAGAATAGCAAATGAAGGTATCATATTTTTAACCGACGAAACGGAGGAGGTAGTACACAAGTCGACTCGTATAGTTTTTTTTTACGTATGCGCATAACTTTATACAGAGGTTATACCCCGAAGTGGTTTCCGTATAACTTTTTTTTAATTAGTGAGTTAGTTTTTTGAAAAATCAACAATAATTTAAAAAAGGCCTGTATCATTCGAGCGAACTATTCCAATTTTGTACGTATATTAGCATGTTGAAGTCGTTTGTGCTATTTTTGGCAACAAATAATTTTATTTTACAGCAACATGCCATTGTAGTCACACGTCGTTTAGTTTGCCCACTTTTCTAAAGTACCACCTGAAGAGATTTTGGCCTCAATACATTTGGCAATCAAACAAATCTATGTAATCATTTAACTTATAAACGTTTGAAGAACAAACAATACAAAAATTTAGAAACAAAAAGCCACTGACAAAACGATGATGATGTATTATGTGCTGAAAGATTAATAAAGCATACAGTAAAAGTAAAGTAAAAAAGCCTTTATTCAACTACATCATCATTAGCATTTAAACAATTATATAACAATTAACTTATTAAACATATTATTAATTCATTATTTGCGTTTCATGACAAGATTGCAATCGTCAGTTTGATTCTTTCTTAGTCCATAGTATAATTAATTTTGTAATGTCTATTTATAGTATGTCAGTATTAAATTATTAAGTCAATGTAGTTGTCGCCGCTTTGGCGTAGGCCTTCCCCAGTTGTGCCCAAACTTTTCTGTCTCTTGCTATCCTCATCCACTGAACTCCGTGTCTTTGAGTAAAAATATCTTCCCAGCGCCTGTTCGGCCTTCCTCTCTTTCTTCTTTCTCCTCTTGGAACCCATTCAATAACCTTTTTGGTCCATCGGTTGTTATCCATCCTACATATGTGTCCCGCCCAGTTCATATAAAGCATACATTACAATTACAAATATGGGCCAATGTATTTCAGTAGGTATCAATAAAGGGACAAGAGTTATCTCCAGACTAGATGATCCAGATTTTGATTGAAGATTTGATTTTGATTAATCGATTGTTAGGCCTCTACTTATTAAAGAGATGAGCAAGCATCGAGGAAATTTTCGCACTTAGCCCTCTTTCCCGTGTTTATCACCAAATCGGTCGCTATCGCTCGAACGGCCTCCCACACATTATTATGCATAGAAATCTCGCACCGTTCGATTTAATCGACTATTTTTTTCCACGTAGTTGTGTACCTAACTGTAATCTGTGTTGCTCGCAATCACCGGCAGTGTTTCCTCCGACATACAACTTATCCGACATAGGTATCTTCTAGGTAAGCGTGCTACACCCTAGAGCGCATATCTGCTCAACATCAGGTAGTATGTAGTCAAACGTAAACCTATACGGAATAAAAAACTGGACAAGTGCAAGTCAGGCTCGCACACCGAAGGTTCCGTACAAATCCAGAAAATTTCACAAAATTGGGAAGTATGTACGTTGTTGCAGTGCTCAAAGTGATGCTTAAGCTGCCCTATAGGCACCCGACGGAAGACCTTTACACCTTTGGCAGGAGTGTTGACTGTTCGCCAACTGTATATTCTAAAGATTAGTTTGGCTGTTCATAGGAAAATGTCCTGTGAAACTGTCTCCAGCTCATCAAAAAGGCGTCTCTTCCGAGCTAATGAACCACCAACTAGATCTGCCTTTGCACAACGTCTTCCATTTTTCAGATTTCCTTATATCTACAACAAGATCAATAAACAACTTTCGATATATTCTAAAACACCAAGAGAATGCAAAGCTGCCCTAATAAAGTTCTTAAGCAACCTTTCGTACGACGACACCGAAAAATTACTAAAAGTTACCACCTGACATGAACTCATACGCTCTCAGCTACGCACACACTCACACGCGCGCGCATGTACACACACACACACTCACACTCACACACGTGTAACACTGCAAACCTTGACTCTCATGAGATCTTGTGTATTGCGGTGTTACACACACACACACTCACACACACACACACTCACACACACACACAATCGTTTTGTGGCGTTTCTTGTGTTATTTTGTCACTCTTTAATTTAATTTTATATTCTGCATAATCACCCAACAAAATAGTGAAACTTAAAAGTCGCACCTATACCCCTTTATTTGGTAATCTCTTATGTTTTGGACCCTGCGATACAGGATTCTCCTAGTGCAGGGCCCGCCATCAACCTGCAACCTTCTACTTAGCATTTTTAAAGTCTAGCTCTAAGTTACTTTTAAGGTTTATGTAAACATTATACTTAATAAATGATTTTGTATTTTTTTTTTTTGTTAAAATATCTATACTCATCATAATCATCGACAAAAGTTTTTTTTTACTTTTCTCGTCATTCATCGAAAATTGTTAAAATAATTAAAAACCTGTTTTAGCATGTGCTAATGAAGCTTTTTTATATGATACCTTACATGATACGATTTAAGCACTTTAAATTTAAAACCCATATTTTGTGAATTTTGAAGCCCTATTTTTTGTGATGTAAATAAAAATGTTCAGTTTTCAGATTTATTCTTATATGTATACTCTGAGACGATGCTTTTCGCCAAATTTCATAGATCTATGTCAACGGGAAGTACCCTGTAGGTTTTGATTTTTGTGAAAATGAAAGTGAAATTGTTTGTTGTCGAAATATGCGGTTTTTTATGACATAAACGGCTCTAACTTCTTTATATGATAACTGAGAAGTTTTTCCTTTACACAACTGTAAGAGATCATAGATATATGTATACGGTTTAAATTTAAACTCGATATTGTTACGCGTTCCCGAGATAAAGAGTCTTGACATACGGACAGACGGACAGACGGACAACAAAGTGATCCTATAAGGGTTCCGTTTTTTTCCGTTTGAGGTACGGAACCCTAAAAAAACAACTGATGTTATAGGCCGAATTATACAACTTGGCGGGTGTGATGTTAGTTACAAGCTACGGGAAACCCAATACTCGCACAGCTTTTGGTGAGCTTCTGTCAGCATTGGGTTATTCGCAGCTTGTTGCTAACATTACAGCCGCCAAGTTGTTTGATTTAGACAATACTGTACTATCACTACATAGTATAAAACAAAATCGCTTCCCGCTGTCTGTCCCCATGTATGCTTATATCTTTAAAACTACGCAACGGATTTTGATGCGGTTTTTTTAATAGATAGAGTGATTCAAGGGGAAGGTTTATATGTATAAAACACCTGTGCGAAATTGGGACGGGTCGCTAGTAAAAGATAAAATAATAGGTAAGTCCAAGATGGACAACCCACCTGCAATGCCTATCCATCCATCCATTAGCGATTCTGTAATATTATGTCTGCCTTCGAAGCAAGGTCCCGAGTTCGATTTATTTACAACCGAAAATAGAAATAGGTGAATGAAATAAAGTTATTTGTTCGTTTTTAATGATATCATATTATAATGATACGTTAAGTTGTAGGCCCCGTTTGTTTTAACCGTTTAGCCATGTCAGAGCCCTTCCCTATCTGGTGCCAAGTAACTTTACGTTTGAGAGAATTAACGTTTTGCCAAAATGGCATACCCAACCGACTTCAAACATGTCAATCTGAATTGTTCGCACGATTCGATCTACAGACGAAATAAATACAGAGGAATTGAGAACTTCCTCTTTTTGAAGTCAAAGAAGATTAAAACGAAGGTCCATCCATAAATAATTACATCCGACATGTCTCTACTCCGAATCGCAGCTTCTATCTGTCTGTTTAGTATCGCTAGTTGCGAGGGCCAGCGGACGGATTTAGGCGCGTATCTACTGAAATATTCAGTAATCCACTGTCCGAGACTTAAGACACGCCACGTGTACTTCGGAATCAGGTACGGATATGGCAGCTCTCTCGCTTTACTTGAAAGAGTTTTAAGGATATAGAAAATTCTGATTGGTTTACAATCAGTATACAGGGTTATCCAGAACTGATGTACTAAGCAGAAAGGAGGTAATTCGGACCATCATTAGGACCAACTTTTACTACGGGGTCAACCCGGAGTTCGAGTAAAAAAACCGGACAAGTGATTTAAATAAAAATGTACAGTTTTCAGATTTATTCCTATTTGTGTACTCTGAGACAATGCTTCTCGCCAAATTTCATAGTTCTATGTCAACGGGAAGTACCCTGTAGGTTTTTGATTTTCGTGAGTGCGAAATATGCGGTTTTTACGACATAAACGGCTCTAACTTTTTTAAACGACAACTGAGAAGTTTATCTTTTACACAACTGCTAGAGACCATAGATATACGTATACAGTTTAAGTTGCAACTCGATATCTTTTCGCGTTCCCGAGATAAAGAGTCTTGACATACACACAGACGGACAGACGGACTCCGTATAAGGGTTCCGTTTTTTCTGTTTGAGGTACGGAACCCTAAAAATCAGCTGTTTCATACATTTTGTCGATGCCGTGTTGCAATTTTGCATGTCACAGCTGTTTTTTTCTCTAATTGCGATGGTCGGCCCCACAGTAAAAGTTGTTTTTAAAAATGGTGATCACCTCCTTTCGGCTCAGTACTGGGCAAGCAAATAACCCTGTATAGGTGGTGTAGCGCTCATAGCGTAAGTAATTAGCGTTTAGCACGGCCAGTCTTCGGATGGGTGACCGCGCGTGTCATTTACAACTGAACGCTGTCGTGGCTCGGATGACACGTTAAGTTGTAGGCCACGTTTGTTTTAACCGTTTAGCCAAGTCAGAGCCCTTCAGGCGGCTAAGAATCTCTGACACCAGGGCTACCCGGCCTATAAGAACTTACTAATACATAGGTATAACATTCTCTTACCAAGTAGGTATACAATTATTTTAATAATTAGACTTTTTAATAGTCCACTGCAGGACGTAGGCCTACCCACGAAGGTTAATTGGGCCATATCCACCACCCTGGCCCAGTGCGGGTTGGTGGATTCACATACGCCATCGAATTTCTTCTACGGACGTATGCAGGTTGCCTCACGATGTTTTCCTTCACCGAAAAGCCAGTGGTGTGAAATTCCGTACATAAATTCCTAAGAACTTATTGGTACGGGACCGGGGATTTGAACCCACGACCTCACGATTGTAAGGCGGGTGTCACTACCTCTTGACCACCACGGCTTGTATACTAATTTACGGCAATTTCAGACTAAGCTAAATCCCAAAAATCTACTGTTTGGTGAGCACAGGCGCCACTGGGGACCCCACCCCTAGGTTTAGCGATGGACGAGCGTATAATGCATTTTTTTTATAATAACAATGCCATTAATCATAGACTTAACAAAGCTATTGATTTGGTATCTGTACATTTGATACACTGACTACTTTTTATAACAGAGACTAACTACCACATGAAATGAAATATGTGTATATGTAACTACCACATGAAATGTAAATTTGGCAAAAACTTGTTACATAGCTATTGGATGATATGCCATAAGGGAAATTACAGATAAGAGTTTTTGGAGTGCTTCCACTCTGCCCCACCAAAGCGCCCCACTGGTGGGGCAGATTCCACTCCTTCATTATTTGGAGTGGAATCTGCCCCACTCATCCCATCTTGGTGGGGCAGATTCCACTCACTTTTTAGACCAGTGGAATCTGCCCCACCAGGGGTATCACAAGATTTTAAATTAAATTATTAGTGCCATGAAGTTTAATGGCCCACCGAAGAACAGATAAGTGACGACATTGAGTTCAAAATATTAAGAAGGTTGTAAACTAAAAGCACAATTATCTGAATTTAAAAAAAAAACAGTTTGTATGTAGTTATAGTATTTATGTCGCAAATATTTTCGAAGTCATCGTAAAGTAAAAGTAAATTAAAAATTGCATATTATCATTCCATTTATAATAATCAATTCATTGTAATGATCTTTAATAATCTATTCGAGATTTTATCTCAGTCAGCAAGTTACTTGAATAATAAGCCCGATTATAGAGGCGCCAGTGTAAATTTAATAGCAATGTAAAAAGCGTTCTTTCTATCGACTGCCTAAAGTGAAAAAGAAACAGAACTATGCTATTTAGCTAATATAATTACGATGGCGCCTCTGTAATCGGGCTTAATATGTAATTAAAATATGCACCTTACAAATGATAAACGTTTCCATCTGCATTGCAACCTTTATTATGTGAATTAATTATACAGGGTTATTTCTAATTAATTAGCATGCTTTTAGGGGCTTGTTCTGTACATCAAAACTAACAACTTTTGTTTAACGACTTTTGTCAAATCTCAAAAAAAAAGTTGTTGTTGCATAGAAAAATATCGTTCACCCTTGACAAGACGTATGGAACAGCTGTTTTTTTTTTAGTTTTCACAAATGTCGCAGAACAAAAGTTATTAGTTTTGAAGTACAGAATAAGCCCCTAGAAGGATGCTAATTGATTAGAAATAACTCTGAATTTTCTTGCATTAATACGTTAATCACAACTTATGTATGTAGTATACAGGTTGGAGAGCTGACGCCGACATTAATTTGACCCACATGTAGTGATTGTTGTAATGAAGTAACTAGTAGTAGATTGTCAATGGCTTTTAATCTATGTTTTGAATAAATATTTAGTGTATTTCCGCTATCTTGTTGTAGGCAAATAAGTTTAAGGGCATAAAGTGCATTAAGGACATTTAATAAAAAAAAAAATTACAAACAATTACTAATATTACAATAATTATACATTTCAAAACTTAACTTTACAAAATAGATAAAATAATAAAAAATATCACTTATTTTCACTACACCTCTATTATATATTTTTAAAAATACTATATTAATAATCCGTTAACAACAAATATATATTATAAAAATCTTTTAAAAAAAATATGTATTATGAAAAATATTAAAAACACTTCACTAATAAATAACACCCTTATTCTCACTGCACTACACTCTGTTCGACACGTGTTTCGCCTCTCAACGAGGCATCTTCAGGACGTGTTGACTCTTTGAGGTCGCTCGCAAGTTTTTTTTTTTTTATTAAATGTCCTTAATGCACTTAATGCCCTTAAACTTATTTGCCTACAACAAGATAGCGGAAATACACTAAATATTTATTCAAAACATAGATTTGAAGATGAATTTCCGCAAAGTAACGCCTGATTCAATCAACTATCTTAATGGCTTCTAGTTTATACAAGCGACTATTTAAGTTGCAGTAACCAGGTATGAGTCCTACTAGAAGTCGGAGGTGTTGCCACTGCAACTTCAATAGATCGTTTGCGATGTTTCTATTTAAATTAGGGAAAGCAACCTTAGAGTGTTTGCAATCCTCCCTTTTGTTCCACATATTCTGATATTATTTTTGGTATGACAACACAGCAACACGCGCTCTTCCGCCGCTGTTGACTTACAGTGTTTAGTTGCCTCGTCCCCTACCTGTTTTCTCGTGCCCTCTTTGGCCAGGGCAACTCTTTGGGCTTTGTTCTTGCCTGAACATGTTCTGTGACTCTTTATCCAACGCACGATTGTTCTGTGTTAAGTTGAAAGAGTTTGAAGTGTTGCATGACATTCAGCAACAACTCTAGAACTTGTTACAGGTTTTCTGAGTACGTAGATTGTAGCAGCACTGTCAACAGGGAACACAATGACTTCTTTGGCCTCACTGTTTTTGTAGCTGAATTAAATGATAATATTAAATTTATAATTTTCTTTTACTTTACGACGACTTCGAAAATATTTGCGACATAAATACTATAACTACATACAATCCGTAATTTTTGACTTCAGATAATTGTGCTTTTAGTTTACAATCTTCTTAATATTTTGGATTTAATGTCGTCACTTATCTGTTCTTTTGGTGGGGCGTTATAATGATTAAAATTTTGAAGTCAAATTTCGCACTTCATGGCACTAATAATTTAATTTAAAATTATGTGACACCCCTGGTGGGGCAGATTCCACTGGTCTAAAAAGTGAGTGGAATCTGCCTCACCAAGATGGGATGAGTGGGGCAGATTCCACTTCAATAAATGAAGGAGTGGAATCTGCCCCACCAGTGGGGCGCTTTGGTGGGGCAGAGTGGGAGCACTCAGTTTTTGGACTTAACTGTGAGTTCCAAACTCGGCTAGGCCTGTTTTTTGGTAACTCAAGTTACAAAGTATGGGAGTCTTGTTTTCTATAGCTCTTTTTTAAACCTATACTTCCCCACCCCTGGGCAAAGGTTTCCCTTTATAGCTCTAACAGAGTTTTTTTTAATTTTCAGATGGAAAGTTTGATAAAAGAAATGCAAGATCCAGAAGATGGTGTACCTGTTAGAAGTCAAAAACTTTTTCTCAGTGTCATTCCTTCCGCTTTTACTGGTAAGTCTGTTATAATATAAGTACATAGTACTATAGTTCAACAATGTGTACTTACTTATAAACTTATTACGGCAAAGCCGTATTGTATCAAGGTGTTAAATTCTTAAGTCCTATTTCGCTGAAGTACCTAAGTTAATTTGAAGATTCCCTAAAAAGTTTGTTTAAATTTATTTCGCATGAATTTTGGTTCATTTTGTGACATCTCAAAATACCTATATTTAAAAAAAAAATATTTCGGATTTCTTGATAGAAAAATAGCGCAATAAAGGGCATTTAACTGCAGATAGTGTTAAAATTCATTTTTAATAGAAATATTAATAAATAAAACGATTTAATTGTTAGTTTTTAGCAGCATAACTCTTATATACCATAAATCGAGAAACTTACTTAGGTATGTCGCTCGTCAGCAAAAAACCTCGTAGCAACCAGTCGTGAAAAAGTGAAAATGCTAACTTGACTTTCTATCATGTGGAATTTCATGATGAATAATAATATCCTTGGTATAATGCCAGTTCTTAGAAACTGTAGTACTTAGTCCGACTTGTTTCCCGTCTTAGCCCCAATGTCTGATTGAAAAATCAATACCAGAAACACATGGTGAACGCCCGAAAGTACAGTCGGGAGGAACGGAGCTTAGCGGCTAAAGTTACGCCACATACAACACCGAAATTTTCATTTCGGACCTATTTATGAATAAGAGATTTAAAACCGAAAATACTACAAAACGTGCGTTGTTTTATAATAGACCTAAAAACGGTTTGAAGGCTGTAAGTAACGTTTAATCTCCAGATCCTCCTAGACCCTAATAGAAAAGGTACTACTACGATGTGGTCAAACCTGTCAAGAACCAGTATTTTATACTGTTCCACTGCTGGGCAAATGTCTACATTTCACTTCACGCAAAAGAAAAATGAAGAGTCAGGATAACTTTTCTTATTCTAGATAGGTTTGCGTTTGACCATATCCTGCTTGGGGCTCTAATTTTGAAGCTATAGCCCTCTAGGATCTTATACCTAAATGGTCACAAGCCCGATTAAGAGCAGGAGAGAGAAAGAGTGATCTATGTTAACGCGAACAAGACAGCAGCAGCATGCTATCATTGTCGATGAACTAAAATAAAATAAAATTCGAATCATTTTCTAACTTTTCAAAAATTGAGTTCTTGTTCTAAAGCAGAGATGCGATGCAAGCCATGTTATGTGAGCTACAGTCTGGATTGGGCATTGCGCAGCTTGTATATAAATTCACAGAGTCGCTAAGAAGTTTTCGATCTACATGTAACTAAGGTGGAGCATACTTACCTAGGGGTATTATCAAATGAAAAAAACCGGACAAGTGCGAGTCAGGGTCGCACATCGAGGGTTCCGTACAAATCCAGAAAATTTGGAAGTAATTTGTTAAAATCTCTATACTATAACCATCGACAATAGTTTTTTTTTACTTTTCTCGTCATACATCGAAAATTACACATTTATGATAATTGATGATTGTTTTAGTATGTGATAATGAAGTTCTTTTATATGATACGATTTACTCACTTTTAATTTTGAACCCATATTTTGCAAATTTTGAAACCCTATTTTTTGTGATATAAATAAAAATGTACAGTTTTCAGATTTATTCCTATATGTGTACTCTCAGACAATGCTTCTCGCCAAATTTCATAGTTCTATGTGAACGGGAAGTACCCTGTAGGTTTTGATTTTTGTGTGTCGAAATATGCGGTTTTTTACCACATAAACGGCTCTAACTTTTTTAAACGATAACTGAGAAGTTTTTCTTTTACACAACTGCAAAAGATCATAGATATACGTATACAGTTTAAATTTTAACTCGATATCTTTACACGTTCCCGAGATAAAGAGTCTTGACATACACACAGACGGACAAACGGACAACAAAGTGATCCTATAAGGGTTCCGTTTTTTTCCGTTTGGGGTACGGAAGCCTAAAAAATAAGTTCAAAGATTCCACCCGAACAGACATACTTACATACATACATACATTCCAAGTTAAATAAAAGCTTTTAAAAATCGACCATTCTCTTTACTCACATCGAGGATTTTTACCACCGAGTGTACCTTTAATATCAAGCAACCCGGCGCGGACGTTCACCGCCGAGGAAACCCATACATTACCCGCCGTCTAATATTCTCGACTATTTACATACCTTCCCAGCGCACACGTAGCTTTGCACAATTTATGAGATTGTACCACTCTTTTTAAAACGTTTTCGGCAATTTATGAAAATGCTCGTTTCATTTCGGCCCGCGTGCCGGATTCGAAGCTTTTGAAAAAATAATAAGCTGAGGTTTTACTTACCTAAGCGGGTATAATTTTTTTCGTTGTTCTGGTTTTCTTTTTAAAATAGCTTTTGTTTTGTCGTAGCGTATCAATTTTATATGTTGGTAAGTATGTGACTAACTATAGGTACTGTGTGTTGCCGTTCTATCTTATGCTACAAGATCATAGATCGGTATTGAGATTCTATTGATTTCAATATTGTCAACATCTTTTTTTAGTACCTACCTACCTATCTGTTAAAAATTACTAAGACGTACCACATCGGTACTTATTACTTTTTTTTTTGTTTGGGGAGTTTTGTCGATTTTCGACCATGCCACTCCCATAATTAACATTATGTATTTACTAGGTGCCTGCTCCTCCATAGAGAAACAGGTATATTCAGAGCGTTGAATCTTTCAAGGCCCAGGTTCAGCAACATTATCTCGCAAAGCTCTCTCTGACTGATCCACATATCACTCCTCGTTATTAATTTGTTTGTAATATATTTACGTATAAGTATGTTTATTTTTATTGTATGTATTATTTGAAGTATTTATGTATGGCTATTATTATGTAGTTTTTTTTATTGTTGATTAGGAATTTTTGGTTTTCATTATTTTATTATTATTATTATGTTTTTACGTTTACACCGTCCTTGTCGTATTTACGTTTCCTCGCATCCAAGAGAGGTTGTCTGGAAGAAATCGCTTTTAGCGATAAGACCGCCTTTTGTGCCTTTTCTGTCTTTGTTTCTTTTGTTATGTTTTCTTGTTGGTGTCAATAAAGTGTTGTTGTATTGTATATTCGTACCAGCCTCTTGGCTCCCTCCGATGATGGTGAAGCCAAGAAACTGTTACAAGCTCCTACGTTACTGTCACTAATATAAGATTTTGGCGAATCGCTTCGTTCCGGACACATTCAGTCAGGACATGGTAGACGTCCTCAACTTTGTCACAATCTGCGCAATTAGGTGTGTCTGACAAGCCCATCATGAATTTAAACGCGTTTGACGGGAAATGTCCAGAACGAAGTCTCATTAATGTCACAACCTGTTTCCTGAACATAGGCAACATTTCAAACCATGGCCGATGAGGAGGCTCCATTGGAGTGTTTTGTACCAAATGCCGCTGCACAACGACCGCTCGTCAAAATACTCCCGCCATTGACGCTTACATTGTTCTTTTAATTCACTTAGCAGCTCGCTGTACAGCGGCATATGGTAGATTGGAGCTCCATCTTTTAAAGCGTGCTTTGCTGCTTTGTCAGCCTCCTCATTTCCCCTGATGCCCACATGGGGTAGTTATTACTGAAATGGTTTTAGCTCATATGTAAAAAAACAGCAAAGACCATGAAATCAAGATTTGGTTCGATTTTGTCAACTACAATTTCTTCGATATTTATAGTACTGTTTCATTTTTACTGCACTGTACCAGCCTTTTTAATAGTCCACTGCAGGACGTAGGCCTACCCACGAAGGGTGATTGGGCCATATCCACCACACTGGCCCAGTGCGGGTTGGTGAATTCACATACGCCATCGAATTTCTTCTACGGACATATGCAGGTTGCCTCCCGATGTTTTCCTTCACCGAAAAGCCAGTGCATAAATTCCAAAGAAATTATTGGTACGGGACTGGAATTTTAACCCACGACCTCACGATTGTAAGGCAGGTGTCATTACCACAAGACCACTACGGCTTCGGCACTATTACTACTCAAAGATTAAGGAACAAATGTAGTAGTCCAGTCCACCCAACACATTACCTAGTAAAAGATTTTAAGTTCTGAGCGTACCAAATAAATCAAGAATCCCGATTGGCACAGGCTAGGTATTTACAGATATTTGCATTCAATTTCCCCGGTCCCTTTTTATCTTTATCACCTTGAATTTTCTAGAGGGTTGCTAATAAATAATGCATCGGCTTTCAACCGGTACTTTTGCTCTTGGATTCCAGGTTACGATCTTGTCGAATGGTTAATGGAACGGTTCAACCTAGATGAGACTAGCAACGGTGAGTGTAAGTTGAAGTTTTCAACTTAGTGTTGTGATATTCAACTGTCGTGTCTAAGCTATTTACCTGCTTTATAAGATGTCTGGTTGAATGATTTACACATAACAATATCATCAGTCACCATTAGGTACAACTTTTATAAATCTTGAAAAGGCACGTAAGTACGCTGAGGGTACTGTGGAGGGGATGGCTGCGCATGGTGACCGACATACTAAACCCATGCGCAGCCATCCCCTCCACACTTCGCTCAGCGCTAGACTTATATGCTGCGACCAGTATTTGCTATGGTCAAAATGTAGTTATACAAGAAAGGTCCCACTGCTAAGTGGGACTGCTGGTTGGTGGTGCATACGAGACGCACGGGTAGCACGGCAAAGGGACAAATTTCCTCTCCACCATTATATCCCCTCGAAGAGAAAATAAAGTATACATTCACAATGACAACTGACATTAAAAGTGGATAAAATGGCTTTCTTCCTTTACCGTGCTTCGAGTGCAGGGGCCTGATTCTCTCTATCGAGAAAACGTATCACAACAACTTTTTTTTTTATTTCCGCGAATATCGTTTGGAGAAATGTTTTTGAAACGTAAAATTACGTTAAAGTGAAGAATTTAAGTTATGTTATATAAAAAATATTTCTTTTTCGCACGATTTTTTTCAAAACAAAAGTTAACATAGAAAACTTTACGCGCACGTTTGCTTATAAAGTCACCGTGCAAGAAATATGTTACATTCCATTAGCGAATTTGCTGATCGCAAAGTCGTAAAATTGTGTCGTTGTGTGTAAAGTCTTTTTATGTTTGCCATATTAATCACTACACTGATATTTATTTCCGAAACTGTCTTAAAGTATGTGTAAAGCGTTCGACCATAGACAGCCAATGTAATTGAATGTAATGACGATAGAAACGCTAAAATCAATAAAAAATATCCTACTACATTGGTAATATTCTATTATTTGTCTATTACACATGTACAATTAATTTCATTCCTTTTCCATTTCCTGTTCCATTGAAAACTCGTTTCGCACTAGAGAAAATGTACATAAGTAAAAGTTTATACATACAGTACAATCATAGCATGGACTGTGTAAAACCTTGAAATTAAAAAAAAGAGCTAATTACTCCAAAAAGAAGAGTTAAATAGTTTGTGTGTGTGTGTGTTTGTACCTATCTGTGTTCCTCCACTATCTTGTAATGTCTAAATACCGATCGATTCACCGATTCTGCAGCGCGAGTACCGTTCTTATACGATCGTTAATTTGACATTTGAATCGCTAAATTCGCTAAAAATCGGTATTTTCTATGATTTTTAGCGAATTTTAGCGATTTAAATGTCAAATTAACGATCGTATAAGAACGGTACTCGCGCTGCTGGATTTGAAAGTATCGTATTTTTTTTTATTGATTTTGGTGACTCTTTAAGTCTTTTTTGATTGGCAGAAGTTACTGAACAAAGATGGTCGGAAAAAAACCAAAAGAATAATTATAATTATATATATTTATTTCCGTAAATCAAATATTTTTCCCACCCTATCTGAATGCTCAACTTTTTGTGTTGTAATCGTGCTTAATTTTCAAATCATTGTAAATAAATTAAAAATATCTTCTTCTAATACGAGTTATGTTTTTTTATTTTCAGTTGAAGCAAAAAATTTAGGTAATAGACCTGCCAATTCGGATATAGTAAAATTTAATTGGAAATATCTTCATCTAACGTTAAATAACTTTTTTTTTCAGTTGAAGCAATAAATATAGGTACTCAACTATGCCAATATGGTTACTTTTTTCCTGTCAACGATTTGAAAAACCTTGTCTTGAAAGATGATTCTTCTCTCTATAGATTTCAAGTGAGTATTCAGTTCCATTTAACTGCAGTATTAGTTAACTAAAACTTGTCTCAAAGTCAAGCACAAATCTGGAATCTTTTACAAAGACGCAAGACATACTCGTAGACTTTCGTCTCGAGTGGGCACCGTAATACAAAGATAACTCAGTGTCACGTTTTCAATTTTCCTAGCTGGTTCTGTATTGTATTTGACTCGAAATACCAATTATGATAATCTTGTAGAGGTATAGACTTGCATCCAGCGCAATTTTGTTTTTCATGTTAGATCCTTGCATCCAGCAAGATCTTGCGTTTCTAAAAAGATCTAGGTCCACTTTATGGATGGATAGCCACCGTAACCTATGCTTACCGGTGCGTAGTTCTGAAACTTTCCGGCTCCATCGGTTATCAGTTAACGTATTTCAAAAGTTGATACGTAAAATAGCAAATGACATGTGTGTTAATTTTAAACTTTCGCGATTTGGATACATTATTTTTATATACTACGAGACTAATCGCGCACTGACACACCCGTGACCACGATTTATGCAACTCGGTCGAAACGTCGGGATATTGATATTTATTTGTCTCATATTTTTATTCGCTTGTAGTCTCGTAGTTACAAAAAATATGTATCCAAATAACCTGCTACATCAACCTGGTTGGTTCGCCAGAGTCCCTACTATTGGCCGTGGCAGGCCCCGCGAGTGTGCGGCGCGGGCGGGTCGGCGGCGCCCACGCTCGGGCCCGATAACGTCGAGTACGCTATCTACCTGGTCAAACGTACGCTGAGAAACAAGCAACGGCATGGCTTGGAAGAGTACGAGCAAGAGGCGCTCGCCAATCTTAAGAAGAACCTCGCTGCGAAGTGGGATTTCATCACTATGCAGGCGGAGGAACAGGTTAGTTTAAACTGGTCGCATAATTTAGCCTTGATACTCTCGTGTATGATATCTACCTGGTCAAACGCACGCTGCGCTATAAGCAGCGGCACCGACCTGGAAGAGTACGAGCAAGAGGCGCTCGCCAACCTTAAGAAGAACCTTGCTGCAAAGTGGGATTTCATCACTATGCGGGCGGAGGAACAAGTCAGTTTAAACTGTTTATATAATTACATCGGGTATGCCATATACCTGGTCAAACGCACGCTGCACAACAAGCAGTGGCACGGCCTGCAAATGTACGAGTAGGAGCGCTCGCCAATCTTAAGAAGAATCTCGCTGCGAAGTGGGATTTCATCACTATGCAGACGGAGGAAAAGTTGAACAGTTGAACCTGGTCGTGTAGTTATGTCGAGTATGCCATCTACTAAATAATTAAAGGCCATCTACCTGGTCAAACCACGCTAGCGCTACGCCAGAAGCAGCGACATGGCCTGAAAGAAGAGGCTGAAAAACCCACCATTTCGATAAAATTTACAGAATATACAATTGACTGTACTCTTCATCTGATTGCTATATAAGTTTGTTATTTGATCTCGTTGAAACTGACCTCGCAATAGGTTAAAACATGTCGTGATTATAGTTAGGTAATGTTATCTAATGTAACGTAATAGCTTAGGTTGCGATGGAACTAAAATTCCATGTTTAGCCTGTCCTCAAAAAAATCAAGAATTTACTTTTGACGCGTATTTTTCCATGTTGTTTCATCAGGTGCGGCTGGCGAAGGAGCGCAAGAAAGGCGACAAGATAGTGAGCGACAGCCAGGAGCGCGCGTACTGGCGCGTGGCGCGGCCGCCGCCCGGCGCCGGCGTGCCCTCGCTCGAGCCCTGCCCCGTGCCCGTGCGCGCGCGACACCCGCGCGCCAACAAGAAACGCACGCACCACCAGATCGTCAAGGAGGTATACCTTCCAACAACCATTCTACATACAGCATGTAAGAAAACTCACGACCCAGAATTGTAAAATTGAAAACAAATCACCATACAGCCCCGTCCGCCGTTAGATCAAACCTCTGTCGCTACCAATATTGTCCTGGATCGTGGAGCTTGCTGGAAGTAAAAGGGTTCATAAACAATACACCTGTTCCAAATTTAGAGTCTATGCATCGAAGAACCACGTCTACTAAACTTATAAATCGTCCTCTGCACAGGTCGACCCTCGTGGATTGTCAAATCTCTTCTCTGAGTGCACGTCTTGTACCATCTTTCTCAACGAAAGCGGTCTTAGGGCAACTGATTTATTATTTTTGAATGGACACGCAGTTTTGGATCAGCCGATTTTAGTGCACTGCAAAACCCGGCTCGAAGGACCAATACTTATGTAAGTTTACGTACTGTTTGAAGGACGAAATATCGTGGAACAAACATTGTGTATTAACGATGTGTTCTGGCCGCATACATGAGAAGCAATTCTCATTTGAATAGGCTCGAAGTACTATAGCCATATCATCTGAACTATTTACGTTGATATGCGTTCTATGTTTAATAATACATAGGCTATGATATAGGTAAGTATTATTATCATTCTTGATATTTTATACATTAATTTATACAAAAATTACACAAGAACCAGGTTTTTGTGTACCTAATTTGCAATACAAATGTACGATTATTTAGGTCAATTAGGAACTACTCGGAAATTAAAAATATTTCAATCCTCTTAGCCCTACAAGTTGTATCACCTGGTAGGGCTAAGTAAGCATAATTTTATTTATTCGCACGCGAGATGTAATATTCAAATAGCTAGACGTTTTGCCAATTACAACTTAGCTTGACTAGAATGTATGGAACACCCTTGTAAATTGATATTTCTAACGGTCGTACTAACCCCACACTTTTAAATACATACTTCTATCAGACCCGTAACGTCTTCCTAATAGCTTGCGCAGGCGACAAACTTTATTCTCACGGAACGCACCTCAAATTTTTCACTACGTGGGATAGTACAAAAGTCACCCAGTTAATTATGATTAACGATGTTTGATACCAGTCATAACAGAAAAATACTGTCAAAATGGAATACCATGAATGAATAAACTCTGTTTACCAATTTATAAGTTTTTTGATAGCTCATTTAAAACGTGCTCTGGAATATCTGTCCAGTAAAATCTATACAAATATGCGTATCATTTCTTATTTATTTGTAACAAGCAATCTTGAATAGATCTATATTCTTCAGTGGACTATCATAGGTTGATATGGTACGGTACAAGCAATCTGATATAATGAATCCTTGTAACTTGCATTGAGGTAGGCGTTTCTGTGTAGGTAGAATAATATTTTTCTACCCACTAAAACAAATCATGTCGTCCATCGAATATCAAAGAGCTGTCAGAATACTTCTTCGTCGTGTCCCTGGTTCAAAATGACTAAATAATTTCCTTCCAATATTTGGCCACTGCGACCCCATAGGGTATAGCCTTGTAGGTTTTCCATCGCACAGGGGCTCAAACACTGTGAGCACGTAAGCAGGTCATCCATATTCTGCTCAGAGGCTCCGCAATCACACTGTACCCTGACAACATCATCAGCGTCAAAATACTAATCAAATTTATAAATTGGTGAACAGAGTAGAAGCTTTTATATCGGACGTAGGTCGGACACAAAAATTGAGTTGTTTAATGGGGAGACGTGAGGAGTAAAGTTTGTCTCGTGCGCAGTCTCTAATTCTGTCTACTTTCACATTCTTCTAGATTGAACATCTAAAAGCGAGCCTGGACCGTACGCGAGTGAAGACTTCAATTGCCCTCGAGGCTCTTTTGGCCTACTCGGAGACTTTCGCTCCCTACGATCCTTGGCTCACCCCGCCGCAGCCCTCCAACCCTTGGGTCAGCGACGACACCCTATTCTGGCAAATTAACAACCCTCTGTGAGTGCTGAACCTACCTAATAGCTCCTATTAGCTCTAACTACTACCTATACGCCGCGTCACGTAAAAAGAACGCTGGGGACCGTTTTTTGAACTTTGAACGTCTAGGAACGTATACGTAACTTTGACAGATTGTATGGAGTATCTCTATGTTGTCTATGGAAGTTACGAGACTTGCAAGTACTCCATACAAGTTCCTTAGACGACCAAAGCGTGCGAAGTTCAAAAAACGCTCCCCTAGAGCGTCAAGTTCAAGGAAATTTAACTCTTATTACACACGTTAGGAATTAAATATCCTTGCTGCTGTTACAGCTGTCTACTAGGAGATTTAACTCCTATATACTGTGCAATATTATAGACGTTAAATTTCGTTGTGCGCAGCTTGAAGCTTCAGCGTACTTTTTTTATGACGTTACCTGTATGTAATACATGGTTATCTGCTTACCCTGTAAAAGGAGTGATTAAGACGATCATTATAACCAACGTTTACTATGAGGTCAACTCGGAATTCGATTAAAAATCTTCTGTTCTATACAAAGTTGCAACTCGAAATCGACAAAATGTAACATTTGTTTTTTTTTATCGAATTCCGGGTTAGCCCTATAGTAAAGTAAAATAGTAAACGATGATCTGCATCACCTCATTTCTACTTAGTACAGCAGCTCTAGATAGCCCTGTATAGGCTGCTGCAAAGTGCAAGGACTTTCAGAGGCGTTTTTACTCATCTCATCATTGTAAACAACTTTTATTATGGATGGAGCCAACCCCAAAGTCGCGAAAATCAAAAATTAACTGTTCGATGTGTTGAGAGTAGGTATATGAACTTTTGAATGGAACAGCTGATTCTTGTGTGATTTTAAGGTTTGTCACATTGTAAAGATTGTTTATATTTATGTGTATACCTCTGAAAATCCTTGAACTTTACAAAGCAACACCTTATTTCTTGTACTTACTTAATACTTTTTTGTTCACGGTAGAGTTAGATGAACACTTTTTGTTTCCGACTCTGAACTCAAAGAAAGATTTTGATTGGCATGGCATGAATCTGTGAAAGCAACTTTCAATTGGTATTTCTTCTGTTAATATGTAGGTGTTTGTTTGGTCACCATCTCGATAGTAGGCGACGATGATGTGGTCAAAGATAAAACTCGTATAGGTACTTAAAAGACCTTCAAAAGTTTAAAATTATATTTTTCGGAAATAAACCAGCAGTTTGTGACATTCTTTAGCTTATGGAACCAGACGTAGATTTGTAACTTGTTGTCGAGAACACATCGAGCTCCTTTTTAAAAATAGGAAAGTTACAAAAAATTGTTTAGCTCTGATACTCATTAGCAGAAAATTAAACCTATACAGAACTGACAATATGACAACATTTTATTTATTCTGAACTCAAATACAAAGTTTTGTTTAGCCTGAATGTGAAGAATCTAATTTTTATCTACTTGGAACTTAGCAGTACACTATTTCTCGATGCTTGCTCTATCTTAAACTCGTTTGGTAACAAAATATTCTTTAAAGATTTCTTTGTTCCTGAAGTGAAAGAGACACCCTCTCTTATTTTTCCTACCACAATTTCTTCAATATGAATGGGATAAGAAGATATCCGATAGAATTTGGAAGCGAACATGAGAAATTATACTCATTGCTTTATTAAAATAAAAATTCTGAAAGCCAAATGCAGTTTGGCAGATTTTACATGCCGTTGTGCAGTAGGAAGGGAGTGCGAAGTTTTTAGTTCGGATTTTTAAACCTAAACTAACATTTTATCACTCTAGGTATTTGACTCTATTAATGAGTGCGAGTCCCTGCGCATAGTATGAAATTATAACAGCTTAAGATAAGAGCTGTTCCAAGTCGTTACTAGATGTCATATTGGTACCAGAGTTATGACAATTATATGATATGAGTTTGTATACAAAACGAGGACTTTTTTAGTGTTCGTGTGGCTTCAAACAATTTCGTTCGAAGTTTGCAAAAATATATGGAGCCACACTGGAACTAAAATAGTTTTTGCTTACAAATAAACTTAAGAGTTCTTTTTGTACCTTTGCTTTTTTTTCATATCCTATGCTGTCCTGCCCCACTTCTGGGCAAAGATCTCCTCCACTTTCTTGCATTTGTCGCGTTTCTTAGCCAATTCCCGCCAAACCGGAATCCGGAAAAAGTCAAGATCGTCACGACAATGTTTTTAGGCATCGTCTGCCCTCAGGTACCCACGTTGTGACGATCGTCTCTCGGGGTTCATACGAACTACACGATCTGCCAGATCCCATTTTAGTTTAGCAGCTTATTTTATTATTTATTACAAGAAGGAAATCTTCGAAAGACAACCGACTGCTTTATGGGTGCAGTTTTTGTGCCTAGTTGCTTCATTAGTCCCAATCTAAAGGTTCTATTTGTAACTAGCTGCCGTATTATTTCCAGGGTGGATGTCCCCAGCGAAAAGCGTGTGCAGCGCTGGGCGCTGTCCATCGAGGAGCTGGTTTCCGACCCCACGGGGCTGCAGGAGTTCACCAGCTTTCTCCGCAAGGAGTATTCTCATGAAAATATTCGCTTCTGGACGGCCGTCATGGACCTCAGGAGAAGCAGCACTAAACAAATACCGAAAAAACTTGAGGAGATTTATGAGTAAGTACGATTATGACTCATTTTAACGTAGTTTCTATTGAAATAACAGGTTTGTCCTCTTTCTCTAAAAGTACTCTTTATTGTGATTATTCTAGCTATAAGAATTTTAAGAGCCTTCCCTAACGTTTTCCTTAGTCTCTTGATAGGCATCTATTTAGTGAATATCTATTGTCTCTATTATACAAGTTTACAGGCTAAGTCGACCTGATCCCGTTAGGGGTGTGTAGTTTACTTTGTTTCTAACTGATTTGACTATGAAACACCCTATCCTAAATCTAAACGTTTTCGAGATATTTGAATTTAAATGTTTTTTTTTTCGTTTTTTAACTTACCCAATTTTCGGTTATCAGATTAGATATTTTGAAATTTGTAAGTCTTATTACTACTATCATTTGATTTTTGCATGTAAAACAAGACGTTTTATGACCTCAATAACCAACATTGTACGTAAAATGAATAAATAAGTCGTTGTAGACGATTAAAACTTATAAAAACTAACAAAAATACAGAATGTTTATTTTTCTTTCAAAGATATCTAAAAAAATATATCGGGGTATTGACTATAGCGCCATCTAGTGCATTGAGAGTGATGAACCACTCTAGCGGAACGCCCAGCCAGCAGTGTTACGAGAACCACGGGCGGACTTGTATCCACGTACAGTGGAGCGGGTCCCGAAAAGGGCATCTCGTGCTCGGCGGATCGCTTACGCATTACAGTTTCGGATTGTTATAATGTGATAGTGTTATTACTAAGGACTTTGAACAGGAAAGTGATTTGAGACTAAAACAGGCCGTGACATAGTGTTACAAGCAGTTATATGTCCTCGCCCACAAAATAACCCACGCGCGTATGCGCATTAAGCTAATGACGATGATGATGATGATGGACCCCAAGTCCCGTTATCAGAAGTGGGATCGCAAGGGCAAATCCATGAGGACGAAATTTAATCATTAAAACGCAAAGATAAAGTACCGCAACCGTTCTACACTAATTTTAAATCTACCCGCATTTCAATAAGATGAAATCAATTTGCCTCTCATCGCAAAGATATCGTGAAACAACTTCTGCTATAATTTATCAGATTTTAAGTTCGGAGCATGAGCATTGAACAGATGCTCTCACCAAAAGGAGGTTGTAAATTAATGTGTTGAAGAATGGATTGTTAATAAAGCAAGCGTATCCAAAGAAAAGAGGGTATTGTTAGTTTTGGAGTGTGCGAAGTTGTTATTATTCTGCTGTGACTTAGGCAGATTGAGGAGAAATAAAATCGTACTTTATTTTGATCAATTTGAACAGCAGGGATGTAATACCAGTGAAGTGTTTTGGTTCAATGTGCGTGGAATTCTAAGTAGTTCTACAATGACAGCACGGATGTAATATCAGTGAAGTGTTTCGGTTCAATATGCGTGGAATTCTAGTTCTACAATGAGCTACTAGACGAGTAGCACTCAAATTGTTGCTGCAGCGCGTCGGTTGGAGACGCTGCAGCGTGTCGTCGCATCGTCACCGAGCTGCTGCGGCGCAATCCGGTGCGCGCACTGAGCTATGCTATAATTTGAGACACGAATACATCGAGAAGTACTGACAGACCCGGGTGAGCTTGTTCCATTTTATTTTGACTTTTGGTGTTCCTTGATTAATTTGATAGAGCGATTGTTGTACCTAATAAAGCTATAATTAGGTAGGTATTGAAAAAAAATCTGTGCTATTGTGCATCCAGAGAATGTGAGTGTCTGTTTTCACAGGTACAACAATGTTAAATGACATAGTGATATTCAAAGCGATAAATCAAACCGTAAACAAGAAAACAAGATAATTGCTTCTAGGGTGCTTTTACGCACTCTGGATAGATCGGGATTGTTCTGGGAGTGCGTGAACTGGACAGGTTAAATTTTGGCCAACGTATGTTTTTTTTCGTCTGATGAATGTCGGAAGGGGGTGACTTACTTTTTTAAAACCAATTTCTAGTTGCAAACTAATTTGTTAGTGAAATTAATGGCTCATTCATATAGGCCGAATCATGCAGGTCGCCGGTCGGTGGGTGTGGGGTTGGCCGTGAACTGGGCAGTGTCCAATCAATGCGTAGCCCTTATAGCTCATCAGATTAAATTTTATCTCTGACGGAAATGCATAAACGACCTCGTAAGCATTAACACGTTAGCTGCGTGGCCATTTTCAAAAGGCGTACAGCCTGTGCGTTTGATAAGTATTAGAACTCGTAACGTTGTTTAACCACTCAGTGCGTAAGGGACTTCGTTGACCTCCAATGTTTTTATTTTATTTTTACTACTGAAATTAACTTGAAGCGGGAAGTAATTTTAAACATTTATCTCTCTCATACGGCACTGAGAGAAAGAATACGATTTTTGGTGCCGCAGTGGCTGAAAATCCTGTAAGAAATTATTTTGATACCTTATCGATAGTCGACGTACGCTTTTACTGATTCGCAGTGAGTAGTGGTGTATACCAGCATAGGTGTTTCGTCTCGTATACTTTTTATATTATAATTTTCTTATTTTTTTATACAGGAATCAGTCTGATTACATGTACGATCTGAGATTTTCTAGGAACCGATTAAAATTTATGTTAATCCGTATATATCATCATGAATTGGTCACCTACATCTATTTAAGCCAATATTTTAACACCTGACAAGTGGGTAGCGACAAATAGCCAATGAGTATCCCGATCTGTACGACACCGGAGAGAAGGTATTCTAATAATAATGTACCTACTTGCTAAAACACGCAAACACCGGACACACCCGACGACAAAGCTTCGAAATCCGGTAAACTCGTGTCGGTTCTACGAATGATACCGCAACGAACGGAAGATAATTTGAGGATAAGTGCGCATTTTACGTGTTTTTGAGGGGAATAAAAAAAAAATAAACATTTCATATTTTTAGTTCTGTTTCGGGCGAAACGGGTGCGCGAATCGTCGTCGGCCGACGAGAGTTTGTGAAGGACGGTGGATAAGCTCGGGGGTTGTGGGGTGTAGGGTTGTGACACACGATGGCAGCGGGATGAAGTCGGGAGCGTGTAGGGGCTGTTGTGTGGCCAGCGTCATAGCTTGGCATGGGTGACGCTCGTGATAGGATGACGCACCGATATCGCAGCGGTGTTGCGAGCAGATTTCGAAGGCCTTGGTGTATGTGGAATATATTTTGAACCTTATGATTATGGCAATGATGCCTCTTATTTCAGTCTGACGCCGGGTCCGCTCCATAGTAGTTACGTTAATGCTGCAAGGAGGGTACGAAGTTGTCGTTGATTACTATTAATGTGAAACCTGTTTTTAAAATTATTTCTTACCGTATTTTTACAAAAATTTTCATGCAATTCAGCAGCTTTTGTTTAATGAGAATTTTCATGGCATTAATAATTATTTAACAGAAAAGATAAGGTATGGGAAAAATTAATAATTTTATTATTTTCATTTCTTCGATTAGACAGTGAGAAAGTGTAACAAGTATTGTGTGTGTACTTACAATAAAAGGTTTTCTAAAATTGAAAGTAAATTAAATCATTTTCGATGTTATTACCATTTTCTTTTGCTACTGGATAACAAACCATTGAAGAACACTATTTATTTGCTGTTAATCGGGGTTTGTTAATTATCGCTTGTTGGTAAGTGTTTGCTCATTTTGTTATCACGTCATAAATTCGTAAAAGGCATTGTCATTTTTGCTACTATGAAGCGACGCATCTTTCTTATTGGCGATTGAAGTAGTAAACGAAGATTTCTGCCATCGGCGGGTGCGCTACGAGTAGTTACTGTATTATTCTTAGGTAAACGGAAAGTTGCGGAAGGGGATTGCTGTAAGCATCGAAAAACATTGTGGGCAGCTATAGTAGGCACCAGTACGTACCTACGTAGCGCATGCTGTTGGGAATTCACTGGACCTGGGAGTTGGAGATTTTTACTAGATTCTTAACAAAAGATTGCTAGATTTGCGCGAATAAGTCTTTTGGCTAATCATTAAAAAAAAGCTGTACAGTCGTGGAAGAACTGGCGCTTATAAGCGCCGAACTCATGTGTTTAGGCGAGTGGCATCACGACGGCGTGTGATGATTTGAACGTGAATCATATGATCTCTGACATAAATGAGAACCATTTCTGTTTCTCTTTTACAGTGATTTTTATCAAAGAAATGACTGTTAATTTTGATTATTTATTGGTGACGTATTACTACAGCGCTGACCAAATTGCAGCTGCGTACTTTGGGCACTTATTTTATTTAATTATTTTTTTAGGGACGACAGCAGAAGAGATGTTGCCTCCACGCTGAGGCAGCCGTTAAAATGAGATGTTGCCTCCACGCTGAGGCAGCCGTTAATATGAAATGTTGCCTCCACGCCGAGGCAGCCGTTAATATGAGAAGTTGCCTCCACGCTGAGGCAGCCGTTAATATGAGATGTTGCCTCCACGCTGAGGCAGCCGTACCGATCTAACTGTGGAAACGTGGTTCCTGTAGATCGAGGGAGATACCTGATCCAACTGTGGAAATGTGGTCCTGTGGATCAAGAGATAGATGTCGTCTTCGTGGAGATGTATTCGTTCCTTCCATCTAACTGTGGAAACGTGGTTCCTGTAGATCGAGGGAAAGGTATCGTCTTCATAGAGTGACATTTGTTCTTATCCAACTGTGGAGATGTGGTCCTGTGGATCGAGAGATAGATGTCGTCTTCGTGGAGAGATATTTGTTTCCTCCATCCAACTGTGGAAATGTGGTTCCTGTGGATCGAGGGAGAGGTATCGTCTTCATAGAGAGTCATCTGTTCCCATCCAACTGTGGAAATGTGGTTCCTGTGGATCGAGGGAGAGGTATCGTCTTCGTAGAGTGAGATTTGTTCCCATCCAACTGTGGAAATGTGGTTCCTGTGGATCGAGGGAGAGTGTTCCCATCCAACTGTGGAAATGTAGTTCCTGTGAATCGAGGGAGAGGTATCGTCTTCGTAGAGTGACATTTGTTCCCATCCAACTGTGGAAATATGGTTCCTGTGGATCGAGGGAGAAGTATCGTCTTCGTAGAGTGACATTTGTTCCCATCCAACTGTGGAAATGTGGTTCCTGTGGATCGAGGGAGAAGTATCGTTTTCGTAGAGTGACGTTTGTTCCCATCCATCTGTAGAAATGTAGCTCTTGTCGATCGAGGGAGATGTTCAGTCCAACGGTGGAAAAGTGGTTTCTGTGGGTTGAGGTACCCACCTGTTGCCTCCACAAAGAGACAATTTGTCAATTGTCAAAATGTGTCATACAGGATCGCGTAGAGAGAGATATTGTCTTCATTTATGACGTTTGACCCGGTAAAGCTGTTGAAGTGTGATAACTCTTACACGAAGAGTTCTTGGTAACGTAACGTTTAAACGTTGCCAACGTAAACGTAAAAAATTAATGTTACTTTAAGCACGTTGCGCTAAGTTTTTGCTCATCTGTCGATTTTGCAGTACATACTTAGATTAAATCAGTATGGCCGAGCAGTTTAAGATGATCGATTCTTCTTATCTGACTTGATAGATTGCTTTGCAGTGTATTGCTGAGACGTGGCACATGATGCGATATTGATCTATTAGATGCTGGTTACACTTGTAAGTTGTATCGCAATTATGTGACGAAGTCATCCTGTTGACAGTAGATGTTTGGTTGAAGCAAAAGATTGTGTGATTGTTAACGGTATGGTTGCTAGAATACTATACATTTCAGTGCAGTGAATGAAATGATGAGTTTAAATGATGTGTGAAACTATAGAATTAAAGCTTTAACTATTGAAGCGGATAACCGACGATACTCAGAGAAAGTATATTATTATGTGAGTGTGTGGATATGTGTGTAAAGTAAGTATAAGTTATGCATGTGTGGCGTGACGTCAAATAATTCGGTTGATAAGACTGACAAAGATGTGATTGATAATGAATAGCTGCAGAAACCCACATAAATGGATACAAATCGCTCGAGGTCGAGCGAATGTCAGTATGGCCGTATCGGGGTATTGACTATAGCGCCATCTAGTGCATTGAGAGTGATGAACCACTCTAGCGGAACGCCCAGCCAGCAGTGTTACGAGAACCACGGGCGGACTTGTATCCACGTACAGTGGAGCGGGTCCCGAAAAGGGCATCTCGTGCTCGGCGGATCGCTTACGCATTACAGTTTCGGATTGTTATAATGTGATAGTGTTATTACTAAGGACTTTGAACAGGAAAGTGATTTGAGACTAAAACAGGCCGTGACATAGTGTTACAAGCAGTTATATGTCCTCGCCCACAAAATAACCCACGCGCGTATGCGCATTAAGCTAATGACGATGATGATGATGATGGACCCCAAGTCCCGTTAAATATTATGGCGCCTGTTTTGCAGATATACTTCAAAATATTTATGTTTCATCAGCTGTCCAATGAGGTATGGGGTATTACAATTTAGGGTTTTATATGTTATGTTAACCTTTGTAGAAAAAACGTTCATAGGCTACAGGTGAGTGCAAGATACTAAATTTACTAAACTTTCGAATTCCAACAATAGATCATGATTTATCAGCCCCCTGGCTATCCTCTCAATCGCCTCTAGAGCTTTTAATTGGTATTTGGCAGAGCCATCCCAAAAGTGATGGCAGTATTCCCCATGCAAGACCTGACTTGTGCTTTATAAAGACTATGAAGCAGTTGCTCAAGTGTGAAATACCATCTCACCGTAGAGAGAACCTTTGTTAGAGCCAAAGTTAAGAGTCGATGACAGGGTAACGCCTAATACATAGCTCCAGGCTGTCAGTTACCGGAACAGAGACACCACGGAAAATAGGAGACAATTAAAAGGGTAATTTTTTGGCCAAAAACAAACAGCCTTGAGTCTTTGCAGTATAAAACTTGACCAGGTTAGCATCACCCCAGTCAAATACCGCCTCCATACTCAAGTTGAGCCGTTCGACCATAGACCATAGATCATAGTGACTCGATCTGTGGCCCGCTGGTTCTTGGATCGGATGTGTTGCTGACCACGACTGTACTGTCGTCTGCGTACCCAAAGATACGTTTTTTAGCAGGTCGTTAGTAGTTAGTTAGTTCATATAGGCCGGGTGACTAGCCCTGGTCTCAGAGTTTTTAAGCCGGCTGTAGGTCTCTGACATGGATAAGCGGTAAAACAACCGTTTACTATTTTACGTACAATATTCGTTATTGAAGTCATAGATCATCTTATTTTACATGTAAAAATCAAATCATAGTAGTAATAAGATCTACACATTTCAAAATTTCTAAACTAATAGCCGAAAATATGGCAGTTATTAAAACAATTAAATTCAAATATTTCGAAAACGGTTAGATTTGGGATAGGGTGTTTCATAGTCAAATCAGTCAGAAACAATGTAAACTACACACCCCTAACGGGAATAGGTCGACTTAGCCTGTAACCCTTTTATATTGAGAAAGGCCATCCCGTACAAGCACCAACTTTCAACGCGCACTTCCATAACCATTAATTTATGCATATCCTCAGTCGTACTAATGATTTAATCACAGAGTTTCAGGATTGTGTTGTTCTTCCATCGTTTGCCTGCCATCGACTTTATAGTATATTATTTAAAGCCTACAATTGCAAATTGCAGGGAGTTCCTAGCGCCGGGCGCGCCGTGCGAGATAAACATCGACGGCGCGACGGCCGAGAAGGTCGCGGAAGGGCTGCGCAGCGGGTCGCGGTACGCGCTCGACCACGCCGCCGACCACGTGTACGGGCTGCTGCTCAAGAAGGACTGCTACCCGCGCTTCGTGCGCTCCGACCACTTCCAGCGGCTGCTCGCCGAGGGGAAAAACGTGCATCAGAAGAAAGCCAAGTGAGTCATATGCTCTTTCTGGTGAAGAACATTTGTTACCGGTGCTTTTTTGGTTCTGACTACTTTTAGAGACTGCTCTTCGAGAGCAGATAAATTTCCTTAAGAAAGAAGCCAAATAAGCTAAAATTTATGTTTATTTATTTTATTACATAGGTATATTAAAAAAAATTGAAATGTAAAAATAAAATGAAAATGTGGGAGAAAAATTGCTACGTCTATTGCAGGTTCTTCAACTTCGGCGGGCAAGTGAAGAAGAAGTCAGTGGCGAGCGGCGGGTCGTGCGGCGGCAGCGGCGGCGCCGGGCTCGCGCGGCGGCGCGGCTCCGACCGCTCGCTGTCGGGCTCCGCGCACGAGCTGGCGGGCGGCGCGCGCGCCACCGAGCCCGCGCACTCGCACTCGCAGTCCAACCTCGCCGAGCTGGACGACGCGCTGCCGTGGGAGGGCGCAGGCCCGCCGCGCGCGCGCCGCCGCCAGGATTCGGCCGCCGACTCCGGCTCCTCCTCGTCCGACGTGTCGTTCGCCGTCGCGCTCGCCGGGCCCGAGCGGCGCCGCCTGCCGCAGCAGAGCACGCTGGACGGCGGGCTGCGCGGCGCGCCGCCGCCGCTGCGCCGCCTCTCCGCCGTCGAGCCGCGCCACCTCGCGCCGCTCGCCTCGCCGCCGCACGTCGCGCCCGCGCCCGCGCCTCCTCCCGCCGCCGCCGCGCCCGTGCCCGCGCCCGCGCCCGCCGCGCACCGCCCCACGCCCACCATCAGCGTGAGCTCTGCGCCGGAGGAGGACTCGACGCAGGAGTCGCCGGAGGAGACGCGCTCGACGGCGCCCTCGGACGAGCCGTCGTCCGTGTTCGCGTCCACGGCCGCCACGCCCACCGAGCTGCGCGAGGAGCCCGACTCGCGCTGCACGCTGCGCGCCGACGACGACGACCTGCCCACCATAGAGGAGACGGGGCCGGAGCCCGCGCGCCCCGAGCCCCCGCACGTCGACGACGACGCGCCGGAGCCGGCCGAGCCCGCGCCGCCCGAGCCCGCGCCCGCGCCCGAGCCCGCACCCGCGCCCGCGCCGAGCGACGTGAGCGTGAGCGAGGCGAGCGAGAGCGCGGCGGCGAGCGAGGCGAGCGAGTCGCGCGCGTGCGTGGCGCCGCTGGCGGTGGGCGAGGACATTGGCGCCGAGGAGGACGTGGACAAAGTGCCTTGTGCGTGCGCGGCGCGGGACGAGCGCGCGCCGGGGACCGCCGCCCGCCCCGCGCGCCCGGGGCCCGCCGCCGACGGCACCAGCAGTGACAGTAGTCGGGGCCCCGAGCGGAAGGGCCCCGGGGTGCCACGCGAGCCGGGCCCCCCGGTGGCCGCGCGCGCCCGGGGGGCCCCGGCGCCCGCGCACAGGAACGACGTGTGTCCCTGGGAGGACGAGTAAGTACCGCGCACACCCCACCGCTGTTGTTCACTCCTCAAATTTGATTGTTTATTAGAGGGATATGGAATACCGACTGTTTCTCCTTTGACAAAAAAATATCAGCACGCTTATCTAGTCGTCTAGATTATGCTGCATTTAGTGCTTCAGATTTTCCCAACCTGCTAAAAGTGACGAGAGATTTCCCCTTGTCATCTCAAAACGTAGTCCCTTTATAAATAATCGAAGCTCTGGGCCCTTTGCTAAGCTGTGAACGATTACAAAATGTGAAAAGCAACTGACTTTGTGGGACCAATCCTAGTGTTCAAAATCTATTTATTTATTACCCTGCAAGCAATTACAAGTGTAAATAATTCACTTTTTATCGTTCATAGTTTAGCAAAGTGTCAATGGACCATGTACATTGAGTAGATTAGATAATATTTTACCTATGTATAATAAACGCATGCCACACCTTAGATAATATAGAGACATATCTACTTATTGTAGTTCTAATATATCTACTTAAAGTTGGTTTTAATTTATACAATTAATCCACACGACTGGCAAGTTTCAAGGCAAATGTCACCATTGTTTTATTCTACTTCTGGGAATGTTAGTGCTCATTTGAGAGGATACCTTCTAGATGTATCTATCAATTAGCGTTTTAACAACTGGAGAAGTCGATTTTTTCGAGTTAGAATTTAAAAGAATAGTACATTGTACACCGAGTGGAGAAAACGATCTATTTTTGTGCGCAGCGGAGGGCTTAAAGGAAACTCGAGAACAGAAATAGAACTTTCTCCCGAGTGATACATAGTGCTTTATACTACACCTACGAGGAAAATAAAATACAATATTTCTTTAATTAATGTTTAGGAATCTTTAATTAATGTTTTAAGTTATTTATGACTACTAGGGCTGTATTTTTTATTTCTGGTGGCGTTATCATTACAAAATCGTCACTTTCACTATCAGATGACATCTTGGAAAATTATTTAGATAATTAAAAGCTAGGTACTGTTAAATTATCAATTTAGTTAAGTTAATAAAATTTAACGCAACGAAATAAATTGCCGCGCTTTTTTTTCGCATTGCAGAATAAGGTTGCCATCCTCATTTCATTAAAAATAGAAAATAAAAAAGCTAGCTGGGCAGTAATTGATTTTTTTCATTTCATACAACATACATACATACATTCCTGCCCTGCTTCGGAGGGCAGTAATAAAATTCTATATAACTTTTCCCGCCGCACATTTTACGAACTTTGTAACCCGTTTATGAACGAGTAATAAGACACTTTCCGAGTGGGTGTGGTATAATAGATATTTTTGTATCAACAGAAAATGTACTGTGGAAGATTAAGCAGACTTTCAGTCAGTTTTAGTCAGTAAGTCTAGGGGCTTTGTTTTTAAACTAGCCCGCTAAAACGTATCCTTCACGACGCCAAGTAAAAGCAGAAAAGAGCATTGAAAAATTTAAAATCTCTGTGAGTCTGAAGGGCATAGCATACGATTATAAAAGTCATTTTCTAACTATCCATAAATATGGCTCCAGAGCTTTCACCTTTCTATTTTTTAGACTTGCCAAACGTGTGTTGTTTATTGACCGTTTGTTGTCCAAATTTGTTAACAAACATGGCGTATTCTGACCAATGACAGCGCTGTATTGCCGATATACCGATTTTCATTGGTTGGCAGTCCGCCATATTTATTGCTACAAATATTCAAATATAAACAGATCTTACGTGCATGTAAGTACACAGTTTTAGAGAAATTATTAATAGAATGTAGAAAACTCGTGTAATTTATCGTTAATTTTTATTAATACTTAGTCATATTTTTTTATGCTTAGTAATATGAATCACTCTTGCACAGTATTTTACTTAGATGTAGGTCATTTTATATTATTTCAGTACCTCAATAAATTGTTATAATTTTTAATTGGTTTTATATCTTTGTAGTTACTTATCCGTTCATTATCTACCTTTATGTATACGGTAATAGCGAATAAAAATGGACATCGGCGTTTGAAAAGGGATAATAAGGACATGATGACCGGGTAATAAAATACACTATTGTAATTAATCCGTGAGTTAGATTACAAAAAACAGTTGGACACGTATTTTTTCTTTCGTCAATCAAACAATAAATGACAAAGATAAACCTTGTCAAAGTTGAGAAGTGGGGGCTCGTCGGGACGTCACTTCTCTGACGAAAGTCTACATTTTACATTTGTATGTGACAAAGTAAACATTTGTGTCTCGTGACGTCACGCGGAATTTTAACGGGCTATAAACATCGATTTCTGTTTAATTGACAAAAGATAAAAAATATCATCATGCCTACTGGGTGATTATGACTTTGCTCGGTTTTGTCGAGTGTTATCTTTGTTCTTATCTTTTTTTAGTCGCATAATACACCATTTAAAACATAAATATAACGCTCTACTAAGTTACCTAATAATATCTTTACAAATGTCGATGTTCATTATTTATTCGTGCTTACTGTAGTTTATTACAATTCCTATTTGCCTAAGCTTCGAAAATTAGTCTGTACGAAAATTTTATTACATAATATGTTAAGATACGCACTATTTTAGTCAAAATAGAAACAACTCATGATATAGTCCACCTATTCGGTATATCTATCGTATTTTGAATGGCATTTATTTGAAAAGGTTGAGGATGCGTGAAATTATAAGAAATTGTTGTTTCGTTTGATATAGAATTAAAGTCTTCATCAATATTGTGATAACTAAATAATAAATACTACTAATTAGATAAAAGATTTTTTTAGCATTTTAGAATAGAAAATGCATTAACTTTGCAAGCGAGTTTTTCCACTATATCGCTTTGTTTCTATTCAAAGTAGTTTTATAAGAAGTAATTTATGTGAGACTTAAGCGTCACTGTCTTCAAATAATCCTTAGCTACCATGCAAAGCTATTTAGTGTAAAAAAATATATTGATACAAATCACGTATCATATAAAAAAAAAACACCGAAAGAATCACAAGGTATACGCCGAATCAAACTTCTTATTGGCTGTGAAGTTAGCTACAAGCTGCGCCAAACCCAATCCTCACACAGATGTTAAATGTGAGCTTCAGTTAGGTTGGGTTTTGCGCAGTTTGGCAGTATGTCGCCGACTGCACAGCCGTCAAAAAGTTTTATTCAACCCAGGGGCTAGGGACGCATATCCTTAGAATTGAATAGGTAAAAACAACTGAAAAGTCGACAGTGACATTTCGTAAACACAATTTGTGATTTCCCATTCCAGGCCGATGATACCTGTTAAAAATGTTTACTGACTAAATACTTATGGTATCTATACCTACTCTGGTTCTGGTGGTACCTGCGGATGCCACCACGGGACCTCATTTTTATCATATTTCAGACATAACGATGTCCGTGTTACGGTATTATTCATAGTCAATCAGGAATTATCCTTAGTTTGTACCTAATGATATTGATAATGAGTACAAAGCGCAACAAGTATCTACAATTATTGTCAAGTCAATAATAGGTCGTCAGACGTATCAGTCTGCCCGTTCTATTTCTTAGGTTGATGAACTCAATCGTTCGATTAGTATTAATGAGCACATCCTTAGACATATCCCTATTAAGAGTGCAATACAAAAAACTAAGCACAAATGATCAGATTCAAGTACTTTCAGCGGCTACGGTGACCTCTTACCATCAGTAAGCCCGTTAACTTTTTGCCTCTTTATTGAACAAAAAAAATTACTCGGCAGGGAATCAAACCCTCTTACTATAGGGTAGATGCTCTACTGAGTCAGCTAATTTGAATGAATTCAATTCGACCGTGTCCTTATAGACCCCAATTCTGATGTACACGTCACTAAACTTATCCAATCTGACAGAACTAAAATGATTTACATCTCTTTTCGCGTTCACGTGTAAGAAAAGGATGGCCACAATTTTAGTTCTCTCAAATTTAGTTTAGACATTGGTACAACAGAATTGATGTGATGTCTAACGATATTTTTTCTCTTGCAGGAATTCGTGTGAAAGTGACGCTCCATTTGTTAAAACTTATGCAACGCTCGGTTACTTATAATTTTTGTAGGCGAGTATCAACAATATTTTACGATGTCAGGGTTATAGAAAGAATATTTAATTTTTTAACTTAGACCCTATGTTTTGATTATCGCAGAGACTAGAACATTATGTCATTAATGAATATTTTAAAGTAAATGATCGTTAATTATTAGAACTGAATGGTTTTATTGCACTCCTTAAAATTTGTAAGAAAATAAAAAATACTTTTAGAATCACATCGTCGATTTATGTATTAGGAACATCACAAAACATTTTCTTATAAATAACACAGAAACATGCCCATTCGAACTCAATAATACTGAAATTACAACCAAATAGGTACATTCACAATCAAACGTTTCGAAGGCCTTCTCAATCACTCCTCAGTTTCCACAAAAAATGGCTATCACACAACAATGAGAATATTTCGGCAAAAACAACATTTTTGGCAAAAACTTAGCAACACGATGGGCACGACAATGAAAATAATGTTACGTAGCTAAGACTTACTAACTATACTAAGAATACATGTCGACATATATGTACGTAGACGTAAATGGTCGAAAAATTTATCATTGCCATTACAAACAACACAAAAACTTAAAAAAGTTGCCCCAGAAAAATTATAGCCTATTTAAGGCCTAGTCAAAGACCTGTCGGCAAACGCCATTGGCGTCTAACTGGGATCCAGGAGGGCAGTTCCCGGGCGCTACGATCATGTTCCTCATCTGAACCTGGGGGAGGGCTTCTTCAGGAGTTTCCTCCACCGTGTTGGAGTCTCCATCTTCAGGCTTCACAGCAGCGGTCTCTTTAATGTCATCTACTTCGTCAGGGTAAATCACGCGGTCGGTGTCGGCCATTTTATCTGAAGCAACAACATAAATCGACATTCAACAAAAAAATTAATTGAATCTAGTTGTACGTTTAAATGGTCTATAAACCTTAAAAACTCAGGAAGCTCTCAATGCGTGTTTTCTTCGACCAAATGACAAACATAAAAACCTATTTGAACAAAGTTCACGGTCACTGCTCTTGTAACAATGTAGGAACTACGAACAGCTGCTAATTTCGCTAATTGGTTGTGGATGTCGGTGGAATTTATTTCAAGATGTTTTTTCGTAGAATATTGTTTTCATTTGTTACGAAACTATGAGCTCTACATTATCTACCTATATACCTACTTAGGACTTCTATTATACCTAAATCATGCCTGGATTTTGTACCTAAGTATCGATGCTAAGCTAAGAAAAGCCGATAGCAAAAAATCGTTGTTTTATCTTCTTATCAGAATAATACCTGAGTGCCTAAGTGATTACGTACGTAGTATCGACCTGGATTCGACCGATAAATTACCTACTATCTTTGACTCAATATAGTTACTTGTAGTGCTTTAGTCTAAGTTCTTAGATATTTAACTTTTAATAAACAACAATGCGACTTTATTTACTATCCTCGAATTTAGCAAAAGATCAAGGCGAATATCATTAAGCAAATGGAGGACTATACCCCGAAATATGCAACAGAAGTTAATAATGATTGTGAAACATGGAACGTATTGTACAGCAAATGGGACAAAAAGCGAAAGAAACTTACGCCAGAGGTTAAAGAGGGGAACCGGTTTAAAAAAAGCAATGGGTTTCAACGGAAAACGAAGATTACAATCAGGATAGGAATTCCGTCTGAAGGTCGGAAGAACATTAGCATGCGACGTCACAAACAGCCGAAGGCTACGTTACTATACAGGGTTATTTCTAATCAATTAGCATCCTTTTACGGGCTTATTCTGTTCATCAAAACTAACAACTTTTGTTCTGCGACTTTTGTCAAAACTAAAAAAAAAATCAGCTGTACCATACATTTTGTCGAGGGTGAACGATATTTTTCTATGTAACAGCAACTTTTTTTTTGAGAATTAATAAAAGTCGTTGAATAAAAGTTGTTAGTTTTGATGTACAGAATAAGCCCCTAAAAGGATGCTATTTGATTAGAAATAACCCTGTTTACATGATCGGGTTTTTGCTGAGACCTCTACGCTAATGGAATGCGGACCAAAGTCAATCAATCTTCAATTTTGTCACATCCTGCATAGCACATATATTTATCTTTAGGTATATATGATTCATGTCTTATGTGAATGAAGAATGGACAATAGTAAGTATAAAAAATTTTGAGTCGCAAAACTCAAAAGTATTTTTTTTTCGCTTTAGGTACTAACTACACAAATAACAGCAATGTTTTATTACTATTGTCCTATATATAAAAGGAACAAGGTGTTTGCCGTTAACGCAACAAATCACTCAGATGGGAAATAATAGAAAAACAAGGAACTAAGTAAGTATGTTAAGTAAAACTCGTAAGTGTGGGTTTTATCCCACTAGGAGTTGAGTCCTCCTAAAAAATCAGGAGTTTCATATACTACTCAATGCATCGCCAAATCTATCAACTTGTTACATCATGTAGGATATTGGTGACGAATTTGGGCTGGTTCAAATTTCATGATAGATCACAGAATTAATATCATTGGTCATTAATTTCAGTTTTAATTAAAAACAAATCAAACGGAACCTGCAGTTAAATGAAAATTCCATTCTGAACTAATTTCCAATCACTGTTGAGACACTAGGCAAAAATTACGATGGAATAGAACTTGATGGAATTTAATCACAAAAACAGGAAATCACTTTCAAAAACGAGAATCTAAAAAATGTTTTAAATGCACTTCTAACTAGATCATCTAGGTACTTACAATTTAGAGTAGGTTTGCAAAAACTTTCAGAGAAAACTTTCGGAACACTGCGTCGCTTCGAGAGCTTGAGCTAACTGATGCATGAGGCCGGCCGGCCCAGTGTTATATACGAACATTATTTTATCTTCCAGTTTGCACTTCTGACGCGTGGTTGACTCACGGATACTTGAGAATCCGTTACATCGGAAATTTAGGAAACTATTTTCCTGCAATGACGCCTTGTCGCCAAGTTTTATCAACCCTCAGACACACCTAATCCTATTGGAGTAGCTGTACACGCAATTTATTGCAGGTTGTAAACATTATTACATTGGATAGATAGCGCTTCCTTTGATATTGATGGATTAATGATGTGTAAGATACTCGCGTATCCATTTATCCATCGGCCGTAGAACGTCCACTGCTGAACATAGACCTCCCCCATGGATTTCTGCCTGCATCCTGCGTGTTCCTGCTATCCTTATTATCTCGTCAGTCCACCCAGTCGGTGGATGTCCTACGGTGCGCTTGCTGGTACGTGGTCTCCATTTGAGAACTTTACGACCCCATCGGTCATCCGTTCTTCGGACTATGTGTCCTGCCCATTGCCACTTTAATTTGCTAATCCGCTGTGCTATGTCGGTAACTTTGGTTCGTCTGCGGATCTCTTCATTTCTGATTCGATCCCGCAGATACTCGTGTAAAGGACCCACATAAGTACTAGGTACTGTCACCCATCAAATATCTAAGTTGTACTAAATCTAAGTAGGTTTCAATTTATATGATAAATGTTCGCTTACTTACTTTTTTTTTCAAACAATAGATACTATTCAGCCTTGATATTTATTTAAGGATCAATGAAAGTTAAATGTTACCTTACTCATAGTTCTAACATTTTTTCCTAGCTTAGCCAGAGAGACTGGCATATTTCATAAGAAATGTCATGTAGCTGTGGTCAACCGCGAACCTAAGTGGAACTAAGAAATCCTCATGGTAGATATAAGTTAAGTTTTTCTATTATTTTTATACCGCCTAAATTTTGTATTATTTTGCCAAAAACAGCATTTTATTGAGCTTGTTTTTCTACCTAGCAACTTTATTTTTATACTAAATTCTAAGGAAATCATAATCCGTTCACCAGTTATAGCGATTACCTTTCTTCCATGTAATGTTATCTTTTAATGAGTTTAAAATAAAACAAAATCCAGTAGTTCTAGCGATTACGTCCCACCATGCACTCTTATCTATTGATGAACTGTACAGATACTTTCCTTATCGTTCCTTAATTGTCGTACCTCCTTGTAATTTTCAGTAAATTCGGTATGTTGAAAACATTTTATCGTTAGTTTTCTAGTACCAGTTTTTGTCTCTGTCCATATTCTTTTGTCATACTCTACATTTTCATCCATACATTCTAAACTCTACGCTCTACGGAAATATGGTGTGCGTTACAATATTTTAGTACAGGATAGTTTGCGAGCATAACCTTCGACCACATCATCACTTACTTGTATGTACCCATTAGGCTAGTTGCTGATTAAAGACAAACTTATCGCCGAAAAAAATCTAAACATGCAAACGTCCACGTTGCATAACATTTTAAATTATGAGTTCTGCACCTTTGCACCGTGTGAAGCCGTGGCGGTGTGAAGCCGTGGTGGTCTAGTGGTAGTAACGCCCGACCTGCAATCGTGGGTTCAAATCCCGATCCCGTACCAATGAGTTTCTTTGGAACTTATGTACGGAATTTCACATCATTGGCTTTTCGGTGAAGGAAAACATCGTGAGGCAGCCTGCATACGTCCGTAGCAGAAATTCGATGGCATATGTAAATCCACCAACCCGCACTGGGCCAGCGTGGTGGATATGGCCCAATCACCCTTCGTGGGTAGGCTTACGTCCTGCAGTGGACTTTTAAAAAAAAGGCTGGTACAGTACAGTACTGTACCTTTGCACCTAAAGCAGAAGCACTGCTCCAATTTCAAACTATCAAGATCCGTTGATCACACTATCCTTGGTACAATAATTTAACTACACGCCGCGTATCTACGTAAGTACTAAAAGTAATAGACACTACTCGAGTAGGTAGTCTTGCTAGTTTAGTCAATGGAACTGATAATTGTGCTAATAAGAACAAATAGTCCTGTATTCCGACACAGGTACAGGTGGGTGAGGTGGGTTATATAAGGAGTATTTCTGTAAACAAGTCTGCAGCGAATATAAATAGCCGAGTCTCCTTAGGTACGGATATTATTAATCCGAATTTGTTGATTTGTCTATTTGTGTATTGCACAGCAATGGCGCGACGATGGGTCGATTTCAATTATTGCAATAATATAATAGAGCGAATCAAACTTAGTCATGGCATCTGTGAACAGGAGGCGAGGGATGCGCAGTAGCAACTTAGGTAGGTATTCTTATGTCAGCGGCGCAAAGAGAGGGGATCTCAGCTTGTAGCTAACTTCAACAACTTCGTACAAAACATTATTTATATTTTAAAGGTCGAAGAGTGCGTTATCCTTACTTTTGAAATCTGATAGTGTGTTTGTTGATTTATTACCTGGCAGCCTGGCACCTACCAATACATGAGTACCTACTTAGATACTCTTACACGCTGCAACAGAGCAACGAATAGACTTGATTTTTTTTGGCATGGATATATTTCATAGGTTGGAAGATGACATAGATTACGAGTACCTACTATTTATCCCGGAAAAAGATTCCTATAGTATAGCACCGCAATCAATATACTTGTAAGTAGGTATTACGCAGACGAAGCCGCAGCCAAAAGCCAGTAGGCAAATATATTTAGCGGATGAAGCCGCCGGTAAAGCTAGTACGTAATAAAACTGTGTTAAGTATGCGAATACTAAGTAGGTATACTATTTTATGGTTGCGCCAAGTGTTCGCAGTAAATGATGCGCAGTACTTGGCAAATTCGCATGTAAACATCGAGTCACTTTGATAAAGTCCAGACGAGGTAAACAGAGCTATCGGACGCTTATTGGAACTGCGATAACAAATCAAAGATCTTAGTTGTAATCATGTTTAGGCTAACGGAAATACCACTTAGACTTTTAAAAATAGCTTGGAGTCATCTATTGCGATGCAAGAATATTTAATAACAATAACTGATAATACTATGATGTGGAATAACTTTTTGGAAGTGTATCAGGTCGACTCAGTTAACCCGGCGTGAATGAGGCGAAAAAATGTTACATTAGTGATATCAAAAACTATGACGTAGAATAACTTTTTAGAACTTGAACTTTACTGTACTCGGGTCGACTAAGTTAAATTATTTAAATGCAAGCTTTTATTTCAATAGTCTAAAAATAGAATATACTTGAAATTTAATTAAAAACATAAATGTTGAATATTACACCATTTCAGAGATATAAAAGGTTGTAGCGAGATTTATCTCATAAATAATATAATTGCTAGTTTTAATGTCGTACCTACTAAAAAATATATTCATTAAAATAATAAAGTCATATAAAAAACCAAAATGTAATTTTAAAGATTGGTACGAGATGGGTACGAGTATTACAGTTTTCTGATAGAACCTGGTGCATGGGCGTATGATATTTAGGTAGTGAGTAAAGTAGTATAGGTATTCGGTGTTGGTAGGTACCTTAGAATTAGCTCAAACGAGCTTTATAGACTTTCGAGATAAGGGAAAAGTGGATCAGTCTCGCGAAGACAACAACCGCACCTCTCGTTAGAAAGTTAAGGTACCTAAGTAATAACTTTTAAAACACAACTAGTAGTACCTACTTATTTTAAAGGGCGTGTGCGTACCTATATCATGTTTAGGCACTTCTAACTAAAGATTATTTTTCATTATATTTTCCAATCATCAATTTTTTATTTAGTTTCATTATTATTTTTATACACTTAATAAATAATAAAGACAGCTGTCACATGAAATGTAAACCTCCTTGAGCTCTATAACTTTTGTGAAGGCAGCAAAAGTCTTAGTTTAATAGTTACGGAGATAATCCCTATCACTTTCTATATAAACTCTATCACTTTTGTGGCGACAGAAATGGTTTATAATCGATAATTACGGAAATAATAGACTTTTCAGTTTGACAACTGTCACTTTGACGCCTGTTATGCCATTCTAGTATGGATTTTAGAATATATTCCTTTCACGCCATATGTATGGATTCTAGATTATGACAGCTATCACTTTGACATCTGTCATCTTTGAAACTAAAAGTTTGCCATTAAGTTTGATTTGGCCTACATTAATTTTGTGTCGATAGTTTTGTCGATAAGTACGGTGAAATCGAAAGTGTAATGAGGTAGTAACAACACTAATCTGCCATGCGGTGGGTATGCAGATTTTTTCGTGATTAGGGCATTTCCATTTGTTTACTTATTCAGAGCTATATTATTACATTCTCTTTGTAACATTCTTTTTGGGCTATGTAGGTATCCAAAAGAGTTCGGTTTGCATTGTGTTATTGATATTGTCATTGATATTACCAAAGACCACAGATATCTGAATTTCTCAAGTATTTCTCTGTGCCAAAGACGTTTGTGATTTTGAACTATAGATACGACGAAGAACCAAAAAGGATATTGCACATTAGAACCTTGTTTGTATTCATTGAGGACAACATATATTTATGCATTTTTAGGGTTCCATACGCAAAATTACAACTAAATTTTGTTAAAATTACAGGTCGTGAGAAGACAAAACTATGTGACAGTTGACGTTGACATATTACATGAAAAATGTGTGTTACTACATTAAAATACTAAATTCTAACAAATTTTAGCAAGAAATATAACTAAAAATCAAGTAGTTAAAAGGATTGAAACTAGATTTTTTTGGATTTCTCTATCGCATTATCAACAACACATATTAAATTCTAAAAACAAAATACAAGCTGGCACTATTGATTTCTATTAAAGTGACTAAATTACAATCGATATGGAACCATCAACTAATTAATCCGTCTCACAGTTAGCTAGCTAACCTTACCAAGCTTGTACCATAAAGTTATACCTACCTAAAGTCGAACTCTTTCTATTATTGTCAAGTTTTGTAGAACATCACAAACGTCAACTATCAAAAATTTGTCCACGAGTTTTAAACATTTAAGCTGCTACCTACCGATTAAAAACATTTTATTCAATATTATGGCACATCTATCTAAGCTATACTTTCGGTAAATTGGAAATGCAAAAAAGTGCTAGCTTGGAAAAGGTACTCATGTATTTCTAGATTATTCCGTTCATATTTCAATTATACCTGAAGCGAATAAGGCCACTACAGTTGTCGCACTATTGGTATAGTTAAGCCACTCTAAATAGGTATCTTTTGCACTGTGGTCTTCAAGGTATTTTATCGGTGTGTGCGATAAAGACTCCATCTATTTTATAATCTTAATTTTTGCCTAGGTTATTAAACCTTGATTGATGCTAACTCTCTTTGCTCTACCCGCCTTACACATTTATTTTCAGTCAGTTATTTTAGAACTCTACGCATGTTTCAGGTTTATTCCCCGGCTAATAAAACTCCGTGTAATAAATCTAACGAGTGAGTTCCACATACTTCTTAGTTTGTAATGAATGCTCAGTTCTTAGAAGTTTAGGAAAAGTAATTTAGCTTAAGGTACAATGCCGTAGCCGACTGCACGCTACAGCAGGCTACAGAGTTGTCAGGCGACATGTATGCAGATGCTGCCGCAGACTACGCGTCACTGGCTATTAATAAAGGTACTATTTTGAACCGAGCTGCTAACTGCACCTTCCGGCAACACGTGCAGTGGCTGATACAACTAATTTGTAACATTTTTTTTAATGACAATCAATAAATTACAGTCAAACCTGGCTAACTAAGAACTGGATAAGTGAGAAACCTCTATAAGTGAGAGTAATTGCCAGGTCCCGTCATTTTACCCCTCGAATACCTCTATAAGTGAGCGACCAAAACCTCTATAAGAGAGAGTCGTTTTCCCCTCATGGACCGATGAAGAGAGAGAAGCCACTTCTGAAACTGAACTGACCAAGAGGTGAAAAACCTCTATAAGCGAGAATGAGATGGCGGTCCATTAAACTCTCTCTTATCCAGGTTTGACTGTAAATATGAACATGAACATACATTCTAGTAGGTAGTGCAGATGCGGCCAACTTCTTGCAACCGGTACACGTGCTGTCTTCAGTTGCAGTTGTAAGCTCGGTTCGAAATAGCATCTTTAGCATATTTTAATTTCTATAGCTGTTGTCATGATAATGACGAATTTTCAGTCAATTCTTTACCATTTCTGTTATTGTTAGGTGCGGCAACATCCCGAAACGTCGATCCAAGTTCACTTACGACAACATTTTCGAAGAGTACTCCATCACCATCAAACCCACGGCCCACAAAAGCAGTTCATTGTCCGACCTTACGAATACAAGTGATTATAGTGAGTCACATTGAGTCTATGCTATATTACTTTTATAAATGACCATTTGAGTTCTATGAGGTTGGTTAAACGCTGATTTCTGAAATTCTATGCACACCGTAATAAAATTCCCTGCTTTATTTATCCATGGTGAACTCTAGCTACTTACGTATGTTGCCGTCTCTTATGATATTCATATTCATATTATTTATTGGTATCAAAAATATAAAAGATAACTACACTCACTAACTTATTACAATTACATTCATTATTATTAAAATAATAATATGTTTCTTATAATAATAACATTTTGCTATGTAGCAAATAATTAAATTAAATTGAATTAATTCTAGGTAAATTCAATTAAATTAAATTGCATTAAATTAAAATAAAGAATTAAAATTACTGACTTAAAACATATGACAACAAAAAATGTAATGTTTTGTTTTTTATAAACTATAATCAATAATAATAATAATAATCATCATATAAGTAAGTATTATCATTTATCTGTAGTGGTAAATCTCATTACTAAATTTAAGACCAAATCTAAGAAAAATAATAAGTGTAACTCAATGACATATAAAGCAGTTATTATTAGCAGTCATATTGTGAATAAAAATATACGTACTATGTCCTTTGAAGGCACTCATATATTATAAAGTAAGTATATAAAGCTATACTTGCTCGATGTTATCATATCATCCATCGGTCATAAGACGACCACTGTTGCTTGCATCCAGAGCGATCCTGTGGTCAAAATGAGGTCATTCGTCCTACTAGGCGGTGGTTTACGCATATATGTACATTAAATTAAATTATGAGTTGTGATACTCACTATATGGATCTATTATATCTTCAATCGGTATGTTAGAAAAATAAGCTGGAGTGACGGGGGCACCTGGGTGTTGTAACCGCGCTGAAAGTATATGCAAGAAATATTGTAACTCAAATTAAAGACATAATTATATTACTCTGTGTGTTCAGTAGGTTCGTTGTCTTAATTTTCATTAATGGATTTTTAAGCCGTGGTGGTCAAGAGGTAGTGACACCCGCCTCACAATCGTGAGGTTGTGGGTTCGAATACCCGGTCCCGTACCAATGCGTTCTTTCGAATTTATGTACGGAATTTCACACCACTGGCTTTTCGGTGAAGGAAAACATCGTGAGGCAACCTGCATACGTCCGTAGAAGAAATTCGATGGTGTATGTGAATCCACCAACCCGCACTGGGCCAGCGTGGTGGATATGGCTCAATCACCCTTCGTGGGTAGGACTACGTCCTGCAGTGGACTTTTAAAATGGCTGGTACAGTACAATGGTTTTTTAATGCATGTATTGAAATCAAAATAATAACTTTTTTTTAAAATAAATATTGATCGATTATGTACTCGTACAAAGATACAGTCAAAAAAAAGATGTAACTGAAAAATATCCCCTAATTTTATTGGAATGTCGTATAGGTACACAAAACTGTAAAATAAATACTTACATAAAATTATCTTCATTCCCAAAAAGCTCGGGGCACAGTTGCAGCAAACAAACAAACATACAACACCGAAAACTAGAGTACTCCTCATTTTCGTAAATAAATTAGGTAATTATTTTTTATTTAGATTTTAGAAATAACTTTATCTTCCTAAAAATATATTTACTATTGTTACTATATTCCTTACAATTATTATTTATTAGTTTTATTTTATATCACTTAAAACACTAAATGTTTGAATGATCTATTCAATCATGAAGTGTTGACACAAATAAACCACCAAATAAATTGGAAGCTTAATGACCTGACCGCAACTGGTATCTCGTAACCTTATATCATAGCATTTATATATATATACATTTTATGAACAGGAAAATAGAAATTAATTAATAAACGATGAGGAGCACCTATACCTACACCATTACGTGGCACAAATTTCCTAAGTATATAAGCAATAGTGTCACTAGATTCAGCCTATAGCATAATGACGGATTTGTCCCGTGGAATCTGCCGCGCTCGTAGTCATTCAAATTCATGGCCCTAAGCAATTGTGTCACTAGATTCAACCTATAGCATAATGACGTATTTGTCCCGTGGAATCTGCCGCGCTCTTAGTCATTCATATACATGGCCCTAAACAGCTGGGTCACTAGATTCAGCCTATAGCATAATGACGTATTTGTCCCGTGGAATCTGCCGGGCTCGTAGTCATTCATATTCATGGCCCTAAGCAATTGTGTCACTAGATTCAACCTATAGCATAATGACGTATTTGTCCCGTGGAATCTGCCGCGCTCTTAGTCATTTATATTCATGGCCTTAAGCAATAGTGTCACTAGATTCAGCCTATAGCATAATGACGTATTTGTCCCGTGGAATCTGCCGCGCTCTTAGTCATTTATATTCATGGCCTTAAGCAATAGTGTCACTAGATTCAGCCTATAGCATAATGACGTATTTGTCCCGTGGAATCTGCCGGGCTCGTAGTCATTCATATTCATGGCCCTAAGCAATTGTGTCACTAGATTCAACCTATAGCATAATGACGTATTTGTCCCGTGGAATCTGCCGCGCTCTTAGTCATTCATATACATGGCCCTAAACAGCTGGGTCACTAGATTCAGCCTATAGCTTAATGACGTATTTGTCCCGTGGAATCTGCCGGGCTCGTAGTCATTCATATTCATGGCCCTAAGCAATTGTGTCACTAGATTCAACCTATAGCATAATGACGTATTTGTCCCGTGGAATCTGCCGCGCTCTTAGTCATTTATATTCATGGCCTTAAGCAATAGTGTCACTAGATTCAGCCTATAGCATAATGACGTATTTGTCCCGTGGAATCTGCCGCGCTCTTAGTCATTTATATTCATGGCCTTAAGCAATAGTGTCACTAGATTCAGCCTATAGCATAATGACGTATTTGTCCCGTGGAATCTGCCGCGCTCTTAGTCATTCATATACATGGCCCTAAACAGCTGGGTCACTAGATTCAGCCAATAGCATAATGACGTATTTGTCCCGTGGAATCTGCCGGGCTCGTAGTCATTCATATTCATGGCCCTAAGCAATAGTGTCACTAGATTCAGCCTATAAAATATTGACGTAATTGTTCCGTGGAATCTGCGCGCTCTTAGTCATTCGTATACATGGCCCTAAACAGCTGGGTCACTAGATTCAGCCTATAGCATAATGACGTATTTGTCCCGTGGAATCTGCCGGGCTCGTAGTCATTCATATTCATGGCCCTAAGCAATAGTGTCACTAGATTCAACCTATAGCATAATGACGTATTTGTCCCGTGGAATCTGCCGCGCTCTTAGTCATTTATATTCATGGCCTTAAGCAATAGTGCCACTAGATTCAGCCTATAGCATAATGACGTATTTGTCCCGTGGAATCTGCCGCGCTCTTAGTCATTTATATTCATGGCCTTAAGCAATAGTGTCACTAGATTCAGCCTATAGCATAATGACGTATTTGTCCCGTGGAATCTGCCGCGCTCTTAGTCATTTATATTCATGGCCCTAAGCAATAGTGTCACTGAATTCAGCCTATAGCATAATGACGTAATTGTCCCGTGGAATCTGCCGCGCTCTTAGTCATTCATATACATGGCCCTAAGCAGCTGGGTCACTAGATTCAGCCTCTAGCATAATGACGTATATATCCCATGGAATCCGCCGAGCACGTAGTCTTACAGATGTATGGCTTACGATATATGGCTTATGGGCCCTGTGACGTAAAAAAATTCTCTGAATTGATTTCTGAGTTGGTCGCTTTTATTTTTATGCAGGCTGTAGAGCTAGCTCAAAATTCGAGAAAAAAAAACAGCTGTTCCACACAAAATTGCAAATCGGAAAAAAATATTCTAGAATTCCGGGTTAGCCCCGAAGTAAAAGTTGTTCATAATGAATGTCTTAATCACCTCATTTCGGCTTAGTACATCAGTTATATATATATATGTCGGGGTCTGAGAGTGATCGTCTCAATCACCCGACATCGTTATTTGTGGGTCATTCATTGGTACAGTTCGCCGGCGGTCTCCAGTTGTCCATCTCACCAAAATAAATACTCTGTACTACTGCAACGGGTGGTTTTATTGACCTAGTAGCACTTGGTATTCAATTTAATAAGAATTATCGAGGATGGAAACCGATTTCAAAGTCAATGGATTTGCACGGGTGCAATCCACCTCGCGCTCGGAATGGCATGACGTTTCTCCGTCATCTGTCAAAACTCATTTCATTGTTTCATTCCGACACAAGCATGCAGTGTTGCCACGGGCGACCCCATTCGGGTGATACCCACTTTAAAATCATCACTATTGCTTTCAACTAAAACCAGCTATGCTGTCTCACTCCGTCATATATATTTAACACTCTTGAGATACGTGTATCTCATAAAATTCCCATTTACATCTTTCCTGCCGAATCTGATCTACGAGTATGGTTCCTGGTGGTCAACGATATCTCTGTCACATATTTTCAGATTTAAATTTATCTCTACTCTTTACTCGATCGCCAAGTTTTTTTTTAAACACTAAACGTTTGATATACCAAATCCTATTACTTAATAGAGGATATTTATCTAGATGATAGGAAAATTCTAAGATATCATAATAATATTTATCTTTACGAACAACTGCTACTCGTACTATGGAACCAAATCTGAGATTGCGAAAAACAAAGTTTATTACCTATATTTAGGGTGGGTCCCATAGAAAAAGTTGTCAGATAAAATATTATACATCATGATATTTATTCCATTATGCAAAAATAGAGGACACTCAAGATGACGTTTATAATAGTATGTCCAATATTGACCAATCTATGTTATTTGTGTCGTGGTTTCAGTATATACTTTCTACATCTACTACTTAATAAGTACACTGCATCTTTTACAAGAGGGTACTGTAACTCATAGCCTTCTTTCAGCTCTAGATTTCCTTAAATACACGAATCGCAAGACCCGGCGGAAATCCGAGTGGTCGTGCTACCACCACTGCTCCGGAGACGCTGTCACACAATACGTCAACCATTTGACAGAATCACCATTCATGTCTTGGAATTTTAAGGGAAAGTAAGTACCTACCTATGTGGATATGTGTTGGGGTGCGTCGGCGGTAGGTATCGGCGTTGAATGATAACTTCACCAAGTATACGAATGTCACGAATTTATTTCCGCGTAGGTCTAACACACAAAACATATATTATAATAATAAATAGAAGGAGTAGATAAGTGACAATATTGCAGTACAAAATATAGGTAAGTCGGGCGGCGCGCGAGCGCAATGCAGTACACACGTTTCTCGACTGCCAGCAGAGGGCGCGACAAGGTCGGCGCGGCTCGCTCGCACCTAACCGGTCTATCGACGGGCTGCCATAGTAACTACGCGGTTACGCTGTGGCACTAGACAATAGCGATCGGTGTGCGCGTTTCCAATGATTCCGAACTTCTATAAATAGTATGAAATAAATATCGTTCGGAAGGAATTTATAATTACGTAAATAAATATATAAATGAATTTGGAATGTATAGGTATGTATGTGTGTATGTATAAATAATATAAAATATTAATAAATATATTATGTTATGTGTGCAATATTTTATGTTTATATTAATGAAGTTAAATATTATTAAATATATGTAAATAGCATATTATGTAGGTGAGTATATGTGTAATGTATACGAGTATCCTACATCACTCCCCTCCAGACCGTGACTACGGTCGATAAAAATCCGGAAAACGGACCGTACGACCAGAACGCGTCTTCTTTGTGCCCTGAGCTGGGATTGGGACTGGAACTGGGATAGGTACTGGTGCTGGAATATCCGGTTGCCGTAAAGGCCTAGGATGTGGTGGGGATGGAGAAGTGGTAGTGGGGGTAGGAGTATGGGAATGAGCGGGGTCTGTCAAAAAGTAGGCTGGTTTGAGCCGGTCAATTGAGACAGTGGCCTCTTTTCCCTTAAGCAAAATTTTAAAAACTTTATCCCCTCTCTCGAGAACTTCGTATGGGCCGGTGTAGGGAGGTTTCAATGCACCTCTCACTGCATCGTCGCGTAAAAAGACGTGACTCGAGTTGTATAAATCTTTGAAAATGAAGATTTTGTTTTTGTTGTGGCGAGAAGCGGGCTGAGGTTGAAGCTTCGCAGCAAAGCGGCGTAGACGAGTCGCGAAGTCCGAAATATCGGTACTATCTGCGATTGTGGGTTGGAAAAATTCTCCCGGAAGACGTAACGTCTCGCCATACACCAATTCTGCCGAAGAAGCTTGTAGATCCTCTTTAAATGAGCTTCTGATGCCAAGGAGTACTAAGGGCAAGGTGTCTACCCAGTTGCTGTCAGCATGGCACATTATTGCTGCCTTAAGTTGACGGTGGAATCTTTCCACTAAGCCATTACACGCTGGATGGTACGCGGTTGTTCTGCGGTGTTTGAATCCAGTCATTTTTCCAAGGTATTGGAAAAGCGCGGATTCAAACTGGGCCCCGCGGTCAGTCACGATATCGAGTGGACATCCAAATCTGGATATCCACGATAACAGCGCCTTGCCAACAGTTTCAGCTGTCATATCTGGCATTGGCGTGACCTCCGGCCATCGTGTAAAGCGGTCAACAGCAGTAAGGCAGTATTTATGGCCTTGCGATTGTGGCATCGGTCCTATTATGTCTATATGGACGTAAGCGAATCGAGAGCGAGGTAAGTCGAAAGTGCCCAATGGTGATGACACGTGTCGACTCACTTTAGCTCGCTGGCATGCCAAGCACTTTCGTGACCACTCGTGACAATCTTTGCGCGCCCCAGGCCAAATAAAACGCTCAGCGACTAATTTAGCCGAAGCTTTTGCGCCTGGGTGGCTCAAGTTATGAAGACTGTCAAAAACTTGTTTTCGAAACGGTTTGGTCACAAAAGGTCTTGGTGAAGCCAGGCTTACGTCACAATACAGTTCGATTAGGCAGTTTGGCAATTTTAGCTTCTCAAGGCGGAGTGAAGATTCACCACCAAGAAGCTGTGCCAATTCCGGGTCAGAGGCTTGTGAAGTAGCCAGTAAACTCCAGTCAATTGGCATCTGCAATTCCTCGATTCTGGATAGCGTATCGGCGACAACGTTGTCGCTACCAGATATGTGACGTATATCAGTCGTGAATTGCGAGATATAATCGAGGTGCCGAAATTGACGTGGAGAGCAGTTTGCTTTTCGTTCACTAAAAGCGAAACTGAGGGGCTTGTGGTCGGTGTATACCACGAAATGTCGAGCCTCCAACATGTGACGAAAGTGCCTAATACTATCGTATATGGCTAGAAGTTCACGGTCGTATGGCGAGTACTTTTGTTGAGCTGGGCTAAGCTTCCGCGAAAAGAATGCAAGTGGTTGCCATACGCCGTCGATCAGCTGTTGCAGTACTGCACCCATTGCCAGGTCAGATGCGTCCGTTACGAGGGCGAGTTTGGCTTGGCAATCTGGGTGTGCAAGTAATGCAGCATTAGCCAGATTCTGTTTACAATGATCAAAGGCAGAGAGTGCATCGCCGGAAAGATGGACTGGGTGGGACGCTTTGACTGAGCCGGTTAGCAATGCGTGTAGGGGTGCTTGAGTTTTGGCTGCGTTTGGTAGAAAACGCCTGTAAAAGTTAAGCATCCCTAAGAAGCGTCTAAGCTCTTTCACTGTCTTGGGCGGGGGGAAGTTCCTAATAGCTTCGACCTTTGAATCTAAGGGTTTCGTGCCGGAAGACGAGATTCGATACCCTAGAAATGACACTTCGCTGGCTCCAAAGACACACTTTGCAGTGTTCAGCAAAATGCCGTATTCCTTCATGCGTGTGAAGAGTTGATGGAGATGAGCTTCGTGTTCCTCTTCTGTTTTCGAGAAGACTAGAAAGTCATCCAGATAACAGAAGCAGAAATCGAGGCCTCTCGTCGACTCATCCACAAAACGCTGGAAGGTCTGACCGGCATTTCGCAACCCAAAGGTCATGTATGGAAATTCATACAAACCAAATGGGGTCGAAATGGCAGTCTTTGGAATGTCGTCTTCGTGCACAGGAATCTGGTTATAGGCCTTGACAAGGTCTATTGTTGAGAAGACCCTACAGCCAGATATGCTGTGCGCGAAGTCGTGGATATGCCTAATTGGGTAACGGTCGGGGATGGTGCGTGCATTGAGCATGCGGTAGTCACCGCAAGGTCTCCAACCGTTATCTTTCTTAGGTGCAAGGTGCAGAGGGGAAGCCCATGGACTCTCGGAAGGTCGCGCTGTGCCGCTACTGAGCATGAAGCCGCTTAGCAACTTTCAGTTTGTCAGGAGCTAGTCGGCGGGGAGTACACGATATAGGAGGACCCGGTGTAGTTCTAATGTGATGTGTGGTGTTATGTTTCGGAATCATTGGTTGGCCTGAAGGGCGGGTAATCTCGGGGAAATTACTAAGAATCGCGTGATATCGCGTGTCGCCCGACCAAGTTTTGACCGAAAACACATCCGTATGAGCCTTAGAAGCACTGGACGTTAATGTAGTAGTGTTATCTACCAAGTGTTGATTACGGCAATCTACGATTAAATTAAAGTGGCTCAAAAAGTCTACACCTATAATCGCTTTTGTTACATCAGCTACGGTAAAGCGCCAGGCAAAGTTACGCCTTAAGCCTAAATTTAGACACAGTTCCACGTAGCCGTAAGTGTCGATGCTGGTCCCGTTTGCTGCACACAGCTGATAGCCGGTCTTGTTCCGTCGCTCCCGCAGTGCAGATCGAGGGTACACGCAGAGATCACTGCCGGTGTCCACGAGGAACTGTGTGTTGGAGCCACGGTCCGTTACGAAGAGGCGACCAGTTGAAGTAGGGCAATCGTCAGTCGCCATTAGCGACTGCCCGCGGAGTTTTCCGACTTCTTGAAGTCGCATGGCTTTATGCATTTGTGTGCGTTGCTTCCGTGCATTGAGTGGTACCAGCACACTGGGAATCGTCGGTAGCTGGAGTTCGAACGGGATCGGGGTCTCGAGCCAGATGAAGGACGACGGCGCTGCGGTCTGGATCGGTTGGGATTGCATCCTGCGCGAGTATGCTCGTCGAGCTTCAGGGCGAGGCGCTCCACCATGTTCTTCAGCTCCGCGATCTCGCTAGGTGGTTGAGGGTGTGCGGGGCTGGAAGACGTCGCTGCAACGCTATGCGGGGAGGTGATGTCCAGGATACGGTCGGCCAGGTTAGACAGGTCTTCCATGTTCTGCGAAGTCTAGGATGCCAGCACAGTCTGGATACTGCTGGGAAGACGATTGCACCAGATTGATTTTATGAACTCGTCCGGAACATCAGGACCTGCCAGATCTTGGAGGTGTCTCAGGAACTGCGATGGCTTTCGGTCTCCCAGCTGTTCGTGGGTCAGCAGCTGCTTGACCTTGCGTTCGCGTGACGCTGTGAGTCGCCGTATCAGCTCCGTTTTAATTTTGGAGTACTGGTTTTTCACAGGAGGGCTTGTGATGACGTCTTTCACCTCCTTAGCATGCTGCATATCAAGATGCGCGATGACATTATTGAACTTAATGACGTCATCAGTGATAAAAAATATTGCACACATAATATAAAATATTAATAAATATATTATGTTATGTGTGCAATATTTTATGTTTATATTAATGAAGTTAAATATTATTAAATATATGTAAATAGCATATTATGTAGGTGAGTATATGTGTAATGTATACGAGTATCCTACACCTATCCTATAATCAGGCATTTCCTCTATTCGAGATTAGACTGCCTTAAACAAAAGGGAATTGTTCGGACTATTGTTGCCAACAACTTTTTACTATGGAGCCCGGTATTCCAGAAAAAAAAATAGCTGTTCAATACTAAATCGCAATTCAGCAGTGCGAGTACCGTTCTTAGCGATCGATTAAATGTCGTGTCGATATAGCTGATTTATTTATCGAATCGCTATAGCTTTTGCAAGTACGGAACTGGCATCGATATAGTTTAGCGACGGCTAGCGATCGCTACTACAGACTAAACATGTCGATTATTCACGCATGGCAACTTTAGAAATTAAATAAATCATTCGTTCGTTCGTTTGGTCATAAACCTTAGCCCTGTTGGGGCTAGGTCTAGCACTTTTTACTGTAGGTGAACTCTGTGTTTAATGATTTAGCCAGTAAAGAACTATCTAGTCCTTTTCATTTTCTTAGAAAATGCACTTCATACTGAAATTTGCGCCATTCTAACATTGCAATAACATCAAACTTTCGCGATTTGTGTCTCATAGTCTCTATTGATTTATTTCTAATAATGTGTTTTATGTTCTTCTTATGAACCTACTAATCAAAGATGTGTATCAAAACACTATTATTTCATTAGTTGATGTATCAATTGTCATAAAATTCAGTTGAATTTTGAATGTATTATTGTGATTTAAATAAAAAAAAGTCATGATTAAAATCATATGTACAGGTGTTTTTGTTTTGTTTTTTTATAGTAAGTCTTTTCTTGGTAATTTGTGCTCCATCAAGCCCTCTTCGTGATAATTTGTGCTCTATTTAGCTTCTGCAATAGCCCCAATTACTAAAACCATGGTGGTAGGTAACACTTAATCTAAGAAAAATAAATACTTGAAAATTGAAAAACCTACGTAGTGGTAAAAATTCATTGTTCTATGTTTATTTCTCTTTGAAAACATCAAGCAAGAAAGTGCACCGTCATCTAAAATCGGAAACTGTTGTTGTTTGTGGTGTTACGCGCGCGAGGGAGGCATGAGGTTGGCGGGCGGGTGTGCCCGCGCGTCTCATCTCTCTGGCTCCCGCGCATGCCTATATTTCGACTTTTGCACAGCGTTCTGCGCATAACTTCCCATCCGCCCATTTATGTGGCGCTTAGTATAAGTGTCATTTCAGGTATAAACTATTGTTTCATTACAATTTGAATAAATTATTTGAAAACGATAAATATGTAACTTGTTTGAAGTTATTATTTTGGTACTTATAACAATATGCACGGGTAGACCGTGACACCGGCTTCTTCTTACGTCGGATTCCATGCCATGGGTGAGGGCCAGCGCAATATCCTTGGAGATGCGGAAAAGCGTTCGGAAGCGCTCTTCCGCTAATTTCATAGGATTATTGGCGTCCCTCATGTTACGGCGAAGCAGAAAGAGGTCATGTCTATTTGCTCGTCGCTCTTCTTCGATTAACAAAACAATGCCAAAATCCATTTTTGTAACTTTATTTCGCTAGCGCGTTATACCGAACTCGTTTTAAAATCCGATAAAGCGATCGTTATAATGACACCCCTTACCGATATCGAATGTCACTTTATCGATTTCATACTTGCATATTCGTTATAATTCGTTAAATTTTTACGATCTTTATCGAAATTTGACAACCGATCGATATAGACAGTTCCGTACTTGCAATAATAGAAAATACCGATTTTTATCGAATTTTAACGATTTAAATGTCAAATTAACGATCGTATAAGAACGGTACACGCGCTGCAGAATTGACAAAATGTATGAAACAACTAATTTATTTTGTCGAATTCCGGGTTGGTCCTTGGTAAAAGTTGTAATAATGATGGCATGAATCACCCTGTGTCAGCTTAGAATAGATAACCATATAGGTAGATACAAATATCGTTTGTGATTCAAAGCTAACAGACAGGCATACTTTTCGCTATGTTTCTCAAAGTACCGTCTAGAACTCTACAAAAATCCTAATTATATTATCGACAGAAAATCAAGAAAGAAAGAAATGTCTCAGTCTTACGCCACTAAATTTGCCGCTAATTATTTGAACAGTCTCCCTAAGGACTGCAAGATTGATCCCAATTACTCTTCGGAGGCGGATAATTTTGAAAATTCAAGGTAGGTAAACTTACGTGATCTAAATATTCTATTTTATATCTATTATACTAAGCGCCACACAAATCGGCGGATGAGAAGTTAGCCGCAGATGATAGTTCGCCGCGATTCGCTTATTATTGCGCATGTGTGCACAATTCCGACGCCGCGTGTCGTAGTGGTGAGCACGCGCGTAGAGAGCGCTCGGGAGGCATGAGGTTGGCGGGCGGATGTGCCCCGACGTCTCATTCCTCTGGCTCCCGCGCATACCTATACTTCGGCTTTTGATCAACGTTCTGCGCATAACTTCCCATCCGCCGAATTGTGTGGCGCTTAGTTATACTTTTAGTGCCCTGCGACCGGATTACTTCTAAATTATTTTTTAAGCGACGTACGTCCAACGTCCATGTGTTCTTAAAGTAAAATAAATATAGTTTTGAAATAAATATCGTTGTAATTAGTGAAATAATTTATGAAAATAAATGTGCACAATTTTGAAACACTTGCACTACGATGAGTAGGTACTTGTGGATTTGTTTTGATCAAGAGAAGCCATCCTCTACCATGCTGTCTAGCTTAATTGTGTTCTACTTTCAGTATTTGCAGTACGTACAGTACGGACGCGCTGAGCACCCAGAAAGCTCTGGGTGCTGCGTTCCCGTTCAAATCTACACCCAGCGGCAATTTGAAAGTTCAGTCGAATCAAGTAAACGGCTTTTTAATACATTTTCTCATTAGCTTTTTCCGCGGCTTCCCGCATGGCACTTTAATTTTACTGAGGTTAAAATAGCCTATGATGACACTCCGAATTTTGAACTAAATAATAATTTATGCAAAAAATCAAGTTGATTCGTTGCGAAGTTACTACATGAAACAGTAACAAACTGACCAACAAACACACTGAGGATCTGAAAGGATGTCCATTTTTTATTAGACAAAACTCCTCTAACTAGGGAATGTACTAACTGTTGGTCACACCGTTTTAGGTCGTGTTTCAATCGTCTACGGTTGGCGTACTCCTGGCAGACCCTACTCAAGCGAAGGTCAAAGTCAAATTTGAGGGGAAAGGAGAACCTGGCGACGTCATTTCTGAGAGTTATGTTAGTAATGTTTCAACTGTTATAATTTAAATCATTTAATCAGAGGAATTTTAAATTTAAAAAAAACGGTAGTCTCTGTTATTAATATTTATAAACTTTATTAGTGATCTCAAAATAACCCAACGAGCTATGAAGTAGGCAATGCTCTGAATTTCGCTGCAAAATCGAATTTAAAACGAGGAGATTCGCAGATGGACCAAAGTAAGCATCATATCGTAGTGGACTAAGTACTTACTTCATTAGCAGTGAGCAGGCTACATAGCACTTAGAAATAGATGACTGATAAAACTTAAAAGTTCTTAATCAAGATCACGTACTTAGGGGTAAGAGCGTTGCATGGACCTTATCGTATAAAACCTGTATGCAGAGGCCTGCAAATCCGTAGTTCGTGAAAATCACAACCGAACATATTAAAATTCACGAATACCTACAGGTTGATTCTTTATGAAAACGTGCTCGTAACTTGCTCTAAGTAACGTTTAAGAAATTAATGTAAAAATTCAGTGAAAATTATTGAAATGTAAAAACATAGATTAAATTCAGTTTTATAATTCATTTTAACGTACCAAATTTTGCATTTAACATTTCTTGAAACGAAATTTGCAGACATAAAAACAATTATTTAAAAAGGGTTTACATTTATGAGACGGAAATACGAATAGATCCAGAATATCATCGAACTCATCATTATGACCAACTTTTACTAACAACCCAGAAATGTTTAATCTATAGTTAAAATCATTATCAACTTTCAGCAAAATGCAAATGAACACTTGACATTTTTATTCGCGATTTGATTCGCAATTTCAGTGTTCGTCCCCTAGGTAGTAAAAGTTGTTTATATTTATATACCTATACTAAGGTCACCCGAATGTTGCACGTGAGTTACCAGAAACCCGGTACGTATGTATAATGTGGAAGTATGACACTTATTGTGGTAATACGATCTTTATCTATGCCAATAGCGGTACCTAGAGCTTAATTCGTGTAACCATAAAAAAATCTGTCATACAAACATCCGCATTACATATAGTTGGTTGCGATATATGTACATAGTGGTAGAGTTAAAATGTGAGTAAATTCTAATTCCTTCCTTTACCTACTACCCAGAATTTTGCAGATGTTTACACAAACGAACATTATGTTTTGGCGTTCCCGTGGAGATCACAAAATCAATTTTTAATTTCCATTTGCTATTACAATTACGATTATTATTCTAGTGACATTTTGTAAACGCACATTAGTAAAGTTCTTGATGAAGCCCACTCTATATTGTATAGTCTTACATTAGGATTTGGTAAGTAGTAGCCGATCGCCCAACTGCCATCAAATTAAACCGTGTGTGAGGTAATCGGTGGAACATTATTATCATTAATGCTGTCTATACAGGGTTATTTCTAATCAATTAGCATCCTTTTAGAGGCTTATTATATACATCAAAACTAACAACTTTTGTTCTGAAACTTTTGTCAAAACTCAAAAAAATAATCAGCTGTTCCGTACATTTTGTCGCGGGTGAACGATATTATTCTATGGAACAACATTTTTTTTTAGTTTAGACAAAAGTCGCAGAACAGTCGTTGTTAGTTTTGATGTACAGATTAAGCCACTAAGAGGATGCAAATTGATTAGATATAACCCTGTATATAGCAATGTTAGATGGTACAAATCAAATCAGAACGTCTATGAGGGCTTTTAGGCTGACGAAACTACAGAACCACAACTGCAATATGGAACAAGAGACCTCCAGGCTTCCAATTTCCTCGTCAAGAACAGTTTCCTGGGGGACCGCATGAAGACCAAGTCGCCAGGCGTGAGAGAGGACAAGGGCAAAGATCTGGGCAGTCTCGGCTACGCTGTCGCGGACCCCATCGACTGGACCAGGGTTCAAGTGCCTAAGAAACAGGACCTGTTCCAGGAGTTCTATAGGAGGATACATAATTTTATGTATGTCTTCATCTGCCTTATATTATATTTATTTTATCCCCATCAGATTGTTTAATCGGCATTGATAACATTTTTCTTGAGGTGCGGTTTTGGAAACTGCATTCTGGAATAGTGATATCATCTCGTTCTCGACGAGTCTCGAGGCTCTTCCAGGGGATCATTTCTCGTAGATGTTCCTATATCAACGGCAGCAGATAATTTTAACATTGTGTAATACGTTTTTTTTTCGAGATATATACCTATTTAATATTAATCGTAGTAGAATTGTATTGTCATGTTTTCTATACTACACTTGATTATTCGCTCTTCATAAACAGATTTCGCTGGTTGGTCACGATTCAGCATAACATTTAGTAAGCATATTGTTAATTACTAAAAGTTACTTGAAATCGCTATATTATTTCAAGCATATAACTATGGAAATTCTTGTAATAATACGGTCACGTGAGGAAATACTAATCATTTTGATAATAAGAATAAATGTATAATTTGATTGATGGCTATGCATATAAGATAACTAGCTGCCCGTCCCGGCTTCGCCCGGGTACGATTGGCTAATGAAAACAAATAATAAGTAATATTATAAAGCCTATGTTCACCGGGAATAGTGTAGCTTTCCAACAGTGAAAGAACTTTTCAAATCGGTTCAGTAGTTTCGGAGCCTATTCGATGCAAACAAACAGTCATATCTTTCCTCTTCATAATATTTGTAAAGATTGCAATAAATCTAATCTAACCCCGGGATAAATTTCATGATTACGGCATGATTTAGATAGGAAAAATTCCAACAAAAATTTCGAATGTATGATATTTCTTGATCTGGATAAAATTAAAGAATGTAACAATTGCTTACAGAAACACAGACACGGTGGTTCGTATCGGTGATGAAGAGTTCCACTGCCATAGGATTGTTTTACAGATTTACTCTCACTTCTTTGATCAGAACCCTATGAGAGAAATTGAGTTGCCGGTCGTAAGTATCTTGAAAATTTTTGCCAACGCGGTGAGAATACGTAAAAATACAGAGGCTAATCACTACATAGTATGAAACAAAGTCGCTTCCCGCTGTCTGTCCCTATGTATGCTTATATCTTTATAACTACGCAACAGATATTGATGTGGTTTTTTTTAATAATAGATATGAGTACTTACAAAAAATAAATGATGATGATGAATTAGCCGTATGATTGTATTGGGGATATACAGGGTTATTTCTAATCAATTTTTTGAGTTGTGACAAAAGTTGTTAGTTTTGATGTATAGAGTAAGCCCCTAAAAGGATGCTAATTGATTAGAAATAACCCTGTATAGGCAGCATGTTTTATATGACTTGCGTTTTTCAGACAAGTGTAACCCCAGAAGCATTTCACACAATTTACGAATGGATGATCTTCGGTGGACAAGACAGCAATAAGGTTCTGAAGAGAGATAACGTCCTGAGCTTGTTCTGTGCAGCTCAGTATTTGGTAATAAAAGGTTCTCTTCTTTTTTCCTGCAGCTTTTGAAACCGCACTCCCCAAAGCTGATTTAATTTTTCAATCTTGGATGACTTGTTTTAATCCCAAAGCAAATAAAAAAATCAAGAGAGAACGTAAGTGAGGCCGGTTTTTTTATATATGTAGTGGGCGCGGCGGTGTTGCGCCGCCATAGTTCGACTGACAAGCCAAGGCGTAGTTTCGTTGTACGTGTATGTGTGGGTAATTGTGTCTGTACACGGCAAGGCGTAGTTTTACCAGCTTCACTTATTTGTTTCTCAACATTCTGTCTTGATTTTTTTATTTGGTTGGTAATATTTAAGTCACTCTGTAATTGATGAGTACCTACAAGATCTAAGACAATTCCAGTACAGTCCGAATCAAACTTCTTGGCTCCTGTGAAATTAGCAACAAGCTGTGCAAAACCTAATCCTGACTGAAGCTCACTTAACAGCTGTGCGAGGATTTGGCTTAGCACATGCAAGCTGTCAAGTAGCTAACTTAACAGCCGCTTACAACTTTGATTCGACCTATATTCAACTTTTATTTATATTCTACTGCTGACTTTGGATTGAAATCTAAATAATTTATTCAAGTTGCCATTGGATTATTTAAACACACAGTTTTCATAGTAGTTATTTCGTACCCTCAGATTTGGAAGAGCAGTGTTGGTCACTTATTGTCAATGAGAATCTCTTCACCGAAGATACGGCGTTTGCTCTGTTTAGAGACGCAAGAGTGAAAGAGATGACGACTGTTATGGACTTGATGGTAGGTAAGATGTACCTACTCGTAGTAGGTATTGTACTACGGGGCCATACAGGAAGTATATAGGTATTGTACTACGGGGCCATAGAGGAAGTATGTAGGTATTGTACTACGGGGCCATAGAGGAAGTATGTAGATATTGTACTACGGGGCCATAGAGGAAGTATGTAGGTATTATACTACGGGGCCATAGAGGAAGTATGTAGGTATTGTACAACGGGGCCATAGAGGAAGTATACATAGAGGAAGTATACTAATACGGGGCTAATAGCGCACTTCTTCTACGTCGTGTTGATGATGTACGGCCTTTTCCCAACGCTTCGCCACTGCCACTTCGCGAGGGGATGCATGGCACAAGTCTTGGAGAGTGCTAATTGGGCTATGAGGACATGCACGCATGTTTTACACCGGGGCTTCACATTCGCACTGAGCGCTCTCTGAGGTTAGGCGCACGAGTTTATCCCTGCAGCGGCCCTCTAGGGTCCGGAATCGATTTAACGACTTTCACATGCACTAAAGTACGGGTGTAACCTCCTCCTCCTCAGGTTGTTTGCTCACTGCTGAGCGTCGTGATGTCCTGCCTCTGTATTATGTCATGGCATATGTGTTTCCATCTCTGACGGTCTTCCGCTTGGTGTATGGCGTCAGATATGGTTATGCCCAGTTCTTTACCAACTTGGTCGACCACCGTATTGGGCTACGCTCCCTGGGTCTTTGTTACGAGTGTAACAGCACACTGAAAATACAAAAAACTACCTCATTATCGTTTTGACCAAATTGCATTGATCATAGTCACGGGCTGTCCTAGTCATAGTTACCTACTTTTTAACAGCTTAAATTATGTTTTATTATTTGACGACAGCATCTTCGCTGTTTTAGGCTATCTCGGCCTTTAACAATTTTAAAACTAACACTTACTTATGGGTTTTAGCCGAAGTTTTGTATTGTTTAGAGTTCCGGCGCTATTGCGTGCATGTTCACGAATGAGGTGCTAAAAACTGTAGGTGTAAGTTTGAAAAGAAAACTATGTTATGCACCTACTCTCTGTTTTGAGAGTAGGTGCATTGTATATATTATGATAGTATTTTTTATTCTTTTATTTTACAAATAAAATTAAAGAAACGGTGACCCCCGCTCCGGTTGTTTTTTAGTGTTCAGCGCGGTAATGCAGCTAGTGTAATGGGGACCTCTGCGCCAGGAACAATCAGGGGCAGGCTTTTCGACTAATTTTGTACAAGCTAGTTTTAAGAATGATTATATTATGTTATTGTAATATATGACTGAAAAAAAAGCCGTAGTGTTCTAGTGGTAATGACACCCGCCTTACAATCGTGAGGTCGTGGGTTCAAATCCCCGGACCCGTACAAATGAGTTTTTTGGAATTTATGTAAGGAATGTAGGAACTTATCACACCACGGGATTTCCGGTGAAGGAAAACATCGTGAGGCAACCTGCATACGTCCGTAGAAGAAATTCGATGGCGTATGTGAATCCACCAATCTGCACTGGGCCAGCTTGGTATATCACCCTTCGTGGGTAGGACTACGTCCTGCAGTGGATTATTAAAAAGGGTGGTACAGTGCAGTTTTGCTAATATTTGGCTTAGGGTTCTTTTAACTGTTCTTATATTTTGCAGACACCACGTGTGATGAGGTTTTTTCTCCCGCTAGTGGCATCTACAGATTTCCTCACTCTCGAAACGGAGGAGGTTATGACGTTCCTCAAGTCTAATTATATTTCCGTAACTAGGTATTATTTTTGAATTAATTACCTATTATTTTTAGAGTTCCGTAGTAACACGAGGAACCCTTATAACTTCGTTGTGTCCGTCCGTTCGTCCGTCCTCATGTTACAAAGCCTTATAAATTCCACATTTATAAACCGAATTTCATGAAATTTGACATTATGACAGTTGAAGTATAGATCTCAATTATAAAGTCAAAAAAATTTCAAAATTGTGTATTTAAGGGGTAGCTCTCATAATGTAAAGTGGGGATGAACATTTTTGTTCAACCTCACTCCCTCATGTGGGGTGTTATACATAGCACTCAGACATTTAATAACATCATAAGAATTGGATCTGCGGAAGCCTATCATACGCGTGTCTCGACACGCACACAACTTATTATGAAAATGAGTTATGATATTATGACGAGTTTGAATTTTATGAGGTTATGTATACAGGGTTATCTGCTTGTCCTATACTAAGCCGAAAGGTAGTGACTAAAATCATTATTATGAACAACTTATACTATGGAGCCAACCCGAATTCAAGATAGAACATTTGCTTTTTATACATTTTGTCCATTCCGAGTTGCATTTTTGTATGGGACAGCGGATATTTTTTTCGTGGACGTCCAAAGACCTGGATGCAAACCGTTAACAATGACATGAAAATTACAAATACCAATGAACAGACAACCCACAACCGTGCGGAGTGGCGCAAAAATACTAGGAGGGCGGGCCCCAAATAAAATGGGAATACAGCCAGGAAGAAGAAGAAAAGAAGCTGATTTTTCGAATTCCGGGCAGGGCTTATAGTAAAAGTTATTCTTAATGGTGGTCTGAATGACCTTCTTTCGGCTTAGTGCACCACCCGCTCTGGAAAACCCTGTATATGTTGTTTTTAAACTTTCGCGATTTGAACACATTATTATACACACACTACGGGACTAATCGCGCACTAAAATTACGAGATAAATAAATACCTCCTCATCCCGACGTTTCGGCCGAGTTGCATCGACCGTGGTCACGGGTAGCCTGGAATATGAAACAGCTTATACCGCCAATTCAATCTGAACTTGAAAAATTGTCACTACGACACACAACACTGACAGTATCTAACAATGTCCTTCTACCTACACTACGCGATTTGCATTTGTTGACAACAGGATTCCACGACGCCGATAACTTAAATCCATCCTCCCGGTTGAAATTATTATGTTTTGTTGATTTCCACCGCTTCACAAACTATTCTTGAAAAATAGTGTCGATCCCTGGAGAGGACTTGGGTCGGGAGCTCGATCCAATGACCAGTACCTACCGTCAAGCAAATGCTCAGCTATAGCAGACTTCTGTATCTGGCGGTTTTTGACTGCCGCGAGATGTTCTTTGATCCGTTCAGCAATAGTACCTACGCTTCGTTTGACCTATGTAGGAACTACCGCAGCTGCAATCCACCTTATACACACCAGGAGTCTGAAACGGAATGACATCCTTCGGCGTTCTGACTTGGCCTAGTAGTTAAGGAAGTATACACTGTCTTGATGGAGTAATTCTTTAGCAAAGTCTCCACCTTATCCGTCACTCCTTTAACATAAGGCATGAAAGCCGGCTGCCTCTCAACGTCAAAACCGTGCTTCCGATACCTGCGTCCCAAGGTCAAATACCAAGGTCTCCTGCGTCTACCTAGGTCTCGCTTTTTCACATCATAACCATTTCTCTTTAAAACGTTCGGCACATGCGCTTTCTCAGTCGCTACATTATTATTATCGGTATTTATTTATCTCGTAATTTTAGTGCGCGATTAGTCCCGTAGTATATAATAATAATAACCCATGGTCAAATGGTCATTCGTATACAATGGAAAATCGTGATTCTGTGTATCGATCGTTTATGCTAACTATTACTAATAATATTTGCATTATGCACATTACGTGATAAACACAGGATTGTAATGAACAGGATTTGATGTAATTTTGCGACATGAGTCACGACGCAAACGATACAACGTAACAGAATATAACAGGTTAGGTATATTACTTAATGTTATTTACTGTTGTTTATTATTAATTTATTAGTTTAATATAATCTGTATCATGAACAAGGATTATCCCTATTTTTTGCTTTTGGACTGAATTGATAAGTAAAATAATGACCACTAGCAAGCAAGCCTAGACTACTTGTTTTTCCACATAGGTACCTATTGTACCTGAGATGATTTTTATAGTTTAGCAGCGTGCTAAGAAAACTATACACAACGAAAATTGCATCGCATTAGGTTCCATCCACAGAAGATAGAAAGAAACAGAAATTCTCGTACAGCTCATGTACCTACACATCTCTGATTTGTCTCTGCAGATAAAAGATCCCTTTAGGGTACACATCTAGTATACAGGGTTATTTCTAATCAATTAGCATCCTTTTAGGGGCCTATTCTGTTCATCAAAACCAACAACTTTTGTTAACGACTATGTAAAATCTCAAAAAAAAACAGCTATTCCATAGAAAAATATCGTTTATCCTCGACAAAATGTATGGAACAGCTGATTATTTTTTCGAGTTTTGACAAACGTCGCAGAACAAAAGTTGTTAGT